>CM053031.1:86245216-87445216 GCA_028564925.1 Lithobates sylvaticus
GAAACTCATATTTATTATCTAGCAAAAATAGATATGCCCATTGAGCATTTAAGTCTTATGATATGATGCATCTTGGCCCACAGCCACTCCATTGTTTCTCTTTGGTTCTGCTATAATTTAATCATAATAGTTTATATATGCAATTCCTTCCTTGACTTATTTTTTTGTTTCAATGTTTTTTATTTCAAGTTTTCACATTTTCCATAGTAAAACAGAAGTACAAAATATGTAAACAGTTTTCGTAGTAATAGTTATAACGTCACACTTTAGGGCAAATATAAACTTTCTATGATATGGTGCTCCTTGACATATTTTTATGATTAAACAGAACTAGTTGCTACTTTGATTCTTATTTACTGTAATTCAATTTCCTATGGCCCCAAACCTGTATACAGTAATAAACCCATATGTATTATCCAATAAAAATAAATATTCCTATTGTGCACTTAAGCCTCATTGTATCATTTATCTTCATCCACAGCCTGTCCATTATTTTGTTCATAAAATGTTACACATACAATTCCTTTCCTGACAGACTCCATGGCAGCCTACGTGTGGGTTAACCCCGCCTCCTCTCCAATGCTATAGGACCCCATACAAATAAAAGAGAGCTCACCGCTAGGTACTGTGTTCCTTTTTTGTCCTCCTCCAATGGACCTACATCACGTTTGTTCCTGTTGGCGTCCGGTCGGAGTATTTAGGATCGAGCGTTTCCAGTCATGCGGTGCAGCAAGGAGCCCAGGTACAAGTGGGCGAATAGCTGGTCATTGGCACTGGATACCCCAGTAGCGGGGGGAAGGTGGTCTCGTATCCCTGCAGATGGACGCTGTAATGGCTGGCAAGGTCTGAAGTTTCGTATGTGCTTAAATCTCCATGGCAGTCGTTTCTTTGTTATATATGTTTATGTGTGGTGTATCGGTTGTGGTTCTCCCTGGTCCTCCCCGGTCCTCCCCGGTGTTCCCGGTACTATATGGTACCCTTCGGTACCTCTGTTTGTCCCTCATGGCGCCTGGAACGCTTCTGCGTTCCAGGGCGCCTCGGTGCTTCCGGGTCGCGGCCGCTGCCGTCGTTCTGCGCATGCGCGAGGCCTCCGCGAAAGCGAGGCTTGGTTCGCGCATGCGCGGAGGGTCGGAAGGTCCGGCGGCCGCGCAGGCACCGTTTGGCTGTTCCCCACAGCGCAGGCGCGCAGTGGGGGGAGCGGTGACGTCATTCAGGCGGGGGATTCAAAGGTTTGCCATCTCCTGTTGGTGTGGGTATTCCCATAGACAGTGAGTGGCGGCCTTCCCCCGCCTGGTCTGCATATGCCCTGGTACCTCCCCTTAAAGGGGAAAGTTGTTTAATAAAAAATAAAAAATAAATAATAAAGTAAAAATATATATATATAATAAATAAATAAATGAAAATATATATGAGTATACATATTTATATATGTATATATACACACACATTGGTTGAAAATAATTATCTACTTTTATAAATATGTGAAATTGGCGTGCTGCAATTCTACAGAGATATTTAAAATATCTATGAAAAAAAAAAAAAAAAAAATGGAGGGTACATGATATATGTATATAATCTTACAATCATTTCTTTTTGGTTCGACATAAGTGTTTTTTCTGGGTCATCTGCAGACCATCCGTGTTTATATTGACATTTTGTCCAGAGGTTATGGACAGATCACCGCTTTCATGTGGCCAGCCCTCACGCACAGGGTATGTGCAGGTGAGGGGAGGGATCGAGGTTTTCAGTCTCAGCGGTTGAGATTGCACCTATGTCATTCTCCCTCCCCCCCCGCGTCTTTTTTCAGATCGGACCCACAAGTTGTGGTCCAGATTGACAGGGACCTTGCCATGCCACAACATTTACAAGGGGAGATGTTGCCATTCCTCCTCCAACAAGGAGATGTTCCATTCCTCCTTTAAAACAGAGGAGACGTTCCCATTCCTCCTCCAACAAGGAGACGTTGCATTCCTCCTTTAAAACAGAGGAGACGTTCCCATTCCTCCTCCAACAAGGAGACGTTGCATTCCTCCTTTAGACAGAGGAGACGTTCCCATTCCTCCTCCAATAAGGAGATGTTCCATTCCTCCTTTAAACAGAGGAGACGTTCCATTCCTCCTCCAAAAAGGAGATGTTCCATTCCTCCTATAAACAGAGGAGACGTTCCCATTCCTCCTCCAACAAGGAGATGTTCCATTCCTCCTTTAAACAGAGGAGACGTTCCATTCCTCCTCCAACAAGGAGATGTTCCATTCCTCCTTTAAACAGAGGAGACGTTCCATTCCTCCTCCAACAAGGAGACGTTGCATTCCTCCTTTAAGCAGAGGAGATGATCCCATTCCTCCTCCGATATGGAGATGTTCCATTCCTCCTTTATACAGAGGAGACGTTCCCATTCCTCCTCCAACAAGGAGATGTTCCATTCCTCCTTTAGATAGAGGAGACGTTCCCATTCCTCCTCCAACAAGGAGATGTTCCATTCCTCCTTAAGCAGAGGAGACGATACCATTCTTCCTCCGATAAGGAGATGTTGCATTCCTCCTTTAGACAGAGGAGATGTTACCATTCCTCCTCCAACAAGGAGATGTTTCATTCCTCCTTTAGACAGAGGAGACGTTCCCATTCCTCCTCCAACAAGGAGATGTTCCATTCCTCCTTAAGCAAAGGAGACGATACCATTCCTCCTCCGTTAAGGAGATGTTGCATTCCTCCTTTAGACAGAGGAGATGTTACCATTCCTCCTCCAACAAGGAGATGTTTCATTCTTCCTCCAACAAGGAGATGTTGCATTCCTCCTTTAGACAGAGGAGATGTTACCATTCCTCCTCCAACAAGGGGATGTTACCATTCCTCCTCCAACAAGGAGATGTTTCATTCCTCCTTTAGACAGAGGAAACGTTACCATTCCTCCTCCAACAAGGAGATGTTCCATTCCTCCTTTAAACAGCATTCCTCCTTTATACAGAGGAGATGTTCTCATTTCATCCTCTAGTTTCCGCACCCACCGCCATGACAGCCGCTCGGATCGCAGAGCCTGTCGGAGATGTGGGACATAAGTCCAGGAGGGCAAGTCCGTATGTGACCCATGTTATGCCTGGGCGGATAGGGCTGAAAATAGGAGACAGATAACATGAATGTGGAGTCTCTTGTAAAATGGGTGATGCTGTAATCCCTAAAGGTAATGGGGTATATCCCACACATGGAGCCTGTTTTGTATCTTCCCAGTTCCTTGGCTGATGCGGCCCACAGGATTCGGACTCTTCCCAGTCCTACGCTGCTTCTCTGGATGCCTCGGTCAGCGAGTGGGATGGTGACAAATTTGTCAGAGGCCTTGTCGTTCTCTGGTTCCTCCACGAGTCAAATCGGGTATGGAAGCCCCTATCTGGGTAGACCATTCCACCTCCTGGCTAAGCAAGGTAGTTCGTTAAGCATCTGGGGAAAAGAAAACTCCTTCTCTCTTTTTGCTCATTACGGATTTAAATGATGATGAGTGAGCAGGATGGACAAGAAAATTTCTATGTCAAGCAAAGACCTCCAGACTGTATTCTTTCAAGTCAGGAGAGGTGAAGTGTCTGGGAAACTTTCCCATCATTGATGCGGTTTTGTACTTCTGGCGAAAAAGGTTATGCTTACCTTAGAGGATACTGTGTCCTGGACGGATGTGAGAGAAAATGTTTCAAGACTTCAAGATAAATGTACGGGTTTCCGATATGGCTTGTAAACCTGCCCTGGCTCTAGCAGCCATGTCTAGAGATATGGAAACTTGGACAGAGTACAGAGTCTCGTACTCAGAGGAGTTCTCCAAAGATTCAGCAGTTAAGGAGCTGGTGTCAATCCGATTCTCCTGTTGGTTCGGTCTAAATGGTCATCGGCTGCGGTTCAACGGGCCTTATAGTTACGCCTTTCCAGGATGAAAAATACCAGGTGGTATATTTCCCCTCTTCTTGGTACAATGAGGGAACAGTTTATGGTGTAGGATCAGGCGATTGGCTAATCTCAATCGACCTAAAGAGGCTTACCTCCATGTTCAGGTGGCGAAGGAGTTTCTCAAATTCCTCCGGCTCCATTTGCAGTTCTTTGTAAAAAAAAAAAAACTGGCCATAGTGGCCCTCATCAGAACAAGAAGAGTATGTCTTTATCGCGGTGTTGATGACCTTTTGTTGCTGTCTTAGGACAAAGTCCAGCTGCTAGTTTCACAGGGTATAGGTTTTTTCTCCATCTTGACCATCCTGGGTGGTTTAAAAAAAAAAAAAAAAAAAAAAAAGCCAACTAGAACCAGTCCGACTGATGTTCTTTTGGGCCCAGTCTGTTACAGTGGAAAGCACCATCCCTCTTCCAGTGGGGGAGGTTACAGTCATCCAGGAGGGAATTCGTAGTCTTAAACCTCTTCACGGAAGGGGGGCCTCATAGTACCAGAATCAGTCGGTTCGATGGTCTCCAAGATCCCTATGGCCAAGCAGTCCATGCAGAAGTTTTACCTGGTCCCGTCAGGCTGATGCAAGTGTGAATGTCAAGGGGCAACAGTCAACCTATTCACATGTCTTCAACAAAGAGAGACAGCTTCTTTTGGTGGCTTCAGCACGGAAGCGGCTTAGATTGCCACTGCACATTGGATCTTGTTCAACGGTACGAGTCTTTTTCAGCCCGGGCTAGTACGTTCTGGAGCTTCCGGCAGCCTGGTGTGCCTTTTTAGTCCTTCTATCTGCGAAAGGGAGAGTCGGCTTATCAGGTGTTCATTGCAATATTGTCCATTCTCATGTGAAGAATCATAGAGGTTCTCAAAGCACCACATTTTTTCCGGGAGGTCGAACCCATCGTGTCTTGGGTCATCATAGTACCAGAATCCATCGGTTCGCCTTGAGGCGATTCAGTTCGCATTGTAGCGCTATACAAGTTATCCATTCATTCCTCAGCATACTTCCTCGGAGTCCAGAAAATCCGAGTGGATTTCCTGTCACGCACTTGGTTAAAGTCGCTAACGAGGGGTCTCTTAGTATGCAATCTTTCAGGGAGATTATGTCTCTGGGAGTCAATCCCCAGGTAGATCTATTCTCTTCCCGGGTAGCTTCAAGCGGGTGAGGTGTTACACTCAGGGAGTAGTCCTGCATCCTTGTCCATCTCGGATGTACTTCCAGGGGGATTTCCACGCTCATGAGTGCTATGGGGACAAGCACAAATTTGGTCAACAGAGAAAAGATGGGCCAAGTCTATTGTGTTCTCATTCTTCAGGTAGAGATCCAAAAGTTCAGCTTTTTTAGTCAGCCCTTTACTCAGCCCTCAAAGAAGACAAAGATTCCTCATTTGGGATCTTTCCCTTGTCCTCAACTCACTGCCTGGGTTCAGTAAGACGGGGTCCTCCCCCGATCGCTATTTTGAGGCCTTTTTCAACTAAGTTCACTTCCTTGTGGCCGTTACCCTCACCAGGGGAGTCTTAGAAGTTGTGTCCCAAAAATTTCGGGGAACCTCTTCTGTTCTTTGTTTTTCCAATCCGGATGGTCCCTACTCCTATATTCAGCTCAATTCCAGAAATTGCCTCAAGGTTCTATAAGGGCCGGGAGATCGTCCTACCTACACTTAGGCCCAAGACTCCACTAAAAGTTGATTCTCTGGATATAAGCGAAGTTTTGAAGGTATACCTGCAAGCTATTTTTCAAGCTTCGACTAGAACAACTGCGGCCTGGATCATCTAGTTCATCCTTGAGCCTTTTAACTGGAAGCAGCGATGGCATGTTCGGCCAGAGATATAGCGGCTTCCTGGGTGGCAGCCCAGCACGTGGCTCCAGACGTGATTTGCAAAGTGGCCTCAGGGGCCTCTATTAAAACTTTATCGTCTCTATGCTGAGCCCGCTTCGCTATCTTCTATGAAGCTTTAGTAATGGATCCTGTCGGTTGGCAGGTCAAATTAAAATGTATTACGGTTCAGTATACCCACCCGTGTGGATTGGCTAGTTATTTCCCACACGTAGGCTGCCATGGAGTCTGTCAGGAAAAAGGAAAATTTATTATCAAATACTTACCGTAATTTTCCTTTCCTGATGGACTCCATGGCAGACGGAGTTCCCACCCATCAGTTATTGAGTCGGCTAGTTACGGAACACAGTACCTAGCGGTGAGCTCTCTTTTATTTGTATGGGGTCCTATAGCATTGGAGAGGAGGCGGGGTTAACCCACACGTAGGCTGCCATGGAGTCCATCAGGAAAGGAAAATTACGGTAAGTATTTGATAATAAATTTTCCTTTTTCTTAACTTACTTTTATGCCTAAGCAGAACTAGTTGTTATTTTGATCCTTATATATTGTAATTAGTTTATCATGGCCCTAAACTCTACTAATGGTTACCTTTAGTTATTTTCCAGTTGGCCCACATGCATGGCTCTAATGACTGCAAGAATGCAGTACATTGCTTTAATACTGCACCAATCAGGTAGAGGCATTATCCTTCCCCTGGAAGTGAAAATGAAGCGCTACATTTTCACTTCCATTGCCTTTTGAATTTTTGTCACATTCTAGTGTAGCAGCTTCACTATTTCCACTTCAGCACATTTTTGTTTGGTTCACTTATGAGTTTAGCGCAATCACTATTCCTTCTATTTACATTATCCTTCCCCTACCTGACATCAGAATCTGAATGCCACACCGTATCATAATATATGCAATTTTGAAAGCATGATGATTTTTCTTTAATTTATTTTTATTTTCTGCCAGTTTTATTTTCTGTTGTCACTGCAACAACTGAGTGACAGCTATGAGTAGAGCACACCAGAGCCACTGATCTGGTTGCACTCAGTATGGGTAAAAAATATGTAGGTTGTTGATCTAAATATATACTGATGGGTTACATAAACTGTACAGTTAATTAAATCCAAAGAATTATACTTTAAATTAATGTTTAATGTTTGTTGTAGGATCTCTTCAGAGTAAACCTGGGGTGTAATCTAATGCTTTTCCTAAAGAGCAGGCACCATACAGTTAAAGGACATACATTTTTTGTGACTGTTCAGCCCTTTCATAGCAATATATGCTATCCAAAAATGGAATAAATCATGTATTAAATAAAGTTATCGCAAGAGGTCAACCCTCACCTCCTGTTCCAGTGACACTTGGATTTTCCTTTCATTTCTTTCCCACTGGCAATGGTCACCATGGCAAATAGTGAAGATGAATCTTCTTACCAGAGACATTGTACAGAGAAATTAAAGAAATATTATATAACATACATACAATGAAATAAAAAGTAGCATATTTTAATAAATATTAATATTGGTAAATTGTTGACACCTTTATTAAAACTATTACATATTTTATATATTTTATAATATTATAAAATTATGCATGCTGCTATTCTAAAGAGGGATCCTGAAGTTTTATCAATGCACACGGCAAAGAAGTGCAGTATTATAGATAACCAAAATAAACCAAATATATTTATAGCTCAAATCAGTGCAGAACATATTTCAAAGTAGATTAATGGCATTGAAGATTGATTATTCTCATTAATTTAAATTAACTTCTACTATATTACCAATGTAACAATAACGTTTTCTATACAGTATATCATTAGGTCCAGATTAGAAATTGCTTTGGATACTCCATTTCATCTACACATGGCCACTGTGCCCACATTCCTTTCCTTACTTATGCTTCCACTGTGAAAAGCTTTCCAATCTTTATTTGTGCAAAGTGTTTTTATAATGCTATCTATTTGATCACACATCTACTTGGCTTAGGCTATATGGGCAAGAAGAGAGGTCAGGATTTGACATGGTAGAATTTGCAGTTGTTGAACAAGTTTCACACTATCTTATGTTAGCAATTTTCAAACGAAAACTTTCCCTTTCGGAGTTGGATAGACCCCATTTAAGAGGAACAATTCAGGTGTGTAATACCTGTTAAAAACACAATTCATTATGCAGCCTATGCTGCACCCATTTATATACATGCTTACATAATTTTGCTTTATTAATATTATAATATATCTGTGCTCCAGGTACATTTTTACTTTGCTGTTGTGCTTTGTGCCATTGTGAAGTTGCACCCACTGCCATCTTGTGGGTGCCTGTGAGCAGCGTTTATGCTGGTTAGTGCCCTTTGGGATCATGATGTTATTACAGCGCTGCCCCTGGTATTCAAAGTCACATCATGAGGCCAGCCAAAGAAGAACTTGCCATGATTTCAATTAATGATTATATGTATGGGTCAAGCTTGCTTTGAAAAAAGGGTCTTCCTTAAAATATTGGTTTCTGCATTCTATCTTTATTATATGCCATTCTGTTTTTTATCATTATATTTTGGGAAATATTTTTGCATGTATATATACTTATTTACTGTCACTTCAGCCATAGCTTTCCTAGCTTTCCTATGTATAAATTATCATTTTTTTAATGAAATTTGGGGCTGAACATTATGATTAGTGACTGTCCAAGTATGGGTATTTTTTTTTGTTTTTCCTCAGCTTTTTAGCTATATATTGTATGTCTCTGCCTGAATTTTCTCTAACAACAGTTGTTACATGCTACGGTTTGTGATTTTTGTGCTCTGTGTCTGTATTTTATGGCACTGTGTATCATAAATGCACATATGAATATTTACACATCTGTGATCTCTGGATTAGGTCCATTTTGCACATTATGTAGAATGCATTCTTATCACTAAATATACAATTTTGCTATATTGTTAAGTATAGAGCAGCACCTTGGTTTAGAAGCATATAATATCCTATAACTTAATATGCATTTATGATATGCAAAATGTTAAGCTTTATTTCATTTGTTGTTGTTGTTATTTGTACTTGGTCAAAAAAAAAAAAATTTCTTCTGCATTTCTCCCATGAGCATCATCATGGGGACTATCATTATAACATCACATATGGTGGATGAAGGGCCAATTGAAAGGGGTCTCCCTCTGTGCAGCCCCAATAAATAGCCTTAGTAGTAACTAACAGCTTGGATGGTAATCTTCTACATTACAACCTGTACAGGTACTGTCTGTGCTGCCTACCATCTCAGTTTTGGTGTTTTTGTTCACACATTTCAGGGTCTTGCTGTTCTTTTGGGGGGGAGGGGGTACCTTTGCTAAACGTCATCTACTAAAGTTGCTTCAACTCTTTTATGTTCATTTTAAAGTAATTGTTTTAACTGAAAAGAAGGAAGTTGAATAATCTGCACACACCTAAATCCCCATACATATGGGGCGATAGTCAGGCGACATTGGCTGGTTCAATAAAAACTGCCCGTGTGTAAGGCAGCTGGTCTGACAGAAAAGGCAGCTGGTCCGACTGGAAAATCAGCAGCCGACTAGCTTCTGATAAGCGCTCTCAGCCAATGGCTAAGAACGCTGACCGGAGTGTTCTGGTTCTGGTGGGCTGTCCCCTGTCAGAACACAAAACAACAGCGGGGAAGATCGCTGTACTAACGTTGGATCGTTAGTACAGCGGCTCTGACTGGAGCTGTTATTTTCTTTTCTTCAACCTGCTGGGTTAAAGGAAAAAAAGCTAGTGGTGTGTACCAGGCTTAAATGTTATACATATAATTATCAGAATTGCTGTAACTTTGGCAACTCTCATGCAGGACTGTATAATTGCACTTATAGCCCAGTGCCTAAGGCAGCGTGGTTAGAGGGGCAGTGCTATGCATTAGGACATCGTAGAGTCTAAATATGACCTGGTCCTGTTCACGTGTATTGACTTCATAGTCTGTCTACAGTGCCTGCATCAAAGTCCAAATTATATACCTCAAACAAAAGATTAAAAAAGGTTTTATGTAAAATAAAATCAGAGAATAAAATCAGAGAAGGCAAATCACTTTGTGCATGAAGTCATTTCCTTGACAGTTCGGACATATAGTGTATGACATGAAGAAACATTTCTCCACTGAAAATGTGGTGCTAGATTGTAGATCACATCTGTGCAATGGAGGCCCTTACCTAGAAAGCCTGCAATGCACAGTCCACTTTCACCAAGATTTGGGCATGTTGTCTAGTCCACTCCTCATTATGCAGAAATAATGACTACTGTGTAGAACTACATTTGTCTTGTACTTCAGTATATTACTTCTACAGATGGGTGAGATTTATTGCTATTGATAGCCTTTTACCATTTTTTTTGCATGGTTAGTATTTTATTGTACCTTGGTTTGGAATCCTAGTATGTGGCACGACGCTGTACTTGTCTCCTTTGTTTACCTTTTCTTTCCTGCTCCACCTCTTCTCCTTCTCCCCCTTCTATTTTTCTATAAGACTCTTCTCCCCTTTGTTCCGTCATAGAGTAAAACCACCTGAGATGATTTATCATGCTTTTGTAAGAGTGCAAGATATTTGCATGTCTTGAGAAAAGTTGTATTACTTGTTGTGGAATATGTATTTAATACTCATTAATCTCAATAAACCTATAAAATATATATATATATATATATATATATTATAAAATATATATAGTGTATGACATAGTGACGTGCCTGTCTTGGTTTTATAGATATCTGGTTGTACAATAAAACCAAATTCTATAGAAAATTGGTGCAGGACTGTTGTTACTCTTCTATTGTAGGTGTAGTTCATTGCAACTGTATCACAATTTTCTACACGTCTTTGTAAATACATTTCTTTTTTGGCTTGGGGCCAACCCAGACAGGGCTTTTTAATAGCAATAATCCTTTTATTGCCTTAAAATGTTTAAAGTTTCAAGATCCTATTATTGCACTTGTAAAAATATATGTTCTCTTCAAACCAGGCAAACAGAATTGTATATCTGTGTAGTCATTATTATCCCTTTAGAAATCCCCCACTCAGCACTAGATGGAAGACATTCTATGTCCTAGTCCCATTTGGCAAAGAATTTTCCTGCCCTGTGAGCAATGACATAATTGTCAATTGTACTGAATACTATAGACCCTGGAGGGTCATTTTCCATTTGGGTAACTGAAAATCATTAATGCAGTCTGTCAGACTGAGAAACATAGAAGAGAGATAACTTCTAAAAAGGAAAGTTTGCTTAGCAATGGCAGGAAAATATGCTAATACTGTAGATTTTATATTTTAGCTACTAGGGGCAATAACAGCCAGGTGATATTGCATTTTACATGTTATGCCAAGTGTATATCTCTGTTATAGCAACAAAATATTTCCTTATGGTTTAGTAAAAATACAGAGTTATATATAAGGTCTCATACACACAGGGGGTTAGAAAAAACTAGCTGCAAAGCCACTACCAACGCTAGGAAAAAGCGGCTGTAAAAATGTGCTTTAGTAGCTTTTTGCATTGGCGTTAATGCACGTTTAGCTGTGCTAGCTTTTAGCAGCGTTTCTCTGCCTCTTTATAAAATCAATGGTTCCCTATGAGAGCCCATCGATTTGAATAGAAGTCGCACCACAAGTCAGATCATGATGATCCAACTTGCGGTGCGGCTTGTATGCTGAGGATCTTGAAGGGGAACCCTTGCCAAAATGGAAAAAGAAACTGGCGTGGGGTACCCCCCCCAAAGCATACCAGACCCTGTTTAGAGCAAGAAGCCTGGCAGGCCAGGAAAAGGGGGGGAACTAGCCCCCCCTCCTGGACCATACCACGCCACATGCCCTTAACATGAGAGGGGTGGGTGCTTTGGGGCAGGGGGCCCTGCGCCCTTCACCCCAAAGCACCTCTTCCCTGTGTTGATGGGGAAAAGGGCCTCTTCCCGACAACCCTGGCCGGTGGTTGTCGGGGTCTTATCGGAATCTGGAAGCCCCCCAGATCCCACCCCGACCCTATGTGAATGAGTATGGGGTACATTGTACCCCTACCCATTCACCCCCCAAAAAGTGTCAAAAATAAAAACAGTACACAGGTTTTTGTAATTTATTAAAGCAGCTCTGGAGTCTCTTCTACTTCCGATTTCTTCTCCCTCCGGCGATGTCTTAATCCTCTGGTTCTTCTCCTCCCGCTGATGTTGGAGACCACCAATCTTTCTCAAGATTCTGCAATCTTTTTTAACCACTTGTTGCTCACCTATTTGTGCTTGAGTTATTTATTGTCACGCATAATACTAAGCCCCCGTACACACGGTCATAAATTCCGACCACAAAATCCGACGGATTTTGTCCGACACTGGTGTTGCATACACGCGGTCGGACAAAGTTCGCAGAAAATTTGATCATTTTTTTTTTTAAACAATAAATTTTTATTAAGAGTTTTCAAGAAAATACAAACAATACAAAATGCTGTGCAGTAACAGATTGCATCAGTAAATGCGTAATACTACATATAGTGGTAGGGAGATAAACATATCGAGGCATAGGTATTTGAGCGTATGACAAACACATCTTATATAACTTGAGAAAATAAAGCTAGTGTGAACCATCTCGTGGTGGCTACTAACTTCGTCACTTAACCATTGTTTAAAATATTGTACGAACATATGTAGCGTTAATGATAAACAGGGGGGGGGGAATGTGGTGTTTGTTCTGTCCGGGCACCCCTATTAGGGATCAATTCTGTGCCCGTGTAGAAGAGGTCTTGATATAAAGTCGGAGGGGGAGGAGTCTTAGTCCATCAAAGAGTGATAACCTGGCTGTACATAGGTATTAAGCTCCTCATTACGAGCTGTCAGAGATGTCAAAGTATTCTGTAAAGTGTGAGGTTTTAGTCCAGTCAATCCAGGGGGACCAGGTTTGGGATGTGAGTTTTCGATCTTTTCTGAGTTGTAGGGTGGTTTCGTGTACAAAGTGAGTTTGTACTGTGTGTAGCACTTCCTGAATTGTGGGGGGGTCTGTGTTTTTCCACCTTCTGGTGATGGATAGTCTCGCTGCTAGTAGTATGTGGGTC
The DNA here is from genome assembly GCA_028564925.1 of Lithobates sylvaticus. Classification (NCBI taxonomy): domain Eukaryota; kingdom Metazoa; phylum Chordata; class Amphibia; order Anura; family Ranidae; genus Lithobates; species Lithobates sylvaticus. The sequence continues at coordinate 86,258,007 of CM053031.1, forward strand.
ACAATGGGTTTCAAGTGGGATGGGTAAAGGTTAATATCTAAGGATAGGAGAGCCAAAGAGGGGGTAATGGGGGGGAGAATGTTGGTGATTCTGTTCAGGATATGGAAGATTTGTGTCCAGTAAGGTTTGATTTTGGGACAGTCCCAAAGTATGTGGAAAAGGTCGCCTTTCATTCCACAGTTTCTCCAGCAGGTGTGTTTCGTGTTCCTGTCAAATTTGGATATTCGATCAGGTGTCAGGTACCAGCGGTATGTGATTTTGTAGGCTAGCTCCCATAGTGTCGAGCAGCAGGTAGCTTTGTATATAGATTTACATGCTGCCTCCCAGTGGTCTGTCGTGTATGTTTTATTTAGTTCTTCCTCCCATTTAAGTATAGGTGACGTCTTGGTGAACATGTTTTTGTGTTGTAGTAAATTATAGAAAAGTGAGATGCCCTTGCGATGGGGAGACGGGGCTCTATAGAAGATCCATGCTTCTTGGGGAAGTGGACATGACCAGAATTTCAGTGATTTCATGCAGTGCTGGGTGCGAATATATAAAAATATATCCGAGTTGGGTAGTTGGAATTCTTTTTGGAGGATTGGGAAGGTTTTCAGTTTGTTACCGTCAGTAAGATCCGTGATATGGGTGATGCCGTGTTTTTTCCAGGCTGTGAAGGAGGTGTACTCCATTAGGTATTGGAGAGATTCTATTGGGACCTGAAGTTTGGCAGGGATCGAGTTTTCAGACAGGGTTTGTGTGAGTTTGGACCAGGCTCTATATGTAGCAACCAATGTGGGGGATATGTGGGGTGGGATCTTTGCTCCTAGCGAGATAGCATGAAGCCAGGCTGGAAGATTACCCGCTTGGACCATTGTTGATTCGATCTTGCCCCAGATCGAGGGTAGAGGGAGAGGAAGGAACCATTCCTTGGCTTGCGATAGTAGAGAGGACATGTAGTAGTCCTGGAAATCTACGTATCCCACCCCTCCTGTATGTCTTTGTTTAATAAGCTGGTGGTGTTTGCATCTGGATTTTTTCCCTTGCCAAATGTACGAGGAAAGTAGTGATTGTAGCGCTCTAAAATAGTGTATTGGCAAGGGGACGGGTACAGTGCGAAAAAAGTAAAGTATTTGCGGTAGATGTATCATTTTAAATGCTGCTAAGCGTCCTAACCAAGAGAGTTCAGTGAGTGCGAGTTTAGTCAGTTGGTGTTGAAGCTTAAGTTTAAGTGGGAGGTAGTTAGCTGAGAACAGTTCTTTAGTTGATCTTGTTAATTGGTACCCGAGATACGTTATGCTAGTGGTTGCCCAGGCATAGGGAAGACGTTGTTGGAGCTGTATGCGGGAGGTGTCAGTTATATTTATATCTAGAATATTCGATTTAGTGTCATTCACTTTGTAGTAGGATATGTCGCTGAAGGATGTAAGAGTTCGTTGAATTTCAGGTAGGGACTGTTCCGGATGGGTGATCATAAGGATCACGTCATCTGCAAACAAGCTAATTTTGTGCTCTATACCCCCCAATGGTATGCCCGATATTAGTGGGTTGGATCTGATGGATTCGGCTAGGGGTTCCATGACCATATTAAATATGAGAGGGGACAGGGGGCACCCCTGTCTCGTGCCGTTGGATATGAGGAATGGCGTGGACAAAGTGTCCGCGGAGTATACTTGGGCGGATGGGTTGGAGTAGAGGGCCATAATGGCATTATGGATAGGGCCGGTGAATCCAAATTTATGTAGTACTGCAGATAGGTAGCCCCAGTGTACCCTATCAAATGCCTTTTCGGCGTCTAGGGATAGGAGAAGGGATGGGGTGTTGGAGGAGTCTAGGTGGTGGATTATGTTAATCATGCGTCTGGTGGCGTCTGAAGCTTGACGCCCTCTGGTGAATCCAGATTGGTCCGGGGCAATAAGGGAGGGCAGGATAGTTTCAAGTCTATGGGCGAGAATTTTAGCGTAAATTTTGACATCTGTGTTGAGGAGAGATATGGGGCGGAAATTTTTGGGGGTTGTGGGTTCTTTGCCCGGCTTGGGCAACGTGACAATCATGGCATTAAGCATTTCTTTCGGGAAGGTGGCGGTTGAGGTTGCTGAGTTGAAGACCTGGCAGAGGGTAGGGGCTAGTATATGTTGGAATTGTTTGTAGTATTCCCCCGTGAAGCCATCTGGGCCCGGGGATTTGGAGCTGGGTAGTTTTCTGATTACTTTAAGTGTTTCTTCTAGAGTGAAGGGTTCGTTCAGGGAGGAAAGCTGGTCTTGTGTCAGGGACGGGAGTTTTTGTTGGTCTAGAAAGGACTGTATTGCGTCAGTAGAGGGTTGTGGGGTGCCTGGGTCAGTATTGAGATTGTACAAGTCGGCATAGTATGTACTAAATGCGTCAGCGATTTGTTGTGGTTTGAGGAGTTTGTCATTGGAATGTGGGTGATATATGTAGGGTATTTTGGTTTTAGATCTAAATCCTTTGATTTTCAGGGACATGGCTTTACCGGCTTTGTTGCCCGTGGTGTATGAGGTGGCTTTGAGAATTTTGTATGATTTTTCATATTTCTCCAGGAGGAGAGCTCTTAGTTCGTGGCGCAGGGTAAATATTTTAGCCTGTAGGGTAGGGGAGGGGTGTGTTTTGTTTAGAGATTCAGTCGTGGCTATGTCGGTCGTTAGGTCGTCTAGTTTTTTAGTTCTATTCTTTTTTGCTCTAGCTCCCATTTGTAGAAAAACCCCCCTGATTACCGCCTTGTGGGCGTTCCATATCACTAGCGGGTCAGACACTGAGCCTTGGTTGTGAGAGAAGAACTCTTTTAAGCTTTGGGTGATGGGGGTTTGATAGCATGGGGTATTGAGGAGGTAGTTATTTGCCCTCCAGATATATGTGGCTGTTCGGGGTAATGCTCCCGATATGGTAATGCTGACAGGTGCATGGTCTGACCAGGTGGTGGCGTGGATAGTGGATTGTGAGACAGAGTGTAGCAGTTTTTTGTCTGCTATAAAAAGGTCTATCCTTGAGTAGGTGTTGTGACGCGGGGAGAGGAAAGTATAGTCTCTCTCGCTCGCGTGACAACACCTCCATACATCATACAGTTCATTATTAGTGATAAATTTGTCCAGAGGGGACGCATGCCGTTTAGTGCTAGCGGTAGAGTCAAGAGAGTTGTTTGGTACCAGGTTAAAGTCCCCACACATTAGTAGTTGGCCTTTTTGGATTTTGCGTGCTATTCGGAGCGTCTTCCTGATAAATGGCATTTGGCCTGCGTTAGGGGCATATACAGAGACCAGGGTGTATTGAACATTGTTCACAGAGCAAATTAGTATGATGAAGCGGCCTTCGGGGTCCAGTTCGCAGTGGAGTGGTTGGAAGGATACAGTGTCTCTGATAGCAATCATTACTCCCCTTTGTTTCTTATGGTAAGTAGATTGGTAGATGTGAGGGAAGTGCCTATTTAGGCATTTGGGTGAGGCATCGGCAGCAAAGTGGGTTTCTTGAATGCAAAGTATATCACAGTTCTGGGAGAGTGCAGTTTTCCAAAGTGATGCCCGTTTAGCTGGGTGGTTGAGGCCCTTGGCATTGAGGGAGAGTATTGTAATGCTCATCTTTAGTGCGGTGGTGGTGGGTGTAGGTGCAGAAGTTACTCACGGTTCGTAGAATCGCTCGTAGGTGCTAGGAATCTTAGTAATGTTGGATGAGAAGGTCGGGTGAGGCGTCCGGTGGGCTCTTCCGGAATGGGGACAGTCGGGTGGAGGTAGGTGCCTGGATTGCTGTATCGGTTTTTCAGACGATGTTGGATGAGAAGGTTGGTTAAATGGTGGAGGCTTTGGTCCACAGGGCTGTAGGAGTCTGCTAGGAGAGAATATAGGTTAGTGCAATAAATCAGTCAACAATTGCGATGTGTTTGTCCGCTAACTTGGAGCGAAGTAGGGTGCCTCGGCGGGAAGAGAAAGGATTTGAGCAAAAAAATAAAAATTAGAAGTTGAAAAGGAACAAAAAAATTTTTGATACCAGTTGCTGGTAACTGGTTACTGGTAGCCAGGTGGGTCAGTGTGGGGTATTCCCAACTGGTCAGCTGACTAGAGTGTGGGGAAAGTCAGGCAAGCAGGTGACAGTGGCCATACCCAGACCGGTCCGGGTTAGGAGTTTGCCGATGCAGGTGGGCAAGTGGTTTAAGTCATTCTGTTCTTGAGTGGTGCTCGTTCAGATCCAAAGGAGAAGGGGTTCCTCTTGTTGTGAGGTTGTTGCGAGTTAGGAGGGGGGTCAGGGATGATATCCTACGAGCGCAGTAGTTTCAATCCGCCTTCCAGTGTTGAGACGGTATGGGGTATACCATTGTAGGTGATTAGGATTGTAGCCGGGTGGCGCCATTTGTATGTTATTTTGTGATTGTTGAGAGCCTTGGTGATCGTTTTGAGTTGTCTTCGCATTTGGAGGGTGTATTGGGATAGGTCAGCATATAGTTGGATGTCTGAGTAAGGCGGGGGTAGGGGCGACAATTCTCTGGCTTTCAGGAGAATCTGCTCTTTTGCCTGGTAAAAGTGCACCCTCAGGAGTACATCTCTAGGTATATCTGCTTCAAGGTGGCGGGGCTTGGGCAGGCGGTGGATTCTGTCTATGGTGAGCTCGATAGGAGAAAGATCAGGGAGCATGCTGGAAAACATGGTGCTGGCATACCCGTGAAGTTCTTTGGGTTGCACAGATTCGGGGATACCCCTAATTTTGATGTTGTTTCTCCTGGAGCGATCTTCAAGGTCAGCGAGCTTCGCTTTCACCCAGAGAGAGTCTTCCCTTTGCTCAGTGTAGGCATCAACAAGGTCATTAATGGTGTCTGTGCAGTCCTCCATTTTGTGTTCCATAAAGGCTACTCTATTGTCGACATGCTTCAATTCCAGGGAGAACTGGTTGATCAGAGTAGTGAAGTTAGACATAAGGGAGGATTGCAGGGATAATAGCATGTCCTTCATAGTGGTGTCTAACACTGGTTGGCCAGTTGTGGGGAATTGGGCAATGGATGACTGTAGTGAGGAGATGGTGGATATATCATGTAGTGCTGTACTCACTGCGCCTGGGGCCTGCTGTTGTAAATCCAGCTTCATCCTGGATTTTGATGGGCTTCGTATCTCCGGAGTAGTGGGGAACAGGTCCGGGGATGTGGCTGGCCCCACTCCTGGGTGTATCGGCTGAGGATGGTGTTGTCCGGGCCTTGCAGGGTGTCCCAGGGCCTGGTGTAATGATTCCCCGTCGGCGCCATCTTGGGCCTTGTTATACTGACGGCGCGGCTGGAACGAAAACGATTCCAGCCGCCTTGGTCCTTTGTCTTGATTCCGTTTTCGGGACATTGTGGACTGCGGGTCTTTGGGGTTCTCCGGTGAACGTGGGGAGCCGGGTTTCGTCGCTTTCTGGGCCGATCGTAGCTTCCCGGCCGGTCTGGATGGCGGAGCTCACTGCTCAGGCGTCCATTCAAGTCCGCGCGCAAGCCACGCCCCCAAAATTTGATCATTTTGAACGTGGTGACATTCGTTGCGTACGATGGAAATACGTAGAGGCCAGTAGCCAATAACTTTGGTCTCGTAATTTGATCTGAGCATGCGTGGCACTTTGTCCGTCGGAATTCTCGACACACGATCGGAAAAAGTCAGATCAGATTTAGTTGTCGGAAAATTTGAGAGCAGGATCTCAAATTTTTTCCGTCGTAAATTCCGACGGAAAAAGTCCAATGGAGCCCACACACGGGCGGATTTCCCAACAACATGGTCCGATCGGACATTTTCCGTCTGAATTTCCGACCGTGTGTACAGGGGCTTAGTCTTATATGCTGAGTAAATGCACAACTAAAGTTCTTTTACTTGTGTTATTTTTCCTCTGGCTGCATAGTTTGTTGCTCCATATATTTTTACCCTGTAGTGGGTAATAAAGTATCAGACAACATACCGTAGTTGATTACATATCTTGTCCATGAATGGCTTGCTGAATAGAACAGACATATTTTACTAAAAATGTTTCTCCTAAATTGAGGGCAGGAGAGTTTTAGGAGGTATTGGGTCTTTAAGTATGATATACAGTTACCCATGGAATTAAAAGGAAGCTATTTTAGAGCACTCCTACCACACAAGAAGTAAATGTTATCCCGAACACCAAGGGATCAGTGGAACCAATGTAAACATTTTGAAAGTGACTTTGAGAAACCATGACATTTAGAAGCCTTTGTGTCAAGGACACCCTTATTGTTAGCAATTTATGTGAAACCCCCATTGTAATGGTCATTAAAGCGGAGCTCCACCCTAAAGTGGAACTTATCGGATTCCTCCCCCCCTCCGGTGCCACAATTGGCACCTTTCAAGGGGCAGGGGGGTGCAGATACCGGTATAATACAGGTATCTGCACCCACTTCCGGGACTAGCTGCCCCGCCCCTATCCGAGGATGCCCGCCCATATCCGAGGGTTCCCGTTGTGTCTTGGGAAACACACAGTTCCCAGGACACAACAGGGACCAATAAAGACGCGCAGCGCGACTCGGCATGTGCAGTAGGGAACTGGGCAGTGAAGCCACAAGCTTCACTTCCTGATTCCCTGACAGAGGATGGCGACGGGGCAGCCGAGAGACAAGCGATCTTCTGCCGACATCGCTGGAACCTGGAACAGGTAAGTGTCCATTTATTAAAAGTCAGCAGCTGCAGTATTTGTAGCTGCTGACTTTTAAAAAAAAAAAATCGGGTGGACCACCTCTTTAATGTCATTTTAAAAAACAAATGAATAATTTCTTCCAAAAACAAAAAGATGAACTGTTTGAGTAAGTACCTGTCCCTACCTGAGTTTGTAGTTTCTGACACTACAACAAACTTTGGGCAATCATTACAACTTTACAATGAGTGTTAGGATAGTAAAGACCAGAACCCAATTCAATGTAAAACCATCAGGCTACAGGAAGCCTGTTAACTTAAGGCTAACATTATGATGTTTCAAGGGATGAGAGGTGTTCTTCTCAAACAAACTTCTCAATGAAAAGAAATCAGTTCACTGATTTGAAAGGAACTCCAACCAGGGCCATCAGGGGAGGTCCTCCAGAAACAAGTACAGGAATATTAAAGTTCATGTAGTCTGCTGTGCGCCTTATACTATGAAAAGGATAAAGTTTCTACAGCTTTAGTCCTATGTATGGCCGCTCATCCATCCTTATTCAAATTCTTAGGCAGTTGTTAAATCAAGTTATAGTACATAAACTCTTACTTGGTCTATAAATCAAAACAGACACGAAAGCATTTGGGTCTACTTATAAATGTTTTTGCACAAGAAGCACACAACTCCTACACAATATTCGTTTTTTTATATATTTTGTGGGGATATTTATTATAGCAAAAAGAAAAAAAAAAATGTTTTTTCTAAATTGTCTGCCTTTTTTTGTTTATAGCGCAAAAAATAAAAACCGCAGAGGTGATCAAAAAGAAAGCTCTATTTGTGGGAAAAAAAGACGTAAATTTTGTTTGGGAGCCACGTCGCATGACCACGCAATTGTCATTTAAAGCGACGTAGTGCCGTATCGCAAAAAAATGCTCTGACATTAAGGGGGTAAATTCTTCCGGGGCTGGAGTGGTTAATCTTCTCGGGATCCAAGCTCAATCAGTCTGGAGAAATAGTACACCCCAAAAACTGGATCTGGGTTTGTTCAAACTCCCATTTCTCCAATTTGATGTAAATTCGAATCTGCCTTAATCTTTCAAAGATAATGCAAACATGCTTGCGGTACTCCTCCAGGTTATTAGAAAAAATATCATCCAGATAAGCAATCACAAATTGGTCCAACAGATCTAGAAAAACTTTGTTGATGAAGTGTTGAAAAGTTGGAGGAGTAGTGTTGCAAAGTCCATATCTGGTTTTCCATTTGTCTCCTTGACGAATATGGACAATGTTATAAGCCCCCCATAAGTCAAGTTTTGTAAAATTCTTGCCAGAACAAAGTCTTTCCAACATTTCAGAGATCAAAGGAAGTGGATAACAGTTTTTAATATTGATTTTATTCATGTGCTTCTAATCAATGCATGGATGCATTGATTACAGTCCTTTTTTTCAACAAAGAACAGGGCTGCTCCTGCAGTAGATGTTGAGTGTCTAATTCTTTAAAATTCTCACTGAACCATTCCCTGAGCACCTTTAATTCAGGTTCTGACAGATTGAAAAGGCGGCCGAAAAGTATTTCTGCCCCTGGGAGCAGTTTAATGGGGCAATCATATGGGCGATGAGGAGGTAATTGATCGGCATTCTTCTTATCACAGACATCCTGAAACTCATGGTATTGTGGAGGCAAGTTGTCATATGACTGCATAGTCATAAATTAAATTTGCATTTAATTTAAATGTTTCAAAGAATGTCAGGAAAAATGGTCGGCCTTCACGCATGTTCACTTCATCAAATCTGGCCCTCTTTGAAAAAAGTTTGAACACCCCTGCCTTAGACAAACTCAGGGAAATTATACATTTTAAATAATAATCCACTGCCAATGCCTAATTAGCAGATACCTGATCACAGGTTAACCCTTCCAGTGTCGGTATTAGAAATCAAAACCATTTGAATGTTAAAGCAGACCGCCTTTTTTTTTTTTTTATCTCCGCTTACCAGGTGGTGTATCATACACATTTCAGATACTCACCGATTCAGAGGATTCAGCATTATCCCGCTGAGATTCTTTGTCTTTTGCCACCATCGGTCCCATGCTTCCACGTTGTTTTTGACATCCTCGATAGGCCTACTGGAACTTCCAGGATTAGACAGCGTGCCTCCCGATGACTCCACACTAGGCATGCTCTTTTTCTTTGTGAATGAAGGGATATGCCTCTGGGGATATGTGCCTCGCATATCGCAGGATGCACAGCAAGCACCATGCACAACATTCGTGTAGGCGAGTGATGTACATAGTGGAGTGGGGCCTCACATATTTTATTAAAAAAAAGTAACCAAAAAAGAAAATAAACAGCACTATTCAAGTAGAGGAAGGTAGGAGGGATGAATTGGAGGGAAGTTTATTCTAGGGGTGACAATCCGCATTAAGAGCTTAATTACATTGTGACGTGAGGAAAAAGGTGGACAGAGGGAATGAAGATAGAAGTTTTGCAATTTAAGCTTTAGCTATTCGTCTCAGTAAACATTTTTTTCAACAAAGCAGTTAAAGTAAGCCAAGAAAACAAGAAAAAATTAGCCTAGAGGTCTACCAGCTGACTGAAAATCGTAATTATATATATATATATATATATATATATATATATATATATATATATGTGTGTAATACTTTATATTTTTACTTGACTACATGAAATAAAGGAAATATATATGAAACATTATATAATAACTTAACTGCAGTGTCTGAGAATTTACAGTAATTGAAGCACTGAACTGTGCAGAGCATACATGACTGTCATTGCATTTTACAACCCATGTGAATGCTCTGGGGAAGAGATCATTCTATCAGCAACACACAACAATTTGTCACCATTACTTATTCATAAAGAGGGACCATATTCTACAGTGATGTAGAGTAGAAGATTTCAGATATCTACTCATGTTTAAGCTAGCATGAGAGTGAGTGTTTACATTGCACTGAAGATCAGTAAGTACATGTTTCATTGTTATATATTAATTACAGGACAATTAATTAGCAGCTCCATCATTTTTTGTTTATTAGTATTTTTAAATTAAATGAATGTATACTTTATCTACAAAAAAAAAATAATGGCTATTAGACACATACTAGTAATACATAACATTTGCTAACCCTGTTAGAGCAATAACATTTTTTTATTAGAAAAAAAAGTGATCTTTGAGGCTGGGTAGCCCACAGGGGCTGTTGCTGGCTAATACATATTTTTGGGATGCCAGTACATTTGCCCAGACATAAAAAGTTCTTGTTTTGTAATCAAGAGCAAGTATATGAAAGCTGTGTATAGGGAACATTTTTTTGTTTGTTTGCTGTAATCAGAGGGTATATAATTTACCTTAGAGGACATACTATTGTACATACTGTATTATGCATATTACTTTTACATGCTTTTACAATTAGTATTATTACTATTTTAGATTAATAATTGGCAACAGTTTGTATTTTTATTAAAGAACAGAAATTGCACTTTGCATGTTTCAGAAATTTCCCTTTAGTCTTTGGGGGGCTCATATTAGAAAGTGAAACACAGTCAATTGTGTAGCTGACGACTCCAGAATTACATTTTGGTGATTACAGTATACATTATAAACTATCTGGGGACACAGAAATTCAAAGTGTGCAAAACTCTGTCATGGGGAAACATCCCAATTTTCTTCAGCTGTATGAGTATAGCTTAGGCCTCCCTGGCTCTATCCAGCCTCTGTGTCTGTGCCTGATGCTATTATGCAATATTATTATATTGTGATAGACTATCACTATAGGGTGCAAATTACCCAAGAAACAAGAAATGTCTGTGTAGTGCCATTACACGGAAAACTTTATTTTCAGTTGTTTCACAAAAAGCATTACTCAACTTTTCGTACTAGTCAGGGGAGGACAGGCAGCCTTAGGCCTGGGGGGCAAGTCCAGTCAAGTGGCCCATTGAATCACTGAATCAGCTCACCATCAATGCCCACCTGGTTTTATAACGGGTATTGATATAATGGTAACAGCAACAAAGGAGGTTTAACAAAAACAATGCATCAATGAAGCATCACTAGTGCCCATCAATGCAGCCTCACCAATGCCCATCAATACAGCCTCACCAGTGCCCATCAATACAGCCTCACCAGTGCCCATCAATACAGCCTCACCAGTGCCCATCAATACAGCCTCACCAGTGCCCATCAATACAGCCTCACCAGTGCCCATCAATACGGCCTTACCTGTACCCATCAATACAGCCTCACCAGTGCCCATCAATACAGCCACATTAGTGCCCATCAATGGCCATCAATGCAGCCTCACCAGTACCCATCAATGCAGCCTCACCTGTGCCCATCAGTGCAGCCTCACCAGTGTCCCATCAGTGCACCCTTATTAGTACCCCATCAGTGCAGCCTCATCAGTGACCATCAATGCAGCCTCACAAGTGCCCATCAATGCAGCCTCACCAGTGCCCATCAATGCAGCCTCACCAGTGCCCATCAATGCAGCCTGATCAATGCCCATCAATGCAGCCTGATCAATGCCCATCAATGCAGCCTCACCAGGGCCCATCAATGCAGCCTCACCAGGGCCCATCAATGCGGCCTGATGTGGGGGTCAGCTGTGTCAGGGTCTCTCACCTCAGCGATGGCAGCTCAGCAGTCCCTTGCACGGCCTCCTGGGGGGTGATGCTCCTGGTCCTGGGGTCAAGTTGTTAAAGCCAGTGTCCAGCCCCACAGCCTGAGACAGTCACGTGTGTCCCGACTCCCTGGCGCACCCTGCCTCTGCCTGCCTTTAAAACTCCAGGAGTTGCAGTTTCCTCTGCACTGCTCTCAGTTCTCCACCCCTCCCATTCTGCACAAATCCCCCAAGTCTGCCGAACTCCTCCTACCCCCAGTCTACAACCCCCCCCCAGTCTACTGCAAACCCCCCCAGTCTGCACAATTTCCCCCAGTCTGCCCAATCTCTAGTACCCCCAGTCTGCGCAATCCCCCTTCCCCTAGTCTCCACAACCCCCCCAGTCTGCACAATCCCCCTCTCCCCAGTATGCATAATACCCCCTCCCCTAATCTGCATAATCCCCCCCAGAGAGGGGGGTTGTGCAGGGTGCAGATAGCTCACTCGCCAATTAAGCTTCCCCCTTAGGCTGATTTCCACAGGTAGGCTGAGCACAGTGCATGCAGGGAGCTGGAGTGGGGGCAGGGTTTGGGCAGAAACAAATGGGAGGAGGAGTGTCGGATTGGACAGGCAGCTGAGTGAGGAGGAGCTAGGAAGACAGTAACGACAGGACGGACAACAGAGCAGATATAGCCAGACACCCGGGAAAGCTAGCTTTCACTGCACTATCTACTGTATTAGTACTGACAGGAAAAGGAATAGTGCCATGATTCTATAAAGCCTTATTATCCCTCCACCCCCCCCCCCCGTTATCCCGGTTATATAGCCAGTTGCATAGTTCCCAACTGTTGAACTTTTTAGCTATCAAAAAGTTCTTTCCAGCACTAAACCTTTTATCTGATTTCTAATTTGCTGCATTTGTAAATTGCGAATGCCGATATAAAGGAATAGTAGTGGTAAAAGCACTTGTGGGTTTAACCAATCTTATTTTTTGTGTACAATTCTCCTTTAAGGGGGCGTGACAAGGGGTGTGTCCCATGCCTGCATACTTTTGATAATAGGTGTCCCTCATTCCGATCTCAAAAAGTTGGGAGGTATGCAGTTGGGAAAAATATTTGGAATCAAGTATTACTGATGAACAAAAAGATAAGATTATGCAGTTAGCTCATGTGTCTTTTATTTCATCTAAAATGGAGGAAGTAAATTATGAAATCCTTATTCGCTGGTATTACACTCCAAATAAGCTACATGCAGTGTCCTCTTTGGCATCACCTTTGTGTTGGAGGGATTGTGGTGGCACCACAAAGCATGGACACATTTTGTGGACTTGTCCATTTATTCAGGGGTATTGGAATGCGGTCGCTGACATAATCTTTATCATACAGAAAGATTTAAAAAAGTTTGAACCTTGGTTTATTTTATTTCATTGCTCAGCAGTATTAATAGGCAGATACAGGAGCTCAATTACTCCATATTTACTGAATGCCGCGAAATCTCTGATTCCTTTGCACTGGAGACAACGCACTGTACCCACTGTAGTCCAATGGCAACAAAAAGTAGATTTATGTTTTTTTAGAAGAGCTAACATGTACCGCTAGAGATACTGCTGGGAAATATTAAAAAATATGGGCCTGTTGGCAAGATTTTAAAACTACTCATATAGTAATATTGTCTTAGGAGTATAAGGGCCTCATTATAAACTTATTATAAACTTTTATGCTATGGAGTTCATAAGTCTATCCCACACCCACCTAACAACCCCATCAAATCATTCCCGTAAACTATTACCTTTTGTACCACCACCCCCTCCCTTTAGAATGTAAGCTCTACGAGCAGGGCCCTCCTGTCCCTTCTGTATTGAACTGTACTGTAATTCTTCTGTCCCCCCCTCTACATTGTAAAGAGCTGCGTAAACTGTTGGCGCTATATAAGTCGTGTATAATAATAATAATAAGCAGAGAAAGGGAAAAAAATAACCTCTGTAATGCAAAAGCTACATAGGAACTAACTCATAGATATGCACCGGATCCTTTGTGGGGTCTCTTTTTTTTTTTCTCTCTCCTGCCCTTCTCCTTTCTTTTATGTCACAATAATATAAAACATAAAGTGTATTTCTGGGGATGTAACCGTTTTTATATCTTATATGTTCTTATATGAGGTATGTATGATTACATTTCTTGTTGAAATATTCAATAAAAACGTATTAAACCAGAAGATTTTTGAACGTTTGTACAAACATTCATATGAAAATTCTCATCAGTACACACTTTAAGGTTTGAAAGTTCAAAACCACATTTTGAAAGGTGTTTGCTTTTAAGATAAATTTTTGGAGTAAATGCAATGGAGTAACTAGAACCTTTAGGGCCCCCGATGTAAGAAGCCCCCCTTGACCCCCGGACAGGGCCCTTTCCTCCGAGCCCGGTGGTGGAACAAAAGGGCATGGTCGCAAGTGGGTGGCTGCATATAAAGGAACCGTTTTCTCCATTCCCTCCTGCTTCTCCTCCTCTCCCTCCCGCAGGCATTCAGTGGCTGCAGGAAGAAAATGGAGAGGTGGGTTCCTCTATGCCAGTGTTTCTCAATCTTTTTCCAGTCAGGGCACCCTTGAAGTATACCCCTAGGTGAATGGGGCTGCACTGCAACCACCCTGCAACAGTTTCAGCATAGTGATGATGCATTTAAGGGGTTAAAAGAGGCGGTCAGGAGGCAAAATAGTGCCTCTTTACCGGCTGTCAAATGCCTCTGAAAAGCAATCCGAGCATAGATTCCTTTTCAGAGGAACCGCATTTTTTTGCTGGTACTATGAACAAGCAAGAAAAAAAAAATCTGTTCTGATTGTACACATATAGGGGTCAGGATTAAACACGCATACATAAAATGTACATACATACATGTAAAACACACACACATACACATATATAAATACACACACACACACATATATAAAACACACACACACATATATATATATATATATATAAAAATGCACATATGCACACACATATAAACACATGCACACACACCTACATACATACATGTATACACACACACACATACATCCACATACACACATACATACATGCACATACACACATATAAACACACATACATACAGATAGCCTTTTAAAAAACAACAGTGCTTTTTACCTCTTCCATGCCGTGTACTGCAATGTAGGGGGAGACAAAGAGCACAGCACACACTGTGCTTTCACTTTAGATGTAATCAATGTGAAGAGCTCCCTGCACAGTGCCGATTACAGTTTGGCTGAGGATCGTGGAGCTCAGTCTAAGCCGCCCTTGTCACTCCTCCTATTGAGGCATACAGGGGGCCTTCAAGGCCTTCAAGGGCCCCCTACAGCATGGGGCCCGGTCCCCATGGCGACCTCAGTGACCCCTATACTTCCACCACTGAGAAAAATGTACTTTTCCAAATGAAAACCACATCCACTGTTGGAAATTTGTTTGAATGTTTGATTTGACCCCACTAACAATTTGAAAATCAAACATTCTTAAAAATAAAAATTTCTAACCAAATTTTATTTAGTTTATGTCCAGCTTTAGAAGAAAGTTAGTTATTTTGGGTTGACCTTTCTTTTCTGATTGCAATTGTTTTACCATGGGAGAAGCAGGAGCAGAGGATCGGATTTTGCTGCTCTTTTATGCTAGAAAGGCAATTACATTAAGTTGGAAAAAGCTCCTTCAATGGCCTTTTGGAAGTATCTAGTAAATAGTAGTTTACCATTGTATAAAGAAACGTATTTTAATAGAGGCTATCCAAAGAAATATGAAAAGTTATGGTCTAGTTCAGGGGTCTCCAAACTATGGCCCTCCAGTTGTTCAGGAACTACAATTCCCATCATGCCTAGTCATGTCTGTGAATATCAGAGTTTTACAATGCCTCATGGGACGTGTAGTTCAGCAACAGCTAGAGGGCCGTAGTTTGGTGATCCCTGGTCTAGTTGGTTAGCAGAGCCTGCAACTGCTTTATGCCCCGTACACACAAGCGGAAATTCCGCCAGCAAAAGTCCGATGTGAGCTTTTGGTCGGAAATTCCGACCGTGTGTAAGCTCCATCGGACTTTTGTTGGGGGAATTCCCACTAGCAAAAGATTGAGAGCAGGTTCTTCTATTATTTTAAAAGATCCGATTGGAAATTCCGATCGTCTGTACCAATTCCGACGCGCAAAAATCCTACGCATGCTCGGAAACAATTTGACGCATGCTCAGAAGCATTGAATTTCATTTTCTCAGCTCATCGTAGTGCTGTACGTCACCGCGTTCTTGACGGTCGAAAGTTACGAGAACTTTTGTGTGACCGTGTGTATGCAAGCCAAGCTTGAGTGGAATTCCATCGAAAAAAACATCCAAGATTTTTCCAACGAAAATTCTGCTAATGTGTACGGGGAATTAGAACAGTCTACGAGCCTTCCTCTATTTAATAGTAAAGTACATAGTATAAGTTATGGAGCGATTCTTGATAAATGGAGCTGATGGGTATTAAGTCGCACCATAGTACTGCTTTTAATGGGTATAGGTGAAGCTCTTATTGATTTTTCCTGTATATGTTTTAAAAGATTTTTAGTATTGAGGCTAATGTGAGAGTTCACCTTTGGTAGGTGATAAATGTGTTTGTTTTATATGTATTATGAAATACTTTAATAAAGAGAATAAAAAAAAAAAAATAAATAAAAACACGCCCCCCTCTCCCTCTCCATAGGCACAAGCATGCATGATTATCTGATGCCAGTGTGCATCTGTACAATAATCAGGCCTGCCATACACAGTCTGATATTTGCCATGTAACTGACTCAAGCACTGCTTGCTTGTATTATTAGAGCAGGGTTTTGAGGAATAAACAAACCTCCCATTGTCTTGTTTTTTTTTTGAAAGAGATTACTTTTTGTCTAGCCCTAAAGTTAATACAGTGTACAACCAGATTGTTGCATGTGAGAAAACCTTAAATGGAATTATTACAAAGCACATAGCTAACTTTGGATCTGTGTGTGACATTGGCAATGGGTGTAAGTGTGAATTAGGTGCCAGTTAGTGTGCACATCTTGACCCATTCTCCACTGGGTAAGAAAAGACTAGTGTTCCCGCAAGTGCAGGGGAATATGAAGCGTGAATAATCTAATAACGCTGAAAGATCTCACCGCTCCAGCACATGACCCACTTTTTCAGTCAATTGGAAACATTTACACAGAAGATGCAGACATGGGATTTAATTGTGTGTTTGTCAGCGTGTGGTCTGCTGGATGTAATCTGAGTTTTGCTCGGGCTTTATGTTATCTGCTTTATTGATTTACTTCCTCTAGATCTCTGTAAGGTAATACATCTGCTTCTGTATATTGTACAGCAGTAGACATGAATTCAGTCCTGAGTTCTTGTGCCAGTCTGTAATACTGATATCTAAATGTTGTCCCGTTTTATCTTAAGCTGACCATACACTATACAATCTGACCTACCAATAACTATATATATACCGTGTTTCCCCGAAAATAAGACCTTCCCACGAAAATAAGACCTATTTTCCAGGAGGCCTGCAATATAAGCTCTACCCTGAAAATAAGCCCTAGTTTAAAATGCTTGTAAAATCCTATAATCCACTCTATTACAGTAGTATATAATGTACAATGTGTGTGATTCTGTAATATAAATGTGGGGAAGAGAGCTTCGGCGGGTCACAAAAGTGCAGAGCGGTGCTATAACGAAGGTATTTGGCACAATTATATTACAGAAACACACACATTGTACATTATATACTACTGTAATAGAATGAATTATAGGATTTTACACGCATTTTAACTCAGTTCACGCTGCAGATTCCTGTCAGGCAGGAAGAGCGAGCGGGACAGAAGACCACACATTACATGGTAAGACCTACCCCGAAAATAAGCCCTACTGTGTCTTTTGTTGCCAAAATTAATATAAGACCCAGGCTTATTTTCGGGAAAACACGGTAAGAGCCTGCAGAATTGGATACACATTGAATCATTTGTTTAAATTTGTCCTGATAATACATCGTTTTTTTAAAAAGAGGATATTGTACAGGGGTTGTACAATCAGATTGTAGTGTGTATGGTCACCCTAAAACCTAGTACACATGGGCTGAATGTCGGGTGGCATCAGCCAGTTTAATAGAAACTGGACGACATTCGGCCTGTGTGTAGGACAGCCAGTCAGACAGAAGCCTGGCCTTTCAGTCGGCTTCTGTCGAAGGCTCACCGAAAAAGGTCTGCCAACCAGTTCCCGATCAGCACTCTCAGCCAATAGCTAAGATCGCTGCCTGGAGTGTTCTGGCCGGGGGTCTGTTCCCCTGTCAGAACACAATAGCATAGCTGGGCTGAGCAAAAAAATAAACTAATAGTGGGTACGAGTTGACAATTCGTTTCGTAACGAGTCGAAATTCGGACGAATTTTGCATCTTTCGGACATTCGGATGCATCCGAATTAAAAAATTTCAACTAATATGATAGAAATTATAGCGGATATAACGAATGAATTCGACATGATTTGGTAATTCATTAAAGATCTAATGAAACAAAAGGTCAACTCAAAGTAAATCTTACAGTCCAATCAGCGGATTAATTTTGTGCTGGAGGTTGGATTACTGGCAAAGTGCATTCCTGAGAACTGAGTGAGAAGGGTGTTGTATTGTATTTGAGCAGAAGAGATATTGTTATTGTGTGTGTTAATAGATTCAATAAACAAACGACTTTCCAAACTACAAATCATTATCACAAATCAATATGCATACATAAATATCGAATTTCAATGAATTCAAAAGAAATTATAGCGGATATAATGAATGAATTTGACATGATTCGAGATTCAGTATAATGAATATTGACACTCTACGAATAATAACGAATTATCCAAAAATGAATTAACGTAACATAAGGAATATAACAGAACAAAATTATGTATTTTATTTTATTTTACGAATTAAAACGAAACTAAACTAAACAAAATTTTCTGCGGGCACAAGTCTAGGTACAAGGTTTTAGTCTGAGCTGGGGAAAGCTGCCATACTGTATATTATAGCTCAACCCACAAAATCCAATAAGCAGTTGGTATTGTTTAATTAATTAATTCAGAATATGTTCAACAAAGGCTGCCAATTATCAGCTCAATAAAAGCAATAAACCCTTCTGATTACTTATTAAGGGAGGATCTAAAGTTAATGTATAGTATTTTTTTTTTACATTTTCTTTATTTATTATGTTAGGATTGATAATTAAATGTTGTTATAAAAAAAATGATTTAAATAATAAAAAATAAAGTACTGCATATGAATGTTTTTTTTTTTATTATTACAATTTTCACAAGCATCACGTAAAGCTTTTTTTTTTTTTTATAGAAATGTATGCAGACTATTCTTATCTGCTTTGTCAAAATTGCCCATTGTTTATGGAGGTCAATAGCGCAAGCTGTAAATTACACACACAAGTAAAAGTAATCAGAGCAGTGCAGAGAGGGATAAGGTTTAGAGGATACCCAAGGATATGTCTTTAAGCTTAGCCTGGCAATTCTTCAATATGTGCCTTTAGGTTGAGAGTAGCAAGTTTGTTTGTGTGCCTTAAAACCAAGACCAGCAATTGACTTTAGGCTTTAAGCTTTATGAAGTTGCTCCCCTTTACTAGTCCCCTTTTTGTCTTTCGGCCTATAATACAGGCCCATTTACCATTCCCTGGAACTGGATTCTAAAGCTGATGAAGCCTCCCCAGGCAGAAGACCCGAGAGGCAAAAAGGCTCCTCATAGTGGACCTCATCTCCAGGCAAAGCCTGGGAGACAAAAGTCCATGGTCTCAAATCCTCTCCAGGCCAAACCTGGGAGGTAAAGACCCTTCCATAAGTCCTCCCTGAATATGTATAGCCTTTCTAAACCCAAATCCCTGTAAACAATAAACCTCCTATGGATTGGCCAGGTTGAAATACATATTCATAATCCACAACATCTCCTTACTCAAAAATGAATACAATGCCCTAGGCTTAGGGGAAACCTAAAAAATTGAGAAAACAATATCACTCAGAGCTCAGGCTGGATACAGCCAAACTGCCCAATAAATCTAGGCTAGTGGCACTCAAAGCTTGGCAGGGCTGCTAGGCTCTTATGCACCCCTGGAGAGGGTTTTAGAACGGGATAATGAGTTATGTACAACCTATCTGCAACCCTGATGGGGGACAACAAGTGTTTTGCAGACTCTCCTCCCTGATTGATGTATTATGGTAAATTCGACTTAATATGGTTAAAGATTTAAATCTCTTATCATTCACCACATAAGGTCTTCTACCTGAAGTTGTCAATGACTTAAGCAGGAACCCCAAGGGCCACCCTATAAGAATTCACTGCATTTTTTAAACTGCCTTCTGAGTGGAATTCCTTTCTCTTGAACCAGAAATGTTTTGAAGGGAAATATATGTTCAATTTTATAGATCTCAGTGGAAGAAGCTGAAGCAATATAGAATCTGGTGGTGGATAGGACAAAGTCATTATGGCAGTGATGGCGAACCTTGGCACCCCAGGTGTTTTGGAATTCCATTTCCAATGATGCTCATGCACTCTGCAATGTAGTTGAGCATCATGGGAAATGTAGTTCCAAAACATCTGGGGTGCCAAGGTTCGCCATCACTGCATTATGGCATCAAAACTTAGTTTTTGTAGAGCACTGTAGGTAAAACAATTGTAAAAAGTATGCTGTGCACACATTATCCTTTGTTTAAATTTTTTTATTTTCATGTGTACATGTTCTAGCCGAAGCTGAATGCTAAAGTTGCACCAGCTCACCTGTGTTGCCACCCTTAGAAAAAAAGTGCTTGTGCTTATGCAATATGTATATGATTTATCTGAAATTAAAATAGAATAATTCTTTTTTTTTTTTTAACATAGCAGGGACAAAAAAAGGGTAAGGGAGGGTTTAAAGTTTTTCGTTTTTTTTCTTGCCGTATGTGCCCCATTGGGGAAATTTACCTTCACTTCCTGCCCCAAAACAGGAAGTGAGAGGAAATCCCTCCCAAGTGAGAGAATCCCTGGAGGTGTTCCCATTGGAAGATTTCCTCTTTTTATTATTTTTATGGGGACAGCACAAGATGCACAATTGAATGGGTAAGTAATTTTGTTTAAAAAAAAAATAAAAAATTAACTCTTCAAGTGCCGATCATATGTTTTCTGACAGGAACAGTATTATAGACAGCATTGGACAGCAATGATCACCACTACAGGACGTCACAAATTTTGATCTAATTAAAGTGACACTGCTAGCATTGCTTGTCTATCTATTTGCTTAATGAGATGCTGACATGTCGTATGGCAGACTCTTTGGTATATTACATGCTATGTTGCAAACAGTGAAGTCAAAAGCTACCAAACTGGCAGATATTATTAAACTGTATGTAAAAATGTTAGGTAGACCAGGATTAAAAAAAAAAAAAAATTTGGTATTTACTAGAAGACATCTAGAAATAGTAATTTTGCCAAAGCAATTCCCTGAAAATGCATCTATTGTCTTTAAGCACTCCAGCACCGGAATGGTTTACCCCCTTAATGACCAGGCCATTTTTTGCAATATGGCACTGCGTTATTTTAACTGACAATTGTGTGGGCTTGCGACGCTGTACCCAAATAAAATGTATGTATTTTTTGGTGGTATTTGATCACCTCTGTTGTTTTCATTTTTTACGTGATAAACAAAAAAGACCGACAATTTAAAAAAATAAAACAATATTTTTTACTTTCTGCTATAAAACATTCCCAATAAAAAAATAAATAAAAAAAATATTTAATTTCTACATCAATTTAGGTCAATATGTATTCTGCTACATATATTTGGTAAAAGAAAATCCCAGTAAGTGTATACTGATTGGTTTGCACAAAAGTTTTAGCGGCTACAAACTATGGTATATTTTTATTCATTTTTTTTCTTTTTAATTTACTAGTAATGGCGGCGATCAGCAACATATAGCAGGACTACGATATTGCGGCAGAAAAATCGGACACCTAACTGACACTTTTGACACTTTTTGGGAACCAGTGGCACAAATCCAGTGATCAGTGCTAAAAAATATGCAATAGGCAGGGAAGGGGTTAACAACAGGGGCTAAATGTGTTCCCTGGGTGTGCTTACTAACTGTGGGGGATGTGCTTAGACTGGAGGAATGTAAAGATCTCTGTTCCTATTTAGCTCTGATCTTGAATGATCGGTTGGTCTCAGCAGACATCGTGTCCATTTGACCTGCTGATTGGCTCCTGCTGTGTCTAATCACAGCGGGAGTGGGTCACCGACGGCACGCGTCCCAGATGTGGAAGTGTCAGATCATATACTAGGTCCGCCCTGCCACAGAAAATTTACACGGGGCGGCCGCTAAGCGGTTAATTACTACTGAAAAGTAGCAGTGCACTTCCTGTGCCTACATCCTAATAGCTGTATATCTAAGGTAATTCTGCCTCTGATTAATAGTCTAAGCAGGTTTGACGTGAGATTTGGTGATGTCACTACTGTGCTGCTCACTATTCCATAGTTGTCATAGTTGTCAACATTTGGAATTAATTAGGGACTTCTTGGATGGCACGAATGGAAAAAAAATTGGATGCGCAAAGTGTGCCACTTACTTGATGTATAGGCCTAGAGTTATTGTCAAGTAAATCTCCACATACTGATGCTGCTGGATACGTCTTCTTCGATGAGCCACCAGTTTCAGGATGTACATCTTCTCCAATGAGCAACCAGTTTCAGGATGTATATCAGACATTTTAAGCCGTCTGCTCACTGTTACTTTGCCCAATACCACTGTCAATGTACCATGTGACACTGTCACGTAGTCCGCCCCTCCAAGCATGTACACTTACCCCACTCCCTTGCTGCCTCCAAGGACCACTGGAGCTCTCTCTAATGGGACATCTCCAATCTACAGGCCCAAACACTATCACATGGGAAAGGGGGTTAGAGTGCCATGATGTTGTCCCTCTGTCTAAGCTCGGACACCAGTTGACAGAGCTTAGATATGCCAGGATTCTGCCATGGGGAGACAGCAAGGGATCATGGCTAGTATACCCGAATAGGCAAAGTGACAGTGTCTCTTTAAGAGTCACTCTTCCTGTCTGTGCTGTAATTAATATTAATACTGTTGTTTTTATTTTTAAATTTTTTGGGGAAAAATGTGAATGTATAAACAGAAAATTCAGTGCTACTACCCATACACCACATAGATAGCAGAGCTCCCAGGTGCTCGATCCACAGTCGCTGGCTGAGTAGAGTAATGTACAAAAAATGATCCTCATTCCGGTTGTTGCTCTTAAAATTTCTTCATTTTATTGAATAGCCACAGTGAACAAATGCAGATTAAGTCAGTTGACGCGTTTCAGCCTATAAGGCCTTAGTCATAACCCAAAAATGTGAATGTGCCAATGTGTTTCCATGCACAACTATATGTTTATTGTGTTATGGGTTTATTTTACAGGTGACCCTGAGAACTGTCCCTCCAATATTTAGAACATGGAATCCAAAGTGTCAGAAGGGGGTTTAAATGTGACTTTGACAATTCGTCTTCTAATGCACGGAAAGGTATGAGACTATTTGTTCTTTATATGGAAAAGTAAACATATTGCTAATAAATGAGTCCCTTTCATGTTATTCTCATTTGAAACAGAAGGTATGTTCCCAGTCAAACATTGATGTGATGATGAATCATTTTATACCATGATTTGCTTTGAGCACCTCCCATTTATTACACCCAATAGCAATTTTTTCTGGCTTCAAGCAGTAGTAAACCGTGTTAAAAACAAAAAAAACCGAAATGGTAACTCAGCAGGCTCATACCATAATGTGGTAGTATCCACCGCATACTAGCACATTATGACAAACTTACCTAAAAGCTATATCCCTCCAGCAGAGTGCTGTCCCCACTAACAGGGAATCCATCTTTACCTGGTCTTTCCTTGTGGGTTTGCAGGTTCCAACCATTTAAAAGGCCGAGCTGCTAAAATGTCACTTGCATGCATGCAGAATTCATGCAGGCCGTCCATTGAGGGTGCAGTGTGCATGCGCTGGTGAAGTCACCGGCTGCTACACATGTAAATATCTACTAAAGGGTGCATGTTTAGGAGATATTTAAAGTGTAACTCTACTTTTGTTGAGAAAAAAACATTCCCCTCTGAAAGATCTATGTATATTGCAAGGAGTATAATAAACTTTGTTGCAGATTCCTACCTTTTGTTATTCTGAAGAAATCCCTGTGTGTTTGTCTGTGCCTCTGTACCAACTGGGTCTAATGGGAGTGATTTTATACTAAACTGTCCGCTGTGGCAGCAGCAGGGCACTAATAAAGGCAAATCTGCTGTTCCTGCATCCCTATAGACGGGTTCCTATTAAAAGTATCTTTCCAAAAATTACATTTTTGTTGCAGGGGATGCCTGAAATCTGATTTGTATCTTAGTACAGATTTCTGGGAAAATTCGCAGGAAATTATATTTCTGGGGAGTGGTCTGTACAGACTCTGTGTACAGAACAACCCCAGGTAGCCATATCGCAATGCATTCTCAGAAAATTACAGAGCTTCAGATTGAAAAGGAAAGGTAATTTTTAATAACTTTTAATCACAATATGATTAGTGTCGCAATTATATGCGCTATATTAATTTTTCTTTATCTGATATTTTTTTCCCCAACGAAAGTGGAGTTACCCTTTAACCTCCCTGGCGGTATGATTCTGGCTGGAATTTTGTGCTGAAAGCGGTACAATTATTTTGCATGGAAATTTGGCGTTTTTATATTGTAGGCATGCAATTCTTATGAATAACTCACTTAAATCTGTCCGAACCAGACTCTAGTAGACATCCCGGGTATAATAAAGTTTGAAACACAAAATAATAAATTATAATATAATAAAAATATATATAAAAATGATTCAATAATGTAATCAAATCAAAAACACTGAAATTTGCTTATTGTTTGATGATAAATTGTGATTCTAATTTTTTATCGATGTTTTCTAGCTGGTCTAAAACCACTTTTGACATAAAGGGACACTTTTTGGTTGCTATGAACAATCTCCAGTTTCCAGGCAGAAAAAAAAAATCTTTTTATTATATAAAATGACATGCAGGGCACTGGGCAGACCACTAGGGACAAAGGGGATGTGTAATTTTTGTATACAGTACTGTAATCTGTAAGATTACAGTACTGTATGTGTACTGTGTTTTTAAACTTTTTTGAATTTGGCGCCGATCTCCGCTCCCGTGCGTCGTAACGTCGCAGGGAACGGAGATCAGCGGCACTCGGCACTGTGTGAATCGAGCGAGCAGACGGCTCGCTTACACAGCGGGGAGACATCGCAGGATCCAGGGGAAAGGGTAAGTAACTTCCCCCCCTGTATCCTGCAATGCAGCCCGAGTCTGGCTCGGGGTTATCGCTCCTGGCAGAAAAAAATGAACCCGAGCCAGACTCTGGAACACCGCCAAGGAGGTTAATGTGCCTATAGGTAAGCTTTGTTATAGGCTTACCTGTAGGTACAAGACAACAAGGGGAGTTTACTAACACTTTAATATGTCTAGTAAAGGCCTGTGTATAAAATGGATACCATCTCATTCCCTCACTGTGCAAGAGTTGTGGCTGCCACACTCTCCCTGTTCTCCATCATATTTACCAAGTCCTTTTATTTAGGCCATGTCATGTTACATTCCAAGTTGTCACTGGATGACCATTTCCCGGTCATTGTTTGAATATTGTGTAAAGTTTTAAGCAGCTTAAAGGGGTTGTAAAGGTAAAAAAAAATTTGCCTTAATGCATTCTATGCATTAAGGTGAAAAAACATCTGACAATGCTGGGATATCTTTATTATTGTATTGCAATTCATTTTCAACTATTTGAAATGTAACCATTAGAAACCCTGATATCAAATTGATATTTTTTTCACAGGAAGTTGGAAGCATAATTGGAAAGGTAAGATCTGATGTCCTTTATTTTCATGTATTCATAGAAGGTGATAATTCAACCTGTAAGAAACAGTGTAACACTGAATACAGATAATGCCTTGAGGTACACCTATACTGAAAAAAAAGAAACTTGTTAGGCGCCCGGTAAAATAGCTAAGAAGTTCTTATATGCTTAATTATAATTCTAGGTATGAGTACATACTATGTAAATGTAACTTGGAGCATAGCTACTTATACTCTAGTGATGAGCCTTGTTTTGGTCTGACGAGGTGAAGCTCTGCTGACTTCCCTTGTCTAATCCAAAGCAGGCCTGGAACGGGATGCCCAGCATTTACAAGGAGGGCCTACATGACTGGGTTTGCAGTCTGGGCTGTAGCTAGGCAGGTTAAGAGGCCTAACTGATTGGATGGTAGCAGGGTGTGGTTGGGTGTGGCAGGATGGAGTCATTAGGGGTCTAGTAAGAAGGGGGTGTTGACCGAGGGTCAGTCAAAGTTTGGACAGCCGAGGATAAAACCCCCCCTCCCCTGCTTGTTACTGTTGAGTGATGTTCCTTTTCTGTTGTTTCTTTTCCTGTTGCCGTTTTGGTGGGCGGGGGTGTTCCATTGGGCACGCTATTGGCGTGTGGGTATAGCGGACTCATAGCAGGGGTTTCAGGCTTTTGAAGGTGGGCATGGTGAAAATTGTCTTTGGAGAATGATGGGTTGTACCCATCTTTGGTATGGGTACCTTCCCTGTAGATATGACGTCAGTATGGCGATATCGGTATTGGGGCTTTATCGGGTGGTAATGTGGTAACTAATTGTCCCTGAGTCAGTGTAATTGCGTCTGGGGGCCATTGTAAGGAACTTGGTGCTTGATACAGCCGATTCGGTAGACCATGCTTGCCTTCAAATACCTGTATTTAAGAGAGTCAGTATTATACATTAGTGGGTAAAGTTTATCTTTCACGGAATTTAATAAAAGATATATTTTTTGAATTGTGTTTTGTTAATAAAAAGGCTGCTATGGCTGTTTAAAATTCATCCGGGTGGTTGTGTCTTATTTACGGTATATAAGGTGGATAAGGCAGGAAGTATGGTTTGGTCTTGGCAGCCAAAAACAAGCAATACATCAGTCATGTGAAAGCAAAATACATTTATTTTTAGTGATTGCAAAGTGAATTTATACCACATTAATTAAGCTAAGGGGTAATCTCTTTGCAAAGCGAACAGGTTATTTGCCTTTAGTAAATCAACCCATGTGACAGCGGGTACAGTAGGTAAATTCCATTCACAGGTCCCAGTAAACACAATAGAATTGATCTAAAGGGCCTAGAAGCACTAGCAAATATGGATTTTACATAGAAACTCACTTTGCACGTTTTGGACAAATTCATAATAAATGTCCCATGTATGTGGTGAATACACATCACAGTGCTGGAAATGACCTGGCAATGCCGGATTTCAACTCTGGTTGCCAGATCGCTCACATCTCTAGAATTCCCATTCCAGAGATGTAAACAAAATGCAGCATGCATGGCCTAATTTCTCTAAGTCATGCATGCTGCACCCTGCAATTACCATCTGTCAGATGAAGACTAGAAGGAGGGAGGCGAGGACTGGTGGGAGGCGCTATCTCTGCTGCAAGAGGAGGAGGGACAGAGAGGAGATGGAGCTGCGCATGCTACAAGACGAGGAGCTGTGCCTGCTGCAAGAGGAGGAAGGAGGGAGAAGAAGAGGAGCTGTGCCTGCTAAAAGAGGAGGAGGGAGGGCGAGGAGGTAGAGGAGCTGTGCCTGTTACAAGAGGAGGAGGGAAGGTGAGAATGTAAAGGAGCTGTGCCTGCTGCAATAGGAGGAAGGAGGGAGAAGAGGAGGAGCTGTACCTGCTACAAGAGGAGGAGGGAGGGTGAGGAGGTAGAGGAGCTGTGCCTATTACAAGAGGAGTAGCGAGGGAGAGGAGGACATGCCGTGCCTGCTACAAGACAAAGGAGCGAGGGAGAGAAGGAGGAGCTCTGCCTCCTACAAGACAAAGGAGCGAGGGAGAGGAGCCTGTGCCTGCTACTATGTAGGATGCTTAAAACTGGGTGAGGAACTACCAAACTCTGCTTCCAAGGTGAGGTTGTGGAAGACAGTTTCATGTCACAGGTCATACACCATGGCAAAACTGAGTGACTCCTGCACTATGCACGTTACCTACACCAGACCCTTGCACTATGTACATTACATACTTCAGACTTCTGCACTCTGTATGCAGGCACACATTTTAAGCTCCTCCCACTGATAGCACAATTTTGCCACACCCACCTTATAGCCCTGCTCTGCCCCCATTCTCAGCAAGTCAGAATTCTAAAAGTTGAGAGCTTTTTTAATTAAAAATGCCATATATCCCCTATTTTGTAGATGCTATAACTTTTGCACAAACCAATCAATATACGCTTATTGGGATTTTTTTTTACCAAAAATATGTAGCAGAATACATATTGGCCTAAATTGATGAAGAAATTTGATTGTTTAAATTTTTTATTGGATATGTTTTATAGCAGAAAGTAAAAAATATTGTTTTTTTTTCCAAATTTTTCTTTTTTTTTGTTTATAGCGCAAAAAAAAAAAAACGCTGAGGTGATCAAATACCACCAAAATAAAGCTCTATTTGTGGGGAAAAAATGACATAAATTTTATTTGGGTACAGCGTTGCACGACCGCGCAATTGCCAGTTAAATTAACGCAGTGCCTTGTCGCAAAAAATGCCCAGGGGGTAAAACCTTCCATGTCCGCAGTGGTAAACATTTTTTATTTATAATTACTGTTTCTCCACTTTCTGGTCGAAAGAGGCACTGGTGATGTAAACAGGGCCCCACAGATGCATCCTAGGAAAGCTACATCACCAGTGCCTTCCTCTTTAGATGATGTGCACTGTCACATGATCCAGGAGGTACAGTAAACCCAGAGATCCAGGAAGTAAAGGGAGATGGAATCATCTGCCCTTAGTGAAAAATGGCCACTGTGAGAAGAATGGGGAGGACCTGAAAAGTAAGGTATGCAAAGAATAAAAAGCATGCAACTATCAATAAGTATCTGAAGATCTCCATTAATAAACGTTTCTAAAGGTATCATTGATGTAATTTTTAAGTTAAGGGTGAAGTTCCTCTTTAACTAGTGTACATTTAATGCTGGGGATTATAGTTGATAGCATAACTTATTTCTTATTAAATATAGCATATTCTTGTGTCCGCTCACATTATGGGTGTATAATAAATACAGCAGGAATTCAATTTGGTTGTCTGATTGATCAACGCACCAGCATTGGATTGTACAACCCATACGTCCTCCCAAATACCCAAACACAAATTAATATAATAAATACATAAACACATGAACCAAATTGAGGGGAGAAAAGATCACAACCCCTTTACTTGGTTTAGAAATTATAGTAATAACTTTATTTAATTTAAATTTAAAACTTTCAAACAACCTATGATATTGCAATATACTCACACTATGTACACTATAAGGATCTCTCTATGTGAGTCAAACCGAGGTGGTAAATACTGGGGCTGCTCCTGCAATGTAAGTTTACAGAAACCCTATTATGCTAACTACTACTAGCAGTAGCAGCGCTGTCGTTTTAAAGACTTACAAACAACCAAAAGACAAGCTATACCAATAATACCAAGCTGCTTCATTTTTAAGACTCAAGCTGACCAAATGTAACCATACCAAGCATACTGGTACAGACAGTCTCTATCTACAAAGTGGATGATATTTTCCCATAAAGAATAGAAAAGAAAAGTAAAAAGAAAAGAAAAAAAAATAGATTAGAATAGACTAGAATTGAATTGAATTAAAAACTAATAGAATAAAATAGAAAGAATATAATCATCTTCCAAAATTTGAATAGAATACATTTGAATTAGAAAAGAATAGAATATAATAGAATAAAAAATAAAGGAATAGAATATAAAAAAAAAAAACAGAATAGTCTTTCTATTCTGTTGTTTTTTATAGTCTATTCCTTTATTTATTTATTTATTTATTTATTTTTTACAACTATCTTCCGAAATTTGACTTTTGAATAGAATAAATTCTAATAGCATAGAAAAGCATAGAATATAATAGAAAAGAATAAAATAGAAAATAAAAGAATAGAAAAGAACTGAATGGAAAAAACAATAGAATAGACTGAAATAGAAAGAATATAACCATCTTCCAAAATTCGAATTTTGAATAGAATAAATTTGAATTCAAATGAAATTTGAATCGAATTCAAATTTTCTGAATTTGGTCGAACTGAGTTCAATTTTACCGAATTCAGAAAATTTGAATCAAATTCTGATACACAAAACAAATTTCAAAATTGAATTAAATACATTTAACGAATTTAACGACACAAATTTATGTAAATACCGAATCGAAACAAAACTATTTTTTTTTTGTTCTGCACATGTCTAAATGCTGTTAGCTGACTAAGGAAGAAAAGATATAAAGGATAAAGGTCACGGATTGGACAGATGTTTTCCCTTCAAAACATAAATCACAAATTCACCGGTCAGCTAAATAGCAACTCGGCTTGGTGATAGACCACAATCTGCCCGGTGACAGCACTTCTGCTCAGTAACTCCAAACTGCTTGGTATAGTAGTATCACAGGGCTTTCATCAAAACGTATCATGTAATCTAGCTGATGGGATACATTCAATGAATGACTAATAAATGAAAGTATGGGACAGGGTGACAATCCCATGGGTCACGTCCTTATGCTTTCTGTGGCCAGAATATATCATGCCTAAACTTTAATAAATCAGGCCCACTAGATTCAGCTCACATTTTCTAGGTTATTTATTGACAAATGTGCTTTCGTGTTAAGTAACAGCTTGCTCTTATCTGTCTGGTAGAGGTTATGTAATGAAGATTAACTATTACAGTTTGGTGCATTTTCCACCTATATGCAATGTTAATAAATAATATTTGAGCAAGCTTTATTA
This sequence comes from Lithobates sylvaticus, assembly GCA_028564925.1. Classification (NCBI taxonomy): domain Eukaryota; kingdom Metazoa; phylum Chordata; class Amphibia; order Anura; family Ranidae; genus Lithobates; species Lithobates sylvaticus. The sequence goes on from CM053031.1 coordinate 86,288,091, forward strand.
TTATATTACCTGTTTCCTACTTAACACAGAAAATGAAGCTTGTCTTGGAAGACCTTTGTAGACACTATTTGTACGAGACATATAACTCTTGTGCAAAATTAAAGTGTTACTAAACCCAGGACCCTGCATTCACTATATCTGGTCTCCCACAGTACACAGAACATGGAAATGAAATTATTTTAGTAAATATAAACCGCTAAATATCTTTTCTCATCACCAGTATATAGCAGTCTTGTGACTTCTATCAGTTCCTGGTGAAGCTTGTAGGAGGAGTTTTCATACTGCACTGAGCTGTCCTATGAGGTTGCAGGGCTCCTGACCCTCTGTCCGGACAGTGCTGATTGGCCCTCTGCTGATCACATGCACTCTCCCAAGAAAAAGAAAAAAAACCTCTCTAGCAATACACACCAAACTGAGCATGTGCAGCTTGACTCCAAATGTTCTGTCTTATGCCGCGTACACACGAGCGGATTTTCCGTCTGAAAAATCTTGGATGTTTTTTTTCAGACGGAATTCCATTTAAGCTTGGCATACACACACGCTGAACTTTCAACCGTCAAGAACGCAGTGACGTACAACACTACTACGAGTCGAGAAAATGAAGTTCAATGCTTCCGAGCATGCATCAAATTGTTTCCGAGCATGCGTAGGAATTTTGCGCGTCTAAATTGGTACAAACGATTGGAATTTCCGATCTGAACTTTTTCCGACCGAAAAATTGAGAACCTGCTCTCAATATTTTGCTGGCTGGAATTCCGCCAGCAAAAGTCCGATGGACCATACACACATTTTCCGACCAAAAGCTCTCATCGGACTTTTGCTGGCAGAATTTCCGATCGTGTGTACGCGGCATCATCCAGACTTGTCCAGAGGGACAGTGCAGGGAGGGGAGGATCTGTGCATACAGGATCAAACAGCCTTTTTACACAATGCAGAGGATTAACCCCTAAAGTTCCACAGTGAGTATAACAAGCATGCTTTACTGCATATACAGACTGATTTTACTGTTGTGGGTTTAGTAACACTTTAAATGTCATTTCTGCAGTGATTCACTAGATAAGGATTTAGCTCCATCATTTGTGTCATTTTTTTTGTAGGCTTTTGCTGTATGTGTATCATGTCCAGTGTTGGTCATCTTACTTTAAAAAAGTAATTAGTTAAGTTACAAATTACTTCTCCCAAAAAGTAATTGCGTTAGTAACTCAGTTACTACATTGGAAAAGTAATTAGTTACGCAGCAAAGTAACTGACTTTTTTTTAAAATATTCTATACATGTAACTAAGGGGCGGGTCTAGTATTACTGTAACCAAGGGGCACATTTATTATTATTGTTATATATCGTGTAACCAAGGGGCTGCTCTATTATTACTCTAACCAAGGGGCAGATATGTTATAGTGTGTAAGCAAGGGGCGGGTCTATTATTATTATATCGTGTAAGGGGCGGATGGCTACAGAAGAGGGCGAATGTTAAATTAATGGGCAGAACTCGATATATAACAATAATAATAAATGCGCCCCTTGGTTACAGTAATACTAGACCTGCCCCTTAGTTACAAGATAGACGCCCCTTGCAGAGTAGCACGAGCATCAGGAGCGTGCGGCATCGCCTCATACAATTACATGTTAACTGCGCCTGCGCAGTGTAGAGTTCACTCAGAGCTGTTTAGGTTCGGCAGTTTTTGGAAGCTCCGTAGTCCTTCGTACTGCGCAAGCCCTGCGCCTGCGCAGTACAGGGGGTCCTTATCCGGCGGGGGAACTTTTTCGGCAGGACACCGGAATTACACTACTGCCATCTAGTGGCGGTAGATGTAATTGGGGTAACTAAGCCAAAGTAATGGGAACTGAGTTACCATGAGGGGAAAAGTAATCAGTTAGATAAGTTAGGTAACTCAGTTTATTTTAACTCAGTTACTTACATCACTGATCATGTCTGTGGTCATGCTTACAGCAAGAATGTCATGTCCCTATTATGGTATAATTTATCTACAGTATGATTACATTGGATTGACCTTATGTAATGATGCTGGATTATTGCTCTTTGGGGAATTTGATTTACAACGAGCTCATACTTCAGGTTTATGCAATACCTTTACAAGCAAGATTACAACCTCTACAAGCAGAAAAATGCTACCAAGCAAAAAATAAGTTATAAGGTACAAAGGGTTTCCCCACCCTCTCATAATTAATATCCAAATAAGTGCAAATAAAGAAAGCACATTGCACTCTGAAATGCGATCTTGCAATCAACTTTTTTTGAGCTAAGAAACTGTACGCCACCCACTAGCTTGTGGCAGTTTTTTTATTTTAGTTTTTTTACCTTAAAATATTACTAAACCCACAACAGTAAAATCAGTCTGTATATGCAGTAAAGCATGCTTGTTATACTTGGATTATACTGCGTAAAAAGGCCGTTTGATTCTGTTTTCTCTGATCTTCCCTTTTTCCACTGTCCCCAAACCATCTCCTGATAGAACAGAGCCTTGGGGGCACTCTGCACATGCTTATTTTAGTGTAAAATTCTTAGAGAGCTTTTTTTTTTCTTGCGCGGGTGCAAGTGATCAGCACAGGGCCAATCAGCACTTTCCAGACAGAGGGTCAGGGGTCCTGCAGCCTCATAGGACAATCAAGGGAGAATGAAAACTCCTCCTACCAGCTTTACCAGACACTGATAGAAGTCACAAGACTGCTCTAACTGTTCATCAGAAAAGGTATTTAGCAGTTTATATTTACTAAAATAATTGCATTTCCATGTTCTGTGTACTGTGGGAGACCAGGTATAGTGAATGCAGGGTCCTGGGTTTAGTAACACTTTAATGCAGAAAATACATTAAGGTTAAAAATAACTTTTGTGTTTAGAACTACTGTTCACTGTATCTCAACAACACAAACCTAAAACGCTATTGAATTAATTTTTATTATTCAAAACAAACCCACCCATTCATGTCTCCATGCTTTATTTTGTTGAGAAATCCCTTTGAAAACACCCCATAGACTTTCTAGCCGTGGCCATCATGAGTACGGGGAAATTATTCAAATAGCATTAACTTCCTGGAATCCATCTGCCCTTAACTCAGGTGTACAGGAAGGAGGGTGTGCTTAGCTGAGAAAGCCCTTCCTCACCTCATGCTCATTAAGACTTCTGGGCAGTATCAGCCCATCCATTAGGGGCGCACGGGCGCTGTCCCCCTATCCATGCATCAGGCAGCTTTTTTTGAAGCACGTGATTAGAGCGAGAGGCTCTAATAGGTTTCAAAAAAGGGTGGGCTTGGGGCGTAGAGCCCACCCAGTTGTGTGACAATAGTGAATGAATATTCGCTAGTGTCAACTGATTCTCCTCCTAGCCAATCAGGAAGCAGGTCCTGAGACCCGTTACCCAATTGGCTGAAAGGACAGGAAATTCTATTGGCCGCCTAGGAGAAGGAGGGAGGAGACGCACAGCCGCATTAGGGAGATGCTTGTGAAGCTGCCGCCCATTGTCCAAAGGAATGTGCTTACCCGGGGTAAGTGTGGGGCAGACCAACCGACCGGGGGGGGGGGGGGGGGTGGGGTTGCTTGTGGGTGCATTGTTTACCACCCCCCCAAGAAAGACAGACCACCAGCCCCCACTTTTCCACGGATGTATGGCATAATTTTGGCCTACACCAGAAACCAGGGAGCAACTGAAGAAATGTAAAAATCTGTTTAAAAAAAGTAAATATAATATACTGTACCTCCCTATCTATTGACTAATGCTAGCAGCAAAGGATTAAAAAGAGTTAATGTTGAAGAGGTTGTAACCCTAAAAAGGCAGGTTGATCCTGTCTGTTTCTATGTCCCCTATATGAATTGACGAAGGTAATCATGGCTGCTGATCCATGTTACCGTGGCCAGTTTACATGCCTCCGTCCCACTGTGTAAGAGTCTCTCCTCTCTCCCTCCCCTCCCTGCCTGTCAGTTCCCAGTGTGTGAGCGATCTCCAAACCCGCCCCTCCCCTTACCCTCCTGCCGCAGTAAAGTCAGTGAATATCATTACTGCCAGCCCAGGTATAATACACAGTGTCAATGTTTTTATAAAATTATGCCACCAAATACCTTATTTCAGCGTGCTGCTGTGTGGTCAGGTGACCTCCCTCCACTCTCCCCCCCATCTAAGGACTACAGCGGGAGGGGCTGAGCAGACATCACAGCGGTCACGTGAGCTCCCAGGTGGAGTCAGAGGGGAATCTTAGCCCCTCCTGCTCTAGTCCTTAGATCGGGGGAGGAAAGCAGCGGGAGGTCACCTGACTGCACATTGGCACTCTGAAATAAGGTATTTAACTGCATCATTTTTAAAAAACATTGACACTGTATAATACACCTTGTTATAACAGAGGGGCTGAGAGTAATGCTATTCACTACAACCACTATAATTGAGAGAATTTTTATGCAGTTCTTCTTTAATAATAATGATAATGTTTTGGGGTAAAGATTATTCAGCCAGAAAAGTACAGAAGTACTTTGAAAATCTTTGCTACACTTACTGAAAATTATTGGCAATGTATTTGCTTGCTGTTGTTGAGAGGAGTGAGAGAACACATTGTATACCAGTCAGGGCCATCTTTAGAATTCATTGGACCCTGGACAAACATTTTCTTGGGCCCTCCCAAATCCACTTGTCAACTATTTTCAGCCAGTGTAGGCTCAAGGGGCAGCTGCTTTGGGCCCTTACAACAATGACTGGGCCGGGGCAGCTGCCCCTTTTGCCCTGCCTTAAAGACAGCCCTGATACCAGTGGTCCCCAAACTTCCATTTGATGGCCCCTGGGGCGCTAGTCCTTTCACTGACACCAATGATGAGACACTATTTCTTCCCACTGACTCAAACAATTGAGCACAATTCCAACCACTGACAACGACAATGGAGCACAATTCCCACCAACGTTGGCCACAATTCCTCCCACTGTCACCACTGATGAAGCACCTTTCCTCCAACTTACACCAATGATGGGGCACTATTCCTCTCATGGACAACAATGCTGAGCTGCTAGTTCTTCCATCCATACAAATGATGGAGCACACTTTCTCCCACTAACAACAACAATTGGACATTATTCCTCTGAGTGACGACAATGGTAAAGAACTATCCTCCCTATACTGATACTGATGAGGGATTGTTCCATCCACTGACACCAATGATGGTGCACTGTTTCTAGCACTGACACGGATGGCAGGGCATTATTCCTTTTCCCACTTAAACACAGGCGTTGTGGATTCTTATACATCCTATCGCCACCTAGTGGTAAAAAAAAATTTTTTTGCAAAGAAGGATGTTTAACCTGAATAACATTATAGAATTAACTATCCTATTTTGGTTTTTTAGAAAGGAGAAACCGTGAAGAAAATGAGGGAAGAGGTAAGAAACACAGTAACTGATTTTTTCTTAAACTTATCACATAAAGGTATATATAAGCATAGTCTCTCTCATGCCCCACTGCCTGTATTATTTATTAGCATGAATTTTCTTTAAAGTAGTATTAAACCCCAAACCAAAAATGTAATATATTGCAGCTTACCAATCATTAGATGTGGTGGCTGCATTCGTTTTTTTTTTTTTTTTAGGCTTCCCCCCTCTGTTTTCAACTGATGATCTGGCCAGTAGCACACCTCCTGTATTAGGGCTCAAAAAAAGCTGCTTTTTACAGGCGTTTGAGCTTTTATTTCTGCCTATAAAAGCTTGAAGAAGCGTGTTCTTTTTTGTGCTCTCGCTCATCTTTTTATTGAGCTCTTTTGAGCTCTTTTTTTATTATACAGGGTTTATATATCGCTGGCAGTTTATGCAGCGCTTTACAACTGAAGAGTAGACAGTACAAATACAATACACTTTAGTAGTAAGAATCAGAGGTCCCTGCTCGTTAGAGCTTACAATCTAAGAGCTCTTTCCAGCTTTTTTGAGCATAAGCTTTTTTTGCTTTTTTTTCGCAGACCCTCCTAAACAGTATTTTCTTAATTGTATAAACAAAACAAAAAGCTGGAACAAACGTTTTTCTCTTGCACTTTTGATATTTGTTGAGCTCTATTGAGCTCTTTGGGGCACTAGCTCCTCTCAAAAACACGAGTTTGATGTTTTTTTTCCTGCCTGTAGGAGCATATGCCTGATAATGCCAGAAAATGCCAGAAAAGCCATAGTGTGCATAGACACTTTGGCTAACATAGAGGGGAGTTTCGAGGCAGAAAAAATAAGAGCTCAAATCAGCTCAAAAGCCTGTAGGAGCTGCTTCTTTGAGCTTCTTTGAACTGCAGTGTACATGAGCCCTTACAGTCCGCCAACTCTGGATAAATGAACACAGGGGCACAGCAGACAGCAGCATTGTTAATCTGGGGGGAGGGGAGTGTTAGCTATATTAGCAGATTTAGATACACCAACACATTAAAGACAAACTACAGTTCAAACTGCAGTTACACAAGCAGTTACAACTGTTTTCTTATCTTTTGAGACAAAGGTTTTACATGGATAAGTAAAAGCTGATCATTGCAAGCCCCCCTGTCAGTGGTAAATGATTTTTATCATTACTCTTAAAGGGTACCTCCATTTTCACAGGGATAAAAAAAAATAGCAAATAAAGAAAAATAATATAGGTCTTTTTTAACCAGGGTGTCCAGGCACCATGGGGTGCCTTGAGGTTTCTTCAGGAGTGCCTTGGCAAAGTGCCTAAAAATTGCCTCAAAATTGTATACAAGCCGGTGGATGGATGAAACCTGCCTTTTATTACACTAAGTCACAGGTTTTCATTGTTCACCATTACAACCTTCTGCCCTGGAGCGATTTGGCATGCGATTTGACATGTCAAATCGCATGCCAAACCGGCGCCAATTTCTGGCAATGGCACCATCCGAATTGGTGCGACGCCACATTTGCGGCGCCACACCGATTCCCAAAAGTTGTTTCTGTACTACTTTTGGCGACTTCGGGGTGCAATTTCCATTGATATCTGTGGAGCAGCCCGCACAGATGTCTCTGAAATCACACCGTGGTCAGGACTGACATGCGGGAATGAAATTGCGCGAGATTACCTGAACTTGCACGATTTCATTCCTGCTGTCAATGTGAACCTAAACCAGTGAATCTCCACGAGGGTTCCTCCAGAGGTTGCTAGGGGTTCCTTCAGCATTGGGCAATTTCTGCCTCTCTGATAAGTTCCCACTCACACCATTGATCTTTTTAACTATCTGTAAGGAGGTAATTCTTCCCAATGACCACAAGTGTAAGGACCATTCTTCCCACTGACCATTACACTAATGTATCATGGGTTGTAGATTTCTAATTTTTAGCAGGGGTTCCCCGAGACCAGAGAACTATTTCAAGGATTCCTCTGTGTTGAAAAGGTTGAGAAAGGCTGGCCTAGACTCTAGCTGCCAGCATCCTAACAGCCAGGGTCAAACAAGGATGATATGCAGGCAACTGACATCCTCCTTATCATCTGTTGACATAAGTACAACATGTAATTGTATAAAACAGTTGGGTGTGAGAAACCGCATAACTGTATTATACAATTACATGTTGTACTTATGTCAACAGATGTCTAAACACTTCATGTTTTTATACATTTACGCTTTACAATTTTTGTGTTACTATTCATCTTAATAAACGTCTTAATAATGCATATATATGTTACTTAAATTCTTCTGTAAGAATTCATGCCTTAAAAGTCCACCACACAGGGGACCCCCCTTTTCCTTTTCTCTAATACTGGATTGTGTTACCGTACTGGTCAAACTATTTTCTTTTGCTTTTGGATTTAACACCGCTTTAAGTCTAGAAAAAATGATTGAGTCCCCTGTTGGAGCTTTGCTTGCGATAATCTGGATAAAAGTGTTAGAGGGTGCAACAGTAGGCTTAACTTGCTGAACATTACTAATGTTAATATGGTAATAATGTTATACTGATGCTTTTCTTTTTTTTTTAGAGTGGAGCTCGAATTAACATTTCAGAAGGGAACTGTCCAGAAAGGATTGTTACAATAACTGGACCAACAGATGCTATATTCAAGGCCTTTGCTATGATTGCTTATAAATTTGAAGAGGTAGCTCTTTCCAATCAGTGTTAATTACATGCAAGTTTTAGATATTGGGCTAGAGTTTAGTATGAGTTTTCATATTTATAAAGAAAAACACATTCTGTTTTTCTTTATAGTCCAAATAATATATGTATAATTATGGTCGGTATATGGTTAGGCCTAGGATGTGCACCTCACTGAACTTGCTGCCGGCCCTGCCCTGCTCTGTCCTGCCCTGGTTCGCCTGTCTTTGATCACCAGCAGGCGTCCTGCAGTCCCTATAAGAGGCTGCTAGAACAGTTTTCTTTGTAACCGGATTACTACCTGATTCTTTGGATTTTCCTCTTGCACCATCAGCTTGTTTTGTCTGGATCGACTAGTCCTGCATTTGGTTCCCTGTTTTGGAAAGGGCTGGTGGCACAACTTAACCACTTAAGGACCGAGCCTCTTACAAGTTAAAAACATTTTTTTTTGCTAGAAAATTACTTAGAACCCCCAAACATTATAATTTTTTTTTCTAACACCCTAGAGAATAAAACGGCGGTCGTTGCAATACTTTCTGTTACACCGTATTTGTGCAGCAGTCTTACAAGCGCACTTTTTTTTGCAAATTTGAATAAAAAAATAAGACAACAGTAAAGTTAGCCCAATTTTTTTTTATATTGTAAAAGATAATGTTACACCGAGTAAATTGATACCCAACATGTCACACTTCAAAATTGCGCCCACTCGTGGAATGGCGACAAATTTTTACCCTTAAAATTTTTTACAGGTTGCATTTGAGTTACAGAGGAGTTTTTGGTCTAGAATTATTGCTCTCACTCTACTGATCGCGGCGATAGCTCATATGTGTGGTTTGAACACCGTTTTCATATGCGGGCGCTACTCTCTTATGCGTTCACTTCTGCATGCGAGCTCGGCGGGACGGGGCGTGTTTAAAAAAAACATCCGATTGCCTCCGCTGCTGCGGACGGCTCCGGTAAGCGACGGGGGGCACCGGAGCGTGGCGGGAGGGGGAGGGCCCTCTCCCGCCACCGATAAAAGTGATCTTGCAGCGAACCTGCCACAGAGACCACTTTTATCTTGAAGTCTGTAAGTGGTTAAGGTCCGTACACACGATACGAAAATCGGAAGTTAAATTTCATCCGACAAACCGATTTTCGCATCGTTAGTATCGTTAGTACAGTGCTTTCGACTGCCGATTGCCGATTCCGGTTTTTCACTTGACAAAAGCTGGATGCGCAGACTATAAATTTTTTGTCGTTTGTGAACTCAACATCTGATTTTTGCTTATTAGTACGGTTCTTAGACATGTGCAATTCGTTTCGTTTTTTTTTTCATTTTTCATTTTTTTTCGTTCGTTAGTTTTCGTACGAATGAACGAATCGTTCGAATCGTACGAATCCGAATAACGAATCGTTCGAATCGTACGAATCCGATTAACGAATCATTCGAATCGAACGAATCCGAAAAATAACGAATATCCGAAAAAAACTAATTAGAAACAACGAATGTACTAATGAAGAAAATCCGAAAAACAAAAGCAAACGAAAAAATTCGTACATTCGTAACTTTTTTTTGTTGAATTGGTAATTTTCCGTGTCCCTTACAATGGTGCTGCTAAACGTGCTTCGAATGGATTGAACAAAAAAATTCGTACATTCGTAACTTTTTTTTCGATTCGTAACTTTTTTTTTTCGATCCTTACTTTTTTTTTTCAATTCGTAACTTTTTTTATTTTTTTTATTTGTAATTTCCGTATCTCTATTGAACAAAAAAAATCGTACATTCGTTACTTTTTTTTCGATTCGTAACTTTTTTTTTTCGATTCGTAACTTTTTTTTTTCGTTTCGTAAATTATTAAAATGTAATAATAGCATACACATTACATAAAATTATGAATTATGCTCCGATTACGAATCTACGAATGTTACGAATGTTACGAATCTACGAATAAATACGAATGTGTCCGAAAATTTAACTAACAAAAAAACTAATCAACTAAAAAATAACTCTTACGAATGTACGAATCGTTACGAATCCGAACACCGACGACTTACGAATGTACGAATCGTTACGAATCCGAACACCGACGACTTACGAATGTACGAATCATTACGAATCAACGGAAACGAAAAAACGAAACGAAAAATAAACAATTTTTTTTCGGAAACGAAAAAAACGAAACGAAAATAAAATTTTTTTTGTTGTGCACATGTCTGACGGTTTTTGTTTGAAAAAAATCGCAAGAGCAAGACTATACATGCTCAGAAAAACTAAAGAACACATACAAAAAATTCAACACATTACGTCACTTCTGAAGTTGTATTCTGTCGTACGAGAATTTTCGTATGGTGAGTAACCTTTTCACTTTTGACATGAGACTAGCATGCAACAAAAAAAAACGGACGAACGGTCGTCCGAAAATCTGATCGTGTGTACGAGGCTTTAGACTCAGTACCATTGCTTCTGCAGAAGACTAATGCCGCGTACACACGATCGGATTTTCCGCCAGAAAACGTCCGATGTGAGCTTTTGGTTGGAAATTCCGTCCATGTGTATGCTCCATCGGACTTTGCTGGCGGAATTCCCGCCAGCAAAAGATTGAGAGCAGGTTCTCAATTTTACGGTCGGAAAAAGTTGCGATCAGAAATTCCGATTGTCTGTACCAATTCCGACGCACAAAATTCCTATGCATGCTCGGAAACAATTTTGATGCATGCTCGGAAGCATTGAACTTAATTTTCTCGGCTCGTCGTAGCGTTGTACATCACCGCGTTTTTGACGGTCGAAAGTTCAGAGAACTTTTGAGTGACCGTGTGTATGCAAGCCAAGCTTGAGCGGAATTCCATCAGAAAAACCAACCAAGTTTTTTCCGACGGAAAATCCAAACGATTTTGTTGTCGGAAAATTTGAGAACCAGCTCTCAAACCTTTGTTGTTGGAAATTCCGACAGCAAACGTCCAATGGAGCCTACACACGGTCGGAATTTCGACCGCGTGTACGCGGCATTAGGGAGTGGAAATTAAGCACTAAATACTTAGATAAATATGTGGATACAAATACTGGGGTATTTTTCTGGCACTAATTAAAACTAAAGAAGTGACTTGGAGAAGCTGCAAACTTTATTCAACATTACAGAACCAGTCCAGTTGACTAACCACTAGTAGATTTAACATGACCTGTATAAATGAGAACTTTCACAGACATACTAGTTAATGTCAGTATTTGAATATTATAGCACTCTAAATGTCAGGGTTCCTGAAGCACTGTGAAAGATTACAAAATGTATGTGCAGGTACATGCATATGAATTCTGAGAGCCGTTTACTTACATTAATACAATGTAACCTAAATACTAGAACAGAATGTAATGTAACAAGTCATATATTTATTGTCCTGCAGAGGGCAGTGTGACACCATCACAGAACATTATCTTATAAATCTTACTACAGAACACAAAATCCTTATATTCTTTCTTCCTAGGATATCATAAACTCAATGAGTAACAGCACTGCAACCAGCAAACCCCCTGTCACTTTAAGGCTTGTGGTACCGGCAAGCCAGTGTGGCTCCTTGATCGGAAAAGGAGGCTCCAAGATCAAGGAGATCAGAGAGGTTAGTGCACTTGGTGATTTTAAAGGCCAGCTGGGATGAAATACCAGGTACCTTATATTAAAAAACAAAATTTGTAAAAGTTTCCACAAATAAATAAAATCGTAAAAATTTTAAGACATTTTACACTTTATTCACATTTGCTTTAAAGCTAATGCATCCTACATTTCTGAATTATCTATCATTTCAACTGATTTTCACCTTCAAAAGAAAAGTCATTCCTCTTCACCCCTCCTCCACCCTCTACACAAAGATTGCACTCTTTTCATTTTTTTTATTTGCCTTTTTTCAATTAAAGGGTTTGATCCCACTGCGCATTATTTACCTAAGTGAATGACATGCACTGTTCTCCCTATGCCTCCTGGGGTACCCATGCCACTTATCCCAAGAGGCTTTGCCTTCCATTCACAAAGGGGGGGGGGTGAGAGCCTAGCACCTTGCCATTGGGATGCTGAACCCGGAAGAGCCGGCAAACTCTCAATGATGTCACAAAGAACATGGAAGCGCAGGACTGGATCAGTGGAAGAAGAGAAGAGGATCTCAGCAAGACAGTGCCAAATCCACTGGGTGCGTGAGTATCTGAACTGTGCAGAGTCTGCAACCTGGTAACCAGGGGTAAAAAAAAAGCGAAAAACATGGGGTTGGTTCAGTTCCACGTTAAGGCTAGAAGAGGCCTATAAGAGCCTGCCTCCAACATAATCATATCGGTGGGTAGGTTTATCTTTCCCATTATCTTGATTATAGCAAGATAGTAGGCATTGCTGGCACCTTAGTGAATTCTTCATAGGTTGTTACATTGTATGTGGAAACAACAATTTTCTGGTGATTAGCAGGGCAGAAAGCGAGAGAAACCCAACTCCAACGAATGCAGGTGTCAGATCCCTGCCCTCCTCGCTAACTCACGATGAAGGACCGGCCAACCTCACACCGCGCTGTCACTTACATAACAATGCCACTCTCAGCTGCGCCCAGCACAAATATTTTCCAGCTTGCGGGACCACAATCTAGGTGCCAGCAGCCTGAGAGCGATTGTCACTGGGCTAATTACGCAATTAACCCTTTAACTGCCACCAGCTAGTTAAAAAACCGAGCCAGGGGAGACTCGTAATTTTAGCAATACCAATTATGATTTTAAGAACAAGCGTGTACAACACACACTACCACCACAGACAGGTCTGCTCAGAGGCCTTACTCTACAACAGTAGCGCTCTTCAAGAAGCAGGTTCGTTTATAGCTTGCATTGAGAGCTTTAGAGACAAGGTTAACACTTTTCAACATAAGGGTTTAATATTAAAAGGTCAAAGTTGTGCAATTAAAATATTTACAGAAAAAAAGATGTTTCAAAAAGATAAAGACAATATACAGCAACAAAGAAATAAGGTCGAATTGGGGAGGAAGAATACTTGTAATTAATGTCCGAGGGTTGCTCAGAGTTCAATCGATGAGCAGGGTAATCAGTTCTCAAACTTGGCAGATGTTCATGCTTGGATGGTAAAAGTTGTGAGGTTGGGTCTCCATGGATCAGACTTGTTTTTCTAGCACATCCCACAGACACTCAATCGGTTTGAGATCTGGAAAATTTTGAAGGCAAAGTCAACAACTCAAACCATTATTTAACCATTTTTGCAGTGTGGCAGGGCGCAATATTTATGGGGAAAGAGGCCACTGCCATCAAGGAATACTGTTCCCATGAAGGGGTGTACTTGGTCAGCAACAAGGTTTGGGTAGGTGGTAAGTGTCAAAATAACATCCACATGAATATCAGAACCTAAGGTTTCCTAGCAGAACAGAGCCCAAAGCATCACTCGGCATCCGCTGGCTTGCATCTTCGCATACTGCAACCTAGTGCCATCTCTTCCCCAGGTAGATAGATAAATTTTTCTCTAATTATCGTAGAATTAAGCTGTTTTATCCATTGTCTTCTGGTAGGCCCCCTGGGAGAAATCCAACACCTCGCAATCAATTTTCGTGTGATGTACAGTAAACGCAATATAGCTGTTTGTTAATTTGGATTCAGGGTATCCTCTCCCAGTGCGCCCAACAGACATACAATGGGATCTCTCTTAAACTGGTAGTTATAAACCTGGGATATTGTAGATAGAACCTCTGTCCAATAACGAAAAAGCTTGGGGCATTTCCATAGCATATGTAGTAAGTCCCCATGTTCCCTTTGACATTTCGTGTATAATGGGCTATCTACATCCCCATTTATGCAGCTGCTGGGGTGTCACTCTTGCCCAGGTAAGCTAAGCACTCACACCCGGCCATTTACATGATATAAAAGAAAACGTGATTCCTCAGACCAGGCCAGCTTCTTCTCCATGGTCTATTTATGATGCTCACATGCCAATTGTAGGTACTTTTGGCTGTGAACATGGGTTAGCACGGGTCTAGCCATTACAATTTGGCCCTAGTCAAAGTAGCTCAAATCCTTTTGCCGCGTACACATGAGAGGACTTTTCGACAGCAAAGGTCCGACAGAACAAATCCGTCGGACAATTCGATCGTGTGTGGGCTCCATCGGACTTTTTCTGTCGAAAAATCCAACAGACTTTAGAAATAGAACATGTCGTAAATTTTCCCGTCGGAAATCCGTTGGACCCAGTTCCTATCGAAAAATCCGCTCGTCTGTGTGCTAATCCGACGCACAAACAACGACGCTAGGGCAGCTATTGGCTACTGGCTACGAACTTCCTTATTCTAGTTCGGTCGTACGTCATCACGTTTGAATCCGTCAGAATTTAGTGTGATTGTGTGTGGCCAAGTCCGTTCATTTCGAAAAGTTCGTCGGAACTCCGTTGAAAGTCCGTCGGAAAGACCTTCGGACCTAGTCCGTCGAAAAGTCCGCTTGTGTGTACGCGGCATTACACTTTTTCGTACATGCTTTTCTTCTCTTCTTTTAGCACTGTTAAAGTGACTATAGTGTCACTTTTTTTTATCTTGCTTGAGTTATAGTATTATTGTTATATGTGCATAAAGTATGCTAAAAAGCAAAAACATAAGTGCATAGTACGAAGGCTAATGCAAATGCTAACAGTATAAACATATGACATGTCACAATCTTTGGTACATTGTTATTCTTTCTCTTTTTTTCAGTCTACAGGTGCTCAAGTGCAGGTAGCGGGAGATATGCTGCCTAACTCCACAGAGAGGGCAGTAACCATTTCGGGCACCCCTGATGCCATTATCCAGTGTGTCAAGCAGATTTGTGTGGTGATGCTGGAGGTACAGTGTATCGGAGTAGCGGTAACGTAAACAAACACACCACACTTCATTCAGAGACACATTACAGTAAGAAGACAAGGACGACTTTATAGTGTAGGTAGTAACACTTATATATTAAAGCTGAATTCCAAGTATGGATTTAATTGCATAGTTACTGTTACGGATCCTGTACTTAAGGTGTCCGCCGTAAATGCTTCCTAAGTCCTGGAACATGAGTCCAATGGATCTGGCTATAGGAACCCCCAAGAACTAGACAACACCAGTCTTGGAGTACATCAGGAAAACTTTTATTTGAGATGTCACACAAATATATACAGCCAGATGAATAAAACCTAACCTAATTAGCATGAGCTAATTATCTAATCATTGACCTAGACTAGTTGGCTGAGAGAAGACTTTTCAGGGTAAGACTTTAAGGCTCCTAGCTCATTGAATGACTATTCAATAGACATTACCATATTACCATAAACATCAACACAGTGTAAATTAGCACAACAACATTGTGGAATATTCTTACAAGCCAGACTAAACTCATTTACACAACAGACAGGTGGCTGGAGTTGATGACACCAGCATCTGACAGCTTGTGTCCCAACAGTGTGACCAGTCTATTGTTGATATGGCATATACATATCCAGAGTCTATGTGTCTTGGGGGGCCATCATGGACCTGGATCCAAGTAAAACCAGCTCAGCAGTCACCAGGCATACAGCTCACAAACAACACCGTTCCCCCAAATGCCAGGGCCCATAATCACAAGGCAAGAGGCTCGCATTCCATCCCCTCCAACAGCCTCTGTCCTGGCTAGGTCTGTCACAGTTACATTGGTCCAGATTGGACCAGTGTATGTATGCATATGCCATACCTGTGGGATCCCTGTGGAAGCAGAGAATTACTGTGGTCACCACTACTACAGTGATTGTTGCTATCTTCCATGTCCTGTGCTGAATGGCTGTCTGCTCCATAGTGAACACAGGGGTTGCTCATTCTGCACAGGCACCATTTACAAAATGTCTTGCATTTTTGTCAATGAATGCAAGGCGTTCTTTGAGTGGACAAGGTATATATTATGACAACACTACCACGCCTGTCCACTTTGTCCAATAAGGGAACACCTATTCACTTGTATTCACTGAGAAAAATGCAAGGTGTTCTGTGAATGGAACCCATGCCAAGCAAGCAGCCCCATGTGTTCACTATGCAGCAGGGCAGATTTTCATATGGGACCAGGAGGATAGCAGTGATCTACTACAGTGATTCCCCGTCTCAAAAGGGATCTCAAAAGTATAGCATATGCATATTAACCACTTCCCGACCGGCCACTGCATATATACGTCAGCAGAATGGCACGGGCAGGCAGAATCACGTACCGGTACGTGATCGTGCATGTGCCTGCCCGTGGTCGTGCGCGCGCCGCTAGCGGCGCGCTCGCGACCCGGTCGGGAGCTCCGTGACCCCGGCCGCGGGACCAGCGGACCCGATCGCCGCTGGTATCCCGCGATCGGGTTACGGAGCTGAAGAACGGGGAGAGGTCTATGTAAACAAACCTCTCCCCGCGCTTCCTACACTGACTGTCAGTGATCGGCGGTTCCCTGTCATCGGGAACGCCGATCAATGACGTCAGACGTACAGCCACGCCCCCCTATTGTAAAAAAAAACACAACACGTCACACTGACTCCTCCCCGCCCCCTAGTGGTTAACCCCCTAACTACAACTGTCATTTACATAGGAATCAGTGCTATTTAAATAGCAGTGATTGCTGTATAAATGACAAATGTCCCAAAAATGTGTCAAAAATGTCTGATGTGTCCGCCAAAATGTCGCAGTCACAATAAAAACCGCTGATCGCCGCCATTACTAATAAAAAAAAAATATTAATAAAAAAGCTATAAAACTATCCCCTATTTTGTAAACGCTATAACTTTTGCGCAAACTAATCAATAATCGCTAATTGCGATTTTTTTTACCAAAAATATGTAGAAGAATACGTATCGCCCTAAACTGAGGAAAAAAAATGTTTTTTTATATATTTTTTGGGGATATTTATTATAGCAAAAAGTAAAAAATATTGCATTTTTTTCAAAATTGTCGCTCTATTTTTGTTTATAGCGCAAAAAATAAAAACCGCAGGGGCGATCAAATACCACCAAAAGAAAGCTCTATTTGTGGGAAAAAAAGGACGCCAATTTTGTTTTGGAGCCACGTCGCATGACCGCGCAATTGTTAGTTAAAGCGACGCAGTGCCGAATTGCAAAAAGGGGCCTGGTCCTTTAGCTGCAAATTGGTCCGGGGCTGAAGTGGTTAACAATGGTTCAACCTGGGCAAATGTAACTATGCAAAAAAGCCATAGCTGGAATTCAACTTTAAGTCAAAGCACTCTTTGTGAGAAAGGTAGGAGCAAAGTGATAACTTTAGTGCAAATCAGTTTTGGCTACAGTTGTTCCTGGAACACTCGGGACATATTACAAGCCAAATGACGTACATACATACAGACAGGCCTATTTAGTAAAGTAACATTGAATGTGTATAGTGTAGAAATACAAGGCAAAAAAAACAATTTTTTCTTTCACTTGTCTGAAACCTAGCTGCTCTTACAATAATTAAAGTGTTACTAAACCCAGGACCCTGCATCCACTATATATTTTCTCCCACAGTACACAGAACATGGAAATGCAATTATTTTAGTAAAAATAAACTACTAAATACCTTTTTTCATCTGCAGTATATTGAGGTCGTGTGACTCCTATCAGTTTCTGATTAAAGCTTTTAGGAGGAGCTGTCATTCTACTCTGACTGTCCTATGAGGCTGCAGGACCCCTGACCCTCTGTCTGGACAGTGCTAATTGGCCCTGTGCTGATCACATGCACCCTTAATAGAACAAAAAAAACTTTATAGCAATACACATGAAATTGAGCATGTGCAGAATGACTCCAAGGCTCTGTACTATCAGCAGACTGATTGGGGACAGTAAAGGAGGGGAGGATCAGAGAAGACAGGATTAAACAGCATTTTTACACATTGTGGATGATTAACCCCTTTGGTTTCACAGTGAGTATAACAAGCATGCTACATATACATATACAGACTGATTTTAGTGTTGTGGGTTTAGTAACACTTTAAGCTGGCCATATCTCATACAATTTTTTTTCTTCAATTTCCTTTAGATTTACCTTGAACTATGTAGTGCAAGGGCCTGTCTGATTGCATACACATTTTATGTCTTTAGGTTTGACCTCATATTATATGGTTCTGGTAAAGCTAAAGGAAAATTGTACAAGACAATTGAAAAATGTATGGCCAGCCTTAGCAAAGTACTACAGTATTGCTCTTACTCAAAGTTCAACACTTTTTCATCTGAGCAGATTCAATTGACATTTCCAGTCTAACTATTCAATTTGAATGGAGCAACTGCAAGATGACAACAAGTGCCTGTATTATAGTACAGTTCTTTCCCTGAGCAACTGTGGAACTCCAGATTCAAAATGCAGGTTTAATAGAACTCAACTTTTCTGGCTGGAGCACTCTAACTTTTCCCATTGCATACTGTGCCAATAACAACACCTCAGTGTCATACAATGATTCTCTCATTGCTTTGTAGGTGTTAGGAAAGGAGAGGCAGAGCAGTCCAAGTTGGAGGGGATGCAGCCTCTGTTTAGTGCACACCCTTGGTAGACAGTACAAATGTGTACTATAACACAGGGCTCAAAATTTCAAGTCCTGAGCTACTAGCCAGGCCTCAAGGGTTACTCGCCACCAGTTGCCCCGCCCAACCCCTACCCTGCCCCGCCCCTAAACCCGGCCTCATAAATTATCTCATTAAATTACACCTTTAATGTTTTATGCAATTAAGTTATAAAAATATTTACAACTTTAATGTTAATGCAGCCGGTGTCCCCCCCATGTGCAGCCTGTGTCCCCCCCATGTGCAGCCTGTGTCCCCCCATGTGCAGCCTGTGTCCACCCATGTGCAGCCTGTGTCCCCCCATGTGCAGCCTGTGTCCCCCCCATGTGCAGCCTGTGTCCCCCCCATGTGCAGCCTGTGTCCCCCCCATGTGCAGCCTGTGTCCCCCCCATGTGCAGCCTGTGTCCCCCCCCCATGTGCAGCCTGTGCCCCCCCCCATGTGCAGCCTGTGTCCCCCCCCCATGTGCAGCCTGTGTCCCCCCCATGTGCAGCCTGTCCCACCCATGTGCAGCCTGTGCCCCCCATGTGCAGCCTGTGCCCCATGTGCAGCCTGTGTCCCCCCCATGTGCAGCCTGTGTCCCCCCCATGTGCAGCCTGTGTCCCCCCCATGTGCAGCCTGTGTCCCCCCCATGTGCAGCCTGTGTCCCCCCCCCCCATGTGCAGCCTGTGTCCCCCCCATGTGCAGCCTGTGTCCCCCCCATGTGCAGCCTGTGTCCCCCCCATGTGCAGCCTGTGTCCCCCCCCATGTGCAGCCTGTGTCCCCCCCATGTGCAGCCTGTGTCCCCCCCATGTGCAGCCTGTGTCCCCCCCCCCATGTGCAGCCTGTGTCCCCCCCATGTGCAGCCTGTGTCACCTGTGTCACCCCCATTTGCAGCCTGTGTCCCCCCCCCCCATGTGCAGCCTGTGTCACCTGTGTCACCCCCATTTGCAGCCTGTGTCACCCCCATTTGCAGCCTGTGTCACCCCCATGTGCAGCCTGTGTCACCCCCATGTGCAGCCTGTGTCACCCCCATGTACAGCCTGTGTCACCCCCATGTGCAGCCTGTGTCACCCCCATTTGCAGCCTGTGTCCCCCATGTGCTGCCTACCTGTGGAGGAGAAGAGAGGAGAGCCGCCACTGGGAGATCACAGCAGGGAACATAACAGCTTTCGTTTCATAAGCTGTGTGTTCCCCCGCTGCGCGCCATCACATAAGCCCCTCCCCTTGTCCAGGGAACTTTGATACATGTCACCCGTCCTAGGATTGGACGGGTGATCTGTCTATCAAAGTCCCGGAAAAGGGGAGGAGCTTATGTGACGGCGCGCCGCGGGGGGAACACACAGCTTATGAAACGAAAGCTGTTATGTTCCCTGCTGTGATCTCCCAGTGGCGGCTCTCCTCTCTTCTCCTCGCCAGCCCTCAAAAATCACTCGCAAAATGCGAGTGTGCGAGTGTAATTTTTGAGGGCTGCTATAACATATATTGAGTAGACATGTAGGGCCAATGTACTAAACAACATTTTCTGGTAGTACCAAAGTGCCAGAATGTACCCGCTTTGGTTAAAATGTGTTTTAGTTAAGGAGCATCCCAAAAAATTCTAACTTCCAGGGTATGTGGGAAGGAGGAATGCTCCTTCTCCATCTCACAATGAGGTTCTTGTTTTCATGAGTGTCTTAATGCAATGCCCAGGCGTTGATATTGAGAGGCAGTGTCCCTAGCAGGGGCGTACCTACAGGGGTTGACTTTGTGATCAAGCCGAATGCTCCAGGGGGCCCGTGCGGCCCCCTGTACGCCTGGGTAGGAGGACGGTGGGGGCGGCGTCATGTAACGGAACCGATCCTGCCATGTAGCTGCTGAATGCTTGCTTCTCCTTCTTTCCCTACCACAGATATTCAGCGGCTGCAGGAGGGAAATGGAGGGCATCGGTTCCTCCACATGCTGCTCCCGCCGCCTCCCCATCTCTGTCCTGCTGCCCCAGGCCCCTGTGTGCTTCCCTGGTCCCCCCTCGCCCCCTGTGTCAGGATGGAGAGTGGGGAAACGGCCAGTAAATGTGTCTTTTACCGGCCCCTTCCTTTTGTTAATGAATAGAGTCAGTAATAGTTTTTTGTCTAATTTATTCATAGCTGCGGCTTCAGTTTATGAATGAACAGGAAGCTCTGTACAGAGCTATTCCTGTCTATTCATTGTGTACAGCTGATGCTTCAGAGAAAGGGATGAATATGTCCTCATTCCCTTTCTGTGCCTCAAAAATGAAACATCAGGGGTCTGTTTAGACCCCTTATATTTCACCAAATCCCCCCAATAGGGGTCCTAAAAAATATGTAAAGAATAATAACAAATTTAATTGTAAAAAAATAAATAAAATAAATGGTAAAATATTATAAAAAATTAAAACAACAAAAATAAAACCACTGACACCAGTGGCAGAACTACCAGGGTCGCAAATGTTGTACTTTGGTCAACTGGGCTTTGGTGTTCCTCTGCTGTGGGGAGACCCTAAGACCGCAGGAATGTGGCCCGCTGCGGGACCGGAATAAAGGGTCCCACAATGGGAGTAAAGGGCTTGGAATCAGTGGGAAAGGCCCCGGTCAGGAGCCAGGGGGCCCTTTATGGTTTCTTGCACCAGGGCCCTGAAGGTTCTAGTTACACCTCTGGTCCCTAGGCTTATACATATCCCAACTTTCACCAAGTAGGAACTTTGAGTGATTTGGGCACAGTGCTGAGGAATAGGGATGAGCCGAACACCCCCCCGTTCGGCTCGCACCAGAACCCGCGAACGGACCTAAAGTCCGTGCGAGCTTTAGAACGCTATTAGTTATAATGGATGCGAACGCTCAAAATTAAAAGTGCTAATTTTAAAGGCTAATATGCATGTTAATGTCATAAAAAGTGTTTGGGGACCTGGGTCCTGCCCCAGGGGACATGTATCAATGCAAAAAGAAGTTTTAAAAACGTCTGTTTTTTCAGGAGCAGTGATTTTAATAATGCTTAAATTGAAACAATAAAAGTGTAATATTCCTTTAAATTTCGTACCTGGGGGGTGTCTATAGTATGCCTGTGAAGGGGCACATGTTTCCCGTGTTTAGAACTGTCTCTGCGCAAAGTGTCATTTTTGAAAGTAAAAAAGCTATTTAAAATCACTTGCGGCTAATGTGTATTGACGGCTCCCGTAATACAGAGAACAGTCATTCATTGAAACTCATTCATAAAAAAAAAAGTCATTGATAAAAAATAAAAAAAATGAAAAAAAAAAAGCGTAGGGTCCCCCCCAAATTCAATAACCAGGCCCTTCAGGTCTGGGATGGATATTAAGGGGAACCCCAGCCAAAAAAAAAAAAATGGCGTATGGTCCCCCTCAAAATCCATACCAGACCCTTGAGGTCTGGTATGGATTTTAAGGGGAACCCTAGCCAAAAAAAATGGCGTAGGGTCCCCCTCAAAATCCATACCAGACCCTTATCCGAGCACGCAACCTGGCAGGCCGCAGGAAAAGAGGGGGGGACGAGAGCGGCCCCCCTCCCGCCTGAACTGTACCAGGCCACATGCCCTCAACATTGGGAGGATGCTTTGGGGGTCTAAGACCCCCAAAGCACCTTGTCCCCATGTTGATGAGGACAAGGGCCTCTTCCCCACAACCCTGGCCATTGGTTGTGGGGGTCTGCGGGCGGGGGGCTTATCGGAATTTGGAAGCCCCCTTTAACAAGGGGACCCCCAGATCCCGCCCCCCCCCCCCTGTGTGAAATGGTAAGGGGGTACAAAAGTACCCCTACCATTTCACCAAAAAAGTGGCAAAAATGGTAAAAATGACAGGAGACGGTCTTTGACAATTCCTTTATTAAAATCTTCTTTCTTATTTCTTCATCCTTCGGTTTGGAATTGGAATTGTCAAAGACTGTCTCCTGTCATTTTTACCATTTTTGCCACTTTTTTGGTGAAATGGTAGGGGTACTTTTGTACCTCCTTACCATTTCACACAGGGGGGGGGGCGGGATCTGGGGGTCCCCTTGTTAAAGGGGGCTTCCAGGTTCCGATAAGCCCCCCGCCCGCAGACCCCCACAACCACTGGGCACGGTTGTGGGGAAGAGGCCCTTGTCCTCATCAACATGGGGACAAGGTGCTTAGGGGGTCTTAGACCCCCAAAGCATCCTCCCAATGTTGAGGGCATGTGGCCTGGTACGGTTCAGGCAGGAGGGGGGGCCGCTCTCGTCCCCCCCTCTTTTCCTGCGGCCTGCCAGGTTGCGTGCTCGGATAAGGGTCTGGTATGGATTTTGAGGGGGACCCCACGCCATTTTTTTTGGCTAGGGTTCCCCTTAAAATCCATCCCAGACCTCAAGGGTCTGGTATGGATTTTGAGGGGGACCCTACGCCATTTTTTTTTTTGGGCTGGGGTTCCCCTTAATATCCATCCCAGACCTGAAGGGCCTGGTTATTGAATTAGGGGGGACCCCTACGCTTTTTTTTTTTGGTTTTTTATCAATGAATGACAGTTCTCTGTGTTACAGGAGCCATCAATTCATTAGCCGCGAGTGTTTTTAAATAGCTTTTTTCCTGCAAAAATGACACTTTTTTGCAGGGAAAGTTCTAAGCACAGGAAACCTGCCCCCCTTCACAGGCCACCTATAGACACCCCCCCAGATGTGATACTGCAATGCTGTTCTAACAGCATGCACACACATATCCCCAGAAATAAAGCATATCTTGTCAGCAGTCAGCAACACACTGACACGCTGACACTGACTGAAACAGAATATGCGAGGCCGCCGGCACGGCATTGCGGGGCCGCTCGCATCACACGAATTTGATGCGAGCGGCCCCAATAGTTCTGGGCTCGCCGAGCGAGCGAACGCCCGGTGCTCGATTCGAACATGGGTTCGAATCGAACACCAGGCCCATCCTTACTAAGGAATATTATTGACAATCTGCAGGGATGATCTGGCACATTATTGTAACAATTTTAGAAATGTTTTCTTCAATGCAGGTTTTATTTTAGTAAAACGATTAGATTAAAACTAATGAAAACAATGAAAACCACCTAACGGGTTAACTATAAGCACACTCCACAATTGCATAAGAGACATCAGCACATGGAATAACAATATGTGTTGTTAACAATTAGTAATGGTTAACATAATTTTAAAGTGATTCATTAGCAAGGAATACACACATATCACATATGTATGCCATTATTCCTAAATCTGGGAAATTTGTATCTATTTGGAAAAAACATTTAATAAAAATCTGGAAACTCACCTCCTTTCATGAACATTTGCCTTCACCAGGGACTCCTAATAAGCCATTTAATTAACACTGTACTCATAAATGAAATTCAACAACATTAAACACAAAAAAGAGCGGGGTTCTAAAGGAATACAATTTTTAGAGTGCAACTAAACGAGGAAGTCTCTATATTGTGAATTAAAACAATATTTCCCCCAAAAAATATTACAATGAATTTAAAGTTTTGCACTACCAATATAAAGTTAAGGACTTTAAAACAAGTTAAAGATGATGCTACTAAATAAATTGCATTCCAACATTTAGTTACACTTTGATTTGATGTAAGCAAATCTTCTTTACATTGTGGGCAAAAATATGCCCATGCTATAATAACTGAAGGGCATTAAAAATGGTTCAACTACAGAATTGGGAGAGGGAGGGATTAGAAATAAGAAGAAAGATGAAAGATTTTAAGATGTAATAGAATGTTGTGTATTTTGTATGAAAAACGTTCTTAATAAAGATTAAATAATAAAAAAAAAATACAGAATATACACCGATTAGTTGAAACATGCAGAAAATCAGACCTAGCCTGTCCTTATTTATATCTCTGCATTATTTAATAATTGTGATATTGGCCAGTTTAGTATATGGGTAAAATGTTTATTTATTTTTTGCCTACTAGTACAGTAAGGCCACCAAGAGACTTGGAAATAATAGAGTTTAGATTGTGAAGCTATAGGATTCCATGGGGTTGATTTACTAAAGGCTGCAGAGAAAGGCTGCTGAATTTTTTTCTTAGCTTAGTGAATATGGTGAAAATTCACTTTGCAAAGAATACATAATCACATGCAAGTAAAAAAAAAAATATCTTGCATATGATTAGATGTTGGAAGTCAGCAGTACTTCGCCTCATTCACTAGACTAGGGATAAATTACCTAGCAAAGTGAACAGCTTATTTGCCTTTAGTAAATCAATCTCTATGAATCAGGCCCTTTGGTGCTCTAAAAAGCCATGAGATCCCCATCGTTAGTAAGGGTAGTATATTTCAATTAGTGGGTTTGACTTAGGAAGGGAGTAGATAATGTTAACTTTACAAATTCAATGTTCATTTAGTAAAGTTGTATTTACTTTACTCACCCAATCATGTGCAAGCACAAATCCCTTTTTTTTTTCTTTTTTTCTTGCATATATTTGCATTAATTAAGTGAACTCATCTTAACTTATTCATGTGGATAAATAAACATAAATTTTGCAAAGTCACCATTCTCTATTTCCTAATCTACCCCAGTAAAAAAACTGTGTTTGTAAATCACCTTTGACCAATAAAATATACACAATGTAATTTTTATCTTTAGACCCAGTGGAGTTCATTTACTAAAAGAGAAGAACATGTTGACTTTGCAAAGTGTCTGTCCATATTTTCTTGCTTGTGATTTGATGATTGAATTAAATACAGATTCATCTTATCCAATGAGCATTGTAAACATTGACTTTGCAATGTTAAAATGTTTTATTCCTATAGTAAATCAACTCCACTTAGTCCTACTCATGAACTTAAATCAATAGAAACATCTATTGAGATTACATTAGCTGTAACATAGGCTAAACAATAATAGCCGACAATGCATTTATCCTTTGTAACTGAAAGTTAATAGGCTCAAGTTCAACCATAAGAAAAGCAGAAATGTTTAAAAGATAACTGTGGTAGGTTTGCTAAGAAAGAATCAGATGTTCGTCAATGTGCATAAGCTGTGTCTTTTTATCCCAGCTAATGGCTTTTATCCCTGTAGCAATTACTCATCAGTTAACCATAGCACTGATATTATCTCCGTAGCACACATTTATTCTAAGTGTCTAGCTTTCTTCCATTAGAGCTTTGTTAACATGTGGTGATTGTTGTCTGATTCTGGGCGGGTACTCTAATATTATCTCTCCCTCTCCTATCCCTTTTCCTAGTCCCCACCAAAAGGTGCCACAATCCCTTACCGTCCAAAACCCGCCTCCGCCCCTGTCATTTTTGCAGGTGGTCAGGTAAGAGCGGACCCGCTGGGTGCCTCCACTGCCAACCTCAGCCTATTGCTGCAGCACCAGCCTCTGCCCGTTAGTTTTACAAAGATTTTCTTGCATGTTTTCTCATCCTACAAGTGATCACTCATCAGATTGGAACATAAGCCATGAAACACTGCTGGCCTGGTGCTCCTACTATACTTATGTACTAAATGAAAAGCTTTAAAGTGGGTGCAAACCTCTGAAAAATGAACAGAGCATACTCCTCTATAGTGTCTACTAGCCTCAATCAAAAGCACCTAGTGTGATTTCTGTCCCCTCTCTCTTCCCTCTGCTATTTGCATTAGTCCCTTATGACAGGTTATCCTGATACTACAGAATCTTGGGAGATAGCTTGCCCCCCCCCCCCTCCAGCACACAGAAGGTGATTGACAGCCTCAGCTGCATATTTTTCCTTATTGTACTGTGTAGATAAGGGGGGGGGTGTCTCTTTTACCTAAATTCAGGTCACAGATTACACTTATCTCTCCTCTCTGTGGTGTGCAGTGTTCAACCTCAGATCCCTGTCCCTTGCCTGCTGCAGCTGAGAAATAGCCTTTGATCTGTGTGTTTTAGAAGGCTGTAGGGAAGGGAGGTAAACAGGTACAACCTATGTAGGAGGATTTGCTTCATCTCTGTGTATCGCCTGAGGCTAGTCACTTCAGTGGGTATATGTAAGGGTTTACTACCACTTTAGGGAATTTTAAATGGAAATGGTGTGTTGTCTGTTCAGTTTTGCATGAACTAAAAAAATGTCAATAACCTAAATAGCAACTCTTATGACCAAGGAGCTTTTGTTTTTCTAACAAGTAAAGCAATAAATGTGCATCCATTAGTACCCTTACAGATAATTAATAGCAGGGCCTGGTTAATCAATCTGTCATAGAGCTTAAGGCATGCTAAAGTGGCACCTAAAGCAATATTATAATATGTAATAATATTGCTTGAGAGATCACTGTTGCAGGTATAAAGTGATATGTATCTACATGATTTAAGTCCACAATTGTTGCATTAGTATTTCCTACTGGAGGGAATGTTTAAAGTGCTGCAATAAAAGATGAAAAAAGGAAAGGAGGAACAAGCTACAGGACTTTAAAGGTGCCAAAAGAATAAATTGATTACAATTAATAAAATTCAATATGTTTTATTACAACAATAAAAAGTTGATAAAAGATTCCTTGTTATATAATTTGTTCAATTCATAAGCAAATACACACACTACCGCTCTACATGTTTCGCTTCAAAAGAGCTTCTTCTGGAGACTCAAGAGTGTTGTATGAATTAAATGCTATAAATGACAGAGAAACATAGGAATAATTACATAAAGTTTTGGACAGCGTTTTACATCTATCAATATATTGGAATACATAAGTACACATATTTGGTTTTATTTATAAATATTATTATTAGCAAAAGACAATTTTAAATAATATGTGAATTGAGATAAAGATGGACCTACCGATACACTTGGAACTGGGTTAGTCAAAAAAGCAGAGAAGTCCTGAATGATTTGAATAGATGCCCTATCAATGGATATTGTGTGACCACAGGGGAGAAACAGATATAACTACTATATCCTATAGGAAAGGTATATATGTATATGAGAAAAAAGATTTTTCCTATTTTTGTCTAATTAACTGTCAAGGATGTATGGGTAATATTTACCTCACTTGCATTTGTACAATAGGATACATTTATTTATCCCCCTCTTCTTTCAAGAGAGGGGTAACCCAATGTAACCCAAACTTTATGTAATTATTCCTATATTTCTCTGTCATTTATAGCATTTAATTCATACAGCACTCTTGAGTCTCCTGAAGAAGCTATTTTGAAGCGAAACATGTAGAGCGGTAGTGTCTGTATTTGCTTATGAATTGAACAAATTATATAACAAGGAATCTTTTATCAACTTTTTATTGTTTTAATAAAACTTATTGAATTTTATCAATTGTAATCAATTTATTCTTTTGGCACCTTAAAGTCCCGTAGCTTGTTCCTCCTTCCCTTTTTCATATGTTAAATTGGGATGTGGTGTCTGATCTCTTTGCCCTTACCTTTAAACCTGCTGCAATAAAAAGACACTATCATGAGAAAATAATGAAGGCTGACATTACTGAACATTGCTTTGAAAATGTTAGTTACCTGGGCATTAGTTAGTTAGTTAGTTAGTTAGTTACAGAAATAAGGAGTTCTGACACCCATTTACAGCATGCTTGTTCCAGGACTGTGACAAAAGCATACAGAAGTCAGACACTGCCTGGCATCTAGCATTTTTAAATAGAGGCCTGCAATGATCGTCCCATGCTTCGCTCATGATGGAGTATTTTTAAATACTTTATATGCTTGAAGCTAATCTACTGTTTTTGTGGTCATAGCTATTGTTGCATCACTTTGAAGTGGAACTAAAAGGAGAATATTCACCTTCCCAGAGCTCCCTTGCCGGCACCGGCATCTTCTCCTGTTTGCTGGGTTTTGGCCATCTTTATTGGCTGGCCCGGGGTGACATCACTGTGGTTCTGAAGATCAGAATATGTATACATGTCTTGATATTCAGATGATTCTGTAGATCTGTATATTATCTTATATCCATGAACATCTTTGAGGGGTTCTTCAAAAAAGTTTTTTTTTTAAAGTATAAATGGTAATTCTGCCATTGTTGACCTCTCTTTAAAATATGAGTTCCTTGACTGTCATAATGTGGCAATCTCTCTGTCACTGGCCTAAAATAAGTATGCAGATTTGGCGTCCCTCCTTTTTTCGATATGCATGTTTGTTCCAGATCCGTTTAGAACTGAAGACGGAGACAGTTAGGCAGCTAGTATTTCAGAAAGAGATCATTAGTAGTCACCGTATTACTGCTGGAGTTCTGTTCTGGAAATCTGTTTTGCACACAAGGTAGTATCAACTCAGACAACACATTATTGTTTGTACTGTTGATCTGAAAACACTGAATTGTAGAATGTTGTTCAGATACAACTCATAAAAGCTCCATGACCAATTGAGTTTGCTGAAAACCACAGGCCGGCAGTGTTATTCAGAGCGAATGGTCCCTCATCCTATGCATGAAGGGGAGGGGTAATGAAGGGGAACATCTTGCTTAAAAATGTATTTGAGGGACAGATGGGAGTTATCTTAATTACTTTTTTTTCATTGTAATTGATGTCTAGCATGCAGCTAGCCATAGATGCTTAGAAGTGTGATGACAGTGACATGTATTCCATAAAAAAAAGTTTGAGGATTTAGTCCAATGGTATTTGTGTTTGTGACTGTGGTTTTTGTGGTGACCAACAAAATAAATGCCAATATACAATACTGCACAATATCCAAATGAACAAATCCAGGCACCAAATACAATCATTCTGTGAACTGCTACTGCTGCTTGGGAACCAATGGCATTAGGTCAAAATCGAAAACCTTTTACTTCTAACTAGGTCCATGTTATTTTCTACAGATGGATTGAGCAGGGCTGTCAACTATATATTTTTTAGATTGTACTTTTAATATCAGTGGTGGTCAAAAGTTAAAACTTGAATTCCAGATGGACACTATTAATGCATCCATATATTAGTTGGTAAACCCTAACCTTATTATATATAATGTAATTGAACTGTACTAAAAGCAACCTTCTGTAATCCACTTTTTACCAGTACTCAGAGATGAGTTGCTAGTGTTAGGAGCCATTTAAACAGATGGATGACTTCATCAAAGTGCTGCATTACCCAATCAGAAAGCTAGGGACTGGATGGGGTCTTGTCATTGTGTAGTAGAAGCAATGAAGGTTCTAGACCTGACTGGCAGTAGACAATTAAGAATTCCTTGGCATTTCTCTCTGTGTTATTCTCTCTCTAAATCATAAATACACTTATACATATGTTTAACTTGTGCTACAGTGTAACTAAAAAAATATACAAGAATGTATTAAAAAAAAAGGAATTTAAACATATGTTTCATTCGAGTCATTAAGAGCATTGTTATCGTGTTAAATCTGAACTCCGGTCACAAAAACTGTCATCTAAATAAATACTGAGGACCGTAAACCACAAAAGATATATTAACTTTTCCTGCACCAAAAGCCTTTTAATACTCTGATATTAGCTTGTAAAAGTAGCAGTTACATCATCACCCTGCTGTTCTTAGCCTGTGCAGAGAGTGGACCTGGAGGGAGGGGGGCAGACGGAGCAGCAAGCTCCAACAACTACAGGCTGCCTGCAGAAAACTACAGGAGGGGCAGAGACAAGACCAGTCACTTTGTACAAGGACAGAGCAGCAATGACTGGTCATTATTACAGAAAGCTCCTGCACAGAGGGAACGTTCCACATTGGATTACTGCACAGATCTGAAATAAATACACAAAATTCACCAAGATTCAAAAAGGAATACAAATGCTCCTTGTGTTTAGACATAATAATCACTTATCTTGAAGTTAAGTTTTAAATTAATATAAAGGTCCATTAAAAACAGACTATAAATGTCTTTGGGCAGTCTTTCTCAACCAGGGTTCTATGGAACCCTGGGGTTCCTCTAGAGTTTGCTAGGGGTTCCTTCAGCAATGAGCAACTTCTGCCTCTCATTTGACTAACTACTGAGAACAGTGATCTTTTTTAACTATCTGTAAGGGGGGATTCTTCCTACTGACCCTAAGACTCTTTTCATACTGCTGCAATGCGAGAACCCATGCAAATCCAGTACGGGTTTCCGTATCGCATACAACTCGCAGGCAGTTCACACTGCCCTATGCAAACCACTGCGGGTGTCAATACAAAGTTAATGACACCCCCAGATCGGTTTGCATATTGCAGTGCGAACTGTCAATTTGGACAGGAATAGGATCGTATGGGTGTGAACACCCATGCGATCTGATTCTGGTGTGGACCACAAACATCGTCGTGCACGACTTTGGTCCGAATGCAATGCAAATACAGCTATACAATTTGTATGGCTGAATTTGCATTGCACAGACTTCGCATATGATGTTTGACATTGCAGCAGTGTGAACCCAGCCTAAATGTAAGGATGATTCTTCCCTTTAACTGTTACACTAATGCACCATGAGCTGTAGATATAATAGTTATTAGCAGGTATTTTGAGGGTTCTTCCATATTAAAAAGGTTGAGAAAGTTTTTCTTAGGCTTAGGATATGGTTCATGGAAGCTCATTGCAAAGTCAGTGTGAGAGCAGCTTCACACCAAGTATCCCAGATTTTATGTACAGTGCCTTGAAAAAGTTAAGTGTATTTCATTGGGATTTTTTGTGATAGACCAAGACAAAGTGGCACATAATTGTGAAGTGGAAATAAAATGATAACTGGTTTTCCAAATAAATATATGAATAGTGTGGTGTGCATTTGTATTCAGCCCCCTGAGTCACTACTTTGTAGAACCACCTTTCACTGCAATTACAGCGGCAAGTCTTTTTGGGGATGTCTCTACCAGCTTTGCGCATCTAGAGAGTGACATTTTTGCCCGTTCTTCTTTGCAAAATAGCTGAAGCTCTGTCAGATTGGACAAAGAGCGTCTGTGAATAGCAATTTTCAAGTCTTACCATAGATTCTCAATTGGATTTAGGTCTGGACTTTGACAGGGTCATTCTAACAAATGAATATGCTTTAAACTAAACCATTCCGTTGAAACTTCCATTCCATTGGCTGTATGTTTAGGGTTGCTGTCCTACTGGAAGGTGAACCTCCTCCCCAGTCTCTAGTCTTTTGCAGACTCTAACAGGTTTTCTTCTAAGATTGCCCTGTATTTGGCTCCATCCATCTTCCCATCAACTTTGACCAGCTTCCCTGTTCCTGCTGAAAAAAAGCATCCCCACAACATGATGCTGCCACCACCATGTTTCACAATGGGAATGGTGTGTTCAGGGTGATGTGCAGTGTTCGTTTTTTGCTACACATAGTGTTCTGCTTTTAGGCCAAAAAGTTCAATTTTGGTCTCATCTGACCAGAGCACCTTCTTCCACATGTTTTCTGTATCCCCCACATGGCTTCTCGATAAATGCAAATGGGACTTGTTATGGCTTTCTTTCAACAATGGCTTTCTTCTTGCCATTCTTCCATAAAGGCCAGATTTGTGGAGTGCATGACTAATAGTTGTCCTGTGGACAGATTCTCCCACCTGAGCTATGGATCTCTGCAGCTCCTCCAGAGTTACCATGGGCTTCTTGGCTGCTTCTCTAATTAATACTCTCCTTGTCTGGCCTATCAGTTTAGGAGGACGGCCATGTCTTGGTAGGTTTGCATTTCCATTTTCAAATGATGGATTGAACAGAGCTCCTTAAGATGTTCAAAGCTTGGGATATTTTTTTATAACTTAACCCTGCTTTAAACTTCTTCACAACTTTATCCTTGACATGTCTGGTGTGTTTCTTGGACTTCATGATGCTGTTTGTTCACTAAGGTTAAAAAATCTCTGAGGGCTTCACAGAACAGCTTTATTTATACTGAGATTAACCGGTTCCTGACCGGCTCATGCAGATGTACTGCGGCAGAATGGGTCCCCTGGGCGAAACCCCGTACGGGTACGTCCTTTCGATTTACGGCCACCAGAGGGAGACCCGATGCGCTTAGCTGGCAGGCACGATCGGCTCTGGCCACGTGCAATACGAGTTTCAGCACAGGGATTTGTGTGTGTAAACACACTAATCCCTGTGCTGTCAGGGAAACAAAAAAATATTGTTTGTTCCTACTAAGTAGGAAAAACTATATGTCTCCTCTCCTAGTCACTCCTATCCCCACACAGTTAGAACACACTGAGGGAACACACAGTTACCCCTTGATCGCCCCCTAGTGTTAACCCCTTCCCTGCCAGTGACCTTTACACAGTAATCAGTGCATATTTATATTACTAATCGCTGTATAATTACAATGGTCCAAAAAAAGTGACAAAAGTGTAAAAGATGCTATAACTTTTGCGCAAAACAATCAATATACACTTATTGCCATTTTTTTTACCAAAAATATGTAGAAAAATATATATTGGCCGAAACTCATAAAGAAATCATTTTTTTTTTTAAAAAAATTGGGGGATATTTATTATAGCGAAAAGTAAAAAATATTGTTTTTTTTTTTTCAAAATGTCGCTATTTTTTTGTTTATAGCGCAAAAAAAAAAACAGAGGTGATCAAATACCACCAAAAGAAAGCTCTATTTGTGGGGAAAAAAGGACGCAAATTTCGTTTGGGTACAGAGTAGAACGACCTGCTCTGGTCAGGAAGGGGGTAAAATCTTCCGGGGCTGAATCGGTTAAATTACACACAGATGGACTCTATTTACTACTTAGGTGACTTCTGAAGGCAATTGGTTCCACAAGATGTTAGTTAGGGATAGCAGAGTAAAGGGGGCTGAATACAAATGCACGCCACACTTTTCAGATATTTATTTGTAAAAAAAAATTTGAAAACCAGTTGTCATTTCCCTTCCAATTCACAATTATGTGCCACTTTGTGTTTGTCTATCAAATAAAATCCCAATAAAAGTACATTTACATGTTTGGTTGTAACATGACAAAATGTGGAAAATTTTAAAGGGTATAAATACTTTTCAAGGCACCGTATGTATCTCAATGTGGTATGTTGTGCATTGTCTTTTGTGCACTGTATCCTCTTGTTCAAGCTTTTTTTGTATTTTGCTCTTTAAGGTGAATGATTGGCTGTCCTCCACTTTTCTATTTAGGCAATACTTTTTCAAGACGTTGTAGCTTAAGGGGTCAATTTATTCAACCATACAAAGCTTTCTAGCAAGCAATAATCTGGTTGTTAATCAACTATTTCCATTGAGACACACAAGAAATGAGGGTGGATTCATTCATCTAGTGGTAATAGCCTTACAGGCAATTCATGTTGTTTCTATTAGAAATGTTCTTTTTTTAATGGGGCCAGTGGCCTTCTTCCAATAAGAATATTTCAGGTGTGCAAGGGATGAGGAGCTAGAAAATGATAGCTAAAAAATGATTTATCTGTGTCCAAAAATCTGATCTAATTGGGAAACACCAAACAGGATGAACAAACTGTGCCGTGGGTTTGACTTATCATAAACAATTAGAGGTGGGTATATATCACAATTTTATGCAGCCTAATGGGGAGAGATAGGTCTGGTGTATAATATACAATTGTATTAATGTAATAATAATTGCTGGTGACACTAGCATATGGTAGGAACACGTCATCTTATTC
The DNA here is from genome assembly GCA_028564925.1 of Lithobates sylvaticus. Taxonomy (NCBI): domain Eukaryota; kingdom Metazoa; phylum Chordata; class Amphibia; order Anura; family Ranidae; genus Lithobates; species Lithobates sylvaticus. The sequence goes on from CM053031.1 coordinate 86,322,047, forward strand.
CTCAGTGATCAAATTAGGCATAAGTAGTTGCCATTCATTTTTAACTGAAAGAGGAGATTTGCCTAATTTAATGTGTAGCAAATATTTTTTGGGGGGGCTAATAAAGTTTCACTTTAAAGAAATCTAATAGATGATCAAGATTCTAGTTTGATGTATTTTAATAAATACATCTCTTGTATAGCTTTTCATTTGTGTTACTATGAATTATGAATATACTGTATAATAAAGCACAAGTACATTTATTTCAATGACAGAAAACACGTTTTGTTAAGATCATACATAATATATATATATATAGAGGGATGTATAGGGAGCATTTTTTAAAGTGCCTTCATACGAATGATTTGTTTGGCTAGTACTGGTGATGTCAATGCTGGATATACAACCAAAATACTTTTTTTTAGGTGGAGTTGCCTGTATAAATTTATTAATGAACTTTTGTTGGTCCCACTTATCATTTATGAACTTTAAGTTCTAAACATGTAGACATAGAGTTTAGTATATAACTTTTAGCCTTGCATGTATTTAAGTATTTTTCCAATATAATAAAACATTTTAATCTTGTGAGCCCTCCCTGTGGTATCTGGTAGAAGCAAGATCCAGTCCTTCTACTACTTTTCTTTATATTTACTTGTCCGAATTTTATCCAACAAAGATACAGTATTACGGAGCCCTCAGAGACCCTTTATGTCTGAAAAATCAGGATCTGTTACTAGATCTTACCTGCAGGCGGAGCTGCAGGAAAAATCTTGACTTCCGTAACATCTGTTCCAAGGGAGGTAGCAGTAATGGTTAAAATGTTCTATTCTTTTGTAACCATGGGAAACATTCTTGTTCACAGCATTATGGACAGGGTTTAGGAATTGGTATTGTGTGAAATATACTAAGATATCCAATCTTCTGCCATTTGTGCCTGCAGCTTTTTTTTTTTTTTCCATATGTGACATGCCATGCTGACATGCACTTATTTGCCCTTCTGTTTCAGGCCTACTCCATCCAAGGACAGTACGCAATCCCTCACCCTGATGTGAGTTCTCATCTCTCATTTTCTACCCCCTCCTTCTTCCTGACACTTTCTTCCCCAGCATGCTGGTGTTACTGATAATTAATATTAGACCATAATATTAATGTGTCTGAGATGGGAGCTCTGTATCTTTACACTGTGGGCAGCCATGGGATCTGTGTCACAATGGAAGGAGGATTTGGCTTTCTCAGTTCTGTTTGTCTAGCTTTATACCTTGTAGTGTCTAGAAACATGCTTGGGATCGTATACACAAATGCCAAACTTGTACTAATGTTCTGTTTAAGTTTGGCTAAATTCTATTTAATATAGGATGAATGCTGAGTTTTTCAGGGAAAGCGTTAGCAGTGTACGGATCTTGAAGTGATATCGGCCCAACATTTTAACTAAAACAAAGAGTGAGTGCTATTATATGTTGTAGATCAGCATACAGACCTTTACAGGGTTTGAAAAATGTTCTATTCACTTTAAACATGACAAAATATACATTTCAGAGGGTTCAGTCAGGAAATGCAAGACATGTTGACATACTGAAAGCATGGTTATTAAGGATGGTTAAAAAGAAATGATGATTTGACTTCAACTTTGACTGATTTCTTGGTTGCTATGGACTGCCCATTGTACATTTATGTTAACCCTAGCCACTTCCCGCCCGGCCTATAGCAAAATTACGGCCGGGTGGTGGTTCAGTTATTCTAAATGGACGTCATATGACATCTTTCAGGATAACTGCCGGCGTGCGCCTGTGGGGGCACGCAGTGCGGCGATCAGTGGTGCGACGTGTCAGTTTGACACACCGCTACACCATTCTCAGCAACACGTGATCAGCCATGTCCAATCACGGCTGATCACAGTGTAAACAGGAAAAGCTGTGTATCAGCTTTTCCTCACGCGTGTCTGAAAGATGCGATTAGAGGAGAGCCGATCGGCTGCTCTCCTGACAGAGGGGGTCTACGCCGATTGATTATCAGCGCAGCCCCCCTGCGGATGCCCACACTGGACCACCAGGGATGGCACACAACGGATGGATGAGCAGGTTTGCCACCCATGGCCACCAGGGATGACAGTCAGTGCCCAAAATATGCCAATCAGTGCCTACAAATGGTGCCACTCAGTGCCCATTACCAATGCCTGCCAGATGTCTCCCTATCAGTGATGCCTATCAGTGCAATCTATCAGTGTCCATTAGTGCCACCCATCAGTGCCCATCCATGCCCATTAATTCCCACCTATCAGTGCCCATCCATGCCACCTATCAGTGCCACCCATAAGTACCCATCAGTGCAGCCTCTGAGTGCCCATCAGTGCCGCCTATCAGTGCCCATCAGTGCCGTCTATTAGTGACCATCAGTGCCGCCTATTAATGCCCATCAGTGCTGCATACCAGTGCCACCTATCAGTGCTTATCAGTGCTGCCTGTCAGTGCCCATCAGTGCTGCCTATCCATGTCCATCATCAGTGCCCATCAGTGCCACCTCATTAGTGCCACCTGATTATTGCCCATCAGTGTTGCCTTGTCAGTGTTTGTCAGTGCAGCCTCATCAGTGCCCGTCAGTGAAGGAGAAAAAGTACTTATTTACAAAATTTTATAACAGAAAATGTTCGGTTTGCGCAAAAATAAAAACCCCAGTAGTGATCAAATACAACCAAAAGAAAGCTCTATTTGTGGGCACAAAATGATTTGGGTACAGTGTAGCATGACCGTGCAATTGTCATTCAAAGTGTGACAGCGCTGAAAGATGAAAATTGACTTGGGCAGAAAGGGGGTGTAAGTGTCTGGTATTGAAGTGGCTAGGAAATAAATCTAATTAGTAAGCACTTTACTGTACCCTTCTAAAGCCTAGTGCACACGGGCCGAATGTTCTAGGTCCGTCATAATTTTCGGAAAAAAAAGTCAGATGAGGCATACACACGATCGGAATATAAGCTGAAAAGCTTCCGTCTGACTTTTTCTGTCGGAAATTCCTCTCGTGTGTACACGGCAGAAGAGTTTAAACTTTTGCAATAAAGATCTTCAGATGTTTACATTTTTACACCACAATTTTTATCGGATTAAAGAGAACACACCTGTTAACATTCTGAAGTTCACAAAGTACCAGACCTTTGGTGCCATCATTACTTTTTATACATTCAATAATATAGGTGGGGAAGCAACAAGCTACCTTTACTGTCTGGTTCTTATCTTTGTAAAACACCTGTGCCTAAAACACAGGAGATGAACATGCCATCCTACTGCTGAGATCCATAGATTTAGGTATCTCCATCATCGTTGCTGCCACCATTATGGTCTTTAAAGCTTATATTTCTTATTACATTCAATAATCTAAGTGACAGGACGCAACAAGTGGCTTTCACCATCTGGTTCTTATCTTTGTAAAACAGCTGTCCCTAAAACTCTATAGAAAAACGAAGAAATAAAATCAATAAGCATGTAGATATCACCTCCTATACACTAAGTAGATGATGATTTGTAGATTATTCTGATTGGTAGTTGATATAAGTTAAGGAAGATAAATGCTGCATTATGCTTCAGTGGATGTTTAGGATGGATATGTCTTATTTTTATTTAATGGCACCCTATGTGTTTTGATTGACTACTATGAGCTCAAAAAGCAGTACAATATATGCATACATGGATTTGCATGGATACTTAGATGTCAAGAAGACAACAAGCACTTATTAGAAGGAGATGTGATTATGAATTAGCATGAGATATCTGCATCACATATTCTGAAGATTTTAAGCCAAGTTCTCGCTCACCTGGATTGTGTATGTATCCCATGGCTCCCTGGTGCTTTGTTTTGTTTTATTTTATTATTTGACTGTTTTCTTGTGCCTGTGACTTCTTGTACTCTCTAACAATAACCTTCTTAGTTCTAATGTCCCTCCTACCCCTCAGCAGTTGACCAAGCTCCACCAGTTGGCCATGCAGCAAACCCCCTTTACTCCCCTCGGACAGACCACCCCTGCTTTCCCTGGTACGTACCCAACTTTCCCGTTCTAGAGTCTTCCTTCTTTTTCTCTTCTCACGTCTCAGGCATTTCACGTTTTGTTCATTTATGCTTCTTATGCATTAATTTTCTGTTTTAAAAAATACAGTTATTATTGCTCTCATAGCTTCATCTGCTGGCACATCATATCACGTGGCTAGGCTAAACTATTTGTACTGTTGCTTCTTGGATAAACATAGTTAATATTACTAAGTAGTGATAAACAGAATACATTGTCTCATCAGATTTTGGGCTTATTTAGACAATGTAAAACATGTTGATCTTCTAAAGGGCAAGGAAGTTAAATATATGTTTTCTTTCTCCTTAGGAGAAAAGCTGCCCTTACATTCCTCTGAAGAAGCTCAAAACTTGATGGGACAGTCCACAGGTAACCCATGCCAAATTAGGAGGCTTGTAAGTCCAGAGCTTCATTGGCCAACTGAATATTTGACCTAATGGTTAAGTCAGTAGGGTTAGTAGCCTAAGGCCCAGGTCTGATAGAGAGGTACCAGAAAAAAAGAGAAATGTAGGACGTAAGAAAACATGGCAGTTGAGAGTTAGGAGGTAAATATTAGCATATGGCCCATAAGCCCCTTTAATATTGCCATAAAAGTAATTATACTAAATTGGTAAGAATATCCCAAGCCTCACTAGTGCTTCTATCTGATGATAGTGGACAGACAGGAAGTGAGCTAATCATTTTGCGGAGGGTTCTGTCTTGGATATTTCTGCTTCATTTTACTCCAGTTTGTAATCCATACATCTTCACATTTTGCTTCAAAACGTCATTGTACTTTTATGTATTTAGTTTCCTGTCCACAAGCATAGCCATATTCATGGTCCATACACTATTTACTAGGAATACGCAACTTCAGTACTGGAGATGTATCTAAGGATCATACAAGTTATTCTACAGTGTGCTCATAATTGGCAATTTTATATAGTTACAAAACTGTACCTTGGATAACTGAATTACAAGAAAAGGTGATTAATTCAAGATTCAATTTGATAGAGGAACCTTCTGCTTTGCTCCCAAAATCATTTCTAAATTTTGAATGTTCCACAAAAGCTTGTTTTGAAATATATGTGTTTTCAATACTGAACCAAATGCGCAACCTTGCTGGCTGTAAGATAATGAGTCTCATTCATCAAATTCTCTGAAATAAGAGCTGTCGGTATTTGTTGGAAATTTATGTAAATCCTAATTTTTGTATCTATGTATTTATCAGTTTTAATTCTCTGTTCATTGTATGCTATCATTCACATCATTCTTTATGAAGGAGATTAGACACACAAAATCACATGTTGGCGTTGCTGTATTTTTTGTTAAAAAAAACTAGGATCTAACATAAAACTAAACTTGTAACAAAGTCCTACAAAGTGATGTAATGGTGTAGATGTTTAGTACGTATACACACATATTTTCAAAATGCCTTATCGCTAAAACAATTCTGGTGCTCCTGAAAAACCCTAAATTTTCTTGCATGGGGAGAAGGCACATATTTTATCTTTATCTCACAATACAGGGCTCAGTGCAAGAGTGTTGCTAGACCCTGGCATCCAGGTCACATGCCCCAGGATTTTTAATACCAGGTATTTGAGGCTGAATCAATGCACCTTACCGGGTTCCTATCTCCAGGCCCAGGCACTGTCACATGTGGGAAAGGGCGCCTAACCCTTTGTAAATTCAAAAGTGTGGAAAGACAGTGTTTGTGTAGGCTTTTTGGGAGGCTGAAAGAGAGCTTTGGAGAAGAAAGGAGCATACTCTGTAGGTATAATATGACTCCGGTAGTGCCTTGTAATCATTGGTGCCATTACTTTACTTTGCAGGAGGATATTACAGGTTCACTTTACACAGATAAAGTCACACTGACTTAATTTTGTATTGCCTTTTGCATTGCCTTATTGTAACCAATCAACTGCCATTTTTGTCGTGCAAGACTGAAAAACAAATGATGCGTGATTGTTAGTTTGTAAAATACAGTTCTTATTTCAGACACTTGGGTTAACATGTTTGTAATAATCTTAAGGATACTCCTGTTTCTGGAGTGAGTGACTTTCTTAAAAGTACTATAAAGTAAAATATCTTGTTTAGCTATACATTCAATTAATCTTTTTAAATAACTTATATGTGGTCAGGTTTGAAATTGGACAGCCCAGTTTAAATCCACTGTGTTCAGTTGTCTCAGCTCATTGAAATTACTTAAACTGCATCTTATTATTTGATCCTATCTATAATTGAACCCTTTGACTTAAGATTTTAGAGCATATATGGCAATCTAGTTTGTGGATTTGGGAACACATGTTACACTGGTAGTTAAATATCTTGGCTAAGCATAGCAATTAAGCCGTTTAATAGTTACAATAATTTGAAATTGTTTCTTAATATCATACATGTATGATTTGTTTCACTAGTTTGAAGCTTGATGTAGTTCAGAATGATTCCTTTCTGTCTAATGTAAAACTGTAATCAGAATATTAAAAATTGCAATTGACTAACTAAAGCAATATTTTAATCTTATGAGAAATATATCTGCCCCCTGTGTTGACTTTCACATACTCATGTTGGCCCTTTGTTTTATCTGAGTTTGACAAACCATGGCTTTTGTTCCACATTTTCTGCAATACATGTCAAAATCTAGTTAAAAACAATTAAGTTGACTTAGCGTCATTTGTCTTTAAGGGTATCTTTGGTCATTTTAAATTCACTAAAGTAGCTGCAGACCTGAAACCCTGGCACCTATATATCTCTGTGACTATTATAACTTTCAGATCCTCTAAAAAAAAAAAAAACAGAATCTAAAATACTCTGTTATGCAGTTTTGAAGTTTAGCTCCTGAAATCAAGTTTGGCCTATCGACCCTATCTCTTTTATCCTAAATAGGTTCTTTAGTCTGTATAAAAAAAAAATAAAAGCCTGGAGCTACATATACTGTAGCTGCTGACTTTTAATAAAGAGACACTTACCTGACCAGGGATCCAGTGCTGTCCTCACCCAAGCTGATTCTTTGTTGGTCTTTGGGTCCCCGATGCCACCGTACTTACTGTGGAAAGCCGGCTGTGACTTCTGGTAGCTTCACAGCCGGCTCCTCACTAAGTATGCATGAGTCGCACTGCACGAGGTGAATAGACCCACAGCCTCCTGGGACCTTGGACATGTCCCAGGAGGTTGCAAGTGGGGGGAGGAAGAACTTCAGCTGGAATCACCTAAGCGATTCCAGTGGAAGTGGAAACAGGTACCCACTCCCTAAAAAAAAAAAAGGAAGAAGATGAAGTGGAACTTCCCTTTTTTAGGATAAGTTCTGCTTTATTTTCGATGGGTAGCCTTAAAGCTGAACTCCAGGAATTCAGCTTCTTTGTAAAAAAGTGAAGGCACACTACGAGCACCTCCAATGTGATGTACCTTCTGGGCTTATATCTCTTATCTGACAGTTTTATAGAACTATGCCCCTCCCCCTTCTCCTGCCAAATTACAGAAGCCTTTGTATTATGTGAACACACTTAAAAAATACAAAGGCTTCTGTGAATAGCTAGCAGAGGGAGGACATAGTTGCTTAGTGTACTTCTCTCATCTCACAGCCTGGTGTGTATCTTCGGCAGAGCCATAAACTTGTCAGATGTAAATAATGGAGATAAACCCAGGAGGTGGCACTCACCTTGTTAAACGTAACACTAATTGTGCCTGCACATTTTACAAATGAGCTGAATTCCTGGAAGTCAGGTTTATTGAACAAGAGTGAGGTGAGTGAGGTAGAAGGAGGTGGACCTGAGTTTGATTTGAAAAAGCTAAAGTTGAGAATTGAAGTGTGCTCTATGTTTTGGAGGGGCTTAAATGCTTTGCACAGTATCTAAAAGCACATAGGATATTAGGTGCCTAGTTTTTAGGTTTACAGACACGCTAGTAAGTTCAAAATGAACACACATGGACTTCAAGTTGAACATTTTGTATGATACTTCAAATCCACCGCCCAGATGAAGAACAACCGGAGAACAACATTTTAAGAGAAAAATATTTAATTTGATTATTCAGTAACTGTTCAAGGATCATAGAATATTTCTTGTCTGAAGTGTTTTTATTTTAAGGGTTTTAATGCTAGTCAGTAGTAAACATGACTATTTAACAAGCCATAGACATACCTGAAAATATCTTCAGGTTTTTTAAGAGTACTTTGTGGACCGGGGAAAATGGAATACACCCCTTTCTTTGTTCTAGTATGCAAATATCAGTCATGCTAGGGGTTCAGACCACAGCTCCCTATTAGTCATTGGAGCCATCCATCATTCATACTGTAGTTATAGAATAATAGTGGAGCAGGGGATAGGGTGGCCCAAGCTTGAGCTCAGGTACTCATGTTGAAATTTCTTTCATTCAGTTTCAGCCTGATTTGGGAATCCAGCAGATACCAAAAGTGTTTGTTGCCTTCTTTACATGTTATTATTTCACCTCTTTAAAGCTGAACTCTAATTTTTGTCAGGTTTACACAGTTGTACAGACTTTCCTCCTATACTAAAATTGCTTTATCTGGTTTCACTGCACACCATGAGCTTGTCACAGTGTGCATTAGAAGCTACAGCCAGCCAAAGAGAGCCTGCCTCATTTCCTAGCTGGAGGGCATTCTGCATCCACTAGCCCAGGGGTCTCCAACCTTTTAACCTTCCTGGGCCACACTGGAAGAATTGTCTTTGGCCACACATAAAATACACTAACAATAAGGATAGCTGATGAGCAGAAATAGTTGGGCAGATCACAAGTAAACAATAACTGATATAGATAATGTACCTATCAGAGTAATAAAACTTAATTACATTTTTTTGAAATTTTATTATAAAAGTAAAAGAAGGCAATATAAAACGAGTGTGATATTTGACATTGTTTTTGATACTATAACTCATCAATATACTTTTAGATGGATAAATTAGCAGTTCTCAATGAATTCTCAAAATGCTCATCAGTGGCAGCTGGTGCTCAATTTTCTTGGGGGGGGGGGGCAGCCAGCCACATAACCCCCCCGGCGCTCGCTCGATCGCCGCTTCCCCCGTTGATCAATCACTAACCAGGCCCCCCACCAGCCCCGCATTTACCCCATCTAGGTTGTGGCTTCCCCCCCTGCGTCGCCTCCTGAGTCCCGGCGGTCGATTCCCCTCCTGGCCAATCAGGAGTTAGGACTCTTCAGCCAATCGGGTCTTAGTACTCCCGGTCAATTGGGTCTCAGGACTTGCTTTCTGATTGGCCGGGAGGAGAAACAGGAAGACATTAGCGAATATTAGTTTGCTAATGTCACACAACTGGGTGGGCTCCGGGTTCAGTGCTCTGTGCCCCAAACCCACCCTTTTTAAAGCCAATTAGAGCCTCCAGCTGTAATCACGTGCTTCAAAAAAAACAAAACATTGGAATCCATGTGTCCGGCACCCTGCATGTAGATTAGGAAAGCTGGGCGCATGGATTAGGGGGGCAGCGCCTCTGCACCCTGCATGAGTGGCGCCACTGGTGCTCATCAGATATTTTGGTTCCAATTTTGCCCTTCATGTGCTTTATCCTTGAAAATAGTTGTTCACATATATAGGTGCTGCCGAAAACTGATGACATGAATTACCCATGATTGTGATGTAGGATATTTTTTAGACACTGTCTAATTTTTCTTCAGCCGCATATGTTTGTTAGGTGTAAATCCATTGTTACAAAAAATGTAAAAAAAAATATTGTGATGGGCCACATTCATAGTCGTCTTCTGCATGCGGCCCATGGGCTGCAAGTTGGACACCCCCAATCTAGCCTAGTGTCTGAACTCTCATAACAATGAGAAAAACGTAGCTCACAGGCTGGTAAGTAGCATTTCAAAAATTTCCTGGCTGCCATAAAACATATCAGAGTCATTTTCCTATGCTGAAAGCCATCTGGCATTCTCTAAGTTTTGTCAGAGTTAAGGCACCTTTCAATTTGAGCTTCTACAACAATAAACTGAAGTTATGGACAGTGGGGAATAAGACCAGGTGAGACACAGATGGGTATCAGTTATGGGGTACTTAGGATTCCTTTAATGCATATAACTTGTGTTTTTCATATAATAGGTATGGATGCCAGTCCCCAGGCAAGTACTCATGAACTCACCATACCAAATGATGTGAGTGTGATTTTTATTGCTTGCTTACTTAACTATATGTCTTTACTTTTCAACATGCTTAAAACTTTTAGCCAGTGGTTACCTACATAGTAAATGAATACATACAGCACAATTAAATATGTACATTTTTAGAGCCTGTTTTGACTGGATGAATTCTTAAAGATCTCACAAGTGTTTAAAACTGATGTCAAATCAACGTTATTGACACAAGCCCAAAGTCCGTCAACGCAGATCCATACATTGCTTGCATGTCATTGGAAAGCAGGAGGTGTTGCAAAACGTGCTACTTTCTATGTCCCCGAAAGAACCATTTTTGTTGCAATCAGCTAGATTATCGCTATCATTTTCCCTTTGAAGTATGCATGCAGCCCTGGAGAAATTGGACGATATAAGTTCAGTGTGCAGCAAGAACAGATATGCCTTCAGTCAATTATTAAATAAAGTTCTATGTGATCTTGTATATAAGCATTTTTAAAGGGGTGTTTCAGCTGTAAAAAATTTTTTAAGTAAGACTGTAGAAAGCTGGTGAGAACATGGAAGCTAAAGACTTCTATAACTACCTTATTTATCGGCGTATAACACGCACCGGCGTCATTGCAGCCTTGCCCAGCGTCATTTGCAGCCTTGCCCAGTGCAGCATTGCAGCCTTGCCCAGCGTCATTGCAGCCTTGCCCAGCGTCATTGCAGCCTTGCCCAGTGCCATTGTAGCTTGCCAGCGTAATTTTCAGTGTTTTCCGGGTTTAAATTTCCCGCCGCCGAGACGCTGTCGCGTGCGCCGCCGAAAAAACCCGAAGCACGGCCGAAAAAGACCGAAGCCCCTGCCGGAAAAAGCCGAGCCGACTTGGACGGCTAAGCTTGCGGTCCCGCCTCCCTGCTGTTTCCGGAGCGAGCGCAGGGAGGCGGGACTACGAGCAGAGCAGAGTCTGCTCGGCTTTTTCCGGGGGCGCTTCGTTCTTTTTCGGCCGCGCTTCGGGTTTTTTCGGCAGCGCTCGCTATTTTTCAGCGGCGCTTGCCTTTTTTGTCATTTTTTTTGGGGGTATCAGCGTATAACACGCACCCACGACTTTCCCCCGATTTTAAGGGGGAAAAAGTGTGTGTTATACGCCGATAAATACGGTATATAACTTCTATTTACTTCTATAAATATAGCTATAGCAAACCATGAGACTGCTATAGGATCCAACAGCACAAGTAGTATGTCTACATAATGATTTATGTAGGTAACAAAAACATCTAGTAAATATCATTATACAAAAAGATTAGAGCTGTATTTATAAACATCTGGACACAACTTTCCAGCTGCAGTGTTACTGATTGTTTCAGATTATTGCTGGTCTCTTTAGTAAGTTTACCACTATGGTGGAGTTTGGAGATTCAGGAAGCCTATAATGATTTTACAAAGGCAAACTGCTCAACCACACTTTACCGCCCAGGAGCTCCCTATGCTCATCCTTCCTATATACCTGTCTATACATGTACAGTATCTCACAAAAGTGAGTGCACCCCTCACATTTTTGTAAATATTTTATTATATATTCATGTGACAACACTGAAGAAATTACATTTGCTAATGTAAAGTGGGCCCCCTCCCTTCTCAGCAGTGATTGGTTGTTACAGTATCTCACAAAAGAGTACACTCCTCACATTTTTGGAAATATTTTATTATATCTTTTCATGTGACAACACTGAAGAAATTAACTTTGCTACAATGTAAAGTAGTAAGTGTACAGCTTGTATAACAGTGTAAGATTTGCTGTCCCCTCAAAATAACTCAACACAGCCATTAACGTCTAAACCGCTAAGTGAAAATGTCCAAATTGGGCCCAAAGTGTCAATATTTTGTGTGGCCACCATTATTTTCCAGCACTGCCCTAACCCTCTTGGGCATGGAGTTCACCAGAGCTTCACAGCTTGCCACTGGACTCCTCTTCCACTCCTCCATGGGGACATCACAGAGCTGGTGGATGTTCGAGACCTTGCGCTCCTCCACCTTCCGTTTAAGGATGCCCCACAGATGCTCAATAGGGTTTAGGTCTGGAGACATGCTTGGCCAGTCCATCACCTTTTACCCTCAGCTTCTTTAGCAAGGCAGTGGTCGTCTTGGAGGTGTGTTTGGGGTCGTTATCATGTTGGAATACTGCCCTGCAGCCCAGTCTCCGAAGGGAGGGGATCATGCTCTGCTTCAGTATCTCACAGTACATGTTGACATTAATGGTTCTCTCAATGAATTGTAGCTACCTAGTACCGGCAGCACTCATGCAGCCCCAGACCATGACACTCCCACCACCATGCTTGACTGTAGGCAAGACACACTTGTCTTTGTGCTCCTAACCTGGTTGCCGCCACACACGCTTGACACCATCTGAACCAAATAAGTTTATCCCTGTCTCATCAGACCACAGGACATGGTTCCTTAGTCTCCTTGTCTTCAGCAAACTGTTTGCGGTCTTTCTTGTTCATCGTCTTTAGAAGAGGCTTCCTTCTGGGACGACAGCCATGCAGACCAATCTGATGCAGTGTGCGTCGTATGGTGTGAGCACTGACCGGCTGATCCCCCCATCCCCTTCAACCTCTGCAGCAATGCTGGCAGCACTCATAAGTCTATTTTCCAAAGACAACCTCTGGATATGACACTGAGCACGTGCACTCAACTTGTTTGGTCGACCATGGCGAGGACTGTTCTGAGTGGAACCTGTCCTGTTAAACTGCTGTATGGTCTTGGCCACCATGCTGCAGCTCAGTTTCAGGGTCTTGGCAATCTTCTTATAGCCTAGGCTATCTTTATGTAGAACAAAAATTCTTTTTTTCAGATCCTCAGAGTGTTCTTGGCCTTGAGGTGCCATGTTGAACTTCCAGTGACCAGTATGAGAGAGTGAGAGTGATAACACCAAATTTAACACACCTGCTCCCCATTCACACCTGAGATCTTGTAACATTAACGAGTCACATGACACCGGAGAGGGAAAATGGCTAATTGGGCCCATTTGGACATTTTCACTTATGGGTGTACTCACTTTTGTTGCCATCGGTTTAGACATTAAGGGCTGTGTGTTGCATTATTTTTGCGGGGACAGCAAATTTACACTGATATACAAGCTGTACACTCACTACTTTACATTGTAGAAAAGTGTAATTTCTCAGTGTTGTCACATGAAAAGATTTAAAATATTTACAAAAATGTGAGGGGTGTAATCACTTTTGTGAGATACTGTATACTCCAGTCTCTATTTCCTGCAACATGTTAGGATGACAGCAATGGAAAATGCACAATGTTGGCTCTTTTTTAATTTCAGCCTGATTTTTTGTATGTAGGAGAATATAGTAAACTTATGTAATATTGATGTATTATATATTTTTTTATATATAGTTGGTTGTTTGATTACAGTGTGTTTGCTTGAGTAATTGAAGTTGAATTTATAACCCCTTAGATACACAAATAACTGTGAAATGATGTGACTGTGTGTAGATGCAGAAGTAGTTTTTTTGGTTTAACTTACAGGGAACTAAGAAACAGGAAATTCCAAATTAGACTGAAAACAAAATGTAATCATTTATCTTCATACTGAACTAAATTAACATTTTCAAACATATTTGTTTCACAAATTATAAAAACATTTCTGTCTGAAGATCGTTTTGCCCAAATCTTTCTGCATCCACTTTTCACCCCTGGACATGTTCCAACTGCTCTCATTTTCCAGCTAATAGGTTGCATCATCGGACGCCAAGGGACCAAAATCAATGAAATTCGACAGATGTCTGGAGCACAAATCAAAATTGCCAGTGCCATGGAGGGGTCAGCAGAGCGCCAGATCACCATCACTGGGAGCCCAGCTAACATCAGCCTCGCTCAGTACCTCATAAACGCCAGGTCAGTGCATACCACTGCATATCATTCAACTCCAGGTTTGTAGAACAGTGTTTGATTGTTCAGTGTCTTATCAATGGTGATAGAACCAATTTGACTTTGTTTATAAAATCCTTGCAGTTTCCCAACAGCTGGAGGGCCGAAGGCTGAGATTAGGGGGTGCACAGGGTGTGCCTGGGCACACTCTAATCACCCCCTGTGCACTAGCATTATCGCTCTGTGTGCCTGCAGGAAGATGGGAAAGTTCTCCCTTTTACCCATGTACTAGAGTATCTACTATAGGAGGGCTTTCACACCAAGCCGCCCATAGCGTCGGCGGTAAAACGTCGCTATTTTTAGCTCCGTTTTACCGTCGGATTTGCAGCACATTTCGGCCGCTAGCGGGGAGCTTTTCCCCCCCGCTTGCGGCCGAGAAAGGGTTAAAATTGCCCACAATATGCCGCAATAGCGGCGTTTTGCCAGCAGTATTGCAGCCCTGCCCCATTGATTTCATTGGGGAGCAGCGTTGGAGGAGCGGTAAACACACCGCTCCAAAGAAGCTGCCTCCCAGGTATGTATTTTCCTGCAACAAAATTTTTTTTTTTGTGAGATACTCCCAACGAGAACTCACATCTAAAGGGATATAGACCCTGCAATTTTCCTCCTTAGAACCCTGCATGTGCAGCATCTGATTGATAATTACAAATCCATTCCCATACAGATTCACTCATCACATTGACACTGACAAAAATAAAAAACAGCAATTTCTCCAGAATATGAAAAGTTAGGACTCTGCAACAAAGTTTGTTAAAATCCTTGCGATGTACATAGATCACCCAGAAGGGAATTTATTTTTTAACAAAAGTGGAGTTACTCTTTAAATCTCACGTATACACATGTGGAGATTGAGGATGCAGTTAACTCGCCAACATTCGTTTAAGGGCTTTCTTCACCCACTTTTATTGAATGCAGGAATTTCAGCATCACACAGTATCCATCTCAAAACTACAGCCGTCATCCTAAAAAGCAGCCCAAACTAGGGCTACACTGGCTCTCAGCCTATTGGAATGTAGCCTCTCAGACCAGAACACGACAGTGTCCACACTGCTCCTGGAGCAACTGTATCTCCAGGTATTAGCCTGGTCAAAGCAGACAGACATCCCCCTCCCCCTTGTGTCCGTGCACCTGCTGCTCCTGGCAGGACAAATGTCTCCTCAGGAGAGTGGAGCCCTAAACTCTAATCATCTCACATAACCATAAGGCCTGTTCACACCTGCATATTAACAGTTGCTGGTCACCATCAAGATGTGGACCCAAGGTTGGAGTCTTCATCTCAGACATACTTTACAAAGCCTCCGGGATCCAAGATTCGTACCAGATATAGCTACTCCTGGAGAAAATTCAAAGGCCAGTTTTCTCCTAATGATACAAACATTCTGAAGCCACTTAAAGGGGTTGTAACTAAAAAAAAAAAAGCTCCTGTACCCTTAAGGCATAATATATAGCATAGTGTTTCTGCAGTGTCATTTGTCCCTTTTTATGCTGTACAATACCTGGTTGATCCTGCCTGTTCCTATATCCCCCTGTTTTAACTGATCATGTTTATCATGGCTGCTGATGCCTCTGTTAACCTACTCTCTCCTCAGCATCTCTGGATCTCCTCTCTCCCCTCCCTCTCTCTCCCTGTCAGTTCTGTAGCCTGTGTGTGAGCTGATCTCCTCCCCACCCCTCTCCTCTTTTCTCCTGCCTGTGTAATTCTATTCCCCGCAGCTTAATGTGCTTGTTAAAGAGGAGTCCACCTTAAAAAAATAAAAAAAATTAAAGTCAGCAGCTACAAATACTGGAGCTGCTGACTTTTAATAATCGGACACTTACCTGTTCCAGGGTCCAGCGATGCGGGGGAAGGAAGCCCCGCTCGTTCCCCCCTCCGCTCATTCTAACTGTGGGCACCCAGCTTTGGCTTCACAGCCGGGCACCCACTGCGCATGCGCGAGCTGCGCCGCACGCCGTGATTGGCCGTGTGGGACCTGTCACGTATCCCAGATGACTGACAGGAGGGAGGGGGCAGAGCTGAGCCTTTTCTGTGCCGAGGGGAAGTGATGTCACCAGCCCAGGCACTGAAGGAGGCAGACTACGAGGGACACCCAAGCAGCAGGCATTTAGAGGTGAGTTAAAGAAAAATGTTTCCAAATGTTTTTTTTTTTGTTTTTTTTAGGAATTGTAATGATTTTTTTTTTTTTTTTTATGTGCAACACCACTTTAAGTAAAGAAACATATATTAATTACTTTGATCCTCTCTGTTTTAGGTCCCTGTTCTGTACAGTGTGTGTGTGCTTTCCTAAAATTATAGTACTAAATACCTTCTTTGCAGAGCTCTGCTGTGCAGACATGTGACCTCCCTCTGCCAGCTTGCATTCATCATCAGAGGGGAATATCAGCCCCTCCCACTATACTCATTTACTTGGGAAGGAAAGCAGAGGGAGGTCACATGACAACACAGCAGAGCTCTGCAGAGAAGGTATATAGCATTATAATTTTAGGAAAGCACACACACTGTACCGAACAGGGACCTAAAACAGAGAGGATCAAAGTAATTAATACATGTTTCTTTACTTTACAAGCACTTTAAGCTGCATGGGTGAGGGAACATTGGGTGACACCAGACTCCTTTGACACATAAGCTATGGAGGAATGTTTTTTTTTTTTTTTTTTTTTTAATTTTTTATTTAAGACAGGAAGACTGGTCCACAAGGACCTCAACAACAGAAATAGTGCTTAAACAGTGTTACATTCAAAGACAAACTATACAGGTGTGATTCCCGCCCACACAATGCATCAAAAAAGGTTTTGGTGTGTGGGGTACTTTGTGGGTGTACATTCTTTTTGGGACCTCTATGGTTCCATCTGTTAGATGCAGTGGCGGCTGGTGCTCAAAATTTTTGGGGGGGCGCAAACAAACAGCCTCACTGTGCCATCAAACGCTGCCACTGTGCCCATCTGCCACTGTGCCCATCAAACGCTGCCACTGTGCCCATCAAACGCTGCCAGAGTGCCCCATTTAAGTGCTGCCAGAGTGCCCCATTTAAGTGCTGCCAGAGTGCCCCATTTAAGTGCTGCCAGAGTGCCCCATTTAAGTGCTGCCAGAGTGCCCCATTTAAGTGCTGCCAGAGTGCCCCATTTAAGTTCTGCCAGAGTGCCCCATTTAAGTTCTGCCAGAGTGCCCCATTTAAGTTCTGCCAGAGTGCCCCTTTAAGTTCTGCCAGAGTGCCCCTCCAAGTGCTGCCACTGTGCCCCCTGCCTGCCCTCTGCACTTACCTTGTCTCGATGTGCAGCTGGTGACGGCGTCAGGCGGCGAGCGGTGTCTCATCGTCCGAGATCTTCTTCTCCCGCGCTCCTCCTGTCTTCTGCTATCTTCCCGTTCCGTCCGAGGTCTTCTTCTCCCGCGCCTGTCTTTTGCTATGATTGGACGCCTAGCGTCCAATCACAGCGCCTGTGACTTCAGCCAATCAGGTTACAGGTAACAGACGGCAACCTGATGGCTGAGAGGCGGGTCTGTGCTTTCCTAAAATTGAAGTGGGATGCTTGATAATAAACTGTGGGTGCCTATGATGGGCCTTAAGGGGGAGTTGCGGGTAAATACCTCTCTTAGTATGTGCGGACTTCTGGCATTGCCAGGCCTCCGTGCACTTTAGGTAGGGAAAGTAATTTCCTACTTAGACGTGGGTGTTTCCCTGCCCAGAGAAAATCGGGTAAATGTGCAGAGCTCTGCTGTGCAGGTCATCGGCATATGCCGATACTTTGTGTCGTGTTTCATTTACTCCTATTCCGAATCGGACAGAGGAAGGGTTCTGTCTCCGAGAGTGTACCGTTCGCCCTTACCTCCCTGTGTAGTAGGTTTGAGGACTTTGGTGGTGTTGTCCCTAGCCTCCCTGCCAGCTTGCACCTTCATCATCATAGCGAGGGGGGAAGATATTCTCAGCCCTCCTGTGTGATTTGTTGGGGTAATGACCTTTTCAGTCCCGTGGTAGTCCTGATGTATATATAGGATGCCACTCATTTGGGCCAGAAGTCTCCCGCATTGGATTCATAATTTTTCCTACGGCAGAAACCTGTGAGCGGAAAGCAAGAGGAGTGTGTCTAGTTGTGCAGTCCTTGCCCGCTTTAATCTGGAGCCGTGTTTAATGACACACACAGCAGTCCTGGGTAACATTGGCGTCAGTGTCCCAGTTCTCTGCAAATTAGGCTTTCATTCAGAAGGTGATATAGCATTATAATTTTAGGAAAGAACACACACTGTACCGAACAGGGACCTAAAACAGAGAGGATCCCCCCCTAAAGAGGTATCCGTTTTTCTTAAATACACATGTTATGGTTTGTTTTCTGTGTTAGAATAAGAACTAAAATGAATATTTTCAGATATTTACTATAATCTAAACAAAGATGCAGAGTTGTTTTAGCACATTTAAAATGCCGTTCTATGAATCCGTTTAGTCCATGGATGGTTGAAAGTGGATGAGATACTGCAGGACAAAGCAACAGCCTTTTGGCAGGCATGCCCTCATATTTAACCTGTCTAATTATATCCAAATATTTTTAAAGTAAGATTAATAAACTCTTCAGCAGTTCTTTCTGCGTTATATCATTTTCCAAAGAATCTCTGCTTGGCTACGGCTAACCACATAGTTTCTGTATCCCGACATATCATTGTCAGCTTGGCATAAATTCAAATGTTAATGTAACTGAACCAAATGTTAGAATTTTGTGACTGTCACAGTTTTTACTATCACCAGAAGGGAAAACAGTGAGACTGATAGGAAAAGGTCAGAAATCGTGATGAAACTTTTTATTCTTTATTTCAATTTTTTTTTTTTAACTCAAAAAGGATTTTATTGAGAAAAATACACATAGGAAATATACAAACAGTACAGGTTCCGGTCAAAATTGTATCTTGTGCATATATATATATATATATATATATATATATATATGAAATCACCGTTTCCACACGTTACAACACTCAGTAAATACCCTCTCTTTTCCGTCTCCCAAATCACAAAATATTAGCATATGCATCCTCCTTTAAACATAGCTACTCCCCTCTATTTATCCCGGTAGTAGAATTTAAAGAAGTATTCTGTCCAGAATTAGGTAAATTGGGGTGAGGCCAGGTGTGTTCAACCATGGGGACCATATCAAGTCAAATTTACAGGGGCGGCCACGGTGCTGGAAAATGTATTTTTCTAATCTCACGGTAACTTCCATTTGGGCTACCCAATCCTTCATAGTAGGAGGCTCAATCGCTTTCCAACCTCTGAGGATTCGTTTACGGGCTTGTAAAAGAGCCCCTGTAATTGCCTGCTTAGGGTTGCCCTCAAATGGGAGGTCATCTAGGATACCTAAAATGCACTGTTTGGGGTCTAGTGGGACACTGACCTGAAATACCTGATTAATGGTTGCAATAACTCCTATCCAATAGACAAGTAGATTTTGGTAGGTGGATAAGGTCCCCAAGGTTTCTAGAGCACCTAGTACAATCAGAATTTTCTCGTATGCCCATCCTATAGATTATGCCCATCCTATAGATTCTGACCAGTGTAAAATGTACCCACAATGCTATAAAAAGCTGGGACAAAGGTTGCTGTATTGAGAGAGCACAGTTGTATGGTACGTAGCACTTCTTCCCGTTGGTCCTCCTCAAAACGTGCCCACATCGCTCTCCCAGCTGGTGATTACTCTGGTTGGGAAGTTATTTTGAAATATATAAAATAATACATAAAATAAGATCTGGTGATAAAACCCTTAAAGTGGGATACTTCTGTCATGTAGTGAAAGACAGGAGCCAGAGATTGTATCCATAAGGCTCCACCTGCTTGCGACTTTACCGCATGGTGTAGCTGCAAATAAGGAAAACACATGGATTGGGGCAACCCAAATTTAGTCTGTAATTCTGGAACTGAGCACAGTTTACCGCTAGTAAAGATATGTACCAAGTGTGTGATACCATAGGATTTCCATCTTGCTGCATATATAAGGGATTGTAGTTCCTCATAGTATTTATTGTCCCATATAGGGCTATAGCCAGTGAAGCCAGTGAAATTCTGTAGCTGTCTAAATTTGTTCCAGATCTTTTGCATTAAAACATATGTAGGAAAAAGTTTGTTAGTTTTAGCGAAAGTCAACGCTTCTAGTCCTGTGGCTACGTTATGTGTTCCTGTGACGTATGTAAGAAGAACCTTGTTTAAATTTTTTTAAATATTATTTAACTTAAAGTGACAAATGCAGAACAGCTTTCCTTGTACTTTCCACTTGCGCCCCTCATGTTTTTGGTGACTCTATATGCAGCTGTACAAACTTCAGAACCAAGAAATATTGAATCAGGTGTATTAGGTTTTCTGCCTAGTACACACGATCAGAAAATTGGATGAAAAATACCACTTTCAAAGCACTCGTAAGATAATCTGATCGTTGGTATACAGCTTTCAAGAGCCGACCCCAACAGTTCACGCAAAATTATCCGAAGGGACAAACGTGCTTTTAAGTTGAAACAGTACAGTATTCGTCTGAAAAAAAATTGGAAGAGCAAGACCAGGCGTGCTCAGAAACAAAACTACATTACGATACAATACAACACATTACATCACTTCCGACATTGTATATTGTCGTACGAGAATTTTCGTAAATTTTGTAACTTCTTAATTTCTAATATGAGACTAGCATGCAAAAAAAAACAAAAAACGATCATTCATCTGATATTTTCATCATGTTCCAGGCTTTAGGGCTGAGAACCCTGGTCTGTGGTTTTTGGTGCGGAAAATAATCACCTAATTTTTTTTCTGTCAGTCACAAAGCTTAAAAAGCGTCAGGCAAAAGAACCCCAATATTTAAAGTATACCTAAAGGCAACAGGGGCATCTAAAGCCAACAGGGGCATAGAATACTTGAAGGCTATCTGCAATGGTTCTGGGTTGTTCACTTTTGACAGACTGAAAAACAAATTCCAACTTCCGAAGTGTTTCCTCTTCAGGTTCCTGCAGCTCCATCACGCCGTTGATTCACAATTTAAATCAGTTCAGCTCCATCCGGAGATGATCTTGAAACTCTACTAAACGATGCTGAACTCTCAAAGCCACTATCTCAAATATACTGAGTACTGCTGCCATCCATTCAGGTTGGATTGCAACTAGGGACAAGCTAATCCAATTCAAAATCCTGTACAGAATATACTATACACCCCAACGCCTTCACTGCATTTTCCCAACCTTATCAGCTGCTTGCTGGAGATGCTCTGGCACCCCTGCAGGCTTCCTACATATATTCTGGGATTGCCTACTGGTTCAAGAGTATTGGAGGGAAGTAACTCAAATTATTCATGGGTTAACTACCATACCTATCCCTCTGTCAATCAGCGTCTGCCTCCTCGGCCTTGTGGAACATCTGGCGATAGCTAAAGCAACCCGTACTCTAATAAGCATCCTATTATTTTATGCGTGGAAAGCCATAGTACTAAAATGGAAGTCAGCCAATCCCCCCTACCCTGTCATCATGGAAAATATTAATCAATACAATAATATCCCTCTACAAAGCAACATATTTTTCCCGAGGATGCCCCAAAAAATATGAAATTTTTTCTTTGGAAGCTGTCGGCTCTAATAGGTGTCCTGATTAGAGACGTGGGCTCTAATAGGCTTCCAAAAGGGTAAACAGCGGGCGCAATGCTGTGCGTTTGCTGTTTACACAGTGTTGTGTCAGAGAAGCGAATACATCGCTTCCCTTACACTGAGCCGCCTCTCAGCCAATCAGGTTGCCGGGTCTGTGTTATCTGTCACCTGATTGGCTGAAATCACAGGCGCTGTGATTGGACACCTAGGTGTCCAATCATTGCAGAAGACGAGAGGAGGAGCGTGGGAGAATACATCGGGTTGGGATGAAATGGAGGACACCTGACACCACTCGCCACCTGCCGCCGTCACTCGCTGCACACTAGAGACAAGGTAAGTGCCTGGCAGATGGCAGGCAGGGGGCACAGTGGGGGGGCACAGTGGCAGCATTTAATGGGCACAGTGGCAGCATTTGGGGCACAGTGGCGCACTTGGGGCACAGTGGCAGCACTTGGGGCACAGTAACAGCATTTAATGGGCACAGTGGCAGCACTTGGGGCACAGTGGCAGCACAGTGGCAGCACTTGGGACACAGTGGCAGCATTTAATGGGCACAGTGGCAGCATTTGGGGCACAATGGCAGCACTTGGGGCACAGTGGCAGCATTTAATGGGCACAGTGGCAGCACTTGGGCACAGTGGCAGCATTTAATGGGCACAGTGGCAGCATTTGGGGCACAGTGGCAGCACTTGGTGCACAGTGGCAACAGTTGGGGCACAGTGGCAGTGGGTTTAGCCACGCTTACACATATTGAGGCTGGGTTCACACTGGAGAACGCAGGAGCTCACAGCGGGAGTCCAGTGCATCTCCATTCACCGTTTCAGGTCCAATTTCACCCCAAGTTTTGGGCTGAATTCAAACCTGAAATGGACCAAAGGATGCAAAGGACTCCTGTGGAATTCGCACCTGAGCCGATGCAGAGATGTGTGAAACGGCTCAATAGGCTCTCTAGCCATAGCAGCTACAATCTTCTGCTATGCGAATTCGCAATAGTGTGAACCCAGCCTTAGCCATTTTTTGAGTTTGTCACTGGATCCTGGATGCACAGAATTATATTTTCTATGTACAAACACAGCTAAATTGAACACATCTAGGCACCTTGCTCACAAGGCCATCTATGAGCATTGACTCCCTCCTGTGATTGTAGTGCATGTGGGAGCAAGAGTTGAAGCATCCAGCCTGGCTACAGACAGCCTGTTGTTGTCTAGGGCAGACTGTGGCTGGACGGGGCTGGAAGCTGTACTGAGTGGTACCTGCGTTCAGGGCCCTGTGTGTTCAGGGTTGAAGAATGCAGATGGGTGAATGAGGCTGTAATGTTGGGAGAGATTGGAACCAGGCTTGCTACATCTTTAGTGTAGTTTCTAGCAAAGCTTATCTTCCATTGGGTTGGGTGGTACCAGTAGAAAATTGCACTTCTACACCTGAATACAGAGCTGTGAGTGCAGCCTTGGACTAGAGCCTGAGCTTGCATTACGGCTACTTGTCCTGTGATTGAAACAGTAGCTTTGTTTACCCCATTATTCTGCTGAAACAGTCCTATAATATTGAGCCTCATGATCACAATTTTTTTGTCTGTAGAATTGTTGCGCTTGTTACCCAACACAAATATGATAAAAACTCCTTACTTCTCCAAAATGACACCAGAGACATGAGAAGAGAATCAGGTGACATGAACATCAGGTGACATGAGAATAAAACCAAAGTGACTTTAACCTGTGTACTATATTTTTTTGACTACAGGCAGTCCCCGAGTTACGAACATCCGACTTGCGAACAACTCCTACTTACGAACGAGAGGTGGCGTGACATCTCTGCTGTTCTGCGTCGGAAAACATTGGAAAACTACGCCTGCGCATGCACAACTTATGAACATATGTGATTTAAGAACAAACCGGCAGTCCCTAACCCGTTCGTAACTCGGGACTGCCTGTACTGATTACCATTTGCAGTCTGTTAAAATCCATCATACCATACTTTGCAAGTTTAACTGCCTGTATCTCTGGATCTGCTGATTGTTTTCACCAAAGCTCTCTGGCTAAAAAGAAATGCTGATATGCCATTTAGGTAAACAATAAAATAAAAAGTATCCTTTATTTTTTTAATCAAGAAAGGTTAGAAAGAAAGCTAAAACATTTTTCTTTATTGCTCAAGGCACCACATTGAGGTACAGATGCTAAAATAAATTCTCTGACGTGTGGGATAAATTGCCGTCTACAGGAGGTTTAGACAATAGTAAAGAAATAGCCAGCCTCCATATAACCCAGCCCCAAATGTCATTCTTCAGTTTTCCTACTGTCCTAGGAGGCTGGTTGCCTCTTCTTTAGCTTTGTTTTGCAAAACTCTATTACAGGGAATTTTGTCTTCAATTAAGTTACTTAAAGCACTGTGGATATTTTTTCCTTGGTAACATTAATCAAGACTTCAAGCACGTTGCTTAATCTCTTCAGAACATCTGTTCTATCGGCATATACTCACATTGGGGGGCTAGCCTGGAATGTGAACTTTGGGCACTGGGCTCTGCTTCTCGTACATTCCAGACTTTTGTGTACTGTTACAGTCTCTGTTGTGACCCAGTCTATGAAGACTTCCCTTGCGAGTAAAACCTTTTGGCTTAAGCATATAGGTATTTCCTTAGGCCAAGTTGTGGAAGCTTTACCAGCACCCTTCTTGCCTGATAAGTTGTGGGCTAGCCTTCGCAAACTGGGCTCTACATTGCGGCACTTTCCATAACTCTGTGTACTGTGTTAGCTGCAGTTCTGCAGGTCCAGGGCCATGGTGCAGCCTGTAAACTCACTTAGTAAGGCAACCTGGCATAAACAAATTCACCATATCTCAATCCATTTGCACTGTCAGCATATAAAATTCAGCCACTGGGTTTGTTTATGACACATCCCAAACTTTTTTGTCCTGTGTTAGCTACAAAGCACTTCCTAGTTTCAGAGCCAAGGCATGGTCTTATCTGTGACCACATTTCTAAGAATTTATGCGGTGAGTAAGGCAGGTGGGACTGAAGCACTGGGAGTTGCCCACAGTTGGTACAGTTGCTCACTTTTTACCTTTTCCTGCTATCACTCTTTTGGATCTGTGATGGTTAAAGCTGAGGGAACTAAGCACTGGCATCATCCTCTAGATGGAGAGTTTTGTGTGTGCATTTAACATTTTTCTCCCATTTTTCAGATATGGAAAACACCTCCTTGTTGTGCCTCCTGCTTTTCTGATACCTTGTGGGTTATCCCTCTCCAGTCTCATTCAGTAACTTGGTCACCTCTGGCTGCCTGTGATCCTCATCTGCACCACCTGCTTGGGTTTGTGAGTAGGTGCGGCCTTATGTCATTCTTGAAATGACTGACAGGTTAATGGTGCTCTTACCTTTAAGGATTTCAATGACTATAGGTTGGATTCAGTTTGAGTTACATTGTAACTTTCTTACCCTTATTGCGTGACTCAGATCTTTGCATCCATGTCAGAGTGGATTAACACCCTTTAAAGAGATTGCTCCATCTCAAGATGAAACCCTCATACTCTGGAGCTTTAGGAACAAATGTCTAAAGTACTTCATTATAGCTACCATGGTCTCTTGTAAGAATCTAAGCTTGTATCTTGCATGGGCATAATGTCTGTCCACATGTGTAGGGTGCTTTGGCTTTGTGCCTGAAGGAACATTTACTTTGCTCGCCCTTTCAGGATACAGTTGGTTTGGTCCTTGGCAATGTCATTCCCAATACCTCTGGTCTATATATTTAGCACAACCCTACTCTTTATCTGCTTCAGCAGTACCCAGTGGACATTCACAGTCTACTTCCCACTCAAGCGGCAGATCTTAAGGCCAGAAAATTTTGGTATCATCTGCTCAATCCTCTGCATGAATACGCACCCTCACTTTTCTATATGGCAGATTGCCGGTTGTCCTTCTGGATCTCTTATTCCCTTGTATCCCAGCAATTGTTTGAGACTCTAATATGCATACTTGTATCTTTTATTATTTACCACTCAGGTGACATATCCTTCATAATTGAATCCTCCTCTCCCTGACGTCAAGCTTTTTTTGTATTTTGCTCTTTAAGGCGGATGATTGGTTGTCCTCTACTTTTCTAGTTTAGGCATATTTGTCCCTCAGGTTCTAGTTTCCCCTTCTGGGATTATTTGCCCTGGTCTGATCCTAGATTGATCATTCGTGTCATTACCTTGGATTCCAACCTTCTCGATATTTGGTAGACTCTTCTCCATCAAAACTCTGTTTAGGCAATGATTCCTTCTACTCTTAAAGCAAAATATCCATAACTATAGTATCTTTCAGTGTCTTCTGCCTAACCCTCAGCTGGACTACTTTTGAATGTCCCATATGTCAAAGAATTACTACTATGCTGTGTCCCTCAATAGACGATAAAGAAAATAAGACATCTTAATCATACTGTACAGGACACAGGCTGGATATTCATATAGCCTGCTACTCTCAGGTGATTGGACACTGGCAAAGCTTTAGGACATATTTTTGTACTTATGATAAAATCTTTTTCAGTTTTTCTGGAAGTCAATTGAGGGAGACAGGACTCACCCCACTATATTATTGGCAATATGTACTGCTTGCTCATAGAACTGAGACATTACAGTTGTAGGTGGGGGGGTTTAGGATCAGACCTAATATTTTTGTTTGCCAGTGTTTAAACCTCTTGTAGGCAGTAGTATAAACCACATGTCCAAGAATTACTATTCTACTGTGGCCCAATAGTTGAGAAAAGATGTTTCAAAAAATGATTTTGGTAAGTCTCTAGAGCAGCTTTTAGGCTGCATTCACACATGATCGCGGGCAGAATAGCCGCGATTCTGCCCTGTGATTTCAAAAGACTGCAAAATGTGAGACTCACCCCAATCACGTTGCGATTTTACCCTGGTAAATGGCGCTGCAAATTGCAATGTGCAACACTGTCGCCCAAAAGAAGCTCATGTTCGTTGCGATTGCATTGTGATTTACCGCGTGACAATCGCAAAAACATTGCGGCACAATTGGAGTGCCATTAGAAGTAATGGCATCTCAAATGCGCAGCCATTTTAAAAAAGTGTCGCGGAATCACTACGATTCTGCCTGCAATCGCTACGATTCTGCCTGCAATCATTTGTGAATGCAGCCTTATTGTTTCTCAATTATTATGTTGGAGAATGATTCTGGAAAAACAAGTTTTGCTACTTGCTAAATCTACAATATTTCTAAATATTTAATAATTTCTTAACATTATATTGTGTAATTAGGTCTGTGTCAAACATTAATAACTTATTGGCGTCCATTTAAAGTGGAGGTTCTTTTTACTAATACAGATCCCCCTTATAGATTGCCCAATATGTTCCCATACCCTCTTTGTTCAAATCATTATTGTTGACAGGCCTATTAGCAGTGTTGGTCATCTTACTTTAAAAAAGTAATTAGTTAAGTTACAAATTACTTCTCCCAAAAAGTAATTGCGTTAGTAACTTAGTTACTACATTGGAAAAGTAATTAGTTACACAGCAAAGTAACTGACTTTTTTTTAAAATATGCTATACGTGTAACTAAGGGGTGGGTCTAGTATTACTGTAACCAAGGGGCGCATTTATTATTATTGTTATATATCGTGTAACCAAGGGGCTGCTCTATTATTACTCTAACCAAGGGGCAGATCTGTTATAGCGTGTAAGCAAGGGGTGGGTCTATTATTATTATATCGTGTAAGGGGCGGATGGCTACAGAAGAGGCAAATGTTAAATTAATGGGCAGAGCTCGATATATAACAATAATAATAAATGCGCACCTTGGTTACAGTAATACTAGACCCGCCCCTTAGTTACACGATAGACGGCCCTTGCAGAGTAGCACGAGCATCAGGAGTGTGCGGCATCGCCTCTTACAATTACATGTTAACTGCGCCTGCGCGGTGTAGAGTTCACTCAGAGCTGTTTAGGTTCGGCAATTTTCGGAAGTTCCGTAGTCCTTTGTACTGCGCAAGCGCTGCGCCTGCACAGTACAGGGGGTCCTTATCAGGCGGGGGAACTTTTTTGGCAGGACACCGGAATTACACTACTGCCATCTAGTGGCGGTAGATGTAATTGGGGTAACTAAGCCAAAGTAATGGGAACTGAGTTACCGTGAGGGGAAAAGTAATCAGTTAGATTACTAGTTACCCTCTAAAGTAACTGCGTTAGGTAACTCAGTTTATTTTAACTCAGTTACTTACATCACTGCCTATTAGGTACAAGTATGGCTTTAAAAGGTGTCAATAGCTTGGTTTTACTTTACACATATAACTATATTCTGTTTATTTATATTATATGACACATTGTTGCTGTTTTATCTTTCTTTTTCTTTTGCTGTATCATCTTTTTCCTGAATGCACTGGCATTTACACCACAAAACTCTTCTTCCTTTTTTTTCTTCCCCTGTTTCTTTCCAGGCTAACGTCTGAGGTTACTGGGATGGGCACTCTGTAATTTCCTCATATTCTGACCCTTCTGGTTACTGCCAACAAATGTCTTCAAGAATTTTGACTCTGACTGCAGACCAGGACTTGCCAAAGCTGCTCATGGGACATTTTGAGTGAATGCATGTATTTCCAGCAGATAACTCAATAGATGCATAGAAACCCAGCCATCATATTCAACAGTTCGCTTCATCATATACAAGCCAATATATATATATATATATATATATATATATATATAGATATATATATATATATATATATATATATATATATATATAGATATTTATAGATATCTAACTATCTTTATATCTGTATATATAGAGATAGATAAAATATATATATATAGATATATCTATATATTTATATATCTATATAGATATATATATTGCAGTAAACTCATGCACAGTCCACTGTGAGCCATTGTATGCTTATTGGTACATACAAGATCTAGCTGGTCTTAGAAATTGCGCTCATGTATATTATGCGGTTTATTTACTAAAGCTGAAGAGTGCAAAATCAGTCTCACTTCTGCATAAAAACCAATCAGCTTCTAACCTCAGCTTGTTCAATTAAGCTTTGACAATAAAGCCTGGACGCTGATTGGTTTCTATGCAGAAGCCTAATTTTGCACTCTGCACTCTTCAGCTTTAGTAAATCCTATGTTTGGTAATCACACAGCAGCTCATGCATGCAGCATATTGTAATAAAGGACTATGCATCTTAGCTACCTAGAAAAAATTACACATATATTAGTATGTTGGAAAATCCATGTCTCTCATTAATTATTCTGCTGCTGTTTAATGTATTGTGTTATTTTTAATGAAATGGTTATGTGATACTTCATATAATTAGATTTGTGTTTGTGATAATTATGTTGGTAATTAGCATGTTCACATAACATTTGTATGTATATTTGTACTTGAGCTTGATTAATAAAGTGTTACTAGCTGATGTCATGTACTAAAAAGACAATCAGATAACAGCTACAGTTCCCTAACTACCCTACTCAAAAAACCTGATTGGATGTTATAGAGTATATAGGATCATTGCTCTTTAAGATTTAGAGGGTCTTTCCAAAGAAGATTGAAACCTCCAATATTATTTACATAGTTGTATGTGTAGGGATTTCCCTAACTCCCGCAACCCTCATGTAAGCAGCTACAGAACAAAGTTCCTACTCTTATCTATATTTCTTGGAAGACATCTAAAGTTACCTTAAAACCATCTTAAATGTAATATTGTTTATATTCAAAAGGATGAAGTTCAATCTCAGATTTGCCAGCGGGTATACTGCAGGTAAATTTTGAGATTGTGTCTCCATGGATCTACAGATTGAGAGAGCTGCGAGCAGCAGAGGGGTTAAAATCTTTTGGAGGTTTTTTATTAAAACATTTTTTTTTGGAAGATTCATTAAAGTCTTTAAAATTAACCTAATCTGGTCTAAAACTTTTCTAAGGGAAAATTCCTAAGATGAAAACACCTTGTGGTTCTTTCAAATTATGTTAGTCTTCAAATTGATCATTCTAAAGAACATTGGATCCTAGGCCAAGGTCATATGTAGGGCCTCTAGAATAAGCCTTGCTATAGGCCCTTCATTAATATTTTGATACTACTATCAGATGCCAGAACATCAGTGAATAATTGAAATTCTGGTCTTTGACAGCTGAAAGGCAGTAGATGAGTTCAGCATTTGGAGAAGTAAGGCTTGATTTAGATTTGAAAGAAGTCAAGTTGCCACGTACAGAACCTCCAAAGATGCTTCACAAGACCCAACTTGGAGACTAATACAGGTACTTGCAAGCACCACAAGGTTACTGCACTTCAGCAAATGTATTACTATGTGAATGTTTTATGCTAGACCAGATTAACTTGTTAGTAACTTGGTGATAATTATTTAAAGAAGAGAACAAAAAGTGTCTGAGCAATGAAGGACACAGAATGTTTGATATAGTCTGTTCTCCTGTATTTATATAAATGTACCCGAGGACCAACCTTCTGCTGTCATTCCTGCCACAAGTTATGTATTTTAAAACTACATGTACGTTCATGATACAGTGTTTCTTTTCCAGTTAAAATGTACTTTACCAAATGCATACTATCAGTGGAATAATAGACTGAAGGTCTTTTCAGGGATGTGGTAAATTCCATACTCTCCATGTGACTCTATTAAGGATTTATTCCTTCTTAAAGTGGTATTAAAACCTTAAAACAAAAAATATTATATTTTCCAGCTTACCAATCCTTTAATGCAGCTCCTGCATTCTTCTTCTCTCTTTTTTTAACCACTTAAGCCCCGGACCAATTTGCAGCCAAAGGACCAGGCCCCTTTTTGCGATTTGGCTCTGCGTCATTTTAACTGACAATTGCGCGGTCGCGCGACATGGCTCCCAAACAAAATTGGCCCACAAATAGAGCTTTCTTTTGGTGGTATTTGATCGCCCCTGCGGTTTTTATTTCTTTCGCTATAAACAAAAATAGAGCGACAATTTTGAAAAAAAATTAATATTTTTTACTTTTTGCTATAATAAATATCCCCCAAAAATATATAAAAAAACTTTTTTTTCCCTCAGTTTAGGTCGATACGTATTCTTCTACATATTTTTGGTAAAAAAAATCGCAATTAGCGATTATTGATTTGTTTGCTCAAAAGTTATAGCGTTTACAAAATAGGGATAGTTTTATAGCATTTTTATTAATATTTTTTTTTACTATTAATGGCGGCGATCAGCGATTTTTATTGTGACTGCGACATTATGGCGGACACATCGGACATTTTTGACACATTTTTGGGACCATTGTCATTTATATAGAAATTAGTGCTATTTAAATGCACTGATTCCTATGTAAATGACAGTGGCAGTGAAGGAGTTAACCACTAGGGGGCGGGGAGGGGCTAAGTGTGACGTGTTGTGATATTTTTACAGTAGGGGGGCGTGGCTGTACGTCTGACGTCACTGATCGGCTAACGCGATGACAGGGAACAGCCGATCAGTGACAGGCAGTGTAGGAAGCACGGGGAGAGGTTTGTTTACACAGACCTCTCCCCGTTCTTCTCTCACTCATTCTTCTTGGTCCCGCGGCCGCGGTCACGGAGCTCAGGACCCATCAACCCACGGCTGGGGTCTTAAAGGGCAACGTACCGGTACGTTGATCTGCCCAGCCGTGCCATTCTGCCGACGTAAATGTGCAGGAGGCGGTCCTGAAGTGGTTAAACTTTATTTTCACCTGGTAATGTGGCAAGTAACACGCTTCCTGTCTTAGGGTGTCTCCATTCCAACTGAGACACCTTTGGACAGCACCATTGTCAATCTGGGGAGAGGGTAGTGTTAGATGTACTAGCAGATTTAGATGGAGTTGATGAACAAATTAAGTCTGAACTCCGCAGCATGGCGTTTCGCGAGCAGGGATCACAGAGGTCAGATGAAATAGAGCAATGTATTAAAATAGTTCCAACAATGCACAACTAGGCTCGGTGGGTAGGCACAGCCGACCAGAGCCATTTACAACACTGTAACAGAGAAGCATATTCTGAGATGATGCCGACAGCTTCTGCAACAAGGAGCAGGAATGTGGCCTAAATGGAGATAGTGTAGTCCCTGCACTTTTCCTATTCCTCTGAAACCTCTCCCTGCCAGACAGGGAACCTGTCCCTACACTAGCCACTCACACAAAGTGTGCCAAACCCAGGAGTTAGGGTCTTCAATAGATTCTGCCCTGACCTAAGATCCTTGGTCACATGGGGCGCCAGCATCCGATTGGACAGATATCTGCCTGGTGACCGCAGGAAGTAATAGAGGAACCAAGTTCATCATGACTTCCTTCCTCTTCTGCATTGCCGCTTATGTCGAGCACCACCTACAGTGGGGAGTACAGACTGCACCTGCCTACACACCTTTTAAGCAGTTTGCAGCAGGAAATGTTTTTTTTGGGAGAAAGGTTTTACATAAATGAATACATTAAATTAAATTAAATAAATAATAAAAGCTGACCATTGTAAGCACCCCTCAATGTTAAATGATTTGTCCCAACACTCTAACTGCCATTTTGTTTGAACAGCTCAGTCTATTAAAGGAAGAAACCCATCTCATCTAAGAATTGTTAAGCTGCAATATAATATAATACATTTTCTGTTTTTGAGATTAATACAGCTTTAAACCAGGAGAAACACTTTTAATGATTCTGCAGTTTAAATCTATTTATCATGTTTAAAGTTGTTCTCTACTTATCACAGATGCAGGTTACGGGGGGGGGGGGGGGGGGGGGGAGTGGTAGCTGTATTCAATGTAAAATTTCATTGAAAGCGGGAAAACACCCTTTAATGCCATGACCCCTCAAAGACTATCGATTGTGGTCTTTAAAATCTGTTCTCTCCACTTTACTGAAGATATGTTGTTCCAGGCATCATATATCTTGTCTGATTCCTTTGTATAAATGATCTTCTTCCTCCAGATGTTAAACAATAAGCAGATTTCATCTGTTTATACAATCTTCACTCAGCTGCTCACAGGAAGGAGAAAGACATTTTGTACAATTAGGAATTTGTTGGAATAAGAAAATTATTCAAACACAGAGGGCACCAATTGGACTTCTGCCTGGTTTATTAGCATTGGCCTTTTCATCATAACAATATGCACCCTGCTGCCATTATTTCCTTCTCCTAGTTGTATCAAAGTAGTTAGATGCAAGTTTAGAATGTCCCTGTGGTCTTTGCAGCCAAACACGTGACTGGCAGCTGTGGTTGGGCAGTGACAGTAGGAAAGGGAAGGGCTTGCTGTGTGTAACCATGGCATGTCTCACACTCCCTTCTCCTCTGACTGCTCCAGATACAGGTTCAATGGTTTCACATCCTGTCTTGTTGTTGAGCAACTAATAGTAATGTGGGAAGAAATGAGCCTCAGAGAAGGGAGCAAGAGCCACATTAGCAAAGCATCATCTGCTTCCTTCTCCAGACCAGATGGATTCTTTTACTTATGGATCCCTATTCTACAAATTTCCCCCAGACATAAACTTAAATAAAACAGACCCTGCTTGGAATGTAGCCTAAAATGGATAAGCCAGCAACTTATGACTTGCACAGTATTTGCAAAGCCATCGTGATGTTACTGTTTCCTTTTGGAAATATGGCCAGCACACCAAGTGGCTGCTTTCACAGTGAATAGCGAAATCTGTGCTTAGACATACAGAACTGCAACCCATGTTCTTAGTGCATACACATACTTATCTCACGGGATTACTTTTTCTCTGCTCCAGATACATCTGATTTTTCTGATTCTTCATTATTACGGCTCCCTTAGCTTCCGGTGTCTATTCTGTGGAATGAAACTTAGTTTATTTAAGTATGATCATTTTGTCTTCTTGCTTCTTTGAAATTGTTGATGTGTATGCAATTGATTATTTATTGAAAAATTCTAAGAATATATATTATTCTATGCTCATTTCAGTATCTGTTTGTTTATTTCTGAAGGCAAATGCTTACCACCGTTTTCAGAATTAGATTTATGTAATGAACAATGAAAGCACAGCAGAGGCGAATGCACAGTAGGTGTTATGCAGGGACAGTCCTCGGTATTGATTATTTGTTACTGGAAATGTTTGATCTTGATCTCCAGATTAGTCCCTGGCTTTACACATTCAAGGATTTTTGAAAGTTTCAGATTTTTGTAAAGTTACATTCAATACATGCTCTGACTTTTTGAAATTTGAATTTTATGTTAAAAGAGGAATTTTGATGATACTTGAAGAACTGGTCTGGCCTACCGTCTTCCTAAATAGTATCAATGGTACCTAGTGAAAGGATATATTACTGGACAGCCGACCACCCATCCTTGGTAATTCACAGCGATCCCGTCAGAATTGTGGATATCCCAATGACACACACACAACAGGCAGCTTTCGTGTGCAAAGTGAGTCTAAAATCTTTATTCAGAATTGATAGCTTTAAAGTAAAAACACAAGAGGGAAGGGGTAAGCTTGCTCCTAAGTTTCTAAGGGTTAACCAGGCTTCTACAGAGAGATTTTTCCATGATTAGTTTAGGCAGCTAAAAGCAATTTACAAAGATAGCTTATCTGCAAGGACATAGACTACCAAAAATCGGCCTAAACACAAGGAGTCATACAGAGGGTGTTTTAATTAAAATTTGGCTCAAGCAAAAAAGTCTAAAACTCTAACGAGAAAGAAGTGTAAGATAAGGCACGTACATTCTTTAAAAACAAGCTTAAAAAAATGGAGGGGAGATTACAAAATGGAGGAGAGATTACAAAATGGAGTTGCAGTTGATCATAAAGCTCTATTACACCTAGTACAACTGATTCAATAACAAATTGTCCATGGAAAGTACAGTAATAAAGCAAACTTGTTCATACTAGACAAAGGGGTTTGCTTTACAGTAAGAGCCTTTATCAGCTAGTACTTATTCTTCACACACTCGTACAAAACCCACCATGCCGTGTATGGGACCCTGCTTTTGCTTAAACAATAAAGGGACCAAAAAGGACCAAAATCCACTGTAAACATGTAAGATGAATACTAATACTTATAAATATGGTGGGATGTGTGACCCTTTGCTGCCATCACACAATACACTTATCTGTGCCTGAGCAGCCAATCACCAAAGCTGTTTGTGGTCACACCAGTATGTAGGGGAACTTGCTCAGAAAGTAAAAATGTTGGTCATTCTGACAATGGATCCTGTAGGGGTGGTTCATGAAGAAGGCAAATATGTTAATGGTCCTTCCTCTACTTCCTCAGTTTTTTTGTTGTTTTATAGTGTTTTTTTTTTGATTTTTCAAATATATATATAACATCACAACTCAAAAAAAAAAAAAAAGGAGGAAGTGGTTCTTAAAGTGAAAGAATTAAAACAATAAAAATAAAATAATAAACATGTTATATTTACCTGCTCTGTGTAATAGTTTTGCACAGAGTAGCCATGATCCTCTTCTTTTTGGGTTCCCTGTGGGCGGTCCTGGCTCCACCCCCCCACGAGTGCCCCAATAGCAAACCTCTTGCTATTGGGGCACTTGAGCAAGCTTGCTTCCAAGCCACGCTCTGTGTGCCAATGGCCCCAGCTGCTGTGTGAGCCAATGAGTAGAGAGAGAGACCTGGGAGAGCCACTGCTCTCATGCACATCACTGGATCAAGATGGGGCTCAGGTAAGTATAAAGCCCCATACACACGGTCGGACTTTTTCATCAATTTGGTCCGATCGGACAAGGTTGTTGAAAAATCAGACCGTGTGTATGCACCATCGGACAGTGTTCGTCGGTTTGTCCGTCGGACAAAGTCTTATCTCCTGCTGGAAAGATTTCCCGTCAACCCGGTCCGATCACACCAAATCCGAGCGTGTGTACGCTTGTCCGACCGGACAAAGTGCTACGCATGCTCAGATCACATTACAAGACCAAAGCTATTGGCTACTAGCCTCTACGTAGTCCCGTCGTAGGCAACAAACGTCACCACGTTCAGAATGATCGGATTTTCCGACAACTTTGTCCGATCGTGTGTACGCAAAACCAACATCAGACAAAGTATGACGGACATGGTCCGACGGACCTGGTCCACGGATTGTCCGCGCGTGTGTATGGGGCTTAAGGGGAGCTGGGAATAGAATGCATTAAGGTAAAAAACCTTAACTAAGGTCAGGTACCTGGACTAAGGACAGGAACATGCTGGGTGTAGCTTATCTGTTCAAACAGGGTCCAGCTTTCTATGTATAAACCACCAAATATAGTTGTGCCAGTCCATGCCCTTGACATTGTTTAATGGAGCCCTAGAGAAAAATGCCTACCAGAGTATTCCAACGAGCCCATCCCCTGGATCCAGTTATCATCGGTACAAATCAGTTTTTTGGTATAAGTAAAGAAGTGGTTTACTTTAACAAGGCTGCATATCAGACATATCAAAATGAGTTTGAAATGATCATGGAGTCAAAGAGAAGGAGCTCTTTTCTATTTCCTGGGTCTGACAGGAGCCCAAATCAGTCTCTTTTCTTTGTATTGCTTTTCACTAAACCACAGAGGTCATTATAGGAGGACAGCTGGGGAGGATGAAAGAATATATAATCTCTCGTACAACTGTGTCACCAGTTCACATGACATGCATCAGGGCTGCTGGTTCCAAGGCACAAGCAAAAGAAGCCAAATAGAAAAAAAGGAGGACATCTCCCAGCTCCATTACAAGGCAGCCTAATTTAATAATAATAATAATAATTAAAAAATATATATTTTTAGAAGACATGTTTTCTAAAAGTTTGCAAAGATGTGTCAGTAGTTGAAACTGATCTCCTGTTCGCTTTAAAATATCTTAGACCAGTTACCCTAAAACTTTTGCCAGCACTCCATATGTTTGCTTTTAATCTCCTAATGAAGTGCGTCCCTTTTATAGACATATAAGGATATTTTTTTTTTCTAATTTCAAAACAATTATACAGACCACAAATATGTCAGGAATTACTGTGGTCACAACATGTAATATATTGTGCTGGCAATGTACCCTGTTTCTGCTGCTGATTCCTGAACTCTTTAAAAAAAAACCCACAGTAGAGGAAAGAAGAACAAAAGTGGTGGTATAGCTCCCAGTGATCATTCAGGTTTCTTATTGCATTCTCACAGTAAATAAACAAGAAGTGTGATTATTCACAATAATCAACCCTGCTTTTGTTTCCATTATCTTTTCTCCATTTTTTAACAAATAGCTGCATGTCTATCATTTTTTGTAGGACAAACATTCTCCCTTTGAAGTATAATGGAGTTGCAATGAACTATTAATCTTATGTTTCCCTAGAGATCATCTTGAATAAACAATGATAATATACTGGGGTTTTACTGCACAGTGCATCTTCTTCATCCATCCGCTTTTTCCTCGTTACTACACTGTACTCATAACCCAATAAGCATTCTCAGTTAATCATGGGACCTAATTCTGCTTGGTTTGCCTCAGGGACTCTGAGTCCAAGGACAAACCAGTATTTTGGGACTGGAGTAGTGACTTTAGTAAAAAGACAATAACACAGAGGCAGATATAGCATCTTTAAGACAATAACACAGAGGCAGTTATAGTAGCTTTTCAACAGGTTACTGTACACCTATCAGTGCCACCTATCAGTGCACATCAATGCTGCCTATTAGTGCAGCCTATCAGTGCCCTTCAGTGCTGCCTATTAGTGGCCATCAGCGCTGCCTATCAGTGCCCATCAGTGCATATTAGTGCAGGTCCATCAGTGCCCCCTTATCAGTGCCGCCTCATCAGTGCCCATCAGTGCTGCCTATCGGTGCCCATCAGTGCTGCCTATCAGTCCCCATCAGTACTGCCTCACCAGTGCTCATCGGTACTGCCTCATCAGTGCCCATTAGTACTGCCTCAGTGCCTATCAGTGTTTATCAGTGCTGCCTATTAGTGCCCATCAGTGCGGCCTCACCAGTGCACATCAGTGAAGAAGAAAAATTAACTGTTTGCAAAATTTTATAACAGAAACTAGGAAAAACTTTTTTTTTTTCAAAATTTTGGGGCTTTTTTCATTTGTTTAGCAAAAAATAAAAAACCCAGTGGTGATTAACTACCACCAAAATAAAGCTGTATTTGTGTGAAAAAGATGATAAAAATGTAATTTGGGTACAGTGTTGCGTGACTGCGCAATTGTCATTCAAAGTACGACAGTGCTGAAAGCTGAAAATGTCCAGAGTCTTCAGCTAGTTCAACAAGGGCCCAGGGGGATTGCTGTGCAATGGCGATCAGCAATAAAGAATAGCATATGCAAAGTCTTTCTTTTGGAAGCTCTCATGTAAAGAGATTGGATAAAGGTGTCTGCATGCAGTGTCTTGTTTATTGTGTACACAGGGTGGGCTTCCGCTCGCTCACCAAATCTGATGATACCAAGACTCAGGGGAATGGGATGTGCCTGTACAGGATCGTGAAGAATCTGCAACCAGTGAAGGGTGCCTGGCCATGCATCATTTGATACTGGGATTCAGCTGGGTCTGTACTGGTGACAACGAGAGTGACCCCCGACAGTCACTCGGCTGACAAGGAGCTGGTAATGGTTGATCTGCCTGCATGTGTAACACTCACTTGCTGGAGTCTCCCCATGCTGTCCAGGCTGCACATTTACATTCCCTGAAACTAATAGACTAACTTGTAGTCTGCAGCAACGCTGGCTCCAATGCACATCTTGGCTCTTCGGACAACATATCCCATGAACCCCTGCTTTCAGTAGTGGTCTCTCTTTCGCTTCATTCAGGAAATGATTACACAATGTCCAGGCTCAACACTATAGCAAAACAAGTTCACTGCAGCCGTTGTTACAGAATGTCCCATGATGACACAGGCAAGTAAGCCAGCACCTGGTTACATCCCCCCCCCCCACTTGAAATCTTTGATCCTCCAAAGAGGTAGGAAGTTCACAAGGTATTGTTTTGACTAACATATAGTGATAAAGTTAACACAAATTATAATAAAATGTACCATAGCTTAACTTCAACAACAGGTTGCATACTTCAGGATTTTGCTGAAACTATTTATATACACCTTCAGTTAACTCCTAGTCAGTCTGATGACAGGCCAGGACTATTGCCATGGCCCACCCAGTAGTGTCAGAGGGTGGGTCAAGGTCACCCCCTACCTAATGGACAGCAGTGGGGTCTGGCTCTAGATTCTGCCATTAAATTATAGGTATTAGTTCGTCTGAGTTCTCTTCTAAGGCATCATAAATTAGTCTCCTGAGAGGATTTATGTTTCACCAGAGTTGGATAGGCAAGAAGTCTTCAAACCCAGACGTAGAGTCTATGTTCAGATTTCGGGTACTGGTAGAACTGAAGGGTTCCAAAGAGGAATGAACTGAATACAATTTAGAGAAGGAAAGTTCTGTAGTTTCATTCACAGGATTTGTACAAGTTTGGCCTCCATGAGATCCCATTCTTTCATCTGATTCCGCATCTGCCAACCAGATCTAAATGTCAGGGGGACTGTCCAATCTAGGTTGCATTATATACCCATCGTGAAGACAGATCAGATCTTCAATGCCCTTTTCATTAGATGGGCCGACTGGCTCGATATTAACTTTGTCAACCTTTTCAGGTGGAGGTAAAATTTCCACTTCTGAGCCTGAAATCTCTTTCTTTCTTCCTCAACTGCATGAGGGCCAAAGTTGGTTTCTTGGGTTAATGCCCATAGCCAGTGAGGCACTATCTCCTCCTCTTCATTGTCATCATCTTCCACTACTGTTGGTTGTTTGTTCTGACCCCGCTAATGCAGCCAGGTCCTGAGAGGTGGTGATTCATTGCCCGAGGGGGTCGTGGACTGGGGTACTTAGATGACACTAGAAAGGATAAGCAAATGGTTCCGATACCACATTTTCAAAGGGCCTGTTTTTCCCTCAGGGTTGATTTGATACACTGGCAGCCCAAGTAGTTGCTTGCAGATGATGTAAGGTTGGGGTCACCAGTGGTCTGCCGACTTGTGCTTCCCTAGATACCACTAGGTTCCTCAGCAACACACGATCTGCTGGCTGAAGGTCTTGCATTTTTCAAAAATCAAAATTAATTTAGTTCTTCTGCTCTCGGGCAGGAGCATTCTCCACTGCTTTCTTATGGGCCTGTTCCAGGTTCTTCCGTAGTCTATTGACATATCCCTTATAGAAAGCCAAGGATGCATGATCTGTGGATGTTCCACAAGCCAGATCAACTGGTATCCAAGCTTCTCTTCCAAACATCAATCTGCAGGGAGAGTAGCCAGTGGCATAATTAGTTGTGCTGTTGTATGCATGGATGATAGCAGCAATGTGGTTGCCCCAATGCTGTTTCTTTTCAGAAGGTAGAGTTCCTAGCATGTTCAGTAGAGTACAGTTGAACCTCTTAGGCTGGGGGTTGCCTTGTGGGTGATATGGAGATGTTCTGGATTTTTTTATGCCCAGAAGCTGTCATAACTGGCGCACAAGTTTGCTCTCAAAGTCTCTGCCTGGATCAGAGTGTAATCGCATAGGCAGGCCGCAGTGCACAAAGAACTTCTCCACTAAGACTTTCGTCACTGTGGTGGCTTGTTGGTCCTTGGTGGAATAAACTTGAGCGCACTGGGTGAAATGGCTGGTCACCACCAAAACATTGCTTCTCCCACCGGTATTGGGTTCCAGGCACAGAAAGTCAATGCAAACTAGATCCATAGGCCCTTGACTTTGTAAATGTTCCATGGGTGCAGCTTTGACTGGCAATAGCTCTCTACTCCGGCTCTCTTATTAGGCCAATATAACCTATCCCTGACTAACCTAAAGGTCCTATCTGAGCTCAAGTGTCCATGGACAGAAGCCAGCACAGTCTGTCTGTGTTTTTCCGGGAGAAATAGCTGCCATTTTTCTTCGGGGTCTTCAGAGGAGCCAAAAGTTCACCCTTCATCTGTAACCTGTTCCAATCTCAACACACTATTTTGGAATCCATGACAGAACTCTTTAACAGTTAACTGGGGTTTTGTTTGGTCAACGGTTCTACTGTCAGGCGACGCAGCATATCCTCATTCTGATCTTCAGATCTTTCTAGGACAGCTGAGGAATTACCTCACTTCTCATTTGGGTCAGGTCACAATAGCACTTTGGTATTTCAGAGGGGTGGCTTCTATTGATTCAGCTCTGATAGCTCCCTTGAGCCTCTGGGCAATACCCTGACACTGCTGGCACTCCTCTCAGATGTCACATAAGTTTGGTCCTTGAACTCTCTGGCTGACCTGTGCGTCCTCCGAGACAAAGCATCAGCATCTCTATTCCCTGTTCCAGGTCGATATTTCAGACTGAACTAAAATCCAGACAGATGCCCAGTAGCATCCAGCTTAGTTGAGGACAGCAAGTACGTCAGAGGATTGTTATTCGTCTTCACCACAAAAGGGGCACCGTACAGATAATCTTTCAATTTATCTACCACAGCCCACTTTAAGGCCAGAAACTCCAGCTTGTGCATGGTATAGTTCTTTTCAGTCTGGGTCAAACTTCGACTCATATATGCTATGGGCCTAAGGCCACCATCCTGTTCCTGGTACAGAACTTCACCCAGTCCTTCTCAACTGGCATCCACATAAAGCTCAAATGGCTAGCCGAGCCTGCAGGGTCTGCATAGGCCAGTACTGGGGCTTCTGCGAGGCTTCTCTTGAGGTGCTGGAAATCTTTCTCACATTGAGGGGTCCACTGCTCCTGTATAGACTATTTCGAGTTCTGTGCCCCATGTGTTACTTGGCTCAACTTGCAGCCCTCACTCTCCACCTCATTCTTAAGCAACTTGTTAAGTGGGCAGGCAATCAATGCAAAGTTTATCACAAATCTCAGATAATAGGAACAGAACCAGAGGAAAGATCTAAGCTCCATTACGGTTCTTGGTCAGGGCCAGGTAATGACTGCTTCCAGCTTCTTTGGGTTTGTAGTAATGCCTTTTGCAGGAATGACATGCCCTAGGTAGTGGACAGACATTTGACAGAATTGGCAATTCTCTAACGACAACTTCAGTCCCTCTTCACAAAGCCTCTCAAAGACTTTCTCAAGCCT
This sequence comes from Lithobates sylvaticus, assembly GCA_028564925.1. Lineage (NCBI taxonomy): Eukaryota > Metazoa > Chordata > Amphibia > Anura > Ranidae > Lithobates > Lithobates sylvaticus. Next base: position 86,363,647 of record CM053031.1, read on the forward strand.
TGCCTTGCCCCTCTAAGGTCCTTCCAAAGGCAATAATGTTGTCCAAGTACACCAAGACCTCGATCAGGTTAATTTCACCAACCGTACGCTCCATCAGCACCTGGAATGTGGCCAGAGCCCCTGACAGTCCCTGGGACATCCTGTTGAACTCATAGAACACCAGCGGTCAAACAAATGCTGTCTTTTCCCTATAATTCGGGTGCATAGGGATGTGGTAGTATCTGCTCTTCAAGTCCAACACACTAAACCGAGGGGTGGTGTATTGATCAGTAGGGATGGGCCCGGTGTTCGATTCAAACCCATGTTCGAATCGAACATCGGCCGTTCGTCCGCTCGTCGAAACCAGAACTCTGAGGGCCGGTCGCATCAAATTCGTCTGATGCGAACGGTCCACAATGCACTGCGCCAGTCGCAGTGCATTGCTGGCTGATGATTGGCCAAGCATGCACTGTGACCCCGCATGCTTGGCCAATCATAGAGTCAGCGGCGAGGAGAGCAATAATTGGCCACAGGCAGCATGCCTGTGGCCAATTATAGCACAGGGGGTTTAGTACACGCCCCACACTATATAAGGCCGCCCCGCCGGCGGCCTCGTGTAGTGTGTTCCGGCGTTAGGAACAGTGACAGACTGTACTGTACAGTGTACACACTATATATGCTTGTGATTAATTTCTGTGTGGGGAATAGTGTAGGGAAAGAGGAAAAATAGGCAGGGATAGTTTATTCTTCTCAGCCTTTGCTTGTGGGGAAAGTGTAGGGATAGAGGAAAAATAGGCAGGGATAGTGTGTTCTTCTCAGTGCTGTTCTCTACCAATCCAGCCATCTGCAGGAGTTAGTGTGTATGTGTGCGTGCTGTGTGAGTATAGCACAGCAGTAGCACACTAAACCACCTTACCCTGTATCTGCCCTTCTGCCCTGTTGTCATCTAATGCAGCCATCTGCAGTAGTTAGTGTGTGTGTGTGTGTGTGTGCTGTGTGAGTATAGCACAGCACACTAAACCACCTCACCCTGTATCTGCCCTTCTGCCCTGTTGTAATCTAAGGCAGCCATCTGCAGGAGTTAGTGTGTGTGTGCTGTGTGAGTATAGCACAGCACACTAAAACCACCTTACCCTGTATCTGCCCTTCTGCCCTGTTGTCATCTAAGGCAGCCATCTGCAGGAGTTAGTGTGTGTGCTGTGTGACTATAGCACAGCACACTAAACCACCTTACCCTGTATCTGCCCTTCTGCCCTGTTGTCATCTAAGGCAGCCATCTGCAGGAGTTAGTGTGTGTGCTGTGTGACTATAGCACAGCACACTAAACCACCTTACCCTGTATCTGCCCTTCTGCCCTGTTGTCATCTAAGGCAGCCATCTGCAGGAGTTAGTGTGTGTGTGCTGTGTGACTATAGCACAGCACGCTAAACCACCTTACCCTGTATCTGCCCTTCTGCCCTGTTGTCATCTAAGGCAGCCATCTGCAGGAGTTAGTGTGTGTGCTGTGTGACTATAGCACAGCACACTAAACCGCCTTACCCTGTATCTGCCCTTCTGCCCTGTTGTCATCTAAGGCAGCCATCTGCAGGAGTTAGTGTGTATGTGCTGTGTGACTATAGCACAGCACACTAAACCACCTTACCCTGTATCTGCCCTTCTGCCCTGTTGTCATCTAAGGCAGCCATCTGCAGGAGTTATTGTGTGTGTGCTGTGTGACTATAGCACAGCACACTAAACCACCTTTCCCTGTATCTGCCCTTCTGCCCTGTTGTCATCTAAGGCAGCCATCTGCAGGAGTTAGTGTGTGTGTGTGCGCTGTGTGAGTATAGCACAGCACACTAAACCACCTTACCCTGTATCTGCCCTTCTGCCCTGTTGTCATCTAAGGCAGCTATCTGCAGGAGTTAGTGTGTGTGTGTGCTGTGTGAGTATAGCACAGCACACTAAACCACCTCACCCTGTATCTGCCCTTCTGCCCTGTTGTCTTCTAAGGCAGCCATCTGCAGGAGTTAGTGTGTGTGTGCTGTGTGACTATAGCACAGCACACTAAACCACCTTACCCTGTATCTGCCCTTCTGCCCTGTTGTCATCTAAGGCAGCCATCTGCAGGAGTTAGTGTGTGTGTGTGTGTGCGCTGTGTGAGTATAGCACAGCACACTAAACCACCTCACCCTGTATCTGCCCTTCTGCCCTGTTGTCATCTAAGGCAGCCATCTGCAGGAGTTAGTGTGTGTGTGCTATGTGAGTATAGCACAGCACACTAAACCACCTCACCCTGTATCTGCCCTTCTGCCCTGTTGTCATCAAAGACAGCCATCTGCAGGAGTTAGTGTGTGTGCTGTGTGACTAAAGCACAAGATACAGCACAATACACACTACCCATTACAATGTCTGGAAGACCAACAAGGAGAGGCAGACAGTCACGAGCCAAGAAAACAGGGCAAGCAGGCTCTGTGTCTAGAGACAACAGTGCTGGTCGTGGATGCGGTGCATTGTCATCAGCACGTGGCCATGGGACACGCTTGTCCTTATTTTCGGCAGCTGGACATGTTGAGCCGCATCATGCCGAAGGCTTGGTAGAGTGGATGACCAAGCCCTCCTTATCCTCCTCATCCTCTCTCACCCAGGCTCAGGGTACTGGCAAAGCAGCTGCCAACGCGTACTCAATGTCATCATCAGGCACCCCTTCCCTAGACCCACCATGTCCTCCTGAGGAGTCCCCCGAACTGTTTGAGCACAGTGTTGGGTACATGCTCCAGGAGAATGCCAAGCGTTTTGAAGACTCCGATGATGATACCCAGCTAGAGGAAGGCTGTAGCATGAGCGCAGAGAGAGGAGATGCTCAAGGACAGCAATCTGGCAGTCATGTTCCACCAGCTGCAGCTTACTCCAGTGGTGAAGAGGGAGGGGATGATGAGGTCACTGGCGCCACATGGGTGCCTGAACGGAGAGAGGAGGAGGAGGAGGCGGCACATCTCCAACGAGGCAGGATGCCCTCCGGGGGCCAGCTTGAGGCCAGCACACCAACTGAATCACACCGCAGAGCTCTGTCTGTGCAGGGCGCTGCCTGAGCACGTTATTACAAAAGTTCTTTGGTGTGGGCCTTTTTTGAGACGAGTGCATCAGATCGCACCGCTGCTATTTGCAACATTTGTCTCAAGCGTATCTCGCGTGGCCAAAACATCAGTCGCTTGGGCACCACAAGCATGACCAGACATATGTTGACCTGACATGCAGCTCGTTGGCAAGCGCACATTAAAGACCCACACCAAAGAACAAAGCGGACCTCTCCTTGCTCCTCATCAGCTGGGATCTCCAACCCCACTATACCTTCAGTCCTCTCTGAAAGCTGCACTGAGAGGAATGAAGGTGTAGATTTAGGTGTGTCACAGCCAAGTACTTGCAGGCACTCTGCTAGCAGTACACAGACGTCCGATTGTACCAGACAAATTTCCCTGCCCCAGCTGCTAGACCGTCGAATGAAGTTTACTCCCAGCCATCCACATGCCCAGCAGTTGAATGCTAGCTTGGCTAAATTGCTAGCACTTCAACTGCTGCCTTTTCACTTGGTAGACTCGGCCCCTTCCGTGAGTTTGTTCAATGTGCGGTTCCTCAGTGGCAGGTTCCCAAACGCCACTTTTTCTCACGGAAGGCGATTCTCTCTACCGGCATGTGGAAGGCAATGTCTTGGCCTCGCTGGACAGGGCGGTCAGCGGTAAGGTGCATATTACCGTTGACTCATGCAGCAGGCATGGACAGAGACGTTACCTGTCTTTCACGGCCCATTGGGTCACTCTTTTGGCAGCTGGGAAGGATGCAGGCTAAGGTGCAGTAGTGTTGGAGGTTGTTCCGCCACCACGCCTCCAAAATGCTACTACTGATTGTGACCCACCTCTCTCCTCCACCCCCTCCTCTTCTTCTTCCTCCATGGCCTCTTCGAGTGCTCTGTCCTCGGAACCAGCGGTGCTCCGTAGGCGTTCAAGGGGCTACGCAAGTATGCTGGCAAAAAGATGCCATACCGTGCTTGCGCTGGTGTGTTTGGGGGACAGGAGCCACACTGGGACAGAGGTTCTGTCAGCTCTGCAGGGGCAGGCTGAGAGGTGGTTGACGCCACGCCAGCTTAAGCCAGGAATGGTGGTTTGTGACAATGGCACCAACCTCCTCTCCGCCCTGCGACAGGGACAGCTGACACATGTGCCCTGTATGTCTCACATCCTTAACCTGGTGGTGCAGCAGTTCTTGGGGATGTCCTGAGGCAGGCCAGGAAAGTCTGTGTGCATTTCCGCGGATCATATAATGCCAGTGCTCGGCTGGCTGAGCTGCAAAAGGAGTTGAACCTGCCCAAGAACCGCCTTATATGTGACATGCCCACCAGGTGAAACTCAACGTTGGCCATGCTGCAGAGACTGCACACGCATCAGAGGGCCATCAATGAGTACCTGTGCGACTACGGCACCAGGACAGGGTCAGGGGAGCTCGGATTTTTTTCCCCACGCCAGTGGAGCATGATCAGGGATGCATGCACTGTCCTGTCACCATTTGAGGAGGCCACAAGGATGGTGAGCAGTGACAGTGCATGCATCAGTGACACTGTACCTCTTGTCCACCTGTTGGAGCATACGCTGCATGGAATAATGGACAGGGCACTTGAGGCAGAACAGAGGCAGGAAGAGGAGGACTTCCTTGCCTCTCAAAGCCCCCTTTATCCAGACAGTGTTCCTTCTCTCCCACCCATCACACAGGAAGAGGATGAGAAGGAGGATTGTGTCAGCATGGAGGTGGAGCCTGGCACTCAGCATCAGCAGCAGCAGTCTTTTAGGGATGATTTACAGTCCCAACAAACCAGTGGACTTGTACGTGGCTGGGAGGAGGTGGCTGTGGATCATGTCGTCCTCCGGACCGAATGCCTCAGCTAACCTACGTTGCATGGCCTCCCTGATCCTGCAAAGCCTGCGGAAGGATCCTCGTATTCTTCGGCTCAAGGAGAGGGACCATTGCTGGCTGGCCACTCTCCTTGATCCACAGTACAAGGGTAAGTTTGCGGACCTTATCTTGCCATCGCAGAGGATGAGACATCTCTGGGAAGCCTTGCAGAAAGGTCTGTGCAACGCGTTCCCGGAAACTGGGAGGTTACCATCTCCTGGTCCTGGACGACGAGTTGCTGAGGCTTCGGTCAGTAGCAGAAGGAGCGGGGGGGGGGGAAGGTGGACGTCTGACCGATGCGTTCAGACAATTTTTTAGTCTGCAGCCCCAAGGTATGATCGGTTCCAGCAACCATCACCAGTGTCTGATATACATGGTGCAGGAATACCTAGGGGCAAGGTCAGACTTGGACACCTTTCCCACCGAAAATCCTCTGGCTTACTGGGTCTTGAGGATGGATCACTGGCCAGAGCTTGCACAGTATGCAATTGAGCTACTGGCCTGTCCTGCATCCAGCTTTCTTTCCGAACGCACATTCAGTGCTGCTGAAGACTTTGTCACCGATCACAGGGTGCGCCTGTCCACCGACTCGGTTGATCGACTGACCTTCATAAAGATGAATCAGTCTTGGATCACCACCAGCTACCAGGCACCTGAAGCGGATATAACAGAATAATTTAAATTTGAAATGTCACATCCCTTCAAGACTGCCTATGCTGATGCTGAGTGACTGTCCTGTTATGTTGACTGACTATCCTCTTCCTCCTCAATGATCCCGATGATAGCTTGGAAGAACATTTTTGTTTCTGGGTGCCACCACCAGTGGCTAAGGCCCAATTTTTCAGCCCCTGTTTAACAGGGGCGTGTAATTACAATTTTTTATGCAATGCTTTGCAACAGGTCTGATTGCTGTGCTCCAAGTACAGTATCTGTGAGGGGTTGCAGTGTTGTGGCACCAGCGCCTAAGGCCCAATTTTTCAGCCCCTGTTTAACAGGGGTGTGTAATTACAATTTTTGTATGCAATGCTTTGCAACAGGTCTGATTGCTGTGCTCCAAGTACAGTATCTGTGAGGGGTTGCAGTGTTGTGGCACCAGCACCAGTGCCTAAGGCCCAATTTTTCAGCCCCTGTTTAACAGGGGCGTGTAATTACATTTTTTTATGCAATGCTTTGCAACAGGTCTGATTGCTGTGCTCCAAATACAGTATCTGTGAGGGGTTGCAGTGTTGTGGCACCAGCACCAGTGCCTAAGGCACAGTTTTTCAGCCCCTGTTTAACAGGGGTGTGTAATTACAATTTTTGTATGCAATGCTTTGCAACAGGTCTGATTGCTGTGCTCCAAGTACAGTATCTGTGAGGGGTTGCAGTGTTGTGGCACCAGCACCAGTGCCTAAGGCACAATTTTTCAGCCCCTGTTTAACAGGGGCGTGTAATTGCAATTTTTTATGCAATGCTTTGCAACAGGTCTGATTGCTGTGCTCAAAGTACAGTATCTGTGAGGGGTTGCAGTGTTGTGGCACCAGCACCAATGCCTAAGGCACAATTTTTCAGTCCCTGTTTAACAGGGATGTGTAATTACAATTTTTTATGCAATGCTTTGCAACAGGTCTGATTGCTGTGCTCCAAGTACAGTATCTGTGAGGGGTTGCAGTGTTGTGGCACCAGCACCAGTGCCTAAGGCACAATTTTTCAGCCCCTGTTTAACAGGGGCGTGTAATTACAATTTTTTATGCAATGCTTTGCAACAGGTCTGATTGCTGTGCTCCAAGTACAGTATCTGTGAGGGGTTGCACTGTTGTGGCACCAGCACCAGTGCCTAAGGCACAATTTTTCAGCCCCTGTTTAACAGGGTTGTGTAATTACAAATATTGATCTAATAATTCACAGCAGGGCCCATTCCTGCGCCCACCAAGAGTAACTGTGAGGGCTTACAGTGTTGTGACAACACCGTCCACCACCACCACTACCAAAGGCCCAATTTTTCAGCCCCTGTTTAACAGGGGCGTGTAATTGCAAATCTTGATCTAATAATTCACAGCAGGACCCATTCCTGTGCCCACCAAGAGTAACTGTGAGGGCTTACAGCAGGGGTCTCAAACTGGCGGCCCTCCAGCTGTTGCAAAACTACAAGTCCCATCATGCCTCTGCCTGTGGGAGTCATGTTTGTAACAGTCAGCCTTGCAATGTCTCATGGGATTTGTAGTTTTGTAACAGCTGGAGGGCCGCCAGTTTGAGACCCATGGCTTACAGTGTTGTGGCAACACTGTCCACCACCACCACCACCAAAGGCCCAATTTTTCTGCCCCTGTTCAACAGGTACATGCAATTACAATTCTTGATCTAATAATTCACAGCAGGGCCCATTCCTGTGCCCACCAAGAGTACCTGTGAGGGCTTACAGTGTTGTGGCAACACCAACATCTAATGGGGCAAATTTCTGCAGAGTATATACGGCAGGCCCCTACTTTCAAACATCCAACTTAGAAACGACTCCTACTTGCAAACGGAAGGAGAAAACAGGAAGTGAGAGGAAATCTACCCCTAGGAAGGAAAATTCTATCCTGTTAGATTTAGTTTGGGAAAAAGGTATCTCCTCTCTACTGATGCTTTATCACCAATCCTTGTTTCAATAACAACCACAGTTTTACAAAAAACATTAGTCATTGGGACAGAAAGTGAGGTGTAATGTTCTGAACAGGTGCACAAATATTACAGGGGCAAATTTACCTGTTCAAAATTACAAACAGATTCTACATAAGAACAAACCTACAGTCCCTGTCTTGTTTGCACCGCCTGTATACTGCTGTTCAGAGTATATAGGGTTGTAGGTATAGGGTTTTATTTTGGGTGCAGGGTTCCCCTTAATATCCATACAAGACCCAAAGGGGCTGGTAATGGGCTGGGGTGGGGGGGGGGGGTGATGGGGTAGCCATGCCATTTTTCTCAAAGATTTTCATCCATATTGCCTGGACAAGACATGACATTAAAGCCGCAAGCAGTTTTAAATGGCTTCTTTTTTTCCTTTACAAATGTCATTTTTTGCAGGGACAGTTCTAAACACAGGCATACTTTAGACACCCCCCAGGTACCATATTTAAAGGAATATTCACTTTTTTTTTTCACTTTATGCATCATTAAAATGACTGCTCCCAAAAAAACTTCAGTTTTTAAAACTTCTTTTTGCATTGATACATGTCCCCTGGGGCAGGACCCGGGTCCCCAAACCTGTTTTATGACAATAACATGCATATTGGCCGTTATAATTAGCACTTTAGATTTAGAACGTTCGCGTCCATTGTAACTAATAGGGTTCTAACGTTCACGTGAACTTTCGGTCCGTTCGCAGGTTCTGGTGCGAACCGAACCCGGGGGTGATCAGGAATGGTCCTCCTGTTCAAGATATGGTAATTAATACACATCCTCAGCATCCCATTCTTCTTCCTTACCGCCACGATAGGGGACGCATAAGGGCTCCTGGACTCCTGAATGACTTCTGACTTCAGCTTAGCCAGCTGTTCCCTGGGATCTTCCAAATTACTGAGTGGTACCCACCTTGCTTTTTTTTTTGGAATGGTTTATCCTCCCACAACCAAATCCGGTACTGAGCACTCTTGGCACAACCAACATCAAAGTCATTCCTGGAGAACATCTCCTTCCACCCCGACAACTGATCTTGTACCCTTTTCTGCCAGTCCGGAGGTAACGTAGGGAAAGAAACTTCTCTCCCAGCTTCTCTTTATCTCCTCTCTCAATCATTTTTACCGGGGTCACCGGGGTGGCTGAACTCAATTGCCCAATTAGCATTCGGTCCTTTAGCATGATTGGGTGATTCGTGACATTCAGAAGACTGACTGGCACCTTCCCTCCTTTTCAGGAAAGGGCTTTGGTAGGTACTATCTCTGGAACCAAATCCACCCCTGCTTCACTTGGTTGTGCATCAGTCTCCAAGACAAGGAAGGGGCCTGGCTTATCCCAAGTCAACTTGACAGTAGCCTTCATACAATAAAAACTATAGTGACAATCAGGGCAACCTCAATTTTCTCAATATAAGTGAACTGAAAATATACAATATATATATATATATATATATATATATATATATATATATATATATATATATATATATATATATATATATATATATATATATATACAATTATTCAAAAACTGTTGCTAGCTGAACACTTAGTGAATAGTGATCTCACAACACCAAAACAGCAATAAGTGATACCTTCATAGTGCAGCGCAACAAATGTGCTGTGCATACAATAAATCTTTATGCAGATAAAGCATATATATAATATATGTGTAATTTCATCCAACTGTAGTTGAATACAAAATAACTTGCAGTCTGCAGCAACACTGGCTTCAATGGAAATCCAGGCTCTCCAGACCACATGTCCCACAATCCCCAGCTTACAGTAGTGCCTTCTCTCTCTCTGCATTCAGGAAATTATGACACAATGTCCAGGCTGGACACTAGAGGGGGCGGCGTCGGTAAAGTGGCGCTATTTTTAGCTCTGCTTTACCATCGTTTTAGCTGCGCTATTCGGCTACTAGCGGGGCGGTTTTAACCCCCCTGCTAACGGCCGAAAAGGGTTTGAATCCGCCCACAAAACGCAGCCGGATCAGCGTTTTGCCAGCGGTATCGCAGCGCTGCCCCATTGATTTCAATGGGGAGCAGCGGTGGAGGAGCAGTGGAGAAGCGGTGAGTTCATGGCTCCTTCACCGCTCCAAAGAAGCTGCTGACAGGACTTTTTGTGATGCCCTGCCAGCGCACCGTTCCAGTGTGAAAGCCCTCGGCTTTCACAATGGAGTGCATGGAGCAGCTTTTTTCAGGCGCTATACAGGCGCTATTTTTAGCGCTGTAGCGCGTAAAAAACGCTGGCAGTGTGAAAGGGGTCTTAGTGATCCAGCCAGTAAGTGTGTTACTTTTCAACTTCCTTTAACAGATTGAGCACTACCAGCAATAGTGACAGAAGGTTGAGACAAACCTATTTACAATGACAGGAGTGGTTACAATGTCCAGCTTAGATTTGTTTTCATAAAACCTTTTTCCCAAAAGGAAAAGAAAAGTTGTTGCTGTAACTGCCTAAAAAGTGTTGGCTAGAGTTTATATTTAATTTGTTAGTCAAGTTCATCCACATTTTCTAGTACATCTAACACTACAATCTCCCCAAATTGACTATGCTGCTGTCCAAGAATGGATCCATTGCTCCTCCATAGAGGAGGACAGACAGGTTGCTACTGGTTGAAACACCCGGCAAAAATAAAGAAAAAAAATCCCCAAAATTGTAAACTAATGCAGCTTCCACATTTAAGGATTGATAAGTTTTAATATATTACATTTTTTTGTTTTTGAGTTTAGGTATGCTTTAAGAAGTTCTGCAGTGATGCCAATTGTCCACAAGAGGGCTCTGTGTATTCATTATTTAGTCCAAGGTTTACAGCTTCTGAGTTCTGGATAGAAAATATAAGTTTCCATGATATCTGCCCAGTAAATTCCTATAATTAAATTGGTTCAATGCTGCTATTTCTGACCCTTCTGATTCGCCCCAAGTTCTCATAGCTGGATAATACAGTTTTTCCGCTGTGCTGTAGTGCCAACTGCTAACTGACTTCTGTAACAGACTTTTTTATATGTACAAATGGCTTTCACTGCTACGCCCTGTTCTTTATTACCACTTTATGGAATATTTCCACTCTGTGCCCACTGACCGTTACACTAGTAAATCCGTACCGTATGATTCATAACCTCATCCTGACCATAACTGGTACACTGTCTACATTACATCTCCACTAACAACCTTAATCATACATCTCATGCTCTCGCAAAACCACTGAAATAAAGGCTACACTACTGATCTAACCCCACGCTGTATATTAGACTTTATCATATTACTGCAATTTAGTCATTCTTGTTTTTTATATGTTTAACCACTTGACCACTGGGCACTTAAACCCCCTTCCTAACCAGACCAATTTTCAGCTTTTGGTGCTCTCACACTTTGAATGACATTTACTCAGTCGTGCAACACTGTACCATATGACATTTTTGTCCTTTTTTTCACACAAGTAGAGCTTTCTTTTGGTGGTATTTAATCACCGCTGTTTTTTTTTTTTTTTTGGTAAAAAAAAATCAAAAAATCTGTGTTTCTGTTAAAATGTATTGGTGAGTATTGGCGAGTATTGGCAGAGTATTGGCGAGTAATGGCAGAGTATTGGCAGAGTATTGCAGAGTATAGGCAGATTATTGCAGAGTATGGGCAGAGTACTGCAGAGTATTATAGCAGAGTATGGGCACTGAGCAGAGCTGTAGGCACTACAGATCCAGCCCACAGCACTGCTGCAAACGATCTCTCCCCCTCTCCCCTTGCACTGTACAGATCGGTACAGAGAGGGGAGGAAGGAACCGGCGTCATGACATGACGGCGTCATTTGACGGAGCAATCATGTGGTAAACAGCCGCTACTAGCGGCCATTTACCCTGATCCGTGATGCGATGGGTCCGGGATATCTTCGGGAGCGTGCCCCAGGAGGCGCGCGAGATCAAGATTCTGGAAGGACGTCCATGGGTGCCCTCCCAGAATAAGCTGACCGTGCTGTAGCAGTCTTTCGGCTATGGCCCGGTCGGCAAGTGGATATTTAATAAACAAAAAAGTGCTTTCCTTTACTTTATATAAAATCACATTTTTAAATATACATTATGAAGATGATAGGAATTTAGGAAGCTTTGCAGAAACTTTTAACTTGACTTATTTATTATCCAGCCAGCAAATTGAGATTGTGCTCATGGCTTAACCGTGCTGCCACATTAATTGAATGACCTGGCCTGCTGTCTGGCCAGTCCACTAGAATCACAAAGCTGGCCCAACAGAATTACAAATGCTTCAGCAGGTGAAACTGTTCCCATTATATTTATATCAACTGTGTATTGGATTGCTTGTGTATTGGGCCCAGAACAAACTCCACCATCATTGTAAAACAGGGCTAGGTGGCGTTTATGCAGGTGCAGGTTTCCCATTTGTCCTGTAGGTGGCACTGTAAAACTATTACAGATGGAGAGATGTCTTGGGAAATTGTCCCTATGTGGACTCCTTCAGGGTCCCAGAGAAGCCAGCTGTCTAATTTGACACTGCAGCCTCTGCAGACCTTGACTGGGAATCTCAAATGTATGGTCTCCTGCGTCATTTGCACCTCAAGCAAGTGGTAGGTCAGGAATAGAGACTCCATTGGCTAGGGAAAGTGCATAGCACAGAAAGGGGTCCCTGGCGAGAAAAGTCTGCTCAGGGACAATGCCTGTCTTGAAGAAAAATCCCGGTATCCAGACCAGTAATGTGAAGGTCTTCTCAGCACCCTAAAGGCCCGTACACACGATCTGACTTTTTGACAACCAACATGCAAATTAGCTGTTTTGGACCAACATCCGACCGTGTGTACGCTCCATCGGACCAACTTTTTCCAGGTTTTATTGGACTTTTGTTGGCTGTGCGAACGGACCAACTTTCTGCCAACAAAAGTCTGATGGACCAAAGTCTGACCGTGTGTACACAAAACCAACGGACTTTTGTACAAAGTACAAACACGCATGCTCAGAAACAATGCAAAAGATCAGACAACAATATAGAAGTTGACCAAAGGAGTATTCGAACGTCCTCTTTTGAAGTGTCGTCAGTACGTTGAAACGTCACTACGTTCGTGTTGGTTGCCTAAAAAGTCTGACCGTGTGTATGCAATACCAACTTGGGGCCAACACCCTTTGGACAAAAATCCACGGGAAAGTTGGTCCACGGTCCGATCGTGTGTATGAGGCTTTATAGTGCCGTCCCGGTACATAGCCACCCCCTCCAGTGGAAGCTGTCCTCCGGTAATTCAAGCCCAAGCCTGGTGACACAGTATGAATACCAACTCCTATATTGCCTTATAACAGTGCCTAGAACAAATCTGTCTTTATTCATTAGTATCGGTAAATTGTATACAAGATAATTTGACAACTGAACTGTGTGTGGTCTGTCCCTGATTGGGTACCCTGGGCTTAGGCCCCACCAGTAGGCAAGATAGGAATCCTCAGGAATAGAAAATAACAAAAAATAAATATGTTTGTTTGCACTGAAAAAAAAAAAGCCTACCAAGAAATTCCACAATTTTTATGGCTATGGCCCATTACTAAATATTCAGATCTGATCGCACAAGCAGTAAGTAAAGCAGTTGTATAATTTCCATACATAGTGACAGGATGCAATCAATGTACTCTTCTGTACAATCAATATCTTATCACTTCAAGTTGGATAGTATTTTCTGCCAGGTATAGAATCTTTCCACATATATAATATAACCATGAAATTGTGCCTACAATGGCATAATCACCTCTCATCACTAGCCCCCTCCACTAAGACCCTTCCCTTGAAATGTAAGCATATGTCTTGTATTTTACATGCACAAATCACAAGTCTGTTTCCCATCATCCCCAGGGCAGCACACAGTTTTACAGTTTTTTAAGCATTAATTTTTCTGAGGCTTTCATGTGTTCTTTGAGTCATCACACTATTCATAAAAGCCAGCTGGTATCATCTAGTATAGAATGAAATGGGCTCCAATATGTAAACCACTCTACCAGTAAGAGTAGCTCCAGAGAACGTCAGTGCTCTGTCTATGTCAGCTTTTCTCAACCGTTTTATCCCAGAGTAACCCTTAAAATAATTTTCAGGTCTCAGGGAACCCCTGCTAAACTAAATTTATTGGGGGTCATTGGGGAAATTACACTTACATTGATGGTTAGAGGGAAGATTTCCCCCCTTTACAGACAGCTAAACAGATCATTGGTGCCATACTACTGAACTATGGTGCCATACAGGAACTATGGTGGCAACATCAGATGGGAGGTCAATTAGTGACAGTTTAAATATCTTGCAGATTCGTAGATGGGATGGCTGCATTCGTTTTCTTGATTATCAGTGCAGCCCCATCAGTGCAGCTTATCAGTGCCCATCAGTGCCACCTATCAGTGCACCCTCATCAGTGAAGCCTCGTCAGTGCCTCCTCATCAGTACCCATCAGTGCTGTCTCATCAATGCCCATTAGTGCTGCGTCATTAGTGCAGCCTCATCAGTGCAGCATCATCAGTGCCCATCAGTGCAGTCCCATCAGCGCACTTCAGTGATGAAGAAAAAATTACCTATTTGCAAAATTTTATAACAGCAACAAAAATATTGTTTGTTTAGCAAAAAATAAAAAAAACAGTGGTAAATAAATATCACCAAAAAAAGCTCTATCTGTTTTAAAAATGATAAAAATGTCATATGGGTACAGTGTTGCATGACTGCGCAATTGTCATTCAAAGTTTGACAGCGCTGAAAGCTGAACATTGGCCTGGGCAGGAAGAGTGTGAAAGTGCCCAGTATTGAAGTTGTTAAAGTAACGGCAAAACATTTTTTTTTCATTTTCGATAATGTGGAGAGGGATTAGAACACCTGTCAGCTTTTTTAATGTCTGTGCCCCCGTTAGGGAGATTCACCTTCTCTGTTTGTCCTGTTCACCATTATTATTGAAAGTGAACGTAAAAGAAAATCCTAAATTTTGGGTCGTCCCCAGAATAATAATAGAGGGGAAATCTTCCAATGGGGACACTAGTTCTGGTAACCTGGGGGTCCCCAAGGAATTCCTTTAGTTCGTAGGGCTTTCCTCTCACTTCCTGTCTGGCTATTGGACAGGAAGTGAAGGTAAATCTCCGTAATGAGACACAGATAGCAGAAAAAAAAACTGACAGGGGTTATAACTCCCCCTTGCTCTATCCAAAAAAAAAAAAAAAAAAGTTTTGCCTATAGTTCTACTTTAAAGGCTAAGTTCAAGTTTTCTTCTAAATTCCAGCTCCTCTATGTACCAACATAGCATTCATGTACTTTTTTTGCAAAAATATCAAAGCTTTCCAGAAAATCTACAGACACGTACCTTACTGTCCTCCATCCATGATTCCAAACGTATCTATTGCTTCTGTCTTACGTCCTTACAGACTATAGGTTATGATACAGGAAGGAGTTGACAAGCTGACCTCATTAGCACACACCCTACATAATCCACCCCACCCTCCTACCTACCCACCCATTCCCAGCTGCACGTTTTTTAAATGAAATGCAATCATTTAGTGATCACCTTTCTCACTAAATACACAACATCAGATTGCATAGTGTATGGCCATCTTTATACAAGTACATAGGAGGGAGTGGACAAAAACACTCAGCTGTCAAGCCCCGTTCACAATACAGCAATCAGTGCTATACAAATGCACTGATTGCTGTGTAAATGACACTGGCAGTGAATGGGGTTAACCACTAGGTGGCAGTGTAGGGGTTAAGTGTGTCCTAGGGGCGTGTTGCGAACTGTGGGGGGTGTGGCTGTGTTTTACACATCACTGATCTCTGCTCCAATCACAGGGAGCAGAGATCAGTGACACTGTTGCTAGGCAGAATGGGGAGATGCTTGTTTACTTTAGCAGCTCCCCGTTCTTCCTCCCGTGAAACGATCGAGTCCGTGGGACCCGCGATCCAACTCATGGAGGTCCCGGCCGGCGGCGCACACGCGATGGCATGGCGGCAAATTTAAAGGGACGTGCCTGTATGCCCATTTGCCTGTCCGTGCCATTCTGCCGACGTACATCTGTGTGCGCCGGTCCGGGAACTGGTTAATGAACAAATAACTGTATTAAACCGGAGTTCCACCCAAAAATGGCACTTCCACTTTAAGGGAAGGTGACCCCCTGACATGCCACATGTCATTTTTTTTTTTGGGGGGGGGGAAGGGTTCCAATTCCCACTTCCTCCCGGCGCACCGCAGCACAGGAAGGGAGATCACCTCTACCCCCCCTCTCGGCAATCATCTGGGACACGTCACAGGTCCCAGATGATTGCCCGGCCAGTCACGCCCCACGCAGCACACGCATGTGCCGTGGGTGCCTGGGTGTGAAACCACGACGCCCACAGTTACAACGCCCGCGCCGCAGAGAAGAGGGGGAGATGAGTGGGGCTTCGTTCCCCCGCATCGCTGGACCCTGGGACAGGTTAGTGTCCAATTATTAAAAGTCAGCAGCTGCAGTATTTGTAGCTGCTGACTTTAAATTTTATTTTTTTTAAGCGGAACTCCGCTTTAAATGATATTTGTTTTTTTAATCTGTCTGGAATGTAGCTTTACATAGTAAATAATTCCATGTCTATGAATGCAGATTCGCTATTGACTGTGTTTAGCAAACCAAAAACCTTCCACATCCCCAAGTGTAAGCACATGACTCAGAAAAGGTTGTGCAAAAAAATAAAGAAAAGAATATTCATAAGTTTGTCATCAACAGGATCAGCAACATATTCCCATGGAAAACTTAATGTCACCTCTGAAGTGGGGGGTGGTTTAACCAAATGTGCCTTTCAGTGTGCTGTATGTTTGGAAAGTTTGTGGCAACTATTAATTTAGCTGTGTGGGAGTTTGGGAACTCTGTTCCAGTGTATGAAGGGTGAGCACATAAAAATCATTCTGATATCCCACAGTGGAAAATACGGGGGTCTGCGTGCTTGGGAGAGGAGGAAATCGCAGAGCAGCCGCTGAGACCAGAGGGAACATAAACACACCCTTAGCTTGTGTAAATTGTTGCTAATTTGTGCCTGCTGTCCGCTGTTTAGAATAGGACTCCCCACACTAAATTTACTAAATAAAACGGCAGGGATTATGCTCCATGGGACAATTTACTGTACAGCAGAGGAACTGGGGGGTGAAAATCTGTAAGATTGCCAGATGTTGTGTTCGGTGTATGTCTTAATACTAACATTGTATAGATAATAAATTAAAAGATTATGAGTGTCCCCCAAGCGAAGTAGGTTACACTAATCCATGCCGGTACCCTGTCATTTTTAATCGCTTTAAAACGGAACTAAACTCTCTCAGTCAACACTGGCAATTTTAAAGTAATTCTAATGCGGCGTACACACGGTCGGAATTTCCGATGGAAAGAGTCCAATCGGAGCTTTTCATCGGATTTTCCGACCGTGTGTATGCCCAACGGTCTTTTTTTGTCGGAATTTCCGACGGACTTTGAATTGAGAACCTGTTCTCAATTTTTCCGACGGAAAACCTTTCTATCGGATTTTCCGATCGTGTGTATGCAATTCCGACACGCAAAATTCCGACGCATGCTCGGAAACAATTTGACGCATGCTCGGAAGCATTAAACTTCCCTTTTATAGTGCTGTCGAACGCGTTGTATGCCGCAGTGTTATTGACCGTCGGAATTTGGTGTGATCGTGTGTAGGCAACACAGCTTGAGCGGAATTCTGTCGGAATTCCGTCAGAAAAACCGTAAGAGTTTTTTTTCCGACGAGAATTCCGATCGTGTGTACGCGGCATTAGGCTTTGTTTTCTGTTTTTGTTTTCTAAAATAACAAACATGTTATACTTACCTCCTCTGTGTAATGGTTTTGCACAGAGCAGCCCGGATCCTCCTCTTCTCTGGTCCCTCACCCGCGTTCCTGGCCCCTCCCTCTTGCAGGGTGCCCCCACAGCAAGCAGCTTTCTGTGGGGGGGCACCCAAGCAGGCGTGCTCCCGAGCCGTGGCTATGTGTGTCCATTCGCACATGGAGGGAAGGCCCTACCCCCTGCGTCTCCTGATTGGCTGACTGGCTGTGGCTCCCGCTGCTGCCAAAAGCCAATCAGGAGTGTGAGTCCCCGGAGAGCCAAGGCTCTCATGGACATCACTGGCTCGAGACGGGGCTCAGGTAAGTGTTATGCCCCGTACACACGATCGGATTTTCCGAGAATAAATCCGTGGATTTTTTTCCGAAAGGATGTTGGCTCAAACTTGTCTTGCATACGCACGGTCACAAAAAAAGTGTGGGGCAAAAATTTTTAACGTGGGAAATCGGTGACATACAAGACGTACAGCAAGCCGAAAAAATTGAAAATTGTATACTCACCTTTCCGTAATTTTCCTTTCCTGACGCATCTTCATGGCAGCACACACTGGGTTGTGGCTCCGCCCCCACAACCTGACAGGATTGGATTAACTATAAATTTGAAGGGGAGACCCCCCGCTGCATTCTCTGTGTATATCATTACAAAACACGGGGAGGGAATCTGTGTGCTGCCATGAAGATGCGTCAGGAAAGGAAAATTACGGAAAGGTGAGTATACAATTTTCCATTTTCCTGACACCTTCATGGCAGCACACACTGGGAAATAACTCGCCAGTCGGGTGGGTGCAAGAAAAATAATTTTTATTCCTTATAATGCGGAAGAATTGGCTCTAACCACGGATCTACCGAAGTCTGCCATAGCTAAGTGAGCAGAGTCCACTTTATAGTGTGAAATGAAGGTATGTCTGGATGACCATGTTGCTGCCCTGCAAATCGCCTCTGGTGACACTCTGCAATATGCTGCCCAGGATGTAGCCACTGCACTTGTGGAGTGAGCCTTGATGTTTTCAGGAACCGCCAGATGTTGGATAGAGTAAGCTTTCTTAATGGACTTTATTAACCATGCAGCGATAGTGCGTGAGGTAGCCGCTTGCCCTCGTCTGCTTCCATGTGGGATGACCATGAGGGAGTCTGACTTCCTAAAGGAGGTTGTGGCTGTCAGGTAACTGATGATGGTTGTTTTGACATCCAGAGGGTGAGGATCGCCTTGATCGTTGTTGAAGGACGGGAGGACAATGTCCTGATTGTAGTGGAAGGAGGTAGCCACCTTAGGTATGAAGTGGTCTGAAGGCCTTAGAACCACTCTATCGGGAAAAATAACCAGGTAGGGTTCTGATGACATCAGTGCCTGGATCTCAGACACTCTCCTTGCTGATGTTACTGCGATGAGGAAGGATAATTTTAGAGTTAGGTCCCACAATGAGATAGGTTCTGTAAAAGGAGGGTTGGATTGGGCATTGAGGACTACCGAGAGGTCCCAAGCTGGGAAGACTGGTTTCCTAGGAGGCTTAATTTTGAGACAGGCTTTCAGGAACTGGATTACCAGAGGGTGAAAGGCCCATCTAATGCCTGTTTTGGCCGATAGGGCGGACACCTGTACCTTCAAGGTGTTTGAGCTCAGTCCTTTGTCTAACCCCGACTGGAGGAACTCTAGGATTTGAGGGGGGCCTGAAGATGCTGGGTTCCATCCCTTCTGCTGGGCCATGACAAGGAACTTGTTCCAGACTCTTGCGTAGATGGTGTTAGTAGAGGTTTTCCTGGCCTGCATCAGGGTGAATATTACCTCCTGAGAGCACCCTTGATCTCTTAGCCGAGCCCTTTCAACTTCCAAGCTGTCAAATGGAGTCTCTCTGGGGCTGGATGCCAGAACTGGCCTTGGGATAGTAAGTCCGGGGTTATCGGAAGAGGGATTGGAGGCTGAAGGCTGAGCTGTAATAGAGTCGTGAACCATGGTCTCCTTGGCCAGAGTGGGATCACTGCTATCACCGTAGCTGAGGACCTCCGAAGCCTGGACAGGAATCTCGCGATTAGCGGAGTCGGAGGGAATATGTACCCTAGTCTGAAACTCCATGGATGTATTAGACAGTCCACTCCCTCGGCTGAAGGAAATGGGGCTCTTGAGAGGAATCTCTGGCATTTGGCATTCGCAGGTGTTGCCGCTAGGTCGATTTCTGGCATTCCCCAAGCCTCCATAAGAAGGTGGAAAGCTTCTGAGCTCAGGGACCATTCGTTGTTTGACAGAGTCTCTCGGCTCAGGTAGTCGGCTAAGATATTCTGAGTTGCCGGAACATATACCGCCCTCAAGTCTGTCAGGTGTATCTGTGCCCATTCCAGGATGGGGTGAACTTCCTCCATCAGTGTGACACTCCTGGTGCCTCCCTGCTTCTGGACATAGGCTACTGCCACCCTGTTGTCCATCCGGATAAGCACATTCCTCCCTTTCAGTATTGGAAGAAAGGCCATAAGAGCCTGGAATGCTGCCCTGAGCTCCAGTATGTTGGACACTACGCCCTGAGCCTGGAAGTGCCATTGACCTTGCGCTCCTTGATCTTGACAGTGGGCTCCCCAGCCCCTCTGGCAGGCGTCTGAAGTGACCACTTCTGGCTCTGGAGGAACTATTGGTCTGTATTTCCTGAGATTGTGTGGATGTGTCCACCACCACACTGATTGCTTCACTGACCTGGAGATGATAATGGTCTGGCGCATTGATACTCCATTCCACTGCCTTAGAAAGGAGTTCTGCAGGGGTCTCATGTGCCATTGGGACCATTGTATCATAGGAATGGTCGCGGACATGGACCCCAGGGCACTCAAACAGGCTCTGGCTGGAAGATGCGCTGCTGTCAATAATCTCCTCATTTTTTGAATTAATGGTAGTATTTTTTCCTGGGGGAGTTGTACCCTGTTTAATTTGGTATTCAGATCTGCCCCCAGAAATACCATATTCTGGGTGGGTTGTAAATTGCTCTTCCTCCAATTGATCAACCACCCGAAGTTCTGGAGAGTTGTTAGTAAAATCTTCCGATGATGAATCAGCATTTCCCGGTTTTCGGCTAGTAGTAGAATATCGTCCAGATAATGATGGACTCGTAGACCCCTCTCCCTGAGGAGCGCGACCAGCGGTAACAGGACTTTGGTGAATGTCCTGGGGGCGGACGAGATGCCGAATGGGAGGCAGCGGAACTGGAAGTGACATTGGTTGATGGCAAATCTGAGGAATTTTTGAAAGGCGGGGTGAATGGGAATATGAAGGTAGGCGTCTGATAAATCTACTGATAGCATCCAGTCTCCCAGGTTTATTGCTAATAGTATCGATTGGAGGCTTTCCATCTTGAATGCTTCTATTTTGATGTATCTGTTGAGTTTTTTTAAGTCCAATACGGGGCGCAAGTCCCCTGTTTTCTTTTTTACTAGAAACAAGGGGGAGTAGAATCCTCTCCCTTTTTGATCTGGAGGAACTTCCAGGATTGCTCCCTTTTGTCTCAGTTCCCCTATGTATTTTACTAGTAGCTTCCTCCTGGACAGTGAATAAGGCAATCTCGTTTGCTGGAAGTGGTTGCCTGGTACTCTGTCCATGAATGTCCATTTGTGTCCAAACTTGATGGTGGACAGTGTCCATCGGTCTTCTATGTAAGTTGTCCAGATTTGTGTGAAGTTCTTGAGCCTGGCGCCCACCTGCTTGCCTGCCGGGTGGACGGGCGAATTTTCAAAAAGACTTCTGCTGGTCCCCTGCCGGGTTAGTCTTGGACTTCTGCATCCTCAGGAAGGAGGGCCTTGTGTTTTTCCAGTCCCTTCTGAATTCCCTGCCCGGGCGATAGGACTTAGCTTCCCGGTATTTATCTGGCAGGTTACGTCTGTAAGATGGCCCCTTCTGGACCTTGGGTCTTCTGTCGGAGGGAATCAATCCTGACTTCCCTCCTGTTACCTTTGAGATGGCAGAATCTAACTTAGCCCCGAATAGATTGGATCCATCGTATGGGATTCTGCACCAGTTTGTTTTAGATGCAGCGTCAGCCATCCAAGGTTTGAGCCACAGAGCTCTTCTAGCTGTGACTGAGGCCAACATAGCTCTTGATGATGACCTTATTATGTCAACTGAAGCTTCCGCCACAAAGTCACCAGCCAGCTTGATTTCCTGAAGGGAGGAAGTTATTTTTTCCTATTTCAACGCCGTCTTGAAGATCTTTCTCTATCCTGGACGCCCAGCCCGAGATGGCTTTTGCTACAGCTGCCGTGGTGATAGCTGGCCTACAGGCGCCTCCAGCCGTGGAATAGGCTTTTTTTAGTCCATCTTTCTATCGAGGACGTCCCGGAAGGAGACAGCGTCCTCAATTGGTAAGGTAACATGCCGAGCAAGTCGCATCAGAGAGGAGTCGACTGTGGGGGCATTAATAAGGGGTTTCACCTTCGTCTCCTTTAAAGGATACATCTTGGCCAGTCTGTTGGTGAGGCTAGACCTCTTATCTGCTCGTTCCCATTCATCCTTAATTAGGTCCTCAAGTTCCCCTATGAAAGGGAAGGTTTCAGGGTCCCTTTTTAAATTTGGGAAGTACTTTCTCACTTTCTGTACTGGTTCTGCCGCGTCCTCTTCCCAGCCGATTGCCTCCTTAACTGACTTAGCAAAAGGATCAACCAGGGAGAAATCAAACCCAGCAGACATCTCTTGGTCCTCATTTTCTGAGGAAGACTCTGATGCTTGGGTGCGATGGAGGTCCCCCGATGATGTACTGGGTGCTGCTCCATCCGCTGCTGGTGTAGTCGATTCTAATATGGTTTCGCGCACAGACTCTCTTATAAGGTCTGTAGCCATCCTAGCATCTGACTCCTTCTCCTTTGTTGCTTCATTGAAGCATGATTGGCATGCAAGTTTATCTGGCAATGCTGGTGCGCCGCAAACCCAGCAAGCGTTAGCTGCAGGTCGGGTATGGCGGCTCTGGCGATGAGGTGAAGGCGATCGCCTGTGGTATGATCGACTACGGCGGGAGCCGTGGTGGCGTGAATGGCTGTGGCGCGAATAGCTATGCCTTCGGTGGCGAGAGGGGGACCTCGAGCGGCTCCTGCGGGACCTCCTGCTAGAAGTACGGCCACTAGACCTTCTCCCGTGCCTGGAGCTTGCGGCTCTTGATCCCGTAGGGCTGCCAAGAAAAAAGCAGCATTTTAACGGTCTGGCACTCTTTTTTGCTCCCCTTCAATACTTACCCTTTTCGGTGCAGCCTCTTACCTCGTCTGCTGATGGTGGTCTGCGCGGGCAGTGGGCTCCATCGGAAAGAAAGGGAGTGACAGGGCAGTCTGGGAAAGAAAGATAATGGACCTTGTATATATGTATATTAATTAGTGTATTTATTAATTTATATATATTTTTAATATTTTTATATATATATATATATTTTTTTTTATTTATTTTTTTTTTTTTTTAATTAATTATATTTAAATTTAGTTTATTTCATTTCATTTTAATTATTTATTAGGAACAGTACCAAAGTTCCCCACAGGGGACTTACCTGAGTCTTTTTCCACTAATGGAACTGTATGCAGAGCGGCAGCTGCGTTTCTTCTCTGGTTCCATACACAGGCACTGAAGGAGGGAACTCAACTATTTAAAACTGGCGCCATAGCGGCGCCCGAATGACGCTCGCGCATGCGCAGAAGAGTCCCGAGAACCCGGGCGCCATCTTGGATGAGGGCACAGCGCCCTAGGCAATACAGCGGCGTTACCATGCCCTACACACACGCAGGCGCAATGCGGGGGGAGCGGCGGCCATGTCCGGAGGACAGCAAGGGCCAGCAAGCCCACTGTACGAAACGGTGCAGTTACAGGTACTTGCCCCATTTTTTTTTTTTTTTTTTGAGTAAGGAGTATGAAAAAATGACAGAGGGAAATACATGAATGGAGCCCACTGCAAAATTAGAAAAGCTTCTTTAAAGCTTTATTACTTGCCAGACTTCCGTTGCCCCCTGAGACCACCAGAATGGGGGTTCCCTCCATAGAAGCTCCTTTAGAGACTGTACAGGCAGGGACTTCCAAACAGGAGAGGCTTGAACCTGCTGGGGCGATTGCGGTAGAGGCTGATTCATCGGAAATAGGAGAATCCTGTCCGTCCAACCTGTCAGGTGAGGATAAAAAAGAGAATGCAGCGGGGGGTCTCCCCTTCAAATTTATAGTTAATCCAATCCTGTCAGGTTGTGGGGGCGGAGCCACAACCCAGTGTGTGCTGCCATGAAGATGCGTCAGGAAAAGGAAGTTCAATGGCCAGTGCGGCTCCTTCTGCTTGATTCAGCGCATGTGTGAACTTTTGTGCAACGGACTTGTGTACACACGATCAGACTTTCTGACAAGTTTTGTTGTCGGAAAATTTGAGAACCTGCTCTCAAACAATTGTGTGTGGAAATTCCGACAGCAAATGTTCGATGGAGCATACACACGGTCGGACTTTCCGACAACAATGGGCACCCAGCTGTGACAGCTGGCGGCTTCACAGCCAGGTACCCACTGCGCATGCGTGAGCTGCACTGCACTCTGATTGGTCCCGAAGTCTTCTAGGACCTGTCCTGTGTCCCAGAAGACTTCAGGAGGGAGGGGGAAGGAGAACTTCCACTTCCGATCTCCTAAGGTGACCGGAACGGAAGTGGCTGCAGGTACCTGTTAAAATCGGGTACCCGTTTCTCCCCTCTTCCCCAAAAGCTCAGTTTCACCGTCAGGAGCTGGTTCCACTTTTGGGTGAAAATCTGCTTTAAGTTAAACTTTAAGTACAGTAACCTAAGCAACCAATTATAATTCACTATACTGAACTGAGACCAGAACAAGATGAATTCTGATTGGTTGTCATAGGTTACTTCACTTATTAATTAGCATGTAACGGGAACCTAAACTCCATTTAAAACTTTTAAATACACTTTTTGTTTTACTTAAAATGATACTTTTAAAATTAATGTCCAAGAGCAGACACAACATTAACATTATTACATTTATTATTTGGCAGTGTGGTGGCTAAGTGGTTAGCACTTCTGCCTAGCAGCACTAGGGTCATTTGTTTGAATCCCAACCATGGCACTACTTGCCTGGAGTTTGCATGTTCCCCCTGTCCCTGTGTGGGTTTTCTCTGCATACTCCAGTTTCCTCCCACTATCCTAAAGCCCCATACACACGGTCGGACAATCCGCGGACCAGGTCCGTCGGATCATGTCCGTCGTACTTTGTCCGATGTTGGTTTTGCGTACACACGGTCGGACAAAGTTGTCGAAAAATCCGATCATTCTGAACGTGGTGACGTTTGTTGCCTACGACGGGACTACGTAGAGGCTAGTAGCCAATAGCTTTGGTCTTGTAATGTGATCTGAGCATGCGTAGCACTTTGTCCGGTCGGACAACCGTACACACGATCGAATTTGGTGTGATCGGACCGGGTTGTCGGCAAATCTATCCAGCAGGAGATAAGACTTTGTCTGTCGGACAATTCGACGTACACTGTCCGATGGTGCATACACACGGTCTGATTTTTCAACAACATGGTCCGATCGGACAGAATCCATGAAAAAGTCCGACCGTGTGTATGGGGCTTTAGACATGTTGGTAGGTTAATTGATTTCTGTCTAAATTGGCCCCAGTATGTGTATATGTATGAATGTGAGTTAGGGACTTTAGATTGTAAGCTCCTTGAGGGCATGGACTGATGTAAATGTACAATATATATGTAAAATGCTGTGTAAATTGGCAGCATTATATAAATACCTGTAATAAATTAGCCAGAAAAGTTTAACTCAATGGCTAATCTCCACTAACTGCCACCCTAAGGTTGATAGAGTTCTCTTAGTGGCCCAGCCCTTTTCCAGTTAACTAATATATACTGGGGCTAAAGAATGTGGTTACAGGTTTTAGAGCCAAAGCAAAACTGTCCTGATATAAATATGCAATAAAAGAAGTGTTTTCATATAAAACAGGGCCAGAGTACGCCTGTACACCGCCTGAAAAAACCGGCCCCATTCACTCTGGAGCGGTGCGCTAGCAGGACGGTAAAAAAAGTCCTGCTAGCAGCATCTTTGGAGCGGTATAGGAGCGGTGTGTTCACCGCTCCTATACCGCTCCTACCCATTGATTTCAATGGGACACCGCGGTAATACCGGCGGCGCTTTGCGGGGGATTTTAACCCTTTTAACCCTTTTTCGGCCAAATACCACGGCTAAAACGACGGTAAAGCAGCGCTAAATATAGCGCTGCTTTACCATCGCCGCGGCTCCCGCCCCAGTGTGAAAGGGGCCTTAGAACCCCCAAACATTACATATTGTTTTTTTTATAACACCCTAGAGAATAAAATGGTGGTCATTGCAATACTTTTTTTCACAGCGTATTTGCGCAGCGGTCTTACAAGCGCACTTTTTTTGGAAATGTCATGCTTCAAAATTGCGCCCGCTCGTGGAATGGCGTCAAACTTTTACCCTCAAAAATCTCCATAAGCGACATTTAAAAAATTCTGCAGGTTGCATGTTTTGAGTTACAGAGGAGGTCTATGGCTAGAATTATTGTTCTCACTCTACCGATCGCGGTGATACCTCACATGTGTGCTTTGACTACCGTTTTCATATGCGGGCGCTACTCACGTATTCTACACGCAAGCTCGTCGGGACGGGGTGTTTTATAAAAAATTATTTTATAATTTAATAAATCTTATTTATTTTTTTTTACACTGTTTAAAAAAATTAAATGAAAATGGATCACTTATATTCCTATTACAAGGAATGTAAACATCCCTTGTAATAGAAAAAAACATGACAGGTCCTCTTAAGTATGAGATCTGGGGTCAAAAAGTCCTCAGATCTCATATTTGGACTTAAATGCAATAAAAAAAAATAAAAAAATGTCATTTTAAAAAAGGACATTGAAAAAAATGTTCCTTTAAGAGGTATGGGCGGAAGTGACGTTTTGATGTCGCTCCCGCCCTCCTATGGTATAGAGATGAGTGGGGGCCATCTTAGCCTCACTCGTCTCCATACCCAGCAGTGTGCAGGACCTGATCGCCTCCGCCGCTACCGATGGCTCCTGTAAGCGACGGAGGGCACGGGAGAGCGGCGGGAGGGGTGGGGGCACCTCTCCCGCCAATAACGGTTATCTCGCTGCGAAGCTGCCGCAGAGAGCACCATTATCGTAAACACGACCGCCTCCTGTAAAGTTGGATATCTCGGTTGTGGCAGCTCAAAGTGCTGACGTATATGTACAGGAGGAGGTCCTTAGTGGTTAACAAATTCCATACAAATTACTTATCACCACAAAATAATACTTGGCTCTGGGGTGGTACCGAGATGTGGGTACTGGGTGGAACCAAAGGATGGTGCTCGGAGCTGTCATGAGATTTTGTTTCTGGCACTAAAAATACTCTCATAAGCATTTTGGATCCATTTAGAAGAATGGTTACAGCATTCCAAGCAGCTCATATTGAATAGTTTGCACATTGGATAGATGTGCATTATCTGTCAGCTTCCTTCTATGTTGAGCATTGTCCAGGTCCAGCTGGATAGGAACGTGGAGAGCTCATTGTTACAATAGCGGTCCAATATATTGTTCAAGTAAAAACAACTGCAAAGAGCACTTCTATAATTTTATTCAAATTTGAAAATTTGAAAAAAAAAAAGCGCCAAGTATTTTAAACCTGCTCCGAATCTTGTCTGTCACCATAATAATTATGTCGAAGAGTTTCCTTACCAAGTTCAAAAACCTTGAAGTTATTGTGTCATTAGTGTCTAGCTCATTAATGTTCTACATGGCAACCCTCCCCTGTGTGAGCTCCCTGGGGATGATACGTTGTACCGTTCAGAAACCTCCTAAGACCAATGTACTTTCCTGAGCTGGAAAAAGTAAGTCAGGCCATCCAAGGAGCAAGAATGGAAACCTGTAAAATATAAAGGAAAATAAAGCTAACCTATAATATATAAATACCCTGAAACATTCCTAACGGAATGAGGGAAATGATTTCACTCAGAATGGCAAGAAACAGGTGAGTCATGAGTGATTAAGGGTGGGGTCTGCCCATGCCAACAATTTCTAAGGAGTTCAAATATAAAAAGAAATATGTTTTTTTTTAAAAACCGTATTAACAAAATAAAACCAACCAAAGCTCTCACTAGTTACCTTGTTCTATAGACGGTCACATGTTCCTAGGTGGTACAGACCTCAATTTTTCCATGTATGACCAGTATGTACTGAGATGGGAGCACTGTGCTGTATTTGTACCTTTGGAATTCACTCAAACTATCATTTGTGATGGTCGATGATAGGCTTTATCTGGCATCTTTTATTTCCCCACAGACTTTAGTGATAAGATTTCCTTGCCGGAGGTCCCATCTCTATTCCAAGCAACACCAAGGCGTTGTACTTCTTGTCATGTTATCTCTTTAATATAAAATAAAACAGAAATCCAGGGAGTTCAGTGCATTCAGCTTGGGGTTGAAGTGTCACTCATATGTATTTGGGAAGAGAAGCAAGAAGGTAGTATGTCAGCAAGGACACGAGGAGGTGGTCTATAGAGGATGGAGTATGGGAGAAGTCAATGGATGCTTCTCTTCTGGGATACTTTCATCTGGTAGATGACTCTTATGCCCTATACACACGATCGGACTTTCCGACAACAAAACCGTGGATTTTTGTTCGAAGGATGTTGGCTTCAACTTGTCTTTCATACACACGGTCACACAAATGTTGGCCAACAATTACGAATGTAGTGACGTACAAGACATTATTGATGTCTCCATTATGAACGCTAGTTATATCTCCAGCTCGTACTTGATTCCGAGCATGCGTAGACTTTTGTCCGACGGACTTGTGTATACATGATTGGAAAATCCGACAACAAACATTTGTTGGCGGAAAATGTGAGAACCTGCTAGCCAATATTTGTTGGCGAAAAGTCCGACAACAAATGGTCGATGGAGCATATAAACAGTCTGACTTTCCACCAACAAGCTCACAACCAACATTTGTTGGTGGAAAATCTGATTGTGTGTACGGGGGATTAGGCAAAAAGGGATTTTTCAGGGAGGTGTCATTTCATCAAATGACTTGGAGTGGATAATATCAACTGCCCTATGACACTCTGTTAGGAAGGGCATGCCAGTAGATAACATGGTTCCTCTAGACAAACTTCTGTGCCTCTTCACAGGTTAATTCATGCTTCCTCTCATAGACGTAGGAATTTGTCTAATGCTTATGCGCATGCATACGGGCTCACACGTGCGCATACGCGTATGTGTGAAGCAGCATGCTCATGTGCGAAGCAGCATGCTCACGTGCACTTGTGACAGATGTTGGTGCCAAATGGGCTATTTAACAACTTGCCGACCAGCTGGCAGGTCGGCACGATCCCGCGAACCATCGTAGCTGTACGTCGGCTCCTTTAAGCGGGATAGCAGGCACACGCGTTCCCGCTGTATTGCGGGGGTGCCGATGCTCGTGGCCGGCGGCCTAATAGCTAAGAACCACGATCTGTTATCTGCTATAGTCAGTCCCCCCCCCCCACAGTTAGAACACACAATCAGAGAACACAGTTAACCCTTTGATTGCCCATAGTGTTAACCCCTTCTCTGCCAGTGACATTTACATAGTAATCAGTTCATTTTTATAGCACTGATCACTGTATAATTGTCAATGGTTTCAAAAATGTGTCAAAAGTGTCCGTTGTGTCCACCGTAATGTCGCAGTCATTACTAGTAAAAAAATTATAATAATAATAAAAAAAATGCTATAAATCTATCCCCTATTTTGTAGACGCTATAACTTTTGCGCAAACCAATCAATATACGCAATTGTCAGTTAAAGCGGCGCAGTGCCGAATTGCAAAAAATAGCCTGGTCATTGAGCAGCCAAATCTTCCGGGGTTGAAGTGGTTAAACTGTGTCAGTGCTCAAGATCAGCGCTGCTTTGTCTTGCAGGCTTCCCTTTATCCCGTGATTCTGTGATTCTGCATCCTGATTCCAGTTGCTGACCCGACTTTTCTAACCACTCTCTGAACTCCGCTTGCACCAGCCCTGGCTTGTCCTTGACATCAGCTTCTGTCTGCTCTGTTTGCTTCTCTTGCGCTGATTGGCTCCTGACATGGCTTGTACCCAGACCATGCATTTGCCTGCTCCTCTGTACCTGATCCATCCTGCCAGTGTATGACCCAGCCTGCCTAACCTTGCTAATATTTCTGAGGTTTCCAGCCTTACATCCTGCTGTGCCTGCTTTTCTTACAGTCTGCTACCAGTGCATGCCTCATCTGTCCACTATCGCCTGCTTCAGTCTGCCATCCACCAGCTGTCTACCAGCCTGCCTGCTTAACTACAAAACCACTGCTGATGTCTCCTGCCTGGTGTGCATACCTGCTCTGCTACTGGCTAGACCTACAGGCACTCATGCCAATCTGCACTCCTGTGCCTTCTGTTCACATTACCAAGTCAGAGGTGTAAGAGAGGCCTTCCTCATCATTTCAGGCTCTGCTACCAGGTACGTGATACACTCAAAGGTATAGCAGATTTTTATAACAACTATAGTGACCTTAATAACTTTTAGGGCCCATTCAGACTATAGCGCTGCGGTAATGTCGATCAGTACATGGCCATTCATTGTGGTTTGCTGTGGTAGAAAAAAGGGTCATTAGCCTTTCAGCCTTTGGACCCTTAATGCTGATCTTCTTTTTTTGTCCCATAGAAGTAATACTGATAACAGAACAGTCACTACTATGGGATTTAACTGGCTTAGTATCTCATTTACTTCAACATTCTGAGCCTGTGGCTGTAAGTGGAAGAGGAAGACTAATTGCTGAAACTTTTATTGAAGAGAACTAAACAATGTGGAGAGAACAGATAAGTGTCTAAAGTCTAGATAATAACGCCCTACATGAGAGGAGTGCAGCTTTACACAACAGTTCCTTGTGCTGATCTCGAAATTAGTACGAATATACATTATACGGCCATAAGTATGTGCACACCTGACCATCACACCCATATGACCCTACTTATACTCCAAAACCAGGGACACATGATTTTGGAGTGTGTCTATAGGAACATGTGCCCATTCAGTCAAAAGGCATTTTTTAAGATGAAGTACTGATATTGAACGGGTGGGCTTGGGCTCACAATCAGTGTTCAGGCCTTTGTGCAAGCCATTTGAGCTACTCTGTATCAAACTCATCAAACTTTTCTTATGGACCTGAATTTGTACACAGAGGTACAGACCAGTCATGATTAAACCTAAATGGGCATTCTCCAAACTGTTACTCCAAGGTTGAAAGTTCACAACTGTCTAACTGTCTTTGCTATAATAGCCTTTTACTGGAGATATTTCAACTCGATAACACCAATAAATTCAGAACTACTTTTATGCCCCGTACACACGATCGGAAATTCCGCCAGCAAAAGTCTGATGTGAGCTTTTGGTCGGAAATTCCGACCGTGTGTATGCTCCATCGGACTTTTGCTGGCGGAAATCCCGCCAGCAAAAGATTGAGAGCAGGTTCTCAATTTTTCAGTCGGAAAAAGTTCTGATCGGAAATTCCAATAGTCTGTACCAATTCCGACACGTAAAAATTCCTACGCAAAACAATTAGACGCATGCTCTGAAGCATTAAACTTAATTTTCTCAGCTCGTCGTAGTGTTGTACGTTACCGCGTTCTTGCCGGTCGAAAGTTCCGAGAACTTTTGTGTGACTGTGTATATGCAAGACAAGCTTGAGCAGAATTCCGTCGGAAAAACCATCCAAGTTTTTTCCGACGGAAAATCCGCTCCTGTGTACGGGGCATTAGAATTATCCATGAGCAGAATCTTCATCAAAAGATACAAAATCTATAACTATCCTGGCTGGTGTGACAATAAGTGACAGGCTGACAACACCTCCTCCACTGCTCTCACTACACCCAGCCTGGTAGAGTTATAATGTGTTACCTAGACAACCTAAAAAACACATATTTAAATAAGAAGTCACTTTGGTTAAAATGCTATAACTGCTAAATCCAATCCAAAGTTTTTTCTGCAGTTAACAAATTAATATTCTTTCAGTTCAGTAAATTATGGTTGGATTTGGCTTCTGAATGCATTATCTCACTTAAAAAACATAATGCATTCCTCACAACATTAAAGCTAAACATAAATAATTTTCCTCTTCTGTGTATACTATATATATATATATATATATATATATATATATATATATATATATATAGTAAATATACAGTGCCTTGCAAAAGTATTCACCCCCTTGGCTTTTTATCTGTGTTTTTATATTACAGCCTTTAGTTCAATGTTTTTTTAATCTGAATTATATGTGATGGATCAGAACACAATAGTCTAAGTTGGTGAAGTAAAATTTGAAAAATGTATACATAAAACAATTTTTCCGAAATAAAAAAATGATTATTGGCATGTGCGTTCACCCCCTTTGTTATGAAGACCATAAAAAGCTCTGGTGCAACCAATTACCTTCAGAAGTCACATAATTAGTGAAATGATGTCCACTTGTGTGCAAGTGTCACATGATCTGTCATTACATATACAAACCTTTTTGAAAGGCCCCAGAGGCTGTAACACTTAAGCAAGAGGCACCACTAACCAAACACTGCCACGAAGACCAAGGAACTCTCCAAACAAGTAAGGGACAATGTTGTTGAGAAGTACAAGTCAGGGTTAGGTTATAAAAAAATATCCAAATCTTTGATGATCCCTAGGAGCACCATCAAATCTATCATCTATAAAACCTGCCAAGAAACGGCCGCACACCAAAACTCACAGACCAGGCAAGGAGGGCATTAATCAAAAAGGCAGCACAGAGACCTAAGGTAACCCTGGAGGAGCTGCAGAGTTCCACAGCAAAGACTGGAGTATCTGTACATAGGACGACAATAAGCCGTACGCTCCATAGAGTTGGGCTTTATGGCAGAGTGGCCAGAAGAAAGCCATTACTTTCAGCAAAAAACAAAATGGCACGTTTTGAGTTTGTGAAAAGGCATGTGGGAGACTCCCAAAATGTATGGAGGAAGGTGCTCTGGTCTGATGAGACTAAAATGTAACTTTTTGGCCATCAAAGAAAACGCTATGTCTGTCACAAACCCAACACATCACATCACATCACTCAAAGAACACCATCCCATGGTGGTAGCAGCATCATGCTGTGGGGATGTTTTTCAGCAGTCGGGACTGGGAAACTGGTCAGAGTTGAGGGAAAGATGGATGGTGCTAAATACAGGGATATTCTTGAGAAAAACCTGTACCACT
This sequence comes from Lithobates sylvaticus, assembly GCA_028564925.1. NCBI lineage: Eukaryota > Metazoa > Chordata > Amphibia > Anura > Ranidae > Lithobates > Lithobates sylvaticus. The sequence goes on from CM053031.1 coordinate 86,396,230, forward strand.
CTGTGTGTAATTTGAGGCTAGGACGGAGGTTCACCTCCCAGCAGGACAATGACCCCAAACACACTGCTAAAGCAACACTTGAGTGGTTTAAGGGGAAATGTGTTGGAATGGCCTAGTCAAAGCCCAGACCTCAACCCAATAGAAAATCTGTGGTCAGACTTAAAGATTACTTACTGTTCACAAGCGCAAACCATCCAACTTGAAGGAGCTGGAGCAGTTTTGCAAGGAGGAATGGGCAAAAATCCCAGTGGTAAGATGTGACAAGCTCATAGAGACTTATCCAAAGTGACTTGGAGCTGTGATAGCCGCAAACGGTGGCTCTACAAAGTATTGACTTTAGGGGGGTGAATAGTTATGCACAACAAAAAAAAAAAAACATCTTCAAAGTTGTGGGCATGTTCTGTAAATTAAAAAGACCCAAATCCTCAAACTATCCATGTTAATTCCAGGTTGTGAGGCAACAAAACACGAAAAATGCCAAGGGGTGAATAATATATATATATATATATATACAGTATATATATATATATATATATATATATATATACACATACACACACATTTGTTTGAATCTCACTTCAAGGTGAAGACACATGTAAAACATAAATCTATAAAATCACTTTTCTAGGTGATAAACTCTCATACATATTGAATTTATATTATTCTGTCTCTCACAAGTAAAATCTTTGAAACTAAATAAAAAGAAAGAGAAAAAAAACACATTATGTAATATCTTTTTATTTTTTTAGTAAAATTAGACTTACAGACAAATAACCTTTTAAACCAACCATCTCTTAAATCTGGGAGAGAACTGACCTTGTTCAAAAGGCTTTGCCTCTCAGATTCCCCACAACTGCACCTTATCCCCACAGTATATGCAAATGACTTCCAATATCCCCACTAATACAGGTGTGATCTGCAAGGTTTGGGAAAAAGATTTGGGAATCAACCTTTCTGAAGATGATTGGGAGTTTATTTACTCCATAGTGCATAAATGCTCCTTGAAAGTCAATGTACAAGAAACCGTTTAAAAAACTCCAAACGGGATGAACTCCCTCCTTCTTACACAAAATGTACCTCCAATGGTCTCAAGGCATTGATGGCATTGTTCAATGGAGGAAGAGACATTCTATCCTATCCTACTCTCCCTAACCTTTTTTTTTTTTTATTGAGTTGATGATTTATGGAGTTGAAGCTGACTTGCACCCCACAATTTTTACGACCCAATTATATTCTCTGTGAGAACACTTGAGGGAAGAAGTAGAGCTGCCACAAGACCCTTACCTGAGCATGGAAACCATTAGGGGAATATTTCCAAACTAAAACTAACTCAGCCTTACTTGGTTTTCTTTGTTACTTTTTTATGCCCTGTGGTAGACTGTACCATTCTGATGTTTCTACATGATTTGTACACTTACATGTAGACCTTTCATGTTCAACTTCTGTATGTCTATTGGCAATGTAAAAATACAAAACTGTATGTAGCACTCCCCTCTCGGGGGTTGCTTGATAATGCAGGTTCTCTAATGCCACCTTGACCCTGTGAACTCTCCAGTCCCTCTGACACTCTAGGTTCAGACATGTTATGTATACCTTTAAATGATATACAGACACATAGAAAATAGTTTCAACTCTCTCAAACTTTACTTCTTTAAGATGAGAGGTGAAGACTAGAATTATTCAGCCAAATCCTGGATGGACCAAGACTAGGTTGAAATAATACTTGTAACAATAGCAGTTAATAGTGACACATGAATGCAGCAATATACACAATCACCATAGGGTATATTGAGAAGCTATCAATGAATGTAAAAAAAGTGTGCACTTTACAGGAAAACCCTAAACTGGCCTATAATACCTTTATCCTAATGCAAGATAGTATACTGTAGTGACCAGTTAAATGTCCCCTTTAAGAGTACTAACAACACTTTCCTAACAGCAAGGCCTTGTACTGTCTTCACCGGCAATGTTGGAGCTCATAGAACAGAGATTCCTGGCTGCAGCAAAGGGATGATGAACAATGCAAGAAATGAACTCCCAATTGATAGCAATACTTATTGTAATCCAAAAGCATGTTGCAGGTGTTCTGTGTTAAAAGTGCAGTACTTGGCAAACAATAAAATTTGTGGGCTTGAAGCCCCCTCACCAATCCTGATAGACCTCGGAGTCACCCGATGGAACCAACAAACAATTCTTTCTCTTTCAGGTGGCCTGGGACAGGGATCAGTCTGTGGACTCCGTGATCTGGTTCCGCAGTATTCAGCGCTGCTGCAGGGCATCCTTTGACCGGAAGCTGGCGGCTGGAGTCGCTGGGGCTGGAGCAGTAGACTGGGGATCGCGTGTTAGGCCGCAATTCTCTTACAGAGCGGCGGAGTGGTGCTCACACAGCTTGATCCAGGAATCAAGACAGCGTGGGCCTGGTCCGCAGATCCCTATATAGTCTCTCCCATAATTTCTCTGCGAGCAGACCGGGTTGTTGTTTAAATGGATAGATTCTGGTGGTAAGAAAGTTAAAAGACCACATTTTTTTGGCTGGTTCTGCAGGGACTGGCTGCATTTAAACCCATGTATGGGCACTGTAGTTGCACAGAAGTTGATCTACAGATTAACTTCTGTACAACCACCCTGCTATAAAATTTTCTCTTATGCCCCATACACACGATCAGATTTTCCGATGGAAAATTTCCTATCGGACAATGTTGTCGGAAATTCAGACCGTGTGTAGGCTACATCGGATTTTCCGACGGACAAAGTTTTATCTCCTGCTCTCAATTTTTCCGACAACAAAGTCCGATCACACAAATTCCGATCGTGTGTAGCCTAGTCCGACGGACAAAGTGCCACGCATGCTCAGAAGAAATTCTGTGACGGAAGCGCTCATCAGGTAAAACTACTGTTCCTAATCGACGCAGCACATTCGTCACGCTGCAATGTTAAAATGTGTTTAATGATGCGCATTCTCTTTTTCTTTACAATGCAAGAAGAGGGGGGGGGGGGGGGGTTGTGTGTCTAAACTTATCCTAACACCATTATTATCATTTGTATTTGTAGCCTGAATTCACTCGGAGGTTGTTTGTTGTTGGTGCCCCTTGTTAATTGGACTTTATGATTTGTGAAATGTACCTGCCTACTCACAAATAAACTGTCATTGTTGAAAAGTAAAACACATAGGCAAGGATTTTTTGAAATCAAAAATACCTTTATTTAGGTCTCAGCAAAAAAACAAAGAGGAAGGCAGCGATGGAGAAACTTGGGAAATTTGCAAAGCCTTTGACCCCCCACGGCAAACATCCTTTTTTTATGTTCAAAAATTGGTGGCCTGAGGAGTACGTATCTTAATAAGAGAGTGCAATCTGGTCTTGAAGTCCAAAACATCCGGAACTGCAGCAGATGCCATCTATGTCCCCAGGCTGGGGTCATACGAGAGGCTCCATCTTCTCTCAGACCAGACTGAATCCAGGTCGTCACACTCTGGTCTTCCTTGCACGCTTCCTTCCACGCTGTGGCTGTGGTGCTGGAGGTGTGGCAGAAGGAGGAGGAGGAGAAGGAGGAGGAGCATGGTGACTCTCGCAAACATGTGTTGCTGGGGTCATCTCCCCAGCCACCCCCTTATTTAGTATCTTGAGGATGACCTCCTCACACATGCTGCGTTGCCCCTCCTCCATATCCTTGAGTTTAGTGGCAGCCAAGGAGGCAAAGGCCTTCTCGTAGGTGGGCGTGGCATGTAGTGCCGCTGAAGCCTCCCTTATCAGCTGGAGCGCTGACTCACCCACCTCCCCCACCTTTCTGGCCCTTTTGTAGGGAAGGCAGAGGGGAGGGACTTGGGATACAGTCAGGCTCCTAGGCCTACCCACCTCTTGGCTGCCACTAATCCCTGCCTCCTCCTGACTGCCACATTCCACAGCCACCTCCTGGCTGAGGTCTTCCTGTGTATGAAAAAGGGACCTAGTTTTAGTTATTTGTTCATCAAACACACACAATTTTCATCTATTGACTGTTGCAAAATGTTTACAAATAGAAAACCATACAGTTCTCAGCCCAGCAGTTTAGATTCTTGCCCAAAATGTCTCCAACACTACTGTCTGTTGATATTAGTAAATAAGCAATTGGGGATCCTGAATTAAGTGAACATCATTCATTTTTCCAAAAAATGGGTACAAAAATACTATACCTGGCTCAAGCTGGGCTCCTCCACCTCTTCCTGACTGGAAGGCCCAGGTTGCTCCTCGGAAGCCTCATCGGGGGTGGCATGCGTGGAAGGACGCGTGGAAGGAAGAGTCGAGAGTGACTCCCTGACATCAGCCTGGTCTTTGAGAAAATGGAGCCTTTCATAGTCCCAGAGCCTGGGGAGAGATACCTGTGGAGAACTTCAGATCCTGAAGGCTTCTCCCTGTCACCAAGTACCTCAACGTGGCAACAAGCCTCTGCTTCGGAGTGATGGCTTGTCTCATGCAGGTATCCTGCCGGCTGATAAAAGGGGTCAGCAAAGCCAAAAGACGTGAAAAACGGGGTCCGTCATCCGGAGAAAGTTCCTGAAATCATCAGGATTATTCTCCCGGATCTGACGAAGCAAAGGCATGTGCGAGAATTGGTCACGCTGAAGCAACCAATTCTTGGTCCACATACTCCTCCTCGCTCTGTTCATGGACGGGTCTTGGGTCAAAGCTAAAAGCCCGACACCAAGTCCCTGTACAGCACGAACTCGGCGACGAGTACGTACAGGAAACATCGCTCACAAACGGTCGGCTGGTCAGAACGGACAAACAGAAAGCACCGATAAACAGCAAGGCCTGAAAGAACGAAATGAATACCAGAAACGAGCAGACAATAAGCAGTGAAAATCAAAGCGTCCTATATCAAGATATAGGCCGCAATGACCAACAAATGCGAACTGACTACACGCACCGATAAACAGATACGCACGACAAGCACAAACTGAAGAGCAGTAACGATCTGAGTCAGAAAACTGAGAAGCGCGAATCGTAAGTCCCCAAACTTCTACTAACACGCGATAAACACGGAATCAGCAGAAGGAGCCCAACGGGTGCGGGACGTGGTGCTGAACTTCCCTTTTCTAGTCTCGTGGAAGATGGCTTACGTCACGGCGTTCTTGAAGACCGGAAATTCCGACAACGTTGTCCGACCGTGTGTACGCAACACCAGCATCGGACAAATTCCGACGGAAATGATCCGACGGAACGAGTCATCGGAAAATCCGAGCATGTGTACGGGGCATTAATCAGTACTAAAGCCTGCAGCACTGATCAGTGTATTCTGATGGCAGGGAAGTCTCCTCACTGTAAGAATACAAAGACACAGCAGGGAGGAATCAGGTCAGTTTTTTTGTTCAACCTGCTTGTTGAATAAGTAAAACAAGATCATCTATGGCCAGCTCAAAGTCATCCATAGATTTTTGGCCGGTTTAGCAGGAACGAGATTCCAGGAACCATGTATGGGCAGTCTGATTGTGCCCAAGTCAATCAAGTTGGGTACATCTAGCGTGTCGGATTTTTAGGATACGATTATTACCAACACCTATAACCATTAGCAATAATCACTGTGTTCTCCTGGCAGGGACGACTCCATGCGGTTGTAGGAAAGAAAATCGTATCATCCATGGTCTGCCTTAAGCCCCATACACACCAAAACCATATAATATTAGATCAAACCTTAGGAGTTTCAATTTGTATGCAATTAGGCAGGCCCTTGCACTACATGATTTTGGTAAATCTGAAAGAAAAAAATCAGCAGAAAATCTGATAGTGTGTGTGGGGCTTTAGTCATTTTTCAAATACAAACAGGCCCAAACTGGCCATAGGGCACACCGGGCATATTCCCGGTGGGCCAGGGCCGCCAGGCCCCATGTCTTAGGAAGACTGTGATATGCAGGGCCGGCTGCGGGTGTATGAGCAGATTGCAGGGCCGGCCACGGGTGGATGTGTGGATGCAAAGATGGCCGTGGGTGATGTGCTGCATATGCGGGAGGAGTGGAAGGAGTCTCACCATTCCTCCGCCCACCAAATGATCTGACAAATGAAAAGGCATTAGGAGTGGCTGATCGGATGTCGCAGTCTTTATGATCGTGCCCCTCCCTTAGATTTAGTTTTCTCAATGCATTAATATTTCAAGTGTGCAACATGTCATGATCTAGTAACCCACATATTACTGTGCAGCATGCAATAGCTATTCCAGAGATACTAAAAATAATATGCCTCAGATAGTCACACAGGTCACACAGGAGGTGGAAGATGTCATTTCCACCTTCTGTATACGAGCCTTGTCATGTGTGACCTTGATCTGTTCAGTATTGTTTTTTACATTCAAAAATATAATCAGTAGTAATGTAGCTTTATCATATCTAATTTTGATTTTGAGACTGAGACCCCTGTGAAGCAGAGGTATTTTGCATGTCTATTGCTATAGATCAGGCCTAAATGTTTTTTACAATATCAATAAGCCTTGTGTAAGGCCTTTTATTACACGTCATGTATTCCTACTGGGCTTAACCACTTCCCACCCGGCCTATAGCGAAATGACGGCACAGGGTTGTGGGGAAGAGGCCCTTGTCCTCATCAACATGGGGACAAGGTGCTTTGGGGGTCTTAGACCCCCAAAGCATCCTCCCAATGTTGAGGGCATGTGGCCTGGTACGGTTCAGGCGGGAGGGGGGGCTGCTCTCGTCCCCCCCTCTTTTCCTGCGGCCTGCCAGGTTGCGTGCTCGGATAAGGGTCTGGTATGGATTTGAGGGGGACCCCACGCCATTTTTTTTGGCTAGGGTTCCCCTTAAAATCCATACCAGACCTCAAGGGTCTGGTATGGATTTTGAGGGGGACCCTACGCCATTTTTTTTTTTTGGCTGGGGTTCCCCTTAATATCCATCCCAGACCTGAAGGGCCTGGTTATTGAATTTGGGGGGACCCCTACGCTTTTTTTTTGTTTTTTATTAATGAATGACAGTTCTCTGTGTTACAGGAGCCATCAATTCATTAGCCGCGAGTGTTTTTAAATAGATTTTTTCCTGCAAAAATGACACTTTTTTGCAGGGAAAGTTCTAAGCACAGGAAACCTGCCCCCCTTCACAGGCCACCTATAGACACCCCCCAGATGTGATACTGCAATGCTGTTCTAACAGCATGCACACACAAATCCCCAGAAATAAAGCACATATTGTCAGCAGCACACTGACACGCTGACACTGAATGAAACAGAATATGCGAGGCCGCCGGCACCGTGGGGCGTGTACTAAAGCCCCTGAGCTATAATTGGCTACAGGCATCCTGCCTGTAGCCAATTATGGCTCTCCTCGCTGCCCGCGCTGTGATTGGCCAAGCATGCGGGGTCACAGTGCATACTTGGCCAATCATCAGCCAGCATTGCACTGCGCGGGCCGCAATGCATTGCGGGGCCGCTCGCATCACACGAATTTGATGCGAGCGGCCCCAATAGTTCTGGGCTCGCCGAGCGAGCGAACGCCCGGTGCTCGATTCAAACATGGGTTCGAATCGAACACCGGGCCCATCCTTACTCATCACTAGCTCTGCTACTCAGTACTTTTCTCCATTCAGACCAGTCCCAGTGTCAGTGGTGTCACACCATTTTCACAATCTTTCTTATGTCTTTTTCTAAGGTCTGGCAATACAACTGTAAAAATTCCTGGGAAGTGTCTTTTGGCTATTGATACAAAATAAGTGATAATAAGAATCAGACTTTTTTCAAAGAAAACAACATTGTGGTTTCACCCCAGTTCATATGTGTTTACTTAAAAAAAAAAAATGTAATCTCTGTAGAAATGCGCCCTGTTCCAGATATTTAAGATACATTTCAACACAAGATTCCAACATAAACTGAAAAATGCTATGACAATAACAAATATTGTAGCAATTTGAACTTTAATTTAATTTAATGACAGGACAAGTAATGAGAAGCTTAATGCCCCGTACACACGATCGGACATTGATCGGACATTCCGACAACAAAATCTATGGATTTTTTCCGACAGATGTTGGCTCAGACTTGTCTTGCATACACACGGTCACAAAGTTGGTTGGAAATTGCGAACGTCAAGAACGCGGTGACATACAACACGTACGACGAGCCAAGAAAAATGAAGTTCAATAGCCAGTGCGGCTCTTCTGCTTGATTCCGAACATGCGTGGAACTTTGTGCGTCGGAATTGTGTACACACGATTGGAATTTCCAACAACAATTTTTGTTGTCGGAAAATTTGAGAACCTGCTCTCAAACATTAGTTGGCGGAAATTCCGACAACAAAAGTTCTATGGAGCATACACACGGTTGGACTTTCCAACAATAAGCTCGGATTTTGTTGTCGGAAAATTTGAGAACCAGATCTCAAATTTTGCGACGAAAATTCAGATGGAAAATGTCCGATGGAGCCTACACATGGTCGGAATTTCCGACAAAAAGCTCCCATCGAACATATGCCGTTGGAAAATCTGACCGTGTGTACGGGGCATAACTCTGCCCTTCCCTTCTCACCTTAACTGATGGGTTGTCCTCAAAAAACATACTCACATGCCCAGTGAATCACACATTTTTGGTGTAACCTGGCATTCTGCTGACACATGACGGATCTCACACCATATTTTCTCTATTGACATAATCAGGAGGCTGGCAGCTTCTTCTGGGTTCTTGCAGCCAGCCCCTGGTGATGTGTGGTGGCATATGCACAGTTTTCTGAAGTTTGCCCAGCACTTGCACAGTGTGCTGGAGATGTGTGAAGGCATTATCCCAAGAGCTTCAGGTGGCGGGGATGTTGTTCTAGCATAGGAGCTAGGAGAGGAAGTCGGAAGTGTGGGGCCAGGTCCCCCTAAAAAGATATTTAGTTGGGAAAAAATGTCAATGTCCAATTATGTAACAGGAGCACGGAGGAGGAAGAAAAATGTGTAAACTGTTAAAAAGGGTGAAGGTGAGCTTTACTTGAACTGTCCCCTTGCAGTGTTCAAAGGAGCAGAATGCATACAGAAACACTTAGTAGGCAGTAAACTGGAGTCTCCAATGTATTAAGAATTTCTCTCAATACCATGTAGCTGCTGGTTACAGCTTTGCCAAGTCCCAATTCAATGATACCGCTTATTAGGTGTCTGTCCACACCAGTGGCGCAGTCTCCCATGTCTCTCATGTTAGAGTTTTTGTTTTTCTAAAGGGGTAGAGTGAATTTTTACATATTGCCACTGGTTTGGTTAGATGGCTTTTTGATTCCTTTAGTCCCTTCTGACCATAACCTATATGGTAATTAGTTAAATATTGTCAATGTGTTCAATGTGCGCTGGGCACACGGGCCCTAAGAGGGAGGGGTCTGTGATGGATGTCATGTCAGACCCCGGCCACCTTCACCAACTTGTGACAAATAACTGGTCAAACCACGGACTGGAGGAAAAAGAAGATGTTACTCCATAATAGGGATGAGCCGAACACCCCCGGGTTCGGTTCGAACCAGAACCTTCGAACGGACCGAAAGTTCGCGCGAATTTTCGAACCCTATACGTTATAATGGACGCGAACGTTCGAAATCAAAAGTGCTAATTACAACGGCCAATATGCATGTTAATGTCATAAAACAGGTTTGGGGACCCGGGTCCTGCCCAGGGGACATATATCAATGCAAAAAGAACTTTTAAAAACTAACGTTTTTTCGGGAGCAGTCATTTTAATGATGCATAAAGTGAAAAAAAAAAGTGAAATTTTCCTTTAAATATGGTACCTGGGGGGTGTCTAAAGTATGCCTGTGAAGTGGCATGTGTTTCCCGTGTTTAGAACTGTCCTTGCACAAAATGACATTTGTAAAGGAAAAAAAGAAGCCATTTAAAACCACTTGCGGCTTTAGGTTTGATCTTAAGTAGAATCTGAACAGGTACATTATGAAGTGTAGCTCCATCCCAAAAAAATCTATTTTTAAGCTTTTTGGAGAACATAGGGAGGGGTTATCACCCCTGTAACATTTGCTGTCTTTGCACATCTGTTCAGAACATGTCACCTCACTTTCCGTCCCAATGACAAATGTTTTTGGAAAAGTGGGGTTTTAATTGAAACAAGGATTGGTGATAAAGTATCAGTAGAGAGGAGATACCTTTTTCCCAAATTAAATCTAACAGGATAGAATTTCCCTTCCTAGGGGTAGATTTCCTCTCACTTCCTGTTTTCTCTTTCCATTTGCAAGTAGGAGTCGTTTGTAAGTTGGATGTTTGAAAGTAGGGGCCTGGCGTATATACTCTGCAGAAATTTGCCCTATTAGATGTTGGTGTAGCCACAAGACTGGTGGGCACAGGAATGGGCCCTGCTGTGAGTTAATAGATCAAGATTTGTAATTGCATGCACCTGTTGAACAGGGCAGAAAAATTGGGGGGTGGTGGTGGTGGTGGTGGACGGTGTTGCCACAAGACTGTAAGCTCTCACAGTTACTCTTGGTGGGCGCAGGAATGGGCCCTGCTGTGAGTTATTAGATCAAGATTTGTAATTGCAAGCACCTGATGAACAGGGCAGAAAAATTGGGCCTTTGGCGGTGGTGGTGGACGGTGTTGCCACAAGACTGTAGGCCCTCATAGTTACTCTTGGTGGGCGCAGGAATGGGCCCTGCTGTGAGTTATTAGATCAAGATTTGTAATTGCAAGCACCTGATGAACAGGGCAGAAAAATTGGGCCTTTGGCGGTGGTGGTGGACGGTGTTGCCACAAGACTGCAGGCCCTCATAGTTACTCTTGGTGGGCGCAGGAATGGGCCCTGCTGTGAACTATTAGATCAAGATTTGTAATTACCCGCCCCTGTTAAACAGGGGCTGAAAAATTGTGCCTTAGGCACTGGTGCTGGTGCCACAACACTGCAACCCCTCACAGAGACTGTACTTGGAGCACAGCAGTCACACGTGTTGCGAAGCATTTTTTTAAAAAATTGTAAGTACACGCCCCTGTTAAACAGGGGCTGAAAAATTGTGCCTTAGGCACTGGTGCTGGTGCCACAACACTGCAACCCGGCCCTCACAGATACTGTACTTGGAGCACAGCAGTCACACGTGTTGCGAAGCATTTTTTTAAAAAATTGTAAGTACACGCCCCTGTTAAACAGGGGCTGAAAAATTGTGCCTTAGGCACTGGTGCTGGTGCCACAACACTGCAACCCGGCCCTCACAGAGACTGTACTTGGAGCACAGCAGTCACACGTGTTGCGAAGCATTTTTTTAAAAAATTGTAAGTACCCGCCCCTGTTAAACAGGGGCTGAAAAATTGTGCCTTAGGCACTGGTGCTGGTGCCACAACACTGCAACACGGCCCTCACAGAGACTGTACTTGGAGCACAGCAGTCACACGTGTTGCGAAGCATTTTTTAAAAAAATTGTAAGTACCCGCCCCTGTTAAACAGGGGCTGAAAAATTGTGCCTTAGGCACTGGTGCTGGTGCCACAACACTGCAACACGGCCCTCACAGAGACTGTACTTGGAGCACAGCAGTCACACGTGTTGCGAAGCATTTTTTTAAAAAAATTGTAAGTACACGCCCCTGTTAAACAGGGGCTGAAAAATTGTGCCTTAGGCACTGGTGCTGGTGCCACAACACTGCAACACGGCCCTCACAGAGACTGTACTTGGAGCACAGCAGTCACACGTGTTGCGAAGCATTTTTTTAAAAAATTGTAAGTACACGCCCCTGTTAAACAGGGGCTGAAAAATTGTGCCTTAGGCACTGGTGTGGTGGCATGGATCATTGAGGAGGAGGAAGAGGATAGTCAGTGAACATAAGAGGACAGTCACTCAGCATCAGCATAGGCAGTCTTGAAGGGATGTGACATTAAAAATTATTCGGTTATATCCGCCTCAGGTGCCTGGTAGCTGGTGGTGATCCAAGACTGATTCATTTTGATGAATGTCAGTCGATCAACCGAGGCGGTGGACAGGCGCACCCTATGATCAGTCACAAATCCTCCAGCAGCACTGAATGTGCGTTCGGAAAGAACGCTGGAGGCAGGACAGGCCAGTAGCTCAATTGCATACTGTGCAAGCTCTGGCCAGTGATCCATCCTCAGGACCCAGTAAGCCAGAGGATTTTCGGTGGGAAAGGTGTCCAAGTCTGACCTTGCCCCAAGGTATTCCTGCACCATGTATATCAGACGCTGGCGATGGTTGCTGGAACCGATCATACCTTGGGGCTGCGGACTAAAAAATTGTCTGAACGCATCGGTCAGACGTCCACCTTCCCCACCGCTCCTTCTGCCACTGACCGAAGCCTCAGCAACTCGTCGCCCAGGACCAGGAGTTTGTAGCCTCCCAGTTTCTGGGAACGCGTTGCACAGACCTTTCTGCAAGGCCTCCCTGAGATGTCTCATCCTCTGCTCCCTCTGCGACGGCAAGATAAGGTCCGCAACCTTACCCTTGTACCGCGGATCAAGGAGAGTGGCCAGCCAGTAATGGTCCCTCTCCTTGATCCGAAGAACACGAGGATCCTTCCGCAGGCTTTGCAGGATCAGGGAGGCCATGCAGCGTAGGTTAGCTGAGGCATTCGGTCCGGAGTCTTCTGGGTCACTGAGGATGACATGATCGCCAGCCACCTCCTCCCAGCCACGTACAAGTCCACTGGCTTGTTGGGACTGTACATCATCCCTAAAAGACTGCTGCTGCTGATGCTGAGTGCCAGGCTCCACTTCCATGCTCACACAATCCTCCTCCTCCTCCTCCTCCTCCTCCTCCTCATCCTCTTCCTGTGTGATGGGTGGGACAGAAGGAACACTGTCCGGATAAAGGGGGCCTTGAGAGGCAAGGAAGTCCTCCTCTTCCTGCCTCTGTTCTGCCTCAAGTGCCCTGTCCATTATCCCACGCAGCGTATGCTCCAACAGGTGGACAAGAGGGACAGTGTCACTGATGCATGCACTGTCACTGCTCACCATCCTTGTGGCCTCCTCAAATGGTGAGAGGACAGTGCATGCATCCCTGATCATGCTCCACTGACGTGGGGAAAAAAAACCAAGCTCCCCTGACCCTGTCCTGGTGCCGTAGTCGCAAAGGTACTCATTGATGGCCCTCTGCTGCGTGTGCAGTCGCTGCAGCATGGCCAACGTTGAGTTCCACCTGGTGGGCATGTCAGATATTAGGCGGTTCTTGGGCAGGTTCAGCTCCTTTTGCAGCTCAGTCAGCCGAGCACTGGCATTATAAGATCGGCGGAAATGCACACAGACTTTCCTGGCCTGCCTCAGGACACCCTGTAAGCCTGGGAACCTGCCCAAGAACCGCTGCACCACCAGGTTGAGGACGTGAGCCATGCAGGGCACATGGGTGAGCTGCCCCTGTCGCAGGGCGGAGAGGAGGTTGGTGCCATTGTCAGAAACGACCATTCCTGGCTTAAGCTGACGTGGCGTCAACCACCTCTCGGCCTGCCCCTGCAGAGCTGCCAGAACCTCTGGCCCAGTGTGGCTCCTGTCCCCCAAACACACCAGCGCAAGCACGGCATGGCATCTTTTTGCCTGCGTACTTGCGTAGCCCCTTGTACGCCTACGGAGCACCGCTGGTTCCAAGGACAGAGCACTGGAGGAAGAAGAAGAGGAGGGGGTGGAGGAGAGAGGTGTGTCACAACCAGTAGCAGTAGTCGCGTTTTGGAGGCGTGGTGGCGGAACAACCTCCAACACTACTGCACCTTGTCCTGCATCCCTCCCAGCTGCCAATAGAGTGACCCAATGGGCCGTGAAAGAAAGGTACCGTCCCTGTCCATGCCTGCTGGACCATGAGTCAGCGGTAATATGCACCTTACCGCTGACCGCCCTGTCCAGCGAGGCATGGACATTGCCCTCCACATGCCGGTAGAGAGACGGAATCGCCTTCCGCGAGAAAAAGTGGCGTTTGGGAACCTGCCACTGAGGAACCGCACATTGAACAAACTCACGGAAGGGGGCCGAGTCTACCAACTGAAAAGGCAGCAGTTGAAGTGCTAGCAATTTAGCAAGGCTAGCATTCAACCGCTGGGCATGTGGATGGCTGGGAGTGTACTTCTTTCTACGGTCCAGCAGCTGGGGCAGGGAAATTTGCCTGCTGCATTCGGACGTCGGTGTACTGCAAGTACTTGGTTGTGACACACCGAATTCTACACCTTCAGTCCTCTCAGAGCAGCTTTCAGAGAGGACTGAAGGTGTAGTGGGGATGGAGATCCCAGCTGAGGAGGAGCAAGGAGAGGTCCGCTTAGTTCTTTGGTGTGGGTCTTTTATGTGTGCCTGCCAACGAGCTGCATGGCAGGTCGCCATATGTCTGGTCATGCTTGTCGTGCCCAAGCGGCTGATGTTTTGGCCACGCGAGATACGCTTGAGACAAATATTGCAAATAGCAGTGGTGCGATCTGCTGCACTCGTCTCAAAAAAGGCCCACACCAAAGAACTTTTCTGATAACGTGCAGAGGCAGCGCCCTGCACAGGCGGAGCTCTGCGGTGTTGTACAGTTGCTGTGCTGGCCTCTACCTGGCCTCCAGGGGGCATCCTGCCTCGTTGGACATGTGACGCCGCATCCTCCTCCTCCTCGTCCTCCTCCTCATCCTCTCTCCCTTGAGGCACCCACGTGGAGTCAGTGACCTCATCATCCCCTCCCTCTTCACCACTAGAGCAAACCTGGCAGTAAGCTGCAGCTGGTGGAACTGTACTGCCAGATTCCTCAAGCTGGGTATCGTCATCCGAGCCTTCGAATCGTTGGGCATCCTCCTGGAGCATGTACCCAACACTGTGCTCAAAGAGTTCGGGGGACTCCTCAGGAGGACATGGTGGGTCTAGGGAAGGGGTGGCTGATGATGCTCTGTCAGTACCCTGAGCCTGGGTGAGAGAGGATGAGGAGGATGAGGAGGGCTTGGTCATCCATTCTACCAAGCCTTCAGCATGATGCGGCTCCACATGTCCAGCTGCCGAAAACAAAGACGCGCGTGTCCCATGGCCACGTGCTGATGACGATGCACGACCACGTCCACGGCCACGTCCACTAGAAACAGAGCCTGCCTGCCCTGTGTTCTTGGCTCTGCACGCTCTGCCTCCCCTTGGCGGTCTTCCAGCCATTGTAGTCGGTAGTCCTGTGGGTGCTGCTGAGAAGAAAATATAGGAGCTCTGTGTGATGCCACTAACACACTAGAAGTCCTATGGGTGCTTCTGCAAAGAAAATAGAGGAGCTCTGTGTGATGCCACTAACACACTAGAAGTCCTGTGGGTGCTTATGCAAAGAAAATAGAGGAGCTCTGTGTGATGCCACTAACACACTAGAAGTCCTGTGGGTGCTTCAGCAAAGAAAATAGAGGAGCTCTGTGTGATGCCACTAACACACTAGAAGTCCTGTGGGTGCTGCTGAGAAGAATATATAGGAGCTCTGTGTGATGCCACTAACACACTAGAAGTCCTATGGGTGCTTCTGCAAAGAAAATAGAGGAGCTCTGTGTGATGCCACTAACACACTAGAAGTCCTGTGGGTGCTTATGCAAAGAAAATAGAGGAGCTCTGTGTGATGCCACTAACACACTAGAAGTCCTGTGGGTGCTGCTGAGAAGAATATATAGGAGCTCTGTGTGATGCCACTAACACACTAGAAGTCCTGTGGGTGCTTCTGCAAAGAAAATAGAGGAGCTCTGTGTGATGCCACTAACACACTAGAAGTCCTGTGGGTGCTTATGCAAAGAAAATAGAGGAGCTCTGTGTGATGCCACTAACACACTAGAAGTCCTGTGGGTGCTTATGCAAAGAAAATAGAGGAGCTCTGTGTGATGCCACTAACACACTAGAAGTCCTGTGGGTGCTTATGCAAAGAAAATAGAGGAGCTCTGTGTGATGCCACTAACACACTAGAAGTCCTGTGGGTGCTTCTGCAAAGAAAATAGAGGAGCTCTGTGTGATGCCACTAACACACTAGAAGTCCTGTGGGTGCTTATGCAAAGAAAATAGAGGAGCTCTGTGTGATGGGACTAACACACTTCAAGTCCTATAGGTGCTTCTGGGAAGAAAATATAGCTCTGTGTGTGTGATGGGACTAACACACTTCAAGTCCTATAGGTGCTTCTGGGAAGAAAATATAGCTCTGTGTGTGTGATGGGACTAACACACTTCAAGTCCTATAGGTGCTTCTGGGAAGAAAATATAGCTCTGTGTGTGTGATGGGACTAACACACTTCAAGTCCTATAGGTGCTTCTGGGAAGAAAATATAGCTCTGTGTGTGTAATGGGACTAACACACTTCAAGTCCTATAGGTGCCTCTGGGAACAAAATATAGCTCTGTGTGTGTGATGGGACTAACACACTTCAAGTCCTATAGGTGCTTCTGGGAAGAAAATATAGCTCTGTGTGTGTAATGGGACTAACACACTTCAAGTCCTATAGGTGCTTCTGGGAAGAAAATATAGCTCTGTGTGTGTGATGGGACTAACACACTTCAAGTCCTATAGGTGCTTCTGGGAACAAAATATAGCTCTGTGTGTGTGATGGGACTAACACACTTCAAGTCCTATAGGTGCTTCTGGGAACAAAATATAGCTCTGTGTGTGTAATGGGACTAACACACTTCAAGTCCTATAGGTGCTTCTGGGAAGAAAATATAGCTCTGTGTGTGTAATGGGACTAACACACTTCAAGTCCTATAGGTGCTTCTGGGAACAAAATATAGCTCTGTGTGTGTGATGGGACTAACACACTTCAAGTCCTATAGGTGCTTCTGGGAACAAAATATAGCTCTGTGTGTGTGATGGGACTAACACACTTCAAGTCCTATAGGTGCTTCTGGGAACAAAATATAGCTCTGTGTGTGTGATGGGACTAACACACTTCAAGTCCTATAGGTGCTTCTGGGAACAAAATATAGCTCTGTGTGTGTGATGGGACTAACACACTTCAAGTCCTATAGGTGCTTCTGGGAACAAAATATAGCTCTGTGTGTGTGATGGGACTAACACACTTCAAGTCCTATAGGTGCTTCTGGGAACAAAATATAGCTCTGTGTGTGTGATGGGACTAACACACTTCAAGTCCTATAGGTGCTTCTGGGAACAAAATATAGCTCTGTGTGTGTGATGGGACTAACACACTTCAAGTCCTATAGGTGCTTCTGGGAAGAAAATATAGCTCTGTGTGTGTAATGGGACTAACACACTTCAAGTCCTATAGGTGCTTCTGGGAACAAAATATAGCTCTGTGTGTGTAATGGGACTAACACACTTCAAGTCCTATAGGTGCTTCTGGGAAGAAAATATAGCTCTGTGTGTGTAATGGGACTAACACACTTCAAGTCCTATAGGTGCTTCTGGGAAGAAAATATAGCTCTGTGTGTGTAATGGGACTAACACACTTCAAGTCCTATAGGTGCTTCTGGGAACAAAATATAGCTCTGTGTGTGTGATGGGACTAACACACTTCAAGTCCTATAGGTGCTTCTGGGAACAAAATATAGCTCTGTGTGTGTGATGGGACTAACACACTTCAAGTCCTATAGGTGCTTCTGGGAACAAAATATAGCTCTGTGTGTGTGATGGGACTAACACACTTCAAGTCCTATAGGTGCTTCTGGGAAGAAAATATAGCTCTGTGTGTGTAATGGGACTAACACACTTCAAGTCCTATAGGTGCTTCTGGGAACAAAATATAGCTCTGTGTGTGTAATGGGACTAACACACTTCAAGTCCTATAGGTGCTTCTGGGAAGAAAATATAGCTCTGTGTGTGTAATGGGACTAACACACTTCAAGTCCTATAGGTGCCTCTGGGAACAAAATATAGGAGCTCTGCCTGCCTGCCACGAACACACTACAAGTCCTATAGGTGCTTCTGGTAACAAAATATAGGAGCTCTGCCTGCCTGCCACGAACACACTACAAGTCCTATAGGTGCTTCTGGTAACAAAATATAGGAGCTCTGCCTGCCTGCCACGAACACACTACAAGTCCTATAGGTGCTTCTGGTAACAAAATATAGGAGCTCTGCCTGCCTGCCACGAACACACTACAAGTCCTATAGGTGCTTCTGGTAACAAAATATAGGAGCTCTGCCTGCCTGCCACGAACACACTACAAGTCCTATAGGTGCTTCTGGTAACAAAATATAGGAGCTCTGCCTGCCTGCCACGAGCACACTACAAGCCCCTCTTTCTCAATCAATCTTTGTAACTGAATCTATCTAACTCAATCTCTGTAAGTGAATCTCTCTAACTATCTAAATGCAGCAGAGTGTCACAGAATCAGCCTGCTCAATCTGGGCCGGAACAGCATGTGACCGGCGCAGACGGCGTGGCGGCGTTTTATAGGGGGGGGCGTGTACTACAGCCCCTGAGCTGTAATTGGCTACAGGCATCCTGCCTGTAGCCAATTATGGCTCTTCGAGTTTCCGGGGCTGTGATTGGCCAAGCATGCGGGGTCACAGTGCATGCTTGGCCAATCATCAGCCAGCAATGCACTGCGTCGGCCGCGCCGGCCGCAATGCATTGCGGGGCCGCTCGCCTCACCCGAACGTGATGCGAGCGGCCAAAATAGTTCTGGGCTCGCCGAGCGAGCGAACGCCCGGTGCTCGATGCGAACGTGGGTTCGCATCGAGCACCGGGCCCATCCCTACTCCATAATATTGGACTTTATAGGTACAACATGAGGCAAACAACAATTATAAAAAAATATACATTTTGATTCATCTCCATTAAAATGTAGCATTACCTCAAGTGCGCTTATTTTAATCATTTTGTTTCAGCACTTCTCTGTTATACTTGTATAGTGTCCTCTTTTGCACTGTAAAGTACTCTGTTCACATTTGCCTTTATACGCTAAACTGTTGTTGTTTATGTATACTACTTGCCTGTTATCAATAAAAACTTTGAAAAGCAAAGTAAAATGTAGCAATCACCCCATTCTAAAGAAGCTACCTTTCACTTGAAATGCATCAATGTTGGCTCCGGAAATGACGCCATGGTCTATATTACTACAAGACAAGACTGTAACTGTATAATCATTACAAGAGATTGGTGTCTGTTTCTGACCCAATGTAAGTGATATGTATTCTTCCCCGATTTAGGTTGGTTTTTAAGTGTTATGTTATTTTGATGTAGGTGAATAAAAATGTATATTTTTTTAATAATTTTTTTTTCCTGCCCAGACCATTTTCAGTTTTGAGTGTGTGTGTGTGTGTGTGTGTGTATATATATATATATATATATATATATATATATATATATATATATATATATATACAGTATCTCACAAAAGTGAGTACACCCCTCACATTTTTGTAAATATTTTATTATATCTTTTCATGTGACAACTCTGAAGAAATTACACTTTGCTACAATGTAAATTAGTGAGGCTCGGTTCACACAGGGGCAACACGACTTCCAGCACAACTTTTGGAGGCAACTTGGACACGACTTGAGTATGAATAACAGCGCGACTTCAACATGTCTTTGGGCGACTTACAACACGACTTTAAGTCGCCCCAGGCCAGGCGACTTTGGCCGTGGCCAATCAGAGAATAATCAGCTCTCGAGGGGGAACTCCACGCCAAATATTAAATAAAAAACCGGCATGGGTTCCCCCTCCAGGAGCATACCAGGCCCTTAGGTCTGGTATGGATTTTAAGAAGAACCCCCTACGCCTAAAAAAACGGTGTGGGGGTTCCCCCAAAATCCATACCAGACCCTTATCCGAGCACGCAGCCTGGCCGGTCAGGAAAGGGGGTGGGGACGAGCGAGCACCCCCCTCCTAAACCGTATTAGGCCGCATGCCCTCAACATGGGGGGTGGGTGCTTTGGGGAAGGGGGGCGCCCTGTGGCCCCCCACCCCAAAGCACCTTGTCCCCATGTTGATGAGGACAAGGGCCTCTTCCCGACAACCCTGGCCATTGGTTGTCGGGGTCTGCGGGCAGGGGGCTTATCGGAATCTGGGAAACCCCCTTTAATAAGGGGGCCCCCAGATCCCGGCCCCCCACCCTATGTGAATGAGTATGGGGTACATCGTACCCCTACCCATTCACCTGGGGAAAAAAGTGTCAATAAAAAAACACAACACAGGTTTTTAAAATAATTTATTAATCAGCTCCGGGGGTCTTCTTCCGACTTTGGGGGCCTTCCTCTGACTTCTCCGCTCTGTTCTCCCTCTTCTCCTGCTCTCCGGCGTTGTCTCTCGCTCTTCTCCCGGCTCCTCCGTTATCTTCTTGCAGATCTTTTACTAGCTGAGGAGCCCAGTCTCCTCCGTCCCCCGTCCTTCTTCTCTCAGCCCTCTTCTGTAATGCCGTGTGAGCACTGCGCGATCACTTATATAGGAATGGGGCGTGGTCACTGGGTGATGTCACATGGTGGCCCCGCCCATTACGATGTCACAGTCCCAGCATGCCATAATATTTAATTATTTTTTTTAAATTCAAAGCAAACCTGCTCATCCATCTACAGTATCTCACAAAAGTGAGTACACCCCTCACATTTTTGTAAATATTTTATTATATCTTTTCATGTGACAATACTAAAGAAATTACATTTTGCTACAATGTAAAGTAGTGAGTTTACAGCTTGTATAACAGTGCAAATTTGCTGTTCCCTCAAAATAACTCAACACAAAGCCATTAATGTCTAACCTGCTGGCAACAAAAATGAGTACACCTCTAAGTTAAAATGTCCAAATTGGGCCCAAATAGCCATTTCCCTCCTCCGTGTCTTGTGACTGGTTTGTGTTACAAGGTCTCAGGTGAATGGGGAGCAGGTGTGTTAAATTTGGTGTTATCGCTCTCACTCTCTCATACTGTTCACTGGAAGTTCAACATGGCACCTCATGGCAAAGAATTCTCTGAGGATCTGAAAAAAGAATTGTTGCTCTACATATAGATGGCCCAGGCTATAAGAAGATTGGCAAGACCCTGAAAGTAAGCTGCATGGTGGCCAAGACCATACAGCGGTTTAACAGGACAGGTTCTACTCAGAACAGGCCTCACCATGGTCGCCTAAAGAAGTTGAGTGCATGTGCTCAGCGTCATATCCAGAGGTTGTCTTTGGGAAATAGACATATGAGTGCTGCCAGCATTGCTGCAGAGGTTGAAGGGTTAGCCTGTCAGTGCTCAGACCATACGCCGCACACTCAAACAGTTTGCTGAAGACAAGCAGACTAAGGACATGGATTACTGGAACCAAGTCCTGTGATCTGATGAGACCAAGATAAACTTATTTGGTTCAGATAGTGTCAAGCATGTGTGGCGGCAACCGGGTAAGCAGTACAAAGACAAGTGTGTCTTGCCTACAGTCAAGCATGGTGGTGGGAGTGTCATGGACTGGGGCTGCATGAGTGCTGCCGGCTCTTGGGAGCTACAGTTCATTGAGGGAACCATGAATGCCAATATGTACTGTGACATACTGAAGCAGAACATGATCCCCACCCTTCGAAGACTGGGCCGCAGGGCAGTATTCAGACATGATAACAACCCCAAACACACCTCCAAGGCAACCACTGCCTTTGCTAAAGAAGCTGAGGGTAAAGGTGTTGGAGTGGCCAAGCATGTCTCCAGACCTAAACCCTATTGAGCATCTGTGGGGCATCTTCAAACGAAAGATGGAGGAGCACAAGGTCCCTAACATTCACCAGCTCTGTGATGTCATCATGGAGGAGTGGAAGAGGACTCCAGTGGCAACCTGTGAAGCTATGGTGAACTCCATGCCCAAGAGGTTTAAGACAGTGCTTGAAAATAATGGTTGCTACACAAAATATTGACACTTTGGGCCCAATTTGTACATTTTCACTTAGGGGTGTACTCACTTTTGTTGCCAGCGGTTTAGACATGAATGGCTGTGTGTTGAGTTATTTTACACTGTTATACAAGCTGTACACTCACTACTTTACATTGTAGCAAAGTGTAATTTCTTCAGCGTTGTCACATGCAAAGTATAATATAATAAAATATTTACTAAAATGTGAGGGGTGTACTCACTTTTGTGAGATACTATATATATATATATATATATATATATATATATATATATATATTAGGGATGAGCCGAACACCCCCTGTTCGGCTCGCACCAGAACCCGCGAATGGACCTAAAGTCCGTGCGAGCTTTAGAACCCTATTAGTTATAATGGATGCGAACGTTCGAAATTAAAAGTGCTCATTTTAAAGGCTAATATGCATGTTAATGTCATAAAAAGTGTTTGGGGACCTGGGTCCTGCCCCAGGGGACATGTATCAATGCAAAAATTTTTTTTAAAAAACGGCCGTTTTTTCAGGAGCAGTGATTTTAATAATGCTTAAATTGAAACAATAAAAGTGTAATATTCCTTTAAATTTCGTACCTGGGGGGTGTCTATAGTATGCCTGTGAAGGGGCTCATGTTTCCCGTGTTTAGAACTGTCTCTGCGCAAAGTGTCATTTTTTAAAGTAAAAAAGCTATTTAAAATCACTCGCGGCTAATGTTAATTCACGGCTCCCGTAACACAGAGAACAGTGATTCATTGAAACTCATTCATAAAAAAAAGTCATTGATAAAAAATAAAAAAAATGAAAAAAAAAAAAAAAAAGCGTAGGGGTCCCCCCAAATTCAATAACCTTCAGGTCTGGGATGGATATTAAGGGAAACCCCAGACAAAAAAAAAAAAAAAAAAAAAATGGCGTAGGGTCCCCCTCAAAATCCATACCAGACCCTTGAGGTCTGGTATGGATTTTAAGGGGAACCCTAGCCAAAAAAAATGGCGTGGGGTCCCCCTCAAAATCCATACCAGACCCTTATCCGAGCATGCAACCTGGCAGGCCGCAGGAAAAGAGGGGGGACGAGAGCGCCCCCCCCTCTCGCCTGAACCGTACCAGGCCACATGCCCTCAACATTGGGAGGATGCTTTGGGGGTCTAAGACCCCTAAAGCACCTTGTCCCCATGTTGATGAGGACAAGGGCCTCTTCCCCACAACCGTGCCCGGTGGTTGTGGGGGTCTGCGGGCGGGGGGCTTATCGGAATCTGGAAGCCCCCTTTAACAAGGGGACCCCCAGATCCCGGCCCCCCCCTGTGTGAAATGGTAAGGGGTACCCCTACCATTTCACCAAAAAAGTGGCAAAAATGGTAAAAATGACAGGAGACAGTCTTTGACAATTCCTTTATTAAAATCTTCTTTCTTCTTTCTTCATCCTTCGATTTCTTCATCTTCTCCTTCCTTCATCTTCTTCCATCTTCTTCTTCCATTTTATTCTTCCTCCGATCCGCTTCTTTTTGCGCTGGTCTTCTCGTCCTTCTCGTCCGGCATCTTCTTCCGTCGGCGTCGGCGTCGGTGTCGGTGTCTTCTTGGACCGATCCGCGCAATGGGAGGCTCCCGCTGTGTGAGGCTCCGCTCCATCTGACAGGTCTTTTAAAACGGAGGGCACCTGGTGACCCCGCCCCCCTCTGACGTCATGGGGAAAGCCATCATGGAATTCCCCATGACGTCCCTGTGCGTCAGAGGGGGCGGGGTCACCAGGTGCCCTCCATTATAAAAGACCTGTCAGACGGAGCGGAGCCTCACACAGCGGGAGCCTCCCATTGCGCGGAGCGGCCCAAGAAGACACCGACACCGACACCGACGCCGACGGAAGAAGATGCCGGACGAGAAGGACGGCCTCTTATACCGTGGGGCGTGTACTAAAGCCCCTGAGCTATAATTGGCTACAGGCATCCTGCCTGTAGCCAATTATGGCTCTCCTCGCTGCCGGCGCTGTGATTGGCCAAGCATGCGGGGTCACAGTGCATGCTTGGCCAATCATCAGCCAGCATTGCACTGCGCGGGCCGCAATGCATTGCGGGGCCGCTCGCATCACATGAATTTGATGCGAGCGGCCCCAATAGTTCTGGGCTCGCCGAGCGAGCGAACACCCGGTGCTCGATTCGAACATGGGTTTGAATCGAACACCGGGCTCATCCTTAATATATATATATATATATATATATATATATATATATAGATCTATACTGTATATTATATATACACACATATTACCAAAAGTATTGGGATGCCTGACTTTACATGCACATGAACTTTAATGGTATCCCAGTCTTAGCACGTATTATATTCAATATTGAGTTGGCCCACCCTTTGCAGCTTTAACTCTTCTGAGAAGGCTGTCCACAAGGTATAAGAGTGTGTCTATGAGAATGTTTGACAATTCTTCCAGAAGGGCATTTGTAAAGGTCAGGCACTGATGTGGGCGAGAAGGCTCTGCACTAATTCATCCCAAAGGTGTTCTATCGAGTTGAGGTCATGTGCAGGCTAGTCAAGTTGCTCCACCCTAAACTCGCTCATCCATGTCTTTATGGACCTTACTTTGCGCACTGATGCGCAGTCATGTTGGAACAGGAAGGGTCCATCGCCAAACTGTTCCCACAAATTTGGGAGCATGAAATTGTCCAAAATGTCTTGGTATGCTGACGCCATGAGAGTTCCTTTCACTGGAACTAAGGGGTCAAGCCCACTCCCTGAAAAACAACCCCACGGCATAATCCCCCATCCACCAAATGATTTGGACCAGTGCTTACCTCAACTCAATAGAACACCTTTGGGATGAATTAGACCCCTTTCACACTGGAGGCATTTTTCAGGCACTAAAGCGCTAAAAATAGCTCCTGTAAAGCGCCTGAAAAATGCCTCCCCTGCAGCCCCAGTGTGAGAGCCCGAGTGGTGGGCTTGCAGGATGTTAGAAAAAGTCCTGTAAGCAGCATCTTTGGAGCGATTTAGGAGCAGTGAATACACCGCTCCTCCACTGCCCCTGCCAATTGAAATTAATGGACACCGCTGTTAAAGCGCCTGCAAAGCGATTCGGCAGCAGCGCTTTTCGGGGTGCATTTAACCCTTTCTTCGGCCGCTAGCAGGGGTTAAAAGTTCCCCGCTAATGGCTGAAAAGTGCTGCTAAAACAATGGTAAAACGCCTTTAAAGCGGCGCTTTACTGCTAGCACGGCCAGCTGACAGTGTGAAAGGGCTCTTAGAGCGGAGACTGCGAGCCAGGCCTTCTCATCCAGCATCAGTGCCTGACCTCACAGATGCACTTCTAGAAGAATGGTCAAACATTCCCATAGACACACTCTTAAACCTTGTGGACAGCCTTTGCAGAAGAGTTGAAGCTGGTATAGCTGCAAAGAGTGGACCAACTCAATATTGAACCCTACGGACTAAGACTGAGATGCCATTAAATTTTATGTGCGTGTAAAGGCAGGTGTCCCAAGTTGGATCCATAATGACCAGGTAGGGTTTGTGACAGGGAGAGAGGGGAGGGATAATTCCCTGAAGTCTATGATCCTGATACACAAAGCAAGAAGGAGGGAGACCCCAGTTGCACTGCTGTCAATAGATGCCGAAAGGGCTTTTGACAGGGTGGAATGGGGTTTTATGTTCGAAACATTGAGACATTTGGGTGTGGGTGAGAGGATGATGCGATGGATATTGGCCTTTTACCACCACCCAACAGCTAAAATTAGAATAAATGGGAATCTGTCTTCTCCCCTTGAATTATTTAATGGGACAAGGCATGGGTGCCCCCTCTCTCCAATGCTGTTCATAATAGCATTGGTACCTTTACTAGCTGCTATTCGTGAAAATCTGGATATTAAAGGGGTGAGGGAGTATAGAGTAACCGCGTATGTGGATGATTTGCTTTTCTATATTTCTAACCCCAGGACAACAATCCCAATAGTTATGGAGGAGCTGAGTCCATATGGAAAACTGACAAACTTTAAAATAAATATGTCCAAATCTGAGATTTTGAATATAACTACACTGACGGAAAAGCAGCAGGCGGCAATCCAACCCAAATTCCCCTTTGTATGGTGCAAGGAGGAGTTGGGTTACTTGGGTATAAAATTTATGGCATCCCTAGGGACTATGTTTAAGGCTAATTTTATCCCAATGCTTAATAAGATTAAGGAAAAACTGAACATCTTGAGACACAAACCCCTTTCATGGGTAGAGAGAATAAATGCATTAAAGATGAATATATTACTAATGCTGATATATATTTTTCAAATGATTCCAATAACACTTCCTCAGGATTATTTCAGGAAATTAAAATCAATGGTATTAAAATACATATGGGCACACAAACGCCCTAGGATTGCATATGCAACACCGGTAAAAGAAAAAGAGATACCGTAGGTGGGTTAGCAGCGCCAAATTTAAAAAAATACTACCAATCGATCTCTATTTCCCGGATCGCAGACTGGATCTACAACAAAGAAGGGAAAAGATGGGTGAATATAGAGATTACACAAAGTAAAGTAGATATAGGGAAGATGGTTTGGATACCACCACAATACCAAGATTTAGGTTCTAGCACAAACCCACTAACTAGAAACACTTTGAAGATATGGGATGGATTGGGTAGGATATATCACTGGGATTATAACTCACCATTAATGTCTATACTAGGCACAAATTACTTTAAGCCAGGGAAAGAAGAACACATATATTTTACCAGATGGGCAAAAAAGGAGGAAATATTATTGCAAGATGTGCTGAAAGGAAATATGCGGAAATTACACACAAATGGGGAAATAAACCACTAGATAAATGGAGGTATACACAACTACAGCATTTTACACAATCATTGCCACAACCACTATGGGGAAAAGGACACATGAGGTTAATTGAGAAATTGCTTGGTTCCCCCTCAAGTCTAAACCGAAGCAAATCTAAAATATATAAAATTTTGATTAAGGAAGTAGAACATGAATACCCATCTTATCTGGTGAAATGGGAAGAGGAAATAGGACTCCTTAGAGATGAGGAACACAGGAAACATTTTTTAAGAAGCTTCTCTTCAACGGATGTCAGGACAATGGAATAGTGTTATAAACTACTGGCAAGGTGGTATGTCACCAAAGGGCACACAGGTATGGGGCAGAGAGCCCTCCGACAGGTTGGAGGGGCTGTGAAACCCTGGGGATCTTTGCGCATCATTGGTGGGAGTGCATAAAAATACAACCCTGCTGGGAGGGAATTGTAGGAGCAATTTGTCAAATAACGGGAGAATGGATTCAGAAAGACCCCTGGGTATGTTTATTCCATGATACGAAAGCGGTCTCCCATTATAAAAATACCCTAGCCTCATATCTCCTAAACGCAGCTAAAAGGTTGATCCCAAGTCTATAGAGAACCCAAGAAGCCCCGAAGATGAAGGAGTGGGTAGCAAGGGTGAGATTCATGGAGGAAACAATACACACAGTAGAGGACTCAAATATCATATCATAAGGTATGTAGAAATTGGATGGAGTTTAAGTCTGATATATGTCAATGACGGAGGTATAGAGGGGGGGGGGGTAGAGGGGAGGGGGTTTTCTTTGTTTTTTTTTTTCTTTTCTGTGTGGTTTTTATGGGGGGGGGGGGGTTGGAAAGAATAAAAGAAGTGGTGTAGCAAGGGATTTAAATGAGGTGGTTGTAAATGGGGTTCACTCAGAACAGAGACCAATCAATAGTGGGGTACCACAAGGCTCTGTACTGGATCCTGTTCACAAATCCTTGTTCTGACAGGGGAGTAGAGACAGATCTGCTGCTTGCAATAATTGCGAACAGCGATGTCTTCTCCCCCAGTCAGTCCCATCCCCCACAGTTAGAAACACTAATAATTAACCCCTTGATTGCCCCCTAGTGTTAACCCCTTCCCTGCCAGTGACATTTACACAGTAATCAGTGCATTTTTATAGCACTGATCGCTGTATAAATGTCAATGGTCCCAAAAATGTGTCAAAAGTGTCTGATCTGTCCACCACAATGTCGCAGTCCCGCTAAAAATAGCAGATCCCCACCATTACTAGTAAAAAAATAAAAAATAATAAAAATGCCATTAAAAATTGGTGTATACTAAAGCGCTGATATATAATTTAAAAGCCCCAAATCTAATAGAATAAAGTAAGATTACTAAATGAAATGCTGCTACCATTAAAAGTGTTCCCACACTTGAAAATAGGTGAAAGATATACAAATAGCATATAAATGGTGCGCAATTCAACCTTAATTATGTGAGCATAGATCTTTAAAAATAATTATTGCCACAATGTCAATTGTGGTCAATAGTGCACAAGTGAAAAAAAATTAAATATATATACACTCCGTATATATAGTGCTGGAGGTGTGTGAAATAAAATATACAATCCTTGTATATAAATGAATATGTGAGTATGTGATCCTTATTATAAAAGAAATGCCAAAACGTGCATCTAAAATCTTATTTAATAGGTGAAAGTATTTGTTGTGTTGGTAAAATGAAAAAAAGTTGAACGACGATTCAGTGATAGCAATCAAGATGATTGGGAATTGTGTGCTGTGTTAGAAAGATTGAAGGAACTCTGGCGTAGCAACAGGTGCTCTGATTACAAGATTGGTACCATACACCAGACAATTAGTGTTGAATACAATCTAATTGCAACAATATGCAGATACACCAGGCGATTACTCTAATTGCAAGGTTGGTGCCATACACCATACAATCCTATAGTATGCAATCTATTTGCTACGATAACCAGATAAACAGATAAACATATACACCAGGCGATTGGTGTTTTAAAAGTGCAGTGGTGCATTACTGATATAGCAATTAAGACAGCTGGTTTAAACTCCCACTGTTTAGAGAAACAAAAAGCAAAAAAGACTGCTATTTTGGAAAATATAAATATAAATATAAAATGTTGCCACTTCGGTATTGGTATTTATAAATATATAGGAAGAAAGAAACAAAAACTTCCTTGAAAAAGTCACGTGACCTGTGATGCAACGTGTCGGGATGAGGAGCTTAGGTGACGCCGTGTGATACACGAGCTCAGCAAAGGAGGAGAAGGGCTGACAGCCCAGGAGCGAAAGCCTGACCATTGACACTTTTTATCTGCACTATATCCACCTGGTACACGTGAGTGCATACAACTTGAGGCATCTCATAGGGAGTCTATAGTTAGCAATATTGCGCAATGGTTTTTGTTTGTTTTTTTCTCTTTTTCATGTTAAAACCGGCTTGAGCATCAGGAAGATTTCAAAGAATCACCTATAATTGTACCGGCAACATTAAGGGAAGTTTTTGTTTCTTTCTTCCTATATATTTATAAATACCAATACTGAAGTGGCAACATTTTATATTTATATTTATATTTTCCAAAATAGCAGTCTTTTTTGCTTTTTGTTTCTCTAAACAGTGGGAGTTTACCAGCTGTCTTAATTGCTATATCAGTAATGCACCACTGCACTTTTAAAACACCAATCGCCTGGTGTATATGTTTATCTGGTTATCGTAGCAAATAGATTGCATACTATAGGATTGTATGGTGTATGGCACCAACCTTGCAATTAGAGTAATCGCCTGGTGTATCTGCATATTGTTGCAATTAGATTGTATTCAACACTAATTGTCTGGTGTATGGTACCAATCTTGTAATCAGAGCACCTGTTGCTACGCCAGAGTTCCTTCAATCTTTCTAACACAGCACACAATTCCCAATCATCTTGATTGCTATCACTGAATCGTCGTTCAACTTTTTTTCATTTTACCAACACAACAAATACTTTCACCTATTAACCACTTCAGCCCCGGACCAATTTGCAGCTAAAGGACCAGGCCCTTTTTGCAATTCGGCACTGCGTCGCTTTAACTAACAATTGCGCGGTCATGCGACGTGGCTCCAAAACAAAATTGGCGTCCTTTTTTTCCCACAAATAGAGCTTTCTTTTGGTGGTATTTGATCGCCCCTGCGGTTTTTATTTTTTGCGCTATAAACAAAAATAGAGCGACAATTTTGAAAAAAATGCAATATTTTTTACTTTTTGCTATAATAAATATCCCCAAAAAATATATAAAAAAACATTTTTTTCCCTCAGTTTAGGCCGATACGTATTCTTCTACATATTTTTGGTAAAAAAAATCGCAATTAGCGATTATTGATTAGTTTGCGCAAAAGTTATAGCGTTTACAAAATAGGGGATAGTTTTATAGCATTTTTATTAATATTTTTTTTTTATTAGTAATGGCGGCGATCAGCGATTTTTATTGTGACTGCGACATTTTGGCGGACACATCGGACATTTTTGACACATTTTTGGGACATTTGTCATTTATACAGCAATCAGTGCTATTTAAATAGCACTGATTCCTATGTAAATGACAGTTGTAGTTAGGGGGTTAACCACTAGGGGGCGGGGAGGAGTCAGTGTGACGTGTTGTGTTTTTTTTACAGTAGGGGGGCGTGGCTGTACGTGTGACGTCATTGATCGGCGTTCCCGATGACAGGGAACCGCCGATCACTGACAGTCAGTGTAGGAAGCGCGGGGAGAGGTTTGTTTACATAGACCTCTCCCCGTTCTTCCGCTCCGTAACCCGATCGCGGGATACCAGCGGCGATCGGGTCCGCTGGTCCCGCGGCCGGGGTCACGGAGCTCCCGACCGGGTCGCGAGCGCGCCGCTAGCGGCGCGCGCGCGACCCACGGGCAGGCACATGCACGATCATGTACAGGTACGTGATTCTGCCTGCCCGAGCCATTCTGCTGACGTATATATGCAGTGGCCGGTCGGGAAGCGGTTAAATAAGATTTTAGATGCACGTTTGGCATTTCTTTTATAATAAGGATCACATACTCACATATTCATTTATATACAAGGATTGTATATTTTATTTCACACACCTCCAGCACTATATATACGGAGTGTATATATATTTTATTTTTTTTTCACTTGTGCACTATTGACCACAATTGACATTGTGGCAATAATTATTTTTAAAGATCTATGCTCACATAATTAAGGTTGAATTGCGCACCATTTATACGTTATTTGTATATCTTTCATCAATAAAAATGCCATAACAATGCCATAAATCTAACCCCTATTTTGTAG
This sequence comes from Lithobates sylvaticus, assembly GCA_028564925.1. Lineage (NCBI taxonomy): Eukaryota > Metazoa > Chordata > Amphibia > Anura > Ranidae > Lithobates > Lithobates sylvaticus. Next base: position 86,427,015 of record CM053031.1, read on the forward strand.
AACCAATCAATATACGCTTATTGCGATTTTTTTACCAAAAATATGTAGAAGAATACATATTGGACTAAACTGAAGATATTTATTATAGCAAAAAGTAAAAAATATTTTTTTTTTTTTCAAAATTGATGCACTTTTTTGTTTATAGTGCAAAAAATAAAAACCGCAGAGGTGATCAAATACCACTAAACGAAAGCTCTATTTGTGGGGAAAAAAGGGACGTCAATTTGTTTGGGTACATGACCACGCATTTGTCAGTTATTTTATTTATTTTTTCATTCAAAGATTTTATTAAAGGTAAATGAGAAACAATACAGAGAAATACAATTGTCAGTTATAGCGACGCAGTGCCGTATCGCTAAAAATGGCCTAGTCATTAAGGGGGCAAATCCTTACATGGCTGAAATGGTTATGTTAAAAAAACCTTTAGGCTTTACAACCACTTTTAAGCCTTATTTTTTTTTGTTGAGATAGGGACTAAGGGCCCATACACACAATACGAAAATCGGACGAAAATCGGACGAAAATCGGACGAAAATCGGACGAAAATCGGACGAAAATCGGACGAAAAATTGCTGATTTTCAGATCGTTAGTTATGGTGCTTTTGACAGCCGATTCTGTTTTTTCATCAGACAAAAGCTGGATGTGAAGACTATAAAACTTTTGTCATACGTGAACTCAACGTCCAATTTTCGTTTAATTAGTACGCATGCGCAGAAACGAAAGAATACATACGAAACTAGTCAACACATGACGTCACTTCTGAAGTTGTATTCTGTCGTACGATAATTTTTGTATGGTGAGTAACCTCTTCACTTTCGACATGAGACTAGCATGCAACAAAAAACAGACGTTCGGTTGTCCGAAAATCTGAGTGTGTACGAGGCTTTACTGTAAATGCTACTTCTTAAGGTACCAGTTTGTCCTTTCCCCCTGGTTCAGCTTGGCCCTTCAGTGTCTAGTCAAGCTTCTGGTTTCTGGGTGGCTCCTTTGCCTCATAAGATCCTATGAAGCCATCCTGGTTGGAAGTTTGGATGAATCTCTCTGCGTCCACAGCAGTGGCATCGAGAGGGGGGCTGACTGGGGCTATAGCCCAGAGTGGGCCCCCAAAAATCTCTGGTTCTCGTATTGCTCATTTGAATTATTAGCCCCGAGTCTCAAGGCCTGGGGTTGGCTGGGAACTTGGGGCTACATACCTCAGCAGTGTAAACATCTAGATTAGACAAATAATTCAACTTCTGTACCACATCCCTAAATTTGATGTATCAAAACTATATAACAGTGTAGTGCTGTGAACAAGGCTTATCGCCGAAACTAGTCTGCTACTGACTGTACTCACTGTGAAGGCTTGAAAATAAATACGCTTGATGTTATGGAGTTGCCGGCTGCTTTTATTCGATGACCGTTTGTCTATTGGTGTGTGGGAGGACACCTCAGCTTGGACACCCCGACTGCAAACTTCCAAAGTAAGACATTGTTTCCCACTGTTCTGAGCCATACAATCTTTGATAAAAATATAACAGTGTAGGCATAAGACTTTTAAGGCACAGCATTTTGGTAAAAAATACCATTTATTCAAAATTGGATAAAACTAGACAATATTCAGTCCATATGACAATAGACTACAATAAAATACAATTGTATAAAACCAGTAGATCGATATTTGCAATGATTGCGTATAGTAGTCTTTACAGCTCAACGCGTTTCTCGGACAAGGTCCTCTTCATCAGGAGATATCAGTATAGACTTTCTATAAATGCCATCTAAAAAGAATGACAAACTTTTATTGATTATATCATATTACAACAATACAAGTTAATTTGACATATTATACAAAAGGTATTCCCCCAAAGATAGAAATGCAAGGGCTCAGATGACACCCACACACACATATATGACACCCATAGGGGTCCCTGCGGTTCCCGCTCCTAATTCCCCTCCTCCTCCAACCTCCAATATAGTCCTATTTATTAGACTTCTTCAAAATAACTTTCATAGGTTACAAAGATTGCCTTTTAATTCAACATCAACACTTATTTTTAGAAATAATAAAGAAACCATTTACCATTTCCTAGAGTAAAGGGGGTTTGGGCTGTTGTTGTTCACATCACATGTAGTTCACATGTAGTTTAGTGTAAACGTCTATCCAGCACAGCCAGTCATTAGTGGGCAAGCCGGGGGCATTCGACCCCAATGAGAGTGAGAGCTGTCAAATCGAAGCTCTGATGTCGGGGATGGGCAGGGCGGATATGCGGGGCTCCGCCCCTTTGTCCCGTGCATAGACAAAACAGCTGGCGTGTATACATTGAGGGGCGGGGAGGAAGGTGGCAGGGGGCAGGACATACCGCAGTGTTCTCCCACTCTCATCTCCTTGCTCCCTGTGCCTCCTGTCCAGGACACCTATATGTGTCTTGAGAGGATCCTGTCCGCAACCAAGCCCAGGCCCAAGGTCACCCCCCCGACTGGGGGCTCCCTCAAAGGTCACGACAGCCTAACACTCCATCTCCAGCTTCTACCCGAACAACCACTCCCCAGCTGGGCTGACCCAGAGTATTTGAGGGGGCCTACCCCTGCCAGTCAAAGTTGGGGATTGGTTGGAGTACTGCAAAAAGCCTGCAAAAATTTACTGATACTATCACAAAAAAAATAAACACTTCTACACTTCTAGCACTAGAGGGCGCTACAAAGGAATATTATCATGTAATAGCACCGAAAGACGTTCATTGATCATGATGATCCAAGTTATCCTGGCCTTTATATAATTCAAGCTGGACCGTGGGGGGTTTTCACAATCAGGGTATAGTGATTCTTGCAGCTGTAAAAAGAAATGTTAGCAATTTTTTTGTGGGATTCAGGGCTCCCCCCACTGTACAGCCGAGTAATGCCTGTTGCAGGGATTTAATTAGTTTGATTCCGGTGAGAGTGTACATAAGATTATAGGTGTGAATCCAAAATCTTTTGACTTTTGGACCATATGTGAAAAGCTAAATCCTCCCAACCACGACCTCTGAAACAGTGGGGGGGAGGCTCCTAGGACCCACAAGGCTATCCTAGCTAGAACTATATACCACCTCAGAAACACTTTGTTATTAGCCTATATTAATAAGGTGTTGATTATAGTTTTAGATACTTTAGTGCATTTTTGATAAACAATTCTGTAGTTTTATTAATTCTTATATAGTATAAACTAAACTCTCTAAATCAACATTATTTTTAATCTTTATGATGCTAGCAATATATGGAAATGTATATTATATTTACTTGTTTTCAGCTTTTTTTCTTTACATTTCTTCAGTTGATTCCTGGTTTCTGGCCTGGGCCAAAATAATGTCATATATGCTAGGAGTCTTCTTTGGCCTTTTTCTTTCATCTGGAAGAGGGGAGGAGGGGATTTCTCACCTAAGCATGCTCAGCTGCCTGCATGGCCTTTTCTCTCTGACCTTTACTCTTCTGCACACATGCAGCCAGGGGCAGACTGACAACTGATGGGGCCTCCGGGCAATAGAAGATCATGGGGCCCCCTGCGTCCCAAGCCATACCTGCACAGGGGGACATTGGGGGGGAGCACACAGGGAGACACTGTGGAGGGGGGAGAAGGCACACAGGGGGACACTGGGGGAGGGAGAGGGCACACAGGGGGACACTGGGAGGAGCACACAGGGAGACCCTGGGCGGGGGGAGAGGGCACGGGGGACACTGGGGGAGGGAGAGGGCACAGGGGGACACTGGGGAGGGGGGAAGCACACAGGGGGACACTGTGGGGGTGGAGAGAACATAGGGGGACATTGTGGGGGGGCACACAGGGGGACACTGTGAGGGGTATGGAGCACACAGGGGGACACTGTGGGGGGAAGCACACAGGGGGACACTGTGGGGGGAGCACACAGGGGGACACTGGAGGGGGCGCACACAGGGGGACACTGGGGGGAGCACACAGGGGAACACTGTGGGGGGGGGGGGGGGAGAGCATACAGGGGGACACTGTGGGGGGAGCACACAGGGGGACACTGTGGGGGGGGGGGAGAGCATACAGGGGAACACTGGGGGGGAGCACCCGGAGACACTGTGGGGGGGGGAGCACATAGGGGGACACTGTGGGGGGAGCACACAGGGGGACACTGTGGGGGGAGCACACAGGGGGACACTGTGGGGGGAGAGCATACAGGGGAACACTGGGGGGGAGCACCCGGAGACACTGTGGGGGGGAGCACATAGGGGGACACTGTGGGAGGGAGAGCACACAGGGAGAAACTGTGGGGGGGGGGGAGAGCACACAGGGGGACACTGTGGGGGGGAGAGCACACAGGGGGACACTGTGGGGGGGGGGAGCACACAGGGGGACACTGTGGGGGGAGCACACAGGGGGACACTGGAGGGGGCACACACTGGGGGACAATGGGGGGGTGCACACAGGGGAACACTGGGGGGAGCACACAGGGGAACACACAGGGGAACACTGGGGGGAAACACGCAGGGGAACACTGGGGGGGCACACAGGGGGGACAGTGTGGGGGGGAGACAGGGGGGACAGTGTGGGGGAAGAGCATACAGGGGGGACAGTGTGGGGGGAGAGCACACAGGGGGACAGTGTGGGGAGGGGGAGAGCATACTGAAGTGTTCCCCGGGCCCCTGGACTGCCCCCTTTCTCCGATTGCGACACTCCAGTAAAAACAAAATTTCACTCACCCCATGCCTGCATTGCAATAGTACCGCTAGCGGCGCGCTGCCTCCCGCCGGCCCCTCCTCTCTTCTCGTCCGTCCTAGACTCCTAGGTGATACAGTGCAATGCTTGCACTGTATCACCTAGGAGTCTAGGATGGACAAGAAGAGAGGAGGGGCCGGCGGGAAGCAGCACGCCGTTAGCGGTTCTATTGCAATGCAGGCATCGGGTGTGAAGCACCTGCAATAATACATCTAACGGCACCACTGTAGATCGGACAGCTTCTTCCTCACAACAGTGCAAAGGCAGCCAGGCACACATTAACAACCGTCCATTCACTCCAGCACATTGATCAGTCTAGAGTTTGTCTTTTTAACATTTATTTGCTAGTAGAATTTGGGAGGGGATTTGGGGTTATGTGGGATACTCCAAAACACCAGGTATTTTTGGCAGAGAACACTCTCCTCGCAGTAGCAATAGCACTAGTGTTGTTAGACTGGAGCAGTCCACAGTTTACGGCTGGGGACCATGGAATAATTTGAGCACAGTTAAAGGCAGACTGGAACAGCCTGCAGTTCATGGCTGAGGACCATGAAATAGCTTGAGTATAAGTAAGGAGGCACTATTTACAGCAGGGGTCTTCAAACTACGGCCCTCCAGTTGTTCAGGAACTACAATTCCCATCATGCCTAGTCATGTCTGTGAATGTCAGAGTTTTACAATGCCTCATGGGATGTGTAGTTCTGCAACAGCTGGAGGGCCGTAGTTTGAGGATCCCTGATTTACAGGATCTTTGCACACACTCAGTCCATAGGTGCCCTTCCTTCCTCGCAGCTCACAGATCCATCCCCTAAAGGCCCAATGCTATTTAACAGCATCCCAACCACCAACTAGGCACACCTTCCCAGGAATTGGCTAGCACTTGCTCAGTATTCAAGCTGGTCATTTGAATTCTCCATCTTTACGTTTCAGAAACTTCTTCCAGAGCTAGGGGATAGCAATCAAACTCCCATTCTGTGAAGCCCTGAGCAGTCCAGACCAAACAATTACTGCTACCCTGATTACAGAAGCAGCCATAACAACATTTCTCTAGCATCCTGTGGGTGCTACATATAGGTTGTAGCACTATATATAGTAACACATTTATATAATATTGTACAGTCAGATTGTAATGTGTGTGGTATGCTTTAGGGAAAAATAAGCTTGTTACAAATTCTAACTAGAAGATTTACCATTGCCTTTAATTGCACACATATGTTTTTAAACTGTAACATCTAGCAGACTAAGCTTTTTTCGGGTAGCAAGATCATGCCCATGGCTACCATTGTGTTTTTGCTTAATGCAAGATGTTTATTATACTACATTCTATTTTTAAACCAATCTCAACTGTCTTGTGCCGCTGCTTAGGAGTTTCATAGCTTTTAAGGACGGAAAGTTTCGGAAACGCAAAGAGTAACGGCAGAGAAGACTCCTGACTGGTAGTAATGCTAGGCCAAAATATACAATCCCACATTTACTTTCCGTTTACACCTCCCACCCAAACTGTAAGAATCATTAAAAATGGACTTCTGTGCTGAGTTATTTTTGCTTTGTGATCTAACAAGCCCAGCCTGTGACAGTGACACTGTTCTTAAAATGAGAAAACCTGGCCAACAGATGTGTAGAGGGAAGAGATGAAGTCATTTAATGTTTGGCAAAGAAAAAAAAAAACGTCCAGATTGTTAACATACAGTGGTGTGAAAAAGTGTTTGCCCCCTTCCTCATTTCCTGTTCCTTTGCATGTTTGTCACACTTAAGTGTTTCGGAACATCAAACCAATTTAAACAATAGTCAAGGACAACACAAGTAAACACAAAATGCAATTTGTAAATGAAGGTGTTTATTATTAAAGGTGAAAAAAAATCCAAACCATCATGGCCCTGTGTGAAAAAGTGATTGCCCCCCTTGTTAAAACATACTATAACTGTGGTTGTCCACACCTGAGTTCAATTTCTCTAGCCACACCCAGGCCTGATTATTGCCACACCTGTTCACAATCAAGGCATCACTTAAATAGGAGCTGCTTGACACAGTAAGGTCCACCAGAAGATCCTTAAAAGCTACACATCATGCCGAGACCCAAAGAAATTCAGGAACAATTGAGAAAGAAAGTAATTGAGATCTATCAGTCTGGAAAGGGTTATAAAGCCATTTCCAAAGCTTTGGGAATCCAGCGAACCACAATGAGAGCCATTATCCACAAATGGCGAAGACATGGAACAGTGGTGAACCTTCCCAGGAGTGGCCGGCCGCCCAAAATTACCCCAAGAGCGCAGTGACGACTCATCCAAGAGGTCACAAAAGACCCCACAACAACGTCCAAGGAACTGCAGGCCTCACTTGCCTCAGTTAAGGTCAGCGTTCATGCCTCCACCATCAGGAAAAGACTGGGCAAAAATGGCCTGCATGGCAGAGTTCCAAGGAGAAAACCACTGCTGAGCAAAAAGAACATCAAAGCTCGTCTCAATTTCTCCACAACACATCTTGATGATCCCCAAGACTTTTGGGACAATATTCTGTGGACCGATGAGACAAAAGTGGAACTCTTTGGAAGGTGTGTGTCCAAGTATATCTGGCGTAGAAGGAACACTGCATTTCAGAAAAAGAACATTATACCAACAGTAAAATATGGTGGTGGTAGTGTGATGGTCTGGGGCTGTTTTGCTGCTTCAGGACCTGGAAGACTTGCCGTGATAAAAGGAACTATGAATTCTGCTGTCTACCAAGAGATCTTGAAGGAGAATGTCCGACCATCTGTTCGTGTACTCAAGCTGAAACGAACTTGGGTTCTGCAGCAGGACAATGATCCTAAACACACCAGCAAGTCCACCACCGAATGGCTGAAGAAAAACAAAATGAAGACTTTGGAGTGGCCTAGCCAAAGTCCTGACCTGAATCCTATTGAGATGTTGTGGTATGACCTTAAAAAGGCCGTTCATGCTCGAAAACCCTCTAATGTAACTGAATTAGGACAATTCTGCAAAGATGAGTGGGCCAAAATTCCTCCAGGACGCTGTAAAAGCCTCATTGCACGTTATCGCAAACGCTTGGTTGCAGTTGTTGCTGCTAAGGGTGGCCCAACCAGTTATTAGGTTTAGGGGGCAATCACTTTTTCACACAGGGCCATGATGGTTTGGATTTTTTTTCACCTTTAATAATAAACACCTTCATTTACAAGTTGCATTTTGTGTTTACTTGTGTTGTCCTTGACTATTGTTTAAATTGGTTTGATGTTCCGAAACACTTAAGTGTGACAAACATGCAAAGGAACAGGAAATGAGGAAGGGGGCAAACACTTTTTCACACCACTGTAAATTCTCTTGATGAGACTTTGATGTGTGACGTATTGCACTATAGCACTTATCTATGGCTCGTATGGTTTTAATATATTATTATCACAGAGACAGCAGTTAAAACTGTCTGCATAAGCATCTTGTACTGTTCATATGTATGTAAAAGTTTGTATACCTTTAAAACAGTATACTTACATATGGCGCTTGTAGACCCCTTAGGCAGTAATAGCCCTTTCTCTTGTTAGGGGAGCTTTAAAAATCCTACCCCTGCCCAAGAAAATTGCTTCTAGGAAATTGCGAGAAGTCATTATTTATTTTAACAGCTGTGTGTTTTTTTAACCCATAGGCAGGCACCAGTAAAAAACGATCATGTGTTTGATTCTCTTGGTAATCGTAAAGCAAAATCTGACATGGCAGATTACAGGTGGTAACACTCTTGTCCATGGTAGATGGTTATATATTTCAGAGATATTTTAGTTTCAGTTGGTCATAGTAAAGCCTTTAGCAGAACAGTGCATAAAGAAACAGCAATATGCAAAGTACATCGGAAAAAATAATAATTTGCATGACATCATTGAATATTTCTGGGGGTTTACTATGCCATGGGAAAGCAGTTTATCATTTGCAACAGAATATTTTCGAAAAGAGCTCTACTGAAAAATGCATTTATTGCCCTAGAACGACAAATCAGATTCAAAGATTTTTTTGGGGGGGAGGGCTGGGTCTGATTTGTGGTGTTTGAGGAATAGCAACAGTTCTTAACAATGACACATTAATGAATGAAGTCCTTAGAATTGGCAATGTTTCCTTTACATGATGGTAATCTCAGTAATTTTGTGTGTGCATGACTGCTTGTGATTATCGTGCAATTATACTGTGTAACTGCATAGAGATAAGGGGAAAAGGCATCCATGTGTAACCTATTCAAGTGAATGGGTGCATTACTAACTCAAAACAAGCCTTCCAGAGTATTTTGGGGCACCTGTTCCTGGTTATTCGCATAATGAAGGAAGGATAAGGACAACAGCATAAATCTTATACTTAAAAAAAGTGTCTGCAGCGGTAGCTTCTATATTTATTACCTAGGTTTCTTTTAAAGTTTGAGTTTTGTTATATAGCAGCTGGGTCACATAAAGGCATCACAGGTGTCACATACTATATGAACACTAGGTGGCACTGCATTTGTCAAAGTGTTATACAGTGGAACCTCGGTTTGCGAGTAACCCGGTTAACGAGCGTTTTGCAAAACGAGCACTGTATTTCTAAAAATCCTAACTCGGTTTGCGAGTGTTGTCTCGCAAAACGAGCAGGATTCAGGCCAAAAGTCGTGTGCATTACCGCTTTTGGCCTGAGGTGGGGGGCACCGGAGCCGAACAGCGCCGATCATCGGCGTTCGGAAATGCACAGAAAGGCCCGAGGACAGTTCGGCTGACCTCGGCAAACCTCGGAAAGGCTCGTGAACAGAGTCTTTCCGAGGTTTGCCAAGGTCAGCCGAAGTGTGCTCGGGCCTTTTCGGACGTTTCCGAGGCTCTCCAGCTCTCTGGCTCTCTCTCTGGCCGCATGCGCTATTGCATCCCATTGAAGTCAATGCGGAACGAATGATTTTCATTTCCATTGACTTCAATGGGAAAACTCGCTTTGATATGTGAGTACTTTGGATTATGAGCATACTCCTGGAACGGATTATGCTCGTAATCTGAGGTTCCACTGTATTATGTTCCAGATGGGGCTTAAAGCAGGACTAAGCACCAGAACCTGAAAATGTTATTTTATTCTCTACTTTATGCAGGCCAGTCAAGTTCCTCCCCTCCAAACTTACTCATCCATGTCTTTATGGACCTTGCTTTGTGCACTGGTGCGCAGTCATGTTGGAACAGGAAGGGGCCATCCCCAAACTGTTCCCACAGAGTTGGGAGCATGAAATTGTCCAAAATGTCTTGGTATGCTGACTCCTTAAGAGTTTTCTTCACTGGAACCAAGGGGCCAAGCCCAACCCCTGAACAACCGCACACTATAATCCCCCCTCCACCGAATGATTTGGAGGGGTGGCCCAAAACTTTTGGCAATATAGTGTGGAACACCTTTGGGATGAATTTTAGCGGTGACTGCAAGCCAGGCCTACTCGTTCAACATCAGTGCCGGATCTAACAAATGGAAGAATGGCCAAAATTCCCATGGACACGCTCCTAAACCTTGTGGACAGCCTTCCCAAAAGAGTTGAAGCTGTTATAGCCGTAAAGGGTGGGCCTACTCAATATTGGACCCTATGGACTAAGACTCGGATGCCATTAAAGTTCATGTGTGTGTAAAGGCAGGTGTCACAATTATTTTGCCAATATAGTGTATATGACATAATTTTGGCCTAGGCCAGAAACCAGGAAGCAACTGAGAAAAGTAAAAAAAAGTGTTTTTAAACAAATACACTTACACTTTTAAGATGTCTTATGCCTGTTAAATATTTAATCTACATTTTGGCCCAAGATCATGTCTCCTGGCTGCCTTCAGATGCCAAGCACAGAAAATGTTACAATACACCACAACAAACATTCTCTATTGAGAATGAGTCCCATGTCTTCTCTGCAACCTGTGTGGAGTTGACCATGCTTCCCTACCCAGTGAATATCTTGATTACAAGCTTAAAAAAATTTCAGACCTCTTCTGTAGGTACTGTAAGTATCTCAGGAAACTGTTCTCTATAACTACTGGAGTAACCTCCTTTATCTCCTTTTCCTGCGAAATAAGATACGTTTGGGATCAGTCCAAAGTTCTGCTTTGTTAATGGTAAGTGTCCCGGACATTGTTTAGAGCTTGCGATTAAAATGGAAAAACAGAAAAACCCACACATGCTTCCAGCAACATTTATACAAGAAGATGTGCACAGCATTTAATGAGGCTTATCTTTATAGTCAGTTTAATTTATGCTTTTTTTCTAGGGAAATGCTCCAAAGATTATGTGCTTTCAGGAAATTCAACTCATAAAGCAAGTATGTAGAATGGAAAATGTCAGTACATTATCGAAGATACATTCTGGAATCCTTATGCACAGTGCACAGAAAAATAGAGTGGAGCACCTTAGCACAACCAACTCAAGTTCATCTTTTACCAATTTAGAGTAATACGGTAAATACCTAAAGAGAAACATCTCTCGGATATGAAAAAATTAAAAGTAAGCAGCTACAAATAGTGTAGCTACTGACTTTTAAGATACACACCAGCCAATGGAGGTCACCACTAGCTTACTCCCAGCTGATTCTTCTCACTGCTGCAGATCAACTGAACCGCCATCTTGGATTTGGGAGCTGGCTCTGACTTCTTGATAAATCACAGCCAGCTCTCTACTGAATATGTGCAAGATTGGGCAGCACAGTTGGGGGCTTGTGGGGGTGGCCAATGTGATGTCATCTTTGAGAACAGGAATGGGAAAGTTGTGGAAAATGGATACCAACAAAAAGTTTAACTCCCCCCCAAAAAAAACAAAACCTGCCATTAAGATAGAGGAAGAAGGGAAGATGAGGATGATAGAAACTTTTGGAGTGACAGCAAGGCATGATTACTGATTGGTTGCTAAAGTTTACTACGCTTGGAACATTGCTTTTTTGCTTTTTTTAAAACAGCCTTACTTTGAAGGACTAGAAGAGATGCATAACTGGGTGGTAGTGTTTCTAATAAGTATATGACAGATTTCAGATCAGTGGCGTGTTCACACACATCCATCCCATGTAAAGCCAGTGTTATAGAGCAGACTGACATAATGAAAACATTGCTTGCATTTATTTATTTTTGTAAGTCATGATACTATTGGCAAGTAATCAGCGGTATAAATATTTCGAGTGGGATTTAGCGGCATTTCATTTAAATCGCTAACTCCATAGCAGAGTTGGGGGATTTCAACACTGTTCTGTGTTTGGATCTGGATTATGATTGGAAATGGTTGGTTTATATAGGAATTTATCACTACACTGTAACTTTAAGCCACTAAGAACCCAACTGAAAATGTAAAAGCTTTGTTTTAAGCGCCTAGAACTCAGCAATACTTCTCTTTGTATCTTTCAAAGCCAAGAGTAAAAAATTGTCCTGACCTGTAACCTTACACTAATGCCGTGTACACACGATCGGAAATTCGGCCAGCAAAAGACACATGAGAACGTTTGGTTGGAAAATGTGACCGTGTGTATGCTCCATCTGACTTTTTCTGGCCGAATTCCAGCCAGCAAAAGATTGAGAGCATGTTCTCAATTTTTCAGTCGGAAAAAGTCTGTAGTAATTCCGACGCACAAAATTCCTATGCATGCTCGAAAACAATTTGATGCATGCTCGGAAGCAATGAACTTAATTTTCTCGGCTCGTCGTAGTGTTGTATGTCGCTACGTTCTTGATGGTTGAAAGTTCAGAGAACTTTTGTGTGACCGTGTGTATGCAAGCCAAGCTTGAGCAGAATTCTGTCGGAAAAACCATCCAAGATTTTTCCGACGGAAAATCGGTTTGTGTGTACGGGGCATTACCCTTAACCTAAAGCTGGCCATAGATGGATCGAATGTTGGCAGGTTCAGCAGGGACAGGCTGAGATTCAATCTACTTATGGGCAGGCTGATTGTACTGAAGTCGACCCATCAACTAACTTCAGCACAACCAGCCTGTCAGATTTTTTTAATGCGATCACTGCCGGCAGCTATAGCAGGGAAGGCTCTCCATCGGCAGAACAAAATAGCGCTGCGAGAGGGTTTCCCCATCAACACCGAATGTGTTGATGGGGGAATCAAGCAATTTTACACCCATGGTGGAAGGAAAAAAAATTGCATAATCTATGGGGTGCTTAACACTGACACTTAATTCACCCCTCTGCTCAACTCTAACCCCTAAAATTTTGCATAAAGACCCTGTTCAATGCATTAGTGTAATATTAAAAGGTATTTTTACAGCGCTGTCCTATTATCACTCAAAGGTGACAACAAGATATAGAATAAAAGAACTGCAACTAAAATGTGAGACACACACAATAATCAAAACAGGAAAAAAATAGCTGCGCTAATAAAATTTAAGTGAAACATAATGTGGTGAAAATGACGATATGTTCAACACAACAAAAAAGCATATATGTACACAACAGAGATATCTTTCCGTATATGCCAATGCTGCATCAAAAAGGTACAACACTCCTTAAATGTGCAAAAATTAAGCAAATGAAAGAAATGAAAAATTGGAAGTAACTCCAGATGTCCAATCCACTCCAGTGGGTTACTGAAAAGAATTTATCCCCAAAAATTAGAGTTCAAAAAAGGACAGTTCAAAGATGATGGTTCCTCCACCTTTCAATCATTAGTGACTTGTCGTTATTACATTAGTCACTAATGATTGAAGGGCGGAGGAACCATCATCTTTGAACCTCCCAGGCCTTCTGCTTGGGGAGCATGTGTTGTGCTATAAAGAGGCCTAAGCCTGGGGCCTGAAGCCTCATGCTGTCTTGATAGAGGGATATCCCTGTGTCTGATTTTGTCAGGACATTCTCCTTCTCCTCACATGACAGTGTTTGGACCTGGAAAGTAGTTGCTCAGGCCCAAGCACTGCATCATGAGAGTAATTCACTTGCCCCCCAACCCAGAAGCAATGGATATTTTGCAAGGGCTCCACCAGAGCAGTCAGAGTAAATGAACATGAAATTTAGTACTAAATATGCCACACTCCCAGACCGAGTGTAGTTGTTAATATGAGACGGCCTCAGTCAGGTCTCTTTTGCAGGCCACGCTTTAACGCGTTTACCCTGCCCACCAGAGCTCAGGCATACACCTCAATCACTAGGCCCCCGTTGGGCAGGCCAAAATGCATCAGGGAGCATGGCCCGTGAAAGGAGAGCTGTCTGAGGCTGTCTTATGTAAACTTCTGTTATGCAGTCAGGCTGGAAGTTCAGCTTTTTTAGTATGCAATGCATCTGTCACTGGAGGATGAGCTGGCACCCCTATCTCTGAGGACCAGAGGGAATCGACTTTTCTCTAAGCTTTGAGCAGTGCTCCAAGTCCAATTACAGATCACAGTGAGCCCATAAACATTTACTCTAGCTTTATCCCTAGCCCTTAATTATTGAGGCTAAACTCCAGGGAAATTAACCAACTACCCTTGCCCTACACTGCAAAGGCTAGATGCTCATGTTTTTCTGGAGCACCTTAAAAAAGCAGTTTTACTTACCTTATCTCTCGCTCCCACAGGCTTCTCCCCTCTATGTGGCTGGTCCCTTGAAGCTGCTTCTCTTTATCGCTCAGTCTATTGGTCACACTCTACTGATACCACATATCATATAGGACCAACAGTCATTCATTGTAAGTCAGAACTCCAAAAGCCCACCCAAAACCTAAGGCATTAAAATAAAGTAGAAAGTGCTGGATGTTGGGGTAGCAAGTGATAAGGTAAGCAAAACTGCTTTTTAAGACTTTCTAAACAAAAACAAGCCCAAGTACAGTAGTAGTTTTGCCTCAGTCTGTGGGAAGAGAATGATTGGGCTGTTAGGCACATTTGCAAGTGTGAATGTAGCCTAAACTACAGTATATATGTAAAAAAGAATAGAATATGAGGGTTAAAATGCAATCTGTTTATTTTTTGCTGTCTTTGTCCCAGTGGACAGATTTCTCTTTCTGTCCTAGAGGCAGCGAAAATCTCTGCAAAGTAAGGGAAATTCCCTTAGACAGTGGTCCCCAGAGCACTTTTCCTGATTAGATTTCCCCTCGCCTCTTTTTTGGGAAGAACTGTAAAATGTGGATCTTGTAGAAAAAACGATGTCGCTGCTGTAGCCAGACCAGAAATACAGTGGGGTGGATGTGAGGGATGAAAGAGGAATAAACAGTTCAAAAGATCAACATTCAGAGGGAAGAGTCAGCTCCCCTATGTAGGTCCAGAATAAACCTAATATATGAAAACAGAAAAAAACTGAGGGCAAAACTGTAGAGTGTTGGAAACTGCTATTAGGTAATGAATGTAATGGAGGAAATATCAGCTTGTCATCTGTGGAGGTCTGTACATCCCTAGCAGAGATTGGTAGGCACGCGGCTGGTATTGTGCAGAGATCACCCGGGAAGCTGCTTCTCACAGTTCTCATTTATCTTGGCTCCAAGACATATCAGCTAATTTGACTATGAGGGAGCAGCCACCACCCCTCACTCGCCCATCTCCCCTATAAAATCAGGCACTAGAGCACTCCCCCTTTCCTTATGGTCGAACAAAGGAACAGATACCTGAAATGCATTACCACGCCCCCTTACGGAGTGACATCCTCACCTTTCTCAAGGCAACTTGAGAAAGGAGCACGCATGACTTGTCACTTTGCACATGCTCTGAAACGCGTTGTTCGTTTCCCTTCCCAATGACATCACCCGCTGACACTGACGCCGCGATTCACGCTGCGCTCCATCCAGAGGACTGCCCAGACGGACACCTCGCGGCACCCCCAGCACAGACGTTTGTCAGGGAAGAAACCGGAGAAGAACTGGCAGATATGCCAATATCTATTATGGTCGTGGGAATCTACGCATTAGCAATCGAAACGTAACAGCGAACGCACGTTAGCGGCAGCTAATGTGCGTATGCAAAACGTGCTAATTACCAGTGTTTTGCTGGCCTATATAAGGACTCCAATTGCTCTCATAAATCGCTGGATTATCTTTATCTCTGTATCCTGTGTTCCTGTGTTTCTTGCTCCTGTTTGATTACCTGGCTTACCCTGGCCTGCTCTGGTTTCTCTCCTGACTCTGAATCCGGCTTGTTTCACGGACCTGCTCTTGTCTGTTCCAGATTGACTTCCTGTGTATGACCCCGGCTTGATCACAACTGCACCTCCTGCCTATGCTTCTGACTGCCTTCCTGTGTTTGACCCCCAGCCTGGCTTCTGATAACGTCTCTGCTTTTCCACCTGTTAAGATCCGCCAGTACCTCCAGGGAATCATTGGCTGTGACCACCTTCTCTGCTCCTGGGTGTTCGCTTCTGAAACCATCAGACAGCTTTACCGGCAGGCAACCCGTGCATCTCTGGGCATAGCACCCTCTGTTCCATACTCCAGGGGTACTCTGCACTCAGCCGCAAGGGGAGCTCTCTTGTCACCTCAGCCTCCAGCCTGGCACGTGACACCATCCTTCTCGGCAGTGGCGTTGCAGCTGTACACATCTAGCAGCTGATGTCTTTACGTGATGAGACTGTACCCCTTCTCCAACATGTGAGTGATCCATTGCCCATGTGTTTACTGCATCAAATAAATATTGCTCTTCTCTCCCTTTTTATCATCACCTCATCCCAGCTGAGGTTCCCAAGCCAGCCGAGGACACAGAGAAGCCACTGCTTTACCATGTTGCATGCGGTTCAGCTTCCCCAGCCACAGCACTCCTGTCTGCATCTGCCCAGCACCTTCCTGGCCAAACTCTGCATATTAGAAGAGTGCCAAACAAGACAAGGACATCCAGACGCTGATGTTCTCATGCTAAACACGCACAACAGCAGGAGAGGAGTTTGCTATCTGCTTCTAGTATGCTGTCTGCTTTGTAAAGCCTAAGGAATTAAGTACAATTGCTTTCTTAAAGGCATTATAAACCTTCCTACCCGCACCTTGTATTTTCTATCTGCATACAATGTGCATTGGTCATGTAGTTTCATGGTATCAATTGTTGCTCTATGTGCACAGTCTATAGCTTTCTGGTGTCAGAAGTTTCTGTTTGTATTAAAAAATGAGGTATGTGGCATGGAAATCTACAGGTTAAGCTTGTCCTCTGTCTGTAGTCTGAGAACTAACATTTCCGGTGATGTGGCTACATACCCCACAATCCCTGGGTCTCTCAGTCTAGTGCTCTGCAGGTAAGAGCTAAACAGTAATTATATCTGAAACAGACACAACAAGCAAAGCAATTAACAGAGAGCTCAGCATGCAATGTAGTGTCATTTGCATTCCAACATTTTTGATGCAACACAGGGGAAATGACAAATCATTCTTTGGATTCTGTTTGACCTGGAACAAGAAGGGACAAGCTACTGTAGGTGAATGAATACATATACATAGGGGAATTAATCAGCCATGGCACTACAAACTGCACTTACAGCAAACCCATCATTACAAGGTGAGGCAAACAAAGGACACAGGGAATATAACTATAAAAGTTCTGCATTTGTACATGCTCCCCACGGCATTGCCCAGCTCCCCATTCTTTTTTTTAAAGAATTCCGATTATGGATTTTTTAATAGCTTCATTGCTTCAGCTTGGACCACTGTAACTATGCAGATACCATTTCTGGCAAACACCCTTGGAAGCTGGAAATCACTGAAGTAGACATTGCTACTCCAGTGATCTCCACTTGTTTCCAGGTCCCGTGCTGAACATTCGCCCTGCTGCTTTCTGAATTTAGTAGGTTGGTTGCATGGCATGGGCGCCATTCAGAGAATGCATTTTCTGAATGAATACAAAGTGTTCTCTAATTGGACATAGTGGGGAGGTGACATCACGTTTTCTACCTCGTTGAATCAGAGAACACTTCTGGCTGGTCTCTGGTGTTCAGAATGCAGCAGGGCCACCACTGGGCGTGGGACAAGGAAGCAAGAGGAGATCATTGAAGTAGCAGTGTCTACTTCAGTGGTTTTCAACTTCCAGGGGAATCGGCCAGGTATGGTATATTCATAGTTACATTGGCCCAAGCTGGACCAATCTAACTATATAAAAAAAAAAAACATACCTGGATTTTCTCTTTAAAAAGACAATAGCTACAACAGCTTGGAAAATAGGCTCCAATAGGATTCGCCGATATGTTCGTGAATAGTGGGCATCCTGCTTAGTTCATCGAGCCTCAGGCAAACTAAAATTTGCTTGGTTCGCTCATCCCTACTCCTAGGACTTCTGATAGTGCTGCTTATTTGTAGGAGCATGCTGGAATTCAATTGATTAAAAATATAATCTAATGATGCCCCTTCCTGAAAAGTTGCATTAAGAATCTGCAATTTAGTACAGTCCTGTACAATGGATTTCCCATTTCCAATTCTATCACTTTATACACCATGGGAACAGTTGATTGAGATTTTCACAGGTTCCACAAGTGTGACATCATTTTGCATCATGAAAATTCCAATAAATACTTTAATATTACAATATTATTTTAATTTACCTTTTCTAAGCAGTGCATCACTTTCCAATTCTCATAGCAACAATATTTGCACACATGTTATGCTAATCTAAGGCTAGTCATGTATTGCATTAGAGGAGACTTGAGTGAAGATGTGTCCTGGCCTGGCTTATGAAAATTATGGAAATCTGGCCCTGGTCAGCACAGAATGAAATTCCACTTTGCTTATGTCTTGCATTATGAAGAGCTGAAATGTGACATGTTTGTTGAATTTGGTGAAAACTCAGAGACATCTGCAGTCAGTTGAAAAAGGGGACATTTGCCCTGAGCGGTCAAAGACAATGGCTCCACCAGTTAATATTTAAAGATCTGATTTGGTTGTTAGTGGCAACTAACTAAAAATAATATCTGGTACAAATGTACAAAACATTGTTCATCATCTGTTTATAGAAATGTTGTCTGTTTGCTGTCCAGCAATTTATTTAATTCTTGCAGATGCAAATTCAGTGCCATGTCACCTATGGCAGAATCAGAGTTATTTTACACAAGTAGTAACACTTTGACATGGTGTCACACAAGCCATGTAATCTGTGAAATACGGTACTCATTGTGCCATAGTACCTCTTAGTGCTGTGTTATCTGAGCCCCACAATGCCACACAATGCCATACAATGCCACACAGGGAGTAGAGTTGTCCAAATTGCACTAAATGACAAAACAAGAAGGGTGCAACTGCCTCGGGTATTCCCTTTCGACACTTTTATGAAATAAATTATACAAGTGGTTCTACTCAAAAACCAACTTGATCACAAACTCTAAAAAAAGACTAGGAAACCATCCTCAGTGTCTGTGTGAATGGGAGGGGGGGCTAATAGTATTAGTCTATTTCCTGTAGCTCAATGATTGGTTTCACTTGTTGCCTAGAACTGTCATTACACAATTCATTCGACTATTTCAATGAATGACAATGACTGACAGAGACGGACAAATTTAAGTTCACAAAATGCATAGGGAAACAAAGCTATCCATTTACAATGCATCCCTGACACTTAAAGAGAAGAAAACTAAAGCTTTTTAACCATACTTCTCTTCTGGTTTAGGGGAGTGCAGATATTTCTGCACTCCTCTGACCCAAATTGAGCCGCCCACAATGGGCTGAAGTTTGCTGATGTCACAAAGCCATTCCAGGCTCTTGAAGTATTCCAACTTTGACATCAGGATATACCCAAATGCCTGTCCGGAATCTGGCTCAGCTTCCCATTGTGCCGCTGAGAGCCTGAGCCAGCTACTTCCACCCCCTACACAGTCTAGCGAGCACTGGAGGGGCAGAGCAGAGAGTGGTGACTGACAATCAATGCTCTCTGCTCAGAGCGGTCTGAGTACTGAACAATCAGTGGTCATGTGATCTCTCAGCTCTCAGTCTAATGCCTCGTACACACGGTCATATTTTCCGATGGCAAATGTTTGATGTGAGCTTGTTGTCGGAAAGTCCGACCGTGTGTATGCTCCATAGAACATTTGTTGTCAGAATTTCCGCCAACAAATGTTTGAGAGCAGGTTCTCAAATTTTCCGACAACAAAACTTGTCGGGAATTCCGAGCGTGTGTACACAATTCCGATGCACAAAAGTCCAAGCATGCTCAGAATCAAGCAGAAGAGCTGCATTGGCTATTGAACTTCATTTTTCTCGACTCGTCGTACGTGTTGTACGTCACCGCGTTCTTGCCGATTGGAATTTCCGACAACATTTGTGTGACTGTGTGTATGCAAGACAAGTTTGAGCCAACATCCGTCGGAAAAAAATCCATGGTTTTGTTGTCGGAATGTCCGATCGTGTGTACAAGGCATAAGAGTCAGTGAGGGACATTAGACCAAGGCTGCAGCCATATGGGTAAATATAAATGTTTTTTTTCCCTCACTTCTCCTTTAAATTTAGCTATAAGACCTCGAAATTACCATATAAACTGAACGTTTTACCTATCATTGTAAAACATTCTCAGTAGTTCCTCCTGATGACCCCTATGTCACAACATGAAACAGTAATGATGTGGAGGATGGCAGGAAGAACCAATCAGCGAAGTGGGGGACCAGAATTCAACACTCCCAAAAATGTTGGTTCCTGAAGAAACTTCACCTGGGATTTCTCTTCAATATAGCAGCATTTGATGGTACAGATGGCAGAATAGGTAAGTTTATGCTTTATGGGCAATTTAATTTTCATGACAAGGTCACCTTAATGTTATGTTCAGCCTATAACTATTTTAGTCCTTAGGAAAGAGTTTTATTGGGCCTAATGCTAACCTAATGGAGAAGAATTGCACATATGTTAAGATGAAACACCAACTTAATCACCAATATTGCTTTTTACTGGACTCAAGAAGGGAAGCACAAGAGAAGTCTCTCTAAGATAATAAGATGGTACACCATATGGTGGAAGCGGAACTTAAAACCTTTAAAGGGATCTGTCATGGTCACAAGATCAACCCATGACAAGCAGAGGTGGATGACCTTAGTTTCAAATCTAAAAGCCAGTTGCCTTAATGATACATGATGCATGCTAAATCTGGCTATAGTGACAGCTTGGAAATTCTGACATTGGGCCAACGCTAGTTAAATGAAAAAAAGAACACACTGATCATCTTTTGTCTGTGAGCTGACTAGAGGAGAAGGTTCTGTCTTACACACGCCAACACAATGGAACCTAAGCCAAAATGAAAAAAGATCATCCTGCCTGTTGGAATTTAATGCAATAACCAGATGTTGATATAATACAGATCATTATTCCAAAATCATTAACTGCGTATCTGGAATCATGTGCTTAGTGGTCTTTGGTAATGTCAGTGACTGAGTAGACTGTGATTAATTAATGTAAAAACATTGTACTTTCTGGAACAGCCAAAGAAAGTTTCCTAGTCCCTCGTCCTTGGGAAATTAGTCTCTCTAATTAAACACAAACATAATGCATTGCATCTTCACTATAATTAAACTTAAGCGGACTTCATTGCCTAGCCATCAATGCTCATTCATGCTTTGTTTGCAGGCTAGCCAATCATTTTTGTTCCAGACCACCAGTGTCATAGATCTCATGTTTTTTTTTTTTTCTTCTATCCAGACAGATGTGAAATGGTCCAGTCTGCTGGGAAACAGATGCTAAACCCCAGCATCCCCTCCCAACCATGACTCCACAAGCAAATCCTTTGCCTGAGTTTTCAGTACTAGCGCTCTTCCTCTTGTTCATCCTCCTCTCCCATCCTACTACCCATGTGTATTCATAAGCCCATATTTGCCCCCCTTTTTTTTTTTTTTGTGAACGCTGGCCAAATGTGTCCCAAGGCCTCAGTTATTAAAGAAATATTGTAAGCAGATGTGTACAAATGCAGCAAGAATGGAACATTCACCCTTTCAGCACCACCAACAAACCACTGAGAGTTAGTGTGTATTAAGTACTGTTACTGTACAGTATACATCCAGCACTAAAATTCCTAAAGATGATTGCTCGATGATTTTGAATATGAATTATGTATATGATATATCATAATCTAACATATGTGTGTCCTACATGTGTTTACAAATTTGTAATTTACTGTTTTAAACAGCTGCTGCACTGTAACAGTGAATGGGAATGGGGCAGCTGTAGGACTATACGTGGGGAATGGGTGTGTAGGAAATGGAGAGCCAAAATTAAACAACAGAGAAGTGGGAGATGGGGGCTTACAGTTAGGGAGGGGAGCACATTTTACAGTATGGGTGGAGGAAGTAAATTCTGAGATTATATACTTGATTTTTTTTTTTTTTTTTATCCTATAGAAATGTGTGCAGTGCTTTCTGAGTGCAGTACTAAAAGCGTACTCCAGGTGGCAGTGTGGTTCTGTCTCAGTTGCCTGTTAGTTGAATGTGCTAATATTTGGCACAGATGTGCTTGGCTGTTTAAAGCATGTGTCTCTGATCATTCCCAGATGTGGCAGAACAGCCATATATGGAGAGGGATTGACTGCAGAGACTACCAGTGTCAGATGCTCTTTCCTGGAGTTATTGCAGCAGTTGATTCTTCAAAGTAAAAATGTGAGGTGCAGAAGATTGCTGTTCATGTATTCCATCTGTACCAAGGACAAGGTCTCCCCTGGGACAATATGTCATTTGATGAATGTAGGCTAGATATGTGCATGTGTGTGCAAACTCCTGATCAGAGGCACAAGCAAAAGAAAAACACACCCTGTGTAGAGAGTGTGCATGCACTCTTAGTTTTATGACCATCTGCAGAAGGAGTAGACATGGGGCATGGCCACGTATCATAAAGGTGTGAGCAATGGTTATGTCATTAGAATTCAGAGGCAAAGTGTAGAAGTATTCACTGTACTAAGTTTAATGACTTTTACAAACCATGGCAGAGATTCGTAAAAAAAATAGCAGTGATGTGCAGCAACTCAATGCTAACCAGTTAGATGTCAGCCTAAGCGCAGTTAGAACAATAAAAGATCAGTTCTGATTTGTTCTTATAGATTAGTTAACTTTGATGGTTGTCCCTAGTCATATAAATAAGGCATTGTAATGCAAATGTAGGAAATTTAAAGGCTCATGCCCCATACACACAATCAGAAATTCCGTCAGAAAAAACTTGGATGTTTTTTCCGACGGAATTCCGCTCAAGCTTGCCTTGCATCCACGCGGTCACACAAAAGTTCGCTAAACTTTTGACCGTCAAGAACGTGGTGACGTACAACACTACGACGAGCCGAGAAAATTAAGTTCAATGCCTCCGAGCATGTGTCGAATTGTTTCCGAGCATGCGTAGGAATTTTGAGCGTCGGGATTTGTACAGACAATCGGAATGTTCGATCGGAACATTTGCTGATGGAAAAATAGACGGAAACATTTTTCTGACGGAAAAATCTAATTTTTTGCTGGCTGGAATTCTGCCAGCAAAAGTCCGATGGAGCATACACACGGTCAGAATTTCGGACCAAAAGTTTACATCCGACT
The DNA here is from genome assembly GCA_028564925.1 of Lithobates sylvaticus. Lineage (NCBI taxonomy): Eukaryota > Metazoa > Chordata > Amphibia > Anura > Ranidae > Lithobates > Lithobates sylvaticus. The sequence goes on from CM053031.1 coordinate 86,450,066, forward strand.
TTTGCTGGCAGAATTTATGATTGTGTGTATGGGGCATAACTCCTCCACAGCTATATTACATCTTCTTTCAGTTTCTTTTACTTCTTGATTTGCCTAAGGGAGTTCATGTATTGTTCTTCTGCCAAAATGCTGACAAACACCCTGTGAGGCCCCTTTCACACTGGGGCGGTTTGCATGGGGCTATTGCGCTAAAAATAGCGCCTGCTAACCGACCTGAAACAGCCGTTGCTGTGTCTTCAGTGTGAAAGCCCGAGGGCTTTCACACTGGAGCGGTGCGCTTGCAGGACGCTGAAAAATGTCCTGCAAGCCGCATCTTTGGTGCGCTGTAGGAGCGGTGTATTTACCGCTCCTAAAGCCCCCCTCCCATTGAAAACAATGGGGCAGCGCTCCGAACCCGCCCTGCGGGCGGTATTAACCCTTTTTCGGCCGCTCGCGGGGGTAAAATTGCCCCGCTAGCGGTCGAAATGCACCGCTAAAACGATGGTAAAGCAGCGCTAAATATAGCGCCGCCTTACCGCCAGCGCACCCAGTGCCCCAGTGTGAAAATAGCCTTAATTGAATTTTGATGTTAGGTCCACTTTTTTTACATTTTTTGAAACTTAAAATGGTTTTGTTGTGTAGGCTGCTGTTCAGGTGATCAACCTATGAATAGCCAGGGCTATAAAGGGGGGTACCATCGGGCCTCCTGTAGGGAGCCCGGGCACACAGGGGGGCCCGGACAGCAGGGGAATCGGTGCAGTGGGACGAGAAAACTAGACTATTTGCCTGAGATTGAAATTAGACAGCCGGGGGGCTTCAAGGTTTTGCTATGGGACTCCATAGCCAGGACCTTGTACAGCCTACTTGACAAAACGAGGGGGCCCAGGCTCACAGGTGGGAATCTGATGTTGGTAGCACAGGGATGGGGATCACTGCAGCGGGAAGGGAGGACAATTACAAAATGATGCACTGTGTCTGTGTCTCTCCCTCCAGCAGCTGAAAACCGGTGGGAGAGAGATGGGGAGAAAACAGCTTTCAGCTGCTGGAGGGAGGATACAGAGACACAGTGCATCATTTTGTAATTGTCCACCCGCCGCAGTGATCCCCATCCCTGTGCTACCCACATCAGAATCCCACCTGTGAGCCTGGGCCCCCTCGTTTTGTCAAGTAGACTGTATGAGGCCCGGTGATTTCTAACAGCATACCCTGGCTATGGAGTCCCATAGCAAAACCTTGAAGCCCCCTGGCTGTCTAATTTCAATCTCAAAGGCAAATAGTCTAGTGATACAGAGTACTAATTGCACAACAGTTTTATAGAAGATCACAAACTATATTGACATGTATTAAAGGTTCTTTCACACCATATGCAGCAATCTGCATTTCCTGCACAAGAACAGTGCAGGTCACGGCTGGGTTGTTGTTTTCTATGTGCCTTGTGCTGATGTGTGGGTGCTGTGCGGGAAATTTGCAGAAATGCTGCATTTTTCTGGCCCCACTGCGTGTTACGGCTTTTTAACACACCGCAGCTCAGCTGCAGCACATAAACTTTAATGAAGTGTCATTCTGTGACACTTCAATAAAGTTAAACAAAAAAATAAAAAATGTAGTGTGAACACCGCCACTCACTGCCGGTACATAAAACTGTACAAGAAAATTCTGCAGACTGGTGTGAATGAAGCCAGAGGACTCATGGGCTGCTCACTTGGCAAAGTGAACTTTTACTTTGCAAGGGAATTTTTCCTTAGTTTGTGATCATCCAATCATGTGTAAGCATACAACCATTTTTTTTTTAAGTTCTGCACCACATTAACTAAGCTAAGTGAAAATTCCTTTGCAAAGTGAATATGCTTTACCCCTTTACTAAATCAACCCCATTGCATTCACAAATGTTTGACAATCACTATTGTGACCTGACTGAAATCCCTGTGTATTCTTCTTCTGTACGCTTTACACCTTATATTGGTTGCACAGTCTTTTCTGGCAATACTTACACCCCTGTGGATAGCAATAGCCCTTGGATTGGTATTATTGGTAATTCATATTGGCTCTTTGCATAGGGCCTACCAGCACCTTAGTGAATTTTTACTCCACGGTTTATAGTTTGCAGAGATGCATGGATATTTGTCACTCATGATTGGACAACACCAGTGGCTTAGGTACTGTACAGGTACATTAATCATATATTGTACAGTATATATAGCTGTGAAGCTACAATACTAATATAATGTGAGGAAACATTTTAGCACCACTGTACTTTTCAGGACAGATTGATCTGTTCATCTACAAATAATCACTGGAAATGAGTGTAAGAACAACATTTCTGGGGATAAAAGGATAGCTCATGCATGGCTTTCTAAACATACCAACATAAGCTATTCATTTATTTTATTTATGGAAAGTGTTTCGCAGCAGAAGTTGTAAAAACAATATTAGATTAAAATGCTTAACTATGAAGATACAATAGCAAACAGGAGATAAAGGAAATAGACGCTTAAAGAGGTGGTCCACCCGCACCAAAAATATTAAAAGTCAGCAGCTACAAATACTGCAGCTGCTGACTTTTAATAAATGGACACTTACCTGTTCCAGGTTCCAGCGGTGTCGGCAGAATGTGACGAGCGACCGCTCGTCTCTCGGCTGCCCCGCCGCCATCCTCTGTCAGGGAATCAGGAAGTGAAGACGCAACGGCTTCACTGCCCGGCGGTTCCCTACTGCGCATGCGCGAGTCGCGCTGCGCGTCATTATTGGTCCCCGTTGTGTCCTGGGAACTGTGTGTTTCCCAAGACACAACGGGAACCCTCGGATATGGGCGGCATCTTCGGATAGGGGCGGGGCAGCTAGTCCCAGAAGTGGGTGCAGATACCTGTATTATACAGGTATCTGCACCCCCCCCCCCTAAAAGGTGCCAATTGTGGCACCGGAGGGGGGGAGGAATCCGATAAGCGGAAGTTCCACTTTAGGGTGGAACTCTGCTTTAATGTGATTGCCAAGACAATGTGGTTGATTTACTAAAGGCAAATAGGCTGTTCTCTTTGCAAGGGAATTTCCCCTTAGATTAATGAATGAGATGAAGCTCTGCTGACTTTCATCATCAAATTATATGCAAGCAAAAATACATTTTTTCCCCTTCTTGCACGTAATTGGGTATTTTGTACAAAGTGAATTTTTGCCACATTCTCCAAGCTAAGGGAAAATTTCCTTTCAAAGTAAACTGCTTATTTGCCTTTAGTAAATCAATCATTTGCATTAAGAACACTTTTCCAGCCACTATGCTACCATCTGAGATGTTGTACTAGTTTTCAGCATCTTTGGGCATTTATGTGTTGTGTGTTATTGGATATTTACAGATAAAGAATTAGAATGCTCTCTACATCAAATGACACCCAGAATCCATTAACTCGGTTATTGTTACATGCAATATCTTAATAAAACATAATCTCCTATATACATGCAGGGAACTGCTCATACACACATATCACTGACCCCTAGGAACCACACCATAAAAGTTACCTTGGAACATATGTAACTGAAATCCAGTATGATAGATTCATTATTTATATACATACAAAGTTATATAGATGTATTGTGATGGCCATCCAAATACATCTGAATACTTGTGTCCAGTGCAGAAAGCAGGAGTTATGCAATATTATAAATAAAACATACCAATATACAGAATAAGTATGCATGCTTTAAAACATATTTTATCATTATAGTCTTTCTTGAGCTTTAGTCACTTGGTTTCTGTAGCCCAGGAAGGATGATATCATTAGTCTGCTGCAAACAAAAGGAAGCTATTTCTCAGTCTTCGTTACCCCATTGATCAGATTGCAACTTTGTAACTTTCTAGCAAGTCACAAGGAGGGGGCTGTAGCTAGGGCTAATCTGTGTCAGATGTTTGTGAACACAGACAAGAACTGCATAAGCACCAGAATTAGTCTAGGTTTACACTTGTGCAGGTCCTGTGTGCTGCTTTTGCACAGGCACAGCAGTCCATTCATTTGAATAGGCTGCTGTACCTGCAGGAAACACGGGGAAAAAGTGACTGACCCTTTTAAAAAAAGTGGCAACACGGAACCACTTGGTGCTGTGACACCATTTGGTTTTGCGCACTCGAAAACGAGACGCATTTTCCAATGCATGTACGATTATGCACAGGTTACTAACCCACACAGATGAGAACCTAGCCTAAAAGTGGAATTCAACTCAAAAATTTAAAAAACGTTGTGCTGTAGTAGTGACATCATTGCAGCCTGGCCAGGCTTGACTGGACAAAGCAAACCCGGAAGGTACCTGGGAGAGAACAGAAGCACCCTTGACCAAAAAGAGCACTGGAGGACATTGGGGGGTTATTTACTAAAGTCAAATCCACTTTGCACTACAAGTGCACTTGGAAGTGAAGTCGCTGTAGATCCGAGGGGGACAGGCAAGGAAAAAGAAAAAAAAAGCATTTTAGCTTGCACATGATTGGATGATAAAATCAGCAGAGCTTCCCCTCATTTCAGATCTTCCCCTCAGATTTACAGTGACTGCACTTCCATGTGCACTTGTAGTGCAAAGTGGATTTGCCTTTTTGTAAATAACCCCCATTGATTCTTGAGAGGTAAGTCTGCCATGATGTGCTATCATGTGGTGCACAGTTACACAATATGGCAAAAAGCTCCTGGGGCCTATTTTTTAAAAAATATAGAAGGGTTTAATTTCACTTTAATATGATTGTGTCATTCCTGAGATAACATTTTAATGCAGGAAGTAGATGCTGACCTTAGATAATACCTGAGCAAAGATGGTGCCATCTTTCTGGAGGGAAAAGCCAATGAGAAGCAACATATAGCTTTAAAGGGGTTGTAAAGGTTCCTTTAAAAAAAAAAAAAAATATGTCATACTTACCTCCACTGTGCAGCTCGTTTTGCACAGAGTGGCCCCGATCCTCGTCTTCTGGGGTCCCTCAGAAGCTATCTCGGCTGCTCCCCACATCAGCTAACCCCCGTTGGGGGAAGCGATCTCCCAAGGGGGTTAGCTTGCAGGCACGCTCCCATGATACAGTGATACAGTCGACGGCTATAGCCGCCGACTGTATCGCTCGGCCCTGCCCCGGCGCACCGCGTCATTGATTTAATTGACAGCAGCGGGAGCCAATGGCTGTGCTGCTATCAATCATCCAATAAATGAGCCGAGAAGAGCCGAGAAGCCCGGTCGAGAAGCCAGCACTTTCACGACGTGAGACTTTTGAGGGACAAAACTTTAAGTGGTATTAATTATTTGAGCCGCTTAAAGTGGTTTTAAAGGCTCAAGGTTTTTTATCTACATGCATTCTATGCATAAAGGTAAAAAAAAACCTTCTGTGTGCAGAGGCCCCCCCCCCCCCCCCAGCCCCTCCTAATACTCACCTGAGCTCTTTCTCGATCCAGTAATGTGCATGAGAGTTGAGCTTCTCCTGAGTCTCTCAATCCTCATTGGCTGATACAGCAGCAGGAGCCATTGGCTCCAGCTACTGCCAATCGCAGCCAGTGAGCCAATGAGGAGAGAGCAGGGGGTTGGGGCTGAGCAGCACCTCTGTATGACTTATGGACGCCAAGAGTGGGGCTCGGGAGTGAGCATGCACCAGTGTCCCCACAGAAACGGCTTGCTATTGGGGGCACTGGCTGAAGAGGAGAAGCCATTGCACAGAGCAGGTAAGTATGACATGTTTGTTATTTTTTTCTATTTTTTTAATGAACCTTTAATGTTACTTTAACATTAAAACACATATCTGATGCTACTGTAGACTCCCTTTCATTTTCAAGGGACGGCAGAGCATGAAGAGTATTACCCTAGAAGAAAATAGTTGCGTTGTTAGTTGATACATTTTAATTGAGCCAGTATGAAGATGAGTGTTGCTAAAATAATGTGTCAAACCCTTATGCCCCCTACACACGATCGGATTTTCCGACAAAAAAATGTTGGATGTGAGCTTGTTGGCTGAAAGTCCCACCGTGTGTATGCTCCATCAAACATTTGTTGTCGGACTTTCCGCCAACAAATGTTTGCAAGCATACTCTCAAATTTTACGCCAACAAGTGTTGGCTAGCAGGTTCTCAAATTTTCCGCCAACAAAACTTGTTGTCGGAATTTCCGATCGTGTGTACACAAGTCCGACGCACAAAAGTTCACACATGTGCGGAATCAAGCAGAAGGAGCTTCCTTTTTCTCAGCTCGTCGTACGTCTTGTACGTCACCAGGTTCCCACGTTTGTAATTGTTGGCCAACATTTGTGTGACCGTGTGTATGCAAGACAAGTTGGAGCCAACGTCCTTCGAACAAAAATCCACGGTTTTGTTGTCGGAAAGTCCGATCGTGTGTACGGGACATAAGAGAAAAGTTCAGTAGTCCATATCAACCAATAAAAACCTCTATTTCATCATTCTGACTTGCTGACTGAAAGCTGATATCCAGTTGTTATGAGGCTCTTTACTATGTACAACATGTTAACATAAGCCATATGATCAGTGTATTTGAATGTTTGTGGTTGGGATTTTAAAGTTGTAGACAATGGGGTGCAATCCACTAGCAAGTTCCACTAATCTTACAAATTCAAAGAAAGTACTGCACTACATTAAATGCTGAATAGAAGTTTATTTCCAAAGGCAATGGTACATGAGCATGTGCAGGAACAATGGTTTTGGGCGTCCCCATTCTTTTTCACCTTGAACCTGAGGAAGGGCATGGACACTCAAAACCATTGTTACTGTACAAACTTATGTACTGTTGCCTTTGTAAATAAACCTCTATTCATCATTTAAAGTGTTACTAAACCCAGGAGCCTGCAGTCACTATATCTGGTCTCCCACACTACACAGAGCATGGAATTGCAATTGTTTTAGTAAATATAAACTGCTAAATACTTCTTTCTCATCAGCAGTATATAGCAGTCTTGTAACGTCTATCAGTGTCTGGTTAAAGCTTGTAGGAGGAGTTTTCATTCTACTCTGACTGTCCTATGAGGCCTCAGGACCCCTGACCCTCTGTCTGGACAGTGCTGATTGGCTCTGTGCCAGTTACATGCACCCACCCAAGAAAAAAAGAAAACCTCTCTAGCAATACACATTAAACTGAGCATGTGCAGAGTGACTCCAAAGGTGCTGTCTTATCAGGAGATGGATTGGGGACAGTGGAAGAAGGGTAGAATCAGAGAAGACAGGATAAAACAGCCTTTTTACACAATGCGGAGGATTAACCCCTTATGTTCCACAGTGAGTATAACAAGCATGCTTTACTGCATATACAGACTGACTGATTTTACTGTTGTGGATTTAGTAACACTTTAACAGAGTGCAGCACCTTTTTTGGACTTTATCAATATCAGATCAGCAAACATTCTCTTTTCTCCACAGAATATGTAGTGATCCTTCTGCTACAGGTGCGCCATTTTATCAATTGTGGCTGGTCTTGATGTTTCTGTGATTTAGCAGAGCACAGGTAGATTTCTTACCACCTTTTGAGTTTGGGGAGTGATCTGCTAATCTCTGGCAACACTTGTTTTTCAGTAGCTGTGGAACAAAAATCAGTCATATCTGATCCATCATGATGTTCAAAATCTTCATCTGCCAACGTAGGAGTAGCAGAACATGTTTCTGCTGGGTATTTTATTAATGGAAGAATGTATTTTGTCACTGTTTTTTATTGCTGGTAAACCCGGATGCTCATATCAGCTGCCACAAAAAATCTGCAGAAAAGTGCACAGGTTGTGTCTAGATCTGTCATTTTAATCATTTATAGAAGAGATCTGCCATTTTTTAAATCAGTTACACACAAACGTTAAAGTGTCACTCTAGGCATCAATAAAACATACAATGTCTGGATCTCAACTATGCGTGTCTTAGTTACCACCTATTGACAGTACAGGTTTTAAATCATGTGTCTGGGATTCAGTCCACCTGAAACCCGGACACATTATTCAGCTAGGAATGTGGCTTGGAACAGAGCCTGGCGGGAGATGAGGAGGCGCTATGTGCGCCGCATTACTATTCTCTTTTGAGTGCCCAAAGGTATCCCAGGTTTGTTACAATCCTATCGTGTATGCTAAAACAAAAGAAAATGTACTGTGTGCCACTAAAGTGGCCACTAAAGCCACTAAAGTGTTTGGGTTTGTCTTGAAGAAAAAGTGGCGACCCTAGTCTTAGACCTGGTTCTCATGGGGTATACTAAAGTGTACATCTATGGAGGCCATGGAGGCCATGCTTATCTTCAGGGGGACACACGGGTGTTCCATGCATCCCTGTGTAGGCAGTCCCATTCATGTCGATGTGATGCACTGGCTACATGGACACAGATGCAGCTTACAATCTGGCCATGAACACACACTGCCTTCTTTTAGGGCCGTCCATCCACATGGATGTCAGATTGGGAGCAGCGTCGGTGTCCATGCAACTGCTTTATCCCAACTGACATCAATGGGCCTGCCTGCACGAGGATGCATGAAATAGCTGAACACGGGCATACGCTCCATGTGTACAAAACCTTATAGTAAATATCTTTAAAGTGCAAAGGTAACAGCACTCAACCACCTGATGGGTGACTAAAGGAAAAAATGGCTGCTGACATTCTGCTTCCTACAGTCACCATGTCCCCACCAGCTCATTAGACATTGAAGGAGAAGCAGTACAGTGGAAGCTTGGATTATGAGCATAATCCGTTCCAGGAGAATGCTTGTAGTCCAAAGCACTCGCATATCAAAGCGAGTTTCCCCATAGAAGTCAATGGAAATGAAGATGATTTGTTCCGCATTGACGTCTATTGCATGCAATACCGCTGCATGTGGCCAGAGGTGGTGGGGCGCCGGGGAGCCTCGAAAATACTCCGGGACAGCTCGGCTGAACCTCGGTAACCCTCGGAAAGGCTCGGAAACACTTGAGAATGGCGTATTTCTGAGTGATTCCGAGTATTTCCGAAGGGCTCAGAACCAGCGCCCCCGCACCTCTGGCCAAATACGGTACTGCACACCACATTAGCTTGAATTCTGCTCGTTTTGAGAGACAACACTCGCAAACCAAGTCGGGATTTTTTAAAAAAGTTGCTCGTCTTTCAAAACCGCGTTACTCGTTAACCAAGGTTCCACTGTATATTAAGGCTGACATTTAGGTATTGACTTGTTTGTGTAGTTGCATTCTTTGTAAGTATACATGTACCATACCTTGCTGGTCCCTGTGGCACCACTACTACAGGGATCACCCTCACCACTTGCTTACAGATCCTGTGCCAAACAGCTACCCTGTTACTTGGTGAGCACAGGAGGTCATTCACTTGGCACAGGTGCCATTCACAGAACACTTTTCATTTTTCTCAATAAATGCAAAACATTTTCTCATTGGAGAGGTGGAGAGGTGGGGCTATGACATCACTATCTCAGTCTCATACAGTCATTGAGAAAATACAAAGTGTTCTCTGAATGGTGCTCAGGTCAAGCGAATGACCCCCTATGTTCACTAAGCAGCAGAGCAGCCGCCTGGCACAAGATCAGGAAGACATCGGTGATCACTGTAGTATTGGAGACTACTACACTAATTTCCAGCATCTTAAGGGATCAGCCAGGTATGTATATTCTTACAATGGTTCATGCTGGACCAATGTGGCCGTGCAAAAAAAAACGAATTACCTAAACTTTAGCTTTAATGAAGCCACCCTTGTGTTCTCTTCCAATGTAAGCGGTTCAATGTTAAGTGTTGGTGACCACCGAACATGCCACATTTGGCATGTCATTTTTTTGGGGGCGGGAGTAGGTACCCTGTTTTTTCAGGTACCCAGCTCCCACTTCCTCCCCTGGCGCCGGAAGGAAGATCACCTCTCCCCCCTCCCTCCCTGCAATCTTCTGGGACACGTCACAGGTCCCAGAAGATTGCCCGGCCATTTACAGCGAGCAGCGCGGCACGCGCATGCGCAGTGCGAGTCCAGGTGTGAAGCCACAGCCTGGCACCCACAGTTAGAATGCCGGCGCCACAGAGAGGAGCAAGGCTTTGTGCCCCCGCATTACTGGACCCTGGGACAGGTGAGTGTCTGATTATTAAAAGACAGCAGCTACACTTTTTGTAGCTGCTGACTTCTAAATGGGTGGAACTTTAAGTTTTAGTTGTGCAATGAAACAAAGCCCTGATTGGCTGAGAGTAATACTGTGCTGGCAATTACTAATTCATTTACTGTGGCTGGTATAAAGACATATTCAGTTCTAAATACATTCAAATACTTTTTAAATTGTGCTTTTTAAACCAAATATCGACCAAACTCCACAGCAGTTTAGCATGTGGCAGGTGTCTCCGTTCTGAGCCCGTGGTAGGGGGTGGTGTGATGTGCGTTTTAGCGCATCACACAGCTCCTTTTTTTTTTGTGCTAACTTTATTTGACGTGCACAAAAGTGACACTTCATTCATCAATGTGGTGCGTTGCACTGTTGTACAGTGATGTGCGATTTTGTCCAGTGTGCTGCGATAAAATGCAGAATGTAATTTCATCGCAGATCACTACAGCGTAGCTCTGGGGTGCGTTGCAGTGTGAATAGCACAGATAAAAAACAATTGTTTTGTGCGTGTGGCTGGCGTTCTTCCAGCGCAGGAATGGCCCTTAAGGGAAAGACTGCAGTCTAGTGCTGACAATCGTTTGTATTGTGAACGCACATTTGTTATAATAGGGTTTTCTCTCTTTAACTTTTTCATCTTGAACATTATATGTATTTTTTTATTGCTCCCAATTGCTGCATAAGCACTTATGTTTCGCTCTCGGGTATTATAATCTATTTTTAATGTTGCTATAATCATTTTGATAGGCTAATTTCAGACATCAGCAGATAATCATTCAGATTTGAGTCTGGAGAGCTTGTGCATGGCAACCAATCAGCTTCTTGCTTTCTTTTTCAAAACATGAAAGTGTATCAAACCCAAAAAACAAAGATGTATTATATTGCAGCTTGCCAATCCTTAAATGTGGTGGCTGCATTTGTTTCCTTTTTTTAGGCTATTTTCCTTTATTTTCACCTGGTGATCCTGCCAGTAGCATATTTCCCTTTTTAGGGTGTCTCCACTCTGGATGGAGGAGCGATTAGACACCTTTGGAGAGCAGCGCTGTCAGTGTGGGGAGAGGGCAGTGTTAGGTACACTAGCAGATTTAGATGGACTTGACTAATAAATTAAAGCCAAACTCTGGTTAACACTTTTTAACCACTTGCTGACCGCTGCACGCCGATATACGTCGGCACAATGGCAGCGGTGGGCAAATGGGCGTACCTGTATGTCTCCTTTTAATTGGCAGGGTTAGCGGGCGCACGCAAACTCGATGTCCACCGGTCTCCTGGCGATCGTGTCACGGAGCTGCAGAACGGGGACGTGCCTAGGCCGTTGGAGGCCGTTGGTATGACATCCAGCAATGCTAATGGAGCCCGACCTATAAAAATTAACCAATCTTAAATTTACACAGGCGACTAGAACCAAACAAACAAGGCATTTCCCGTTCTGCCTAGTGACAAGACAGAGATCACTGCACCCTGTCATCGGGAGCAGTGATCACTGTCATGTGAGCTGTAGCCCACCCCCCCACATTTAGAATCACTCCCAAGGACACACTTAACCCCTTGATCGCCCACTAGTGTTTCACCCCTTCCCTGCCAGTATAATTTTCACAGTAATCAGTGCATTTTTATAGCACTGATCGCTGACAATGCTCCCAAAATAGTGTCAAATGTGTCCGATGCATCCGCCATAATGTCGCAGTCACAATAAAAATCGCTGCCGTTACTAATAAAAAAACATTTATAATAAAAATGGCATAAAACTATCCCCTATATTGTAGATGCTATAACTTTTGTGCAAACCAATCAATATATGGTTATTGCGATTTTTTTTTTTACCAAAAATATGTAGAAGAATACATAACGGCCTAAACTGAGGAAAAAACATTTTTTTTTTATATTTTTGGGGTATATTTATTATAGCAAAAAGTAAAAAATATTGCTTTTTTTTCAAAATTGTCTCTTTTTTTGTTTATAACGCAAAAACTAAAAATCGCAGAGGTGATCAAATAACACCAAAAGAAATCTCTATTTGTGGGAAAAAAGGATGTCAATTTTATTTGGTTGCAACGTCGCACGGCCGCGCAATTGTCAGTTAAATCGACGCAGTGCCGAATCGCAAAAAGTGCTCTGGTCAGGAAGGGGGTAAATTCTTCCGGGGCTAAAGCGGTTAAGCAGTTACAGCAATGGTTGTTTTTCCTTTGGGGATAAAGATTGTACATGAATAAATAAAAACTGGCCATTGTCAGGGTTGAACGATTTGTCTCAACTTTCTAACCACCACCTTGTCCGGACAACTTGGTCTGTTAAGGAAAGTTGAAAAATAACAAACGTACTGGGCGAATCACCAGCTGCAAATACAAAAGGTAAAAAAAAAAAATATAGAAAACAAATGCGGCCACAAGCTGTAATAGATTACATTTTTGTTTTTTTGGATTTAATACCGCTATGACAGAACAAGCTGAAGTTAGAAGCTGATTGGTTCCTATGCACAGCTGCTCCCCTTTTTGCAGGACACATAGGGGGTTATTTAAGAAAGGCAAATCCACTTTGCACTACAAGTGCAAAGTGCACTTGAAATTGCACTGAAAGTGCACTTGGAAGTGCAGTCGCTCTAAGACCCCTTTCACACTGGGGCGTATTTCAGGTGTTTTTCAGGCGGTTTAGCGTTAAAAAAGCGCCTGTAAAGCGTCTGAAAGAAGCCGCAACTGCAATTCCAATGTGAAAGTCCGAGTGCTTTCACACCGAGACCCCTTTCACACTATGGCGTTTTTCAGGCGCTTTAGCGTTAAAATAAGCGCCTGTAAAGCGCCTGAAAGAATCTGCAACTGCAATCCCAATGTGAAAGCCAGAGTGCTTTCACACTGAGGCGCTGCACTGGCAGGGCGTCAAAAAAAGTCCTGCAAGCAGCTTCTTTGCAGCGCTTTTGGAGCGGTGAATACACCGCTCCTAAAGCACCTCTTCCCATTGAAATCAATGGGAAGCGCCTGAAAAACGCCTGCAAAGCGCTTGTAGCAGCAGTGCTTTGTGGACGCTTTTAACCCTTTTTTGGCCACTAGCAGGGGTTAAAAGCGCCCCACTAGCGCTCGAAAAACGCTGGTAAAGCGCCGCTAGTTTAAGCGGCGCTTTCTGAGTGTTTTTCGGGCGCTGGCAGTGTGAAAGGGCTCTTAAAGCACTTGGGTTTTCACATTGGAATTGCAGATGAGGTTTCTTTCAAGCGTTTTACAGGCGCTTTTTTTTAACGCTAAAGCGCCTGAAAAACGCCTGAAATACGCCCCAGTGTGAAAGGGGTCTAAATCTAAGGGGTAGATCTGAAATGAGTGGAAGCTCTGCCGATTTTATCATCCAATCATGTGCAAGCTAAAATGCTGTTTTTTATTTTCCTTGCATGTCCCCCTCGGATCTACAGCGACTGCACATCCAAGTGCACTTTCCGTGCAATTTCAAGTGCACTTTGCATTTGTAGTTTGCACTTGTACTGCAAAGTGGATTTGCCTTTCGTAAATAACCCCCACAATGTATGAGGAATGTGTCGTCACCGTCACTTCAAGTAAAGTTCTAGAGTTCTTTTTCCTCTCCTTAAATTTTGGCTTTAAAACTTCTTTGTCAGAATCAGGGACATAAGAACACAAGTTCCTAGGAAAGCCCTCCTTTGCACTAATATCATCCCCTCCATTTGTGTCACTCCACCCTTTTCATCCCAGCACTCCCCTTCATCAGAATCAGCAGCACTCCCCCCTCCCTGGAACTTGTCTGTGAGTTCTCTCTCCCTTCTAGCTCAGCATTCGCTTCTTAGGCACTCACTGAAACCTTTCCTCCCCTCCTGCTTGGGATACAGGGGAGAACTATGAAGATGGCGCGGGGAGACCTCCCGCTCACCCTGCTGCACCTTTTTCTTCTTCTAGGGGGTGGCACAGCGCAGCAGCAGGGGCAGGGGCAAGTGCCCGTCAAAGACCCCTCACAACCTGGCACTGGACCTGGTACCGAAATCGTCTTCCCTGAGCCTGAGAAGACTTCATCTTACCAAGGTAATACCAGGGAAAGGACAATGCTGTCACTTTAACAGAATTCATCTGAAAGTAACTTTTTTCATAGAACAGATTGTATCCCCAGGCTGGGATCTCCTAATGACCCTGCCTTACTTGCTTACTGCCAGGACAGGCGTGCAAAGAGTTTTCATTCTATCTTTGCTTTTCTACAGGTCGCAGGCTCCAGTGCATGCTGTACCTTGTAGTTCTACAGCAGATGTAGCCTTTAGCCACTAACCAATTATTTACCAGTACCCATTAGGCAAGGTTAGATTTCTATCCTGTCTCACATTGGAAAATTGATTATCTGGCTTAAATAACTTTTAATATTTTTAGGTTTAATTTTATTGCTTTAAATCAGGGGTCTCAAACTGGCAGCCCTCCAGTTGTTGCGGAACTACAAGTTCCATGATGCCTCTGCCTGTGGGATTAATGCTTGTAACTGTCAGCCTTGTAATGCCTCATGGGACTTGTAGTTCCGCAACAGCTGGAGGACCGCCAGTTTGAGAGCCCTGCCTTAAATAAAAAATAAAAAAAAAACTTCATAGCACAATTTGACTGCAATCAAACCTTTGTTAAGAGCAATAATGTAACTTTATACCCAGAAATCACAAGCACAGAGCAGTCTGACATTTTATTGATGAGGTTACATCATGCAATACACCTACCTCCGTAATATGACGGGTTACTGTTCAGACTAGAAAGGTGGTAGTGGGAGGGGCAACGGGAAAATGGGCGTTTGCCAGGACAGTGGGAGGAGCCATACAAGTGGTGTTCAAATATTTTCCTGGAAGTAGGTGGAGCTATACATATAACTCATTTAAAAAAAAATGATATAAATATATGCAATGATAAATATTACACACTCAAATAAAAGTTTATATATTAATTTATTATATTATATTATGTTATATTATTTTTATATAGTTATATTTATATATCAATAAAAAATACATTTTTGTGGCAATTTTGTAATTAGAAGTTGTTATTTTGCAGCAGTCAAAAATTCAGCTATTCCTGATATTTATATTGATTTGACAAAATGTACTATTGTATGCCATTGTTAACATCATTGTTTTGACATTGAACTGTATAAACTGTAATCAATAATAATGTAGCATTTAACTGGATGTTCTTATTGTTGCAAAAGAAAGCATTTAAAGACATCAGCCTGTTTTTTTTATTGTACTTATATGTTTAATAAGTGTTTTGTCTTATCAGTTGGATGCATTTAATACTATATGTAATATACAATTAATATTAATAATATACAATTATATTTAATAATATACAATTATATTTAATAAACAATCAAATATAATATATATTTAATATAAAATAAATATTGATAATATGATTTGTAATCAGAAGAAAATGTTAAAATCTAATAAAATAAAACAATTCATATAATCCCAGCCACCAGTGGGCCTCCACTTTCTGAGAAGTTCTATCAGGCTGGGTATACTGAGACTTGTAGTTCCTTAGGATCTGCAGGGCCACATTTCTATTCCCATCAGGTTATCAGTTAATATTAGTAGGCCAATCCGATTTATTATAACCAAAGACAGTTCATCGATAGATAGCTTACTTCTGTTTTGCTGTGGATTGCTGAAAGTTGTATGTTACCCTCTATCCTATTGAAGAAGGCAATGAGTTTTGCACTGTTATATGCAATGCTCCAAATTCCAGTGTCTCGCAATGTCACAGTTTGGGCTTGCTTTCCATATTTTGTGTTTTCTTGGATCAACTTCTTGTTTTTGATAAAAATAGAAAGTTTATATTGCTGTTCCATTATAAAGATTTCTCCGCTTGTCCAATTGCAGTGACACCCTGTCATACCCTGTCACACAAGGTGTCACTTGAGACAGGAAGTAAGAGACATTCACCTACATGATACACACACAGCAATAAAGGGACACTTAGAGTATATAACTTAATAATATATAACTTATTTAACTTATAATAGAGTGTATAATACAGGGAAAATATGTATTTTATACTATTGTGTTTAGTTTCATAATGTTTTTTCCAGACAAATAGCTTTTATCTTCACGGTTTATTTGATACAAAAGCCATTAATTTATTAAAATCCAATACCCAAAAACAATCATTCATAAATATTACTAATTTGCAATGACTACAGTACACTGCTAAAACCTGAAATCTGGATGGTTTGTTATGATTAAATGCCCATCTCTGGGGCAAATTTTTTTTTTTTTTAGGAACTAGACTTGTTTAAATCAGCATTCTGTGAGTGGACTTATCATTTTCTTCAGCGCCAGGGTTTCATTTAGCACATTCAGGTCCTCAGCCTCACTTTTATCCAATTTTGTTAAAGAGGAACTGCAGTCTGCTCACATAATTTGTAATAAAATCATCTTTGCCATTCTGAAGCTTCCCTCCAACCACTTTGCATATTATTTTATAACTTCTGTGATTCTGTACTTGCCAAATATGCTGCAGAAATCTCCCTCCACTGAGTCCAGCCATTTTACCTGTGGGCAGCTGAAGCTGCTGCCTGTTCACTTCCTGGATTTACACAGATACACAGAGGCAAGCCTCTAGTTCTGCAGCTTTCATTGGCTCTCTTAGGACTCATCCTCCCTCCCTTCCTGGCAAACTCTCACGAGAGCGAGAGCTGTGCATGATGTCATAAGCCTAGGCTTTTTTCCAGACAAGAAACAGGAAGTGGGCTGTATAAGCTATTTACTGGCAGAAAAAAAATGTTTTACTATCCAAAGTTAAAACAACAAGGGCAGAAGATTTAATAGATGGAAAGATGAAAAAATGACTGAAGGTCCGCTTTAATGAATTACAGCTTGGCTATGGGCCTGCCCAAGCCTGTCATTTGATAGTAATGCAGAAGCATACTGATGATGTCATTTTAATGCTCTCTCTTCTTTAGGTCTATGTAAAGGCCCATACCCACGATCAGACTTTTTGACAACAAACATGCAAATTAGCTGTTTTAAGGCAACATCCGACCGTGTGTACACTCCATCGGACAAACTTTTTTGGTTTTCATCAGACTTTTGTTGGCTGTGCGAACGGACAAACTTTCTAGCAACAAAAGTCCGATGGAGCAAAGTCTGATCGTGTGTACACAAAACCATGAGACTTTTGTACAAAGTACAAACATGCATGCTCAGAACCAATGCAGAAGATCAGACAACAATACAGAATTTGACCAAAGGTGGCGCTGGAGTAATTGAACGTCCTCTTTTAAAGTGTCGTCAATACATTGAAACGTCATTACGTTCGTGTTTGTTGCCTAAAAAGTCAGATCGGGTGTATGCAATACAAACTTGCGGCCAACGCCCTCTGTACAAAAATTCACGGGAAAGTTTGTACAAAGACGGATCGTGTATATGAGGCTTTAGATTTACAGCATTATGTAATGCAATATAACCATATTGGCTCATATTACTCCTATTTCCTCTCCCTGTGTGAGTCTTATGCCGCGTACACACGAGCGGATTTTCCGTCGGAAAAATCTTGTATGTTTTTTCCGACGGAATTCCGCTCAAGCTTGGCTTGCATACACACGGTCACACAAAAGTTCGCTGAACTTTCGACCGTCAAGAACGCGGCGGTGTACAACACTACGACAAGCCAAGAAAATGAAGTTCAATGCTTCAGAGCATGAGTCAAATTGTTTCCGAGCATGCGTAGGAATTTTCGTGCGTCGGAATTGGTACAGACGATCGGAATTTATGATTGGAACTTTTTCTGAAATTCTGGAATTCCGCCAGCAAAAGTCCGATGGAGCATACACACTTCGCATTTTCGGACCAAAAGATTTGCTGGCGGAATTTCCGCTCGTGTTTATGGGGCATTACTGTACTAGGGTTTACCAGAGGGTAGTATGGAGATTGATTTAAGCACCTTTTAAAAATATTTTTCCTAATAATTATAGAACTGGTATAAAGGTAGACCTTTATTGTATGTGTGTGTGTGTATATATATATATATATATATATATATATATATATATATATATATATAATTGTGTGGTATAAGTTAGGTTAAGGGTTAAAGTTAATAGGACAAATAGGGTTAAAAGAGAAAGTCTGGCCAAAGCTTTTTTTGACCATACTTCTCCTATGGGTCACAGGAGTACATTTACTTTTGTTCTCCTGTGACCCAGAGCCAGCTGATAGTGGACTATTGCTGCACTGGAGCCAGCTGTACCTACCCGCTGTGATGTAAGTAACTCAGTTAAAATACGCAGTTACTTTAAAGGGTAACGAGTAATCTAACTGATTACTCTTCCCCTCATGGTAACGCAGTTCCCATTACTTGGGCGGCGTTACCGCAATTACATCTACCGCCCGGGAGGCCCGTCGTGGCCGCGCTGCCTGGCCGTTCATTCCGCCGCAGGGAGGGGGCTTTCGCCCAATGAGCTGAGAAGAGCCTGAGACTCAGAGAGTCTGTCTGGACTGCCCCATCCCACCCCGCCTATCCAGAGAGAGAGAATGTAGGGAGGCGGGGCGGACACTGAAAAATTAAGTCAGCTGACCAGCTGACACCAATCGAGTGAAGGGGAGGGTCTCTCTCTCTCCCCATGAGGAAAGGCATCCCTGGAGGCATTCAAGTAAGTGACTGTCTGACGATTCGAATTGCAGTGCAATCGATCCATCCCAAGTCCTCCACCTCCGCTTCTTACTGATCCCATCTCTACCCACCCACCATCACTTCTACAACAGAGGTGGGGGGGGGGATAGGGTAGGGATGAGATCAGTGGTGGTGGGGGGTGGGATCAGTAAGAGGCAGAGGTGGTGGTTGGAGAGGATGGCACCACTACCGCTGCCACCCCCCCAAGTACCACAGCTGCCTGCCACCCCCCCAAGTACACCACCGCTGCCACCCCCCAAGTACCACCGCTGCCACCCCCCAAGTACTGTACACCACCACCACTGCCACCCCCCCAAGTACCACCGCTGCCACCCCTCAAGTACCACCGCTGCCACCTCTCAAGTACCAACGCTGCTACCCCTGTCACAGTTACTTTGCTGAGTAACTAATTATTTTTCCAATGTAGTAACCGAGTTACTAACGCAATTACTTTTTGGGAGAAGTAATTTGTAACTTAACGAATTACTTTTTTAAAGTAAGATGACAAACACTGCCTACCCCCTCTCCAGCCTGGCGCTCAAGTGAGCACCAGAGAGACACTGACAGTCCATGCTCTCTACTTAGAACAGACCTAGAACTGAGCGATCAGCGGTCATGTGATCGCTCAGTTCTTGCTCTTAGAGCGTGGAACAGCTGCAGCATCACACTGATGCTGCAGCATAGAGGTGAGCATGGATGTTTATTTTTTTTTTTATAAACCCATACTTCTTCTTCCAGAGTTATGCCCGGGACACATGATCGCAATTTGCCCGAACGGATTTTGTTGTCAGAAAATTTAAAAACTAGATCTCAAATTTTGTGCGATGGAAATTCTGATGGAAACTGTCTGATGGAGCCTACACATGGTCGGAATTTCCGACAACAAGCTCCGATCACACATTTTCCGTCGGAAAATCTGACCGTGTGTTTATTAGAGTGACAGTAAGGGAAAATTTCTGTATTTTTGGTGCAGTTCAGTGTAAATTGCAACTCCCAAAGAAATTAATTGTACCTCATGTAAAAAATAAAAGTGCTATTAGAAAGACCACAGATGTGCAAATGGGCCCTTATTAAGAGTAGATGATGATCAGAGGGAGCAGGGGCATTGGTGCTTATTGTGAAATTCCAGTTTGGCCTTGGCACCAAAACTCCTACTCACAAATGCCCTGTGCTGGGTTTTGGAGGTTGGATTAATCCACTACTATTTGCATTCTCTTATAAATATAGAGGTTCCCCATTGCTGCTTCTTCCTTTTGTCAGTCATGCTTATCTATTGGCTTGAATACTTTTTGAGTCACTGACCTGAAACAAGCATTAAAATAAGGAGAAAAGCTTGGATTTGGTTCTGACCTCACTGCATGCAAGTTCCATGTCACTGTCCCAAAAAGTATTGAAACCAGAGGATCAACATGTCTGCCAGGTACTGTAAAGGTCTGTGCCACAAATGAGACCAAATGATGCAGCCGCCTTAGGTGGCACTCATAGAGGCACATTTGGGGACAGCACTGAAGCAGCAGTCACCATACTGAACAATCTATCTTCAGTTCTAAGCATTACTGAGCTCCCTGCCCAGCCCCCACGCTTGTCACACAGGCAGACACAGTGGCCGAGGGTCTTCAGTGACCCGGGGCCTAGTATTAACAGTCTAGGCTCCAGGCTCCATTGGACAGTTTCCATCAGAAACTCAGCATAACTGCCTGAAGTGGCCATCTTAGTCCGTATTGGGGAGGCCCCCTCAGGCGGCATACTCCCTTAGCACGACCCTGGTCAAATAACAAGCAATTTCAGATTTCAATTTCTAATTTCTCGTAAAACTGGTTTTCCTTTATAGCCTCTTTGCAAATTGTAAATCTCAGTAGAGTTTCTATAATTCTTCTTATGTAATTCAATGCAGATGTAAATATATATATATGTAACAATATATCTGCCAATATTGGCAAGGAAATTGGCTAAATGTATTGTAAAGCCATGAAGAAAATTAAGCATCAGTATATCATGTGATATTTGTCACTAAAATAAAAGATATAAGACTTATGCAGAAAACAGGGCAAGATTTCACTTGTGACCCACCCCACTTCCCAACATGACACATTTATAATGCCTTTCCTAGTAGTTACCGTATATACTCCAGTATAAGTCGAGTTTTTCAGCACATTTTTTTGTGCTGAAAGTGCCCCCCTCTGCTTATACTCCAGTCAAGCACTTTTCTGCATAAAAAAATTACATTTTCCGACCCGACTTTGCGGCCCCATATTTCGGGGCCACTTTGTGCTAGGTACCCCAAATTTGGTGTGAAAACCCAGTGGACCCAACACTACAACATAACAGAGATCCCAAATTTTGGCTGCAGCTAGGGGGCATCTAGGAACCCTTAACTACCAAGTTTGAAGTTCAGGGGACCTATGGCTGCAAATGGGCACAGTGAGGCATGCAAATGGGCACAGTGAGGCTGCAAATGGGCATTATTGACCCTCTTTTCCACTTCCAGTAGCTGCACATTTCTCACCCTAGGCTTATACTCAAGTCAATAAGTTTTCCCAGTTTTTTGTGGTAAAATTAGGTGCCTCGGCTTATATTCTGGTCGGCTTATACTTGAGTATATATGGTACATATGTTTTTAGGTACACCATTCCCATTACACCTCATATAAAGAAGTACAGTATTTGATGTTGCTTTGTTGCACAAGCAATTATATGTTATGGTCACACAAGCCCGTTATTATCTTCCTTATTTTTTGTAATTTTAAATCAGGATCTAGGCAACCATTCCATAAATTCAGGCCTAGTAGGTGCCTGAAAAGTCTTCTGTGCTATACATGTGCTATACATGTCCTAAACATGTGAGGAATATTCCTCACTTCTGGACTGTAAATCATTCCTTTATGCCCATAATCCAGATGCACACACAGAACTATTATAGTGCAAATAGCGGTTTCAGGCTTTTTGGCCATCAATTTACAACATATGCAAACCCTGGTTTCCATTATGTAGAGCTTGGTACCCAACCAGACAGTACCTATCGTGTAATACTGTAATGTAAATACATTAAAGACCAACTTCCAAAATGTCTACGTTTTTATTGTTGTCTGTAACCCATTGGAGTGATTTCACCTCACTTCCTGTTCCTGCAACAGCAGACAATAATAATCAGAGGTTCTAACTATGCCCAGTAAAAAATATGTTGTTGTAATCTGTGCCCCAATATAAGGAAATGACAGTATAATTCTGCAGGTATATGTAAATTATTAAGATGAAGGGAGTCTGAAAAAATTAATTGGAGGAACACTGTTGGAGATTGAATCAGTGATTTTATTAAACAATTCCAGGTATGGCATTTTTTACTTAGTTTCATGTGTCCAGCTTGGACCAATGTAACTATGCATATACAGTACCATACCTGTGGGATCCATCTAGAAGCTGCAAATCACTGAAGTAGGCATCCCTACTCTAGTGATCTTCACTGGCTTCCAGGTTCCGTGCTGAGTGGCTGCCCCACTGCATTATGAACACAGGAGGCCAGCCATTTGACATGGGCACCATTCTGAGAATGCTTAGAATTTTATCAATGAATGCAAAGCTTTCTCTGCTTGGATAAGGTGGAGAGGTGGGACAGTGTTCACAATACAGCAGGGCAGCTGCTCAGCATGGGACTAGGAAGCTAATGAAGATTACTGGAGTATCAGTGTCTACTGCAGTAATTTCCAGCATCTAGAATGATCCCACAGGTATGGTATGTGCATAGTTATATTGGTCCAAGCTGGACCAATGTGACTACGTGAAAAATGTCATACTTTGAATTCTTATTAAGTAGTATTAATCTGACAGTAGTTCTTGATCTTCCCAAATTTTATTTGTTGCAGTCTGTGTCCCCACTGAAAAGATTTTTATCACTTCTTGTCCAGACAGGAAGCAAGGGTAAACCTTTGAAAGGGGAAAACAAACGTCAGTAAAAATCTGAAAGAGTCTCTAACCTTTGCTCACTGCAAAAACAAAATAAAAGTTTTGGCTGAAACTGGGCTTTTTATATATATATATATATATATATATATATATATATATATATATATATATATATATATTAACCCCATAGGAGAGGTCAACTGTATGCAAGAATATGGTACTTTGCTTCAGACACTGCTAGCGGGCATCAGGCCTGCACCAGGCTAGCATGGACCCACACTATAAGAAGCAATGACACAAACAGTTATGTTACACACCTGTGGGGTCTTAAGTACAGGAAATTATCCCCCACATGTTCCAGCCCCCCCCCCCCCCAAGTGCATACTAGCTCCACCAGGTATAGGCCACAGACAAAGTGAATAAGAACAGTCAAGTCCAAGTCTACCATTTTCTTACTTTTCTTTACTCAAGTGCAACAGGAAACATTACAGTCTTTACTTCACCAAGCAGTACCCATCCAACATCCAATGGTGTTCAACTCTTGCACCCTTTCAGGGTATTCTTGACAGATGTCTTGCTCTTCCTAAGTATATCCTGATATGGATAAGGTTCCTATAGCACACTGTGAGATAATTGTTTTTAATTGTTTTTAACTAAAGTGAGTCTTCCCAATATACAAACACTCCCCCCCTATAGTTATTTTGCTTACTCAAGCCAGAAATGTCCAGAGGTGGTCATATGAGGAAAACAAAATATGGAAATATGGCCTATGAGTGTCTAATAGTACATACAGCCATAGCTATCCTCTTTGAAGGCTCATGGTCAGTTGCATACATTGCCATAAGCATATAACATGGGTACATTTTTCTTTTTTAGACTGTCCAGTGGATATCTTCTTTGTTTTGGATACATCTGAAAGTGTTGCTCTCCGTGTGAAACCATTCAAGACTCTCGTGACTCAAGTCAAGGATTTTACCAACAGATTCATCGATAAACTCACAACAAGGTAAAGGCTTCAAGTCTGATTCGGTATACATGTCTGTGACTACATATCCTGTACCGCCAAATGTTATTAGTGAGTTGTTTTATTTACAAGAAAATCGAATAGAATCAGTTATGAAGCAAAATATACATAATCTAGTAATTCTAGGGCAGCTACACTAGCCTGGGAATACTATGCTGTAAATCAGGGATTAGCTGTTTCCACCGCTGACTCAGTGTTTAGTTATGACAGGTCCCCTTCTACACAGCAATTAAAAATCAGGGTTGGCTTTACAGCAAAGCTAAAAAGAGGCCAGACATTGTCAATGTCATCATCATCCTCATGGCTACTGCTTCAATTTGAAAGATGCTCGGTTTTATCTTTAAAATGTAAGGGCTTATACTTTTCCTTTACATTAAAGAAATGACCCTCCTTGATTTCACTTCTTTTTGTGGTACATCCCACCATCATACAGATTTCCAACAGGAACACTGCAAAAAGATAAGCAGTTTTCCAATTTATTTGGAAATTTGCTTGATTCCCCCATCAACGTTTCAGGATAGAGAGCGAAGGAAGGGGCCAGTAAATATGTCATTTACTGGCCCCTTCCTTTCCTGAAAGAACACAGAGTGATCGGTTCCAATCACTCATGTGTCCATTCCCCACCGAAGCATAGTAAACTGTGTTTACTGTGCTTCAGTTTGTGAATGAGCAGGAAGCTTCAGAGCATTTCCTATTCATTAATCTGTGCTGCTGAGGCTGCAAACAAAGAGACTGATACATCTATGTCCTCTCTTACTTTTGGCCGGGAATGGGGGACTCTGTCAGTTAGGCTGTATGGGGCCCTATGGTTTCTAACAGCAGCCTTGGGTGGATGCAGCATTGATATGATGCTGTATCTGTCACCTGCCACCTCTACCCTAAGAACAGAACAATCAAAAACCGCTGATGGCTCAGTTCTCAGTCTTCAGTGAGCAGAGAGCTGGTGACTGCTCACTGGAGCACTGGGCTGTGGAGGGGGTAGGAGTGGCTGGCTCAGGCTCTTAGCGGTGTGCTGAGAAGCTGAGCCATCTACTGGTCAGGCAACTGGGTGGATCCCATCATTAAAGTCAGGATCTCTCCAGAGTCTGGATTGGCTGAGTGACTACTAAGCTAAATACGGGTCACAAGAATGCAAAATGAAGTGCACTCCTGTGATCTACAGGAGAAGTAGGGCTACGACTTTAAAGGAGAATTTTAATCACGTGACGTCATCTCACAATTTGAATTTTATGATCCTCAGTGTAAAAGCTGCCAACCTCCGCCATATTTTTTTTTACTGAAAAAATGTACAGACAGAGCACAGAGCATTTTTTTTTACTGACAGCATGAAATATGACAGAAGCCTATATTAAAAACGAAAACAATATTTTATTAGTTCAAACCCATGGTTATTCAAACTGTAGCCCTTCGCTTGCCTTTATCTGGCCCTTGGGGCACCATTACTCCCACTGCTACAAGTCACTATTTCTCCTACTGACACCAACGATGAGGCACCATTTATTCCACTGACGCTGGCACCAACAATGGGGTATAATTTCTCCCAATGATTCCAATAATGGGGCACTAGTTCTCCAACTGACACTTATGATGGGGCCCTATTCCTCCCATTGACACCAATGATGGGGCACTATTCTTCCCACTGACACCAATGATGGGGCACTATTTTTCCCAGTGAAACTAATGATGGGGCTTTACTCCTACTACTCACCAGAGGCGCTATGTAATTTTTTTTTCTATTCCTACTGCCCGCAGTCTGGCCCCCTAAAATATGAAGGACAATATAGTTGTCCTTTGTTTAGAAAGTTTGGAAACCCCTGATCTAAACAATATGTAGATGTTAACAATACCCACAACAAGTACATTTAGAAAATCAAACAGTAAAAATGAGAACAGCTAAATGGGTAATTAAGTGTTTTGAACACATCAGAACTTGGCAAAGAGAGACAGGTGGAGAATAAAGAAAAAGGATGCAGTGCATTGTGCACCCCGCAGCAATGAAGGACCATGGCTACATTGCACTAAATATTGGCTCTGTCTTAAAGAAGAGTCTGAGCCTAATTGAAGGATAAACTGTATACAGTCCACAGTCTTTATACCCACATAATACCCTTTAATTACTGTGCCATAAATGAGAGTCTCACAGATAGATGTAGCGATCTGGACTGTTACCAGAAAGCTTCGTACCCTTCAGTGTTCTAAACATTGTTTGTCCCCGTGATTATACGTGACCTCATATCTGTGTGCCAACGGAATGAGTTATGGGGCGTATAGTCCTCTTTGAATCTGCTGCTATGCATCCATGTACCCTAAGACTACAAATCCCAGGGACCCTTTCAGTGGCCTGAAGATTGCTGGGAGGGATCATAAAAGGAGCTGAGAAGCCTGCGCACACTCTCTCCCCCCTGTGCCTGACGCAAGATGGACCTCTCGGTCGTTACTCCTACCATGAGGCCTAAGAGGCCTATTCCTGTTACCCGCTGTCGGACATCCTGTTACTAGCATCACTTACAAAGCCTACCCATCAGTGCGGACGTGTGGGAAAAGTCACTACAGAAGGCTGAGACAGAGGATCCATTGCCGGAGTGTTGCCATCTGTGTTCCTGTCTAGAAGACCTTAGATCGATTTGGGTCATTGGTGAATCTTTATCTATTCACTATCACTAGTACAGAACACCGCGCACACACATCTCTACCCAAAAAAACTTTACTGCATTGCTGGAACACTGTTCTCAGATGCCTTAGGCCTTCACCACCCGGAACTTATTGTTTCATCTACAACCAAATGGATTACAGTTAACAAGCTCCAACTAGCTAGCGAAGAATAACAGATCTGCAACGTGGAACTCTATTGCCATTACTCACAGGAACCCTAAGTATATATAACACCAGCGGGATATTAGCTCTCTCTCATTAGAATAGCATAGGCTTTCTAGATTACATCTATCGCAATGTGGCCACATATGTAGTTAACTGAAATATCCACTAGGAGGTGACTTTGGATCTGAATATAGTGTACACTTGTGTATATAACATTATCCATCGTTTAACCATTGTTGTGTCACAGAGAGGAATCTGTTTGCTGAGTTGGTGCTGTTATCCCAGCTCATCAGATTTATTCCTCCCTTTTGTGAAATAACTTTTTCCAATTTGGGTTCAAGTAAAATATTTCAGAACCTTATGCTACTGAGTTGTTTGATTCTTGCTTTATAGTGTTAACAGGATGTCTGAACCCAGAATTTCAGGTGGGTTGGAAGGTTCACTTGGTCATGGCCCTGCAGATAAGCAGGTAATTCTCAGCAGTCCCCAAGGGGGCCATGCTACATACGCATAAACCCTAAAGGATTGTTTTAATAAAATACAACAGATCATAAACCTGGAACTTACACTTTAACTGAGCATAGTTTGAAAAAGACCTTGTATAAAATAGTTACAAATTACACAGCAACAGGCAACACATAACACAACTTATACTGATCAGGTCTATGTAATGTTCCAAAGAGTATATGGAGCATAACGGTCAGGACTATGCAATATACATTACAGTGCACAGAGTTCAGTGTACAGTACACAGAGTTTATGTACTTACTTTCTTTTTCAGTGGAAGGATAACAATACCCCCTCAGCAGTAGTGGTCAGTGGGAGGAAAAACACCCGACGCCTGTGTCTGGTGGAAGAAGAATGCAGTGACATTGGTGGTCAGTAGGAGGAAGATTGCCCTGATGAACATGATTAAATCAGTTATTTTTTACAAACTGTAAAATCTGCATATCCCCTCCATTACATTGGTGGTCAATTTCACACTGACCATCAATGTAAAGGGGGATTTCTACACTGACCAACAATGTCAGGACAATTGATCACTGACCAGTGACCACCAATAGGGATTTGCAATGACCCCCAATTGATGGGTGATTTTAAACTGACAGCAAATGTAAGTGTGATTCTACATCAATGTAAGGGCAATTCCACACTGACCACCAATGTAGGGGAGATTGTACATTGACCACAAATGTAAGGAAAATTCTACACAGACCACCAATGTAAGGGCAATTCTACACTGACCATAAATGTAAGGTGGATCCTACACTGACCACTAATGTAATAGATGACTCTACACTGACCACCAATTTTACAGAAACATTCACACTGACCATCAATGTAATGGGACCTTTACCTTGACCACCATTATAGCAAGGGTATTTACACTGCCCATCAAAATAATGGGGGGTTCCTGACATCTCCTGAGGTTGAGCGGCGGCTGGTGAATGATTTTTCCCAGGAGCCCCCACACCGGCCACCTCTTCCTCGCTCCCCGGACTGAACATGCCGTTTATGTTTGTGGCTTTCTTTCTATTTGCTGGCTCTGCTCCTCACCACCGCCCTCATCTTCTTTGACATATGGCATATAATCTCATTTGATAAATTGGAAACAGACTACAAGAATCGTATAGACCAGTGTAACACACTCAATCCGCTTGTACTTCCAGTGTATCTCATCCATGCGTTCTTCTTTATGGCATGATTTACATCTTGGTGAGCTCATAAGGATGCTAAAGACGCTGGCTCCAGCTATTTGCATGCAAATTATAAATATTATAGGCAATTGATTTGACAAGATCCCACTACAATGACCAACAAGTCCCTGGAAGACCTCGGTGGGGAAATACACCACTTTCCAGGTTCTAACAGATCCAGTTTTGTGAAGATGTGAAGTTTTTTAGTTTTTTTGTTTTATGAAGACTGAGAAATTTATGTATATTTGTCATTCTTTGAAAAGTTGTCTTTTCCTGCAAATTTACTTGCTGTTTTTTTGTACCCTCCTATATCTATATATCCTTCTTTTTTTTTTTTTGCAAGTCATCTTGCAGCATTGTTAGAGCAACAAGGCCAGACATGAGCCGCAGGAAAGATTTTCATCTGAGTGACTGCCACACAATTCACAACCCTGTAATTTTGGAATAAACTCCTCACTGATGAAAATAAATATATATGATAGGGGATTTTACACTGACCCCAAATTTAACAGGAAGATTTACACTGATCACCAATGTAACATGGACAGTTACCCTGGTCACTAGTGTAATGAAGGGATTCTACACTCAATACCAGTATACCAAAGTAATTAACACTGACCACCAAGAAATTGGAAGATTTACAGTGAGCACCAACCTAACTGGAGTGTTTACACTAAACACCAATTTAAAAAGGTCATTGACAATGAATAACATTTTAATAGGGTTATTTACAGTGACCACCAAACCTCCCATTTCTGCTTACCACTGCACCCCACCCACCCGTTCCTTATGCTAACCTCTGCATCCCCTCACCCCCTCTTCTCACTCTTCTCACTTTTGCACCCCCTGCTATTCTTTGCACTCCAAACACCACTCTGCTCATCTCTACACCTCAAACCTCCTTGTCTCTGCTTACCTCTACAGCCCCTCTGCTCACCTTTGCACTGACCCCCCTGCTTACCTGTGCACCCTCCTTCTGTCCTCCTTTGCACCCCATACCCCCTCTCTCTGGAAACCTTTTCACCATGACCCTCCCCTGCTTACATTTGCACCCCCCTTTTTTGCTCACCTTTGCACCTCCCCCACCTTGCTCACCTTTGCATCTCAAACCTACCCTAGCTGCTCACCTCTGTTCCAGAGCAGCCACACCGATTAAGTGTGGTACTTGATGCAGACCGCCAGTAACTGACAGCACAGCAGCATAACAAAACCTTATTTTTCTTGGTTGGGATTTTTTAGGCACAGAGTACAACAATTTTAAAACTTTTTTTGTAGTAACAAATATAAACAATGTTTATTACATCCTTGTTAAAATCACCATATCTATATTTCATGACTATTTTGAGGCACTACAATTGCCAATATGTTATAGCATGGTGATCTTCCTGTGAATGTCATCAACCAGTCAATGTTCTTTTTTTATATCATGATTTTAACAAGGATGTAATAAATGTTATTTATATTTTTTAATACAAAAAAAGGTCTGACATACGTATATGCATGGATGAGGCACTGCAATCAACCAGACTAAACTATTTATTTTAAGGTCTTCAATTATTCACTTTCTCTGCTGGGTTCTGACAGATGACATGATCTAATATAAATCTAAGTAGAGGAAGTGAGTAGTGAAAGACTTCCTCTGCTGGCCCTGCTAACAAGTTACAGCAGTGAGTGTTGAGCTGCTGTGTTATGTGAAGGTTTGCACTGACCAAGGTCTGATTGGAGCACCGGGGGTGCTCTAGGCGTGTCTGAATACATTTTGTTAGTGCTTTAGCACACCCAACCCCCCCCGGCACTACCACTATCTTACAAGTACATGAAGGAAACAGGTAAAGAACTGGATGAAGAAGAAGCTTAAACTGACTATTTGTGACCTTTATCAATAAAGTTTTTTTTTAGGAAACTAGAGTTGAGCTAAGGTTTCCTTTGTGGAAATCCAGTTTTTAAAGTTAACAATTGTGACGGAACCGTCCAGCACCCAGTTTGGGTGCTTCTGTAAAGCTATAGCTTCCTCCAGTCTGGACCCAGGAACCAGGAACTATAGCTGAGCATCCAAAACTAGCCAACAATAGATTAGATGCAAACTGGAACACACAGAATTTATATACCACACAGCTTCAGGTAGGGCCTGATCACCTTACCCTAACAATACAAACTGTAACAGCATTATAATTAACATAGCTAAGGAACAGCCAACATACACATAATCATTAAGCTAATTAAACAACTAACCACCAAGGTGACTCCTTGCCCACCCAGACCGTTCGGCACCAAGGCCACAACCCTGGATACAAAGTACATAATCATAAGCATAAACACATCCCACAATGGTTTGATAACAAGGTAAAGTGGTCACAATATTAATCACATCTCCAACAGATGATCAAACAGACAGAAACAATAGGTGACTCAATTAACAATGGGAATGCACACCTAGGAGGCACACATTGGAAAAGACGTACTTAACAGAAAGA
This sequence comes from Lithobates sylvaticus, assembly GCA_028564925.1. Taxonomy (NCBI): domain Eukaryota; kingdom Metazoa; phylum Chordata; class Amphibia; order Anura; family Ranidae; genus Lithobates; species Lithobates sylvaticus. Next base: position 86,480,631 of record CM053031.1, read on the forward strand.
CACTTAACACCTTAATAAACAGAGTATAGTAGGAGACGCCAGTATCAGGTTGGTTTGAGCTGATCATATTAACATCTGCTCTGAGTATCACAGTCTGAAGCAGTCATTGCTGCTTTGGTCATAGAGGCCCAAAATATGTACCTCGGTCCTCCAGTTCCCAAAGTCTGTGTGTTTTGTAGAGACATGGACTTGAATCCGAAGCAAGACCACTCCAAGGGTCCCCCAGGCACACACCTTCCAATGAGTAGAGCTCCCTTAAAAGTCAGGGCCCATAGTCAGTAGGCAAGAGGTCACCCTGCAGTCCCCTCCAAAAGCCCCTGTCCTATTGGGTCTGTCACAACAAAAAATAGGCCTTAGGATTTGATTAAAGCATATTTACGTACTTTTATTGCTTATAGATAAAATTCTACGTTATCTGCCATATCTGTTATTATATCTGACAGTCACCAGGCGAGTTATAGTGAGTTTTTACTTTCCATATCTAGAATTTATTTTTAAGGTATAGCATGACAAGATAGCTATTCTAACTATAAACAAAAATTATTTAAAAATTGCCGTGTGACTGTGAGTTTAAGGTACCCTAGTCAAAAATACATATCATTATCCAAATCAGAAATCAAAAGAAAATATCTATTGAATGCTCATCAAACTGAATCTTTAAATATGTGTCTTATCAATAAATACTGGGAACAATTTAACACAAAATGCATTTCTAGCGTATCTATAACGACCCAAGAATTTGTGAGCATATGCTTTATTCTATGTTCTAGGGCTGTAGAGCTTCACATTTTTTTCCATTATAGTTTCTGTCATATATGTAGCAAGATCAAAGTGTTCAAAAACAGTGAAAAATTAGGGTACCTTTTGTTTAAATCTCTGACACGAGTACAGAAAGCTGCATGGAGTCAGAAACCCCTAACACTACTCTATATTACTTTTTAAAATTATTTAAATTCCACAACTTTGTTCCATTGTCCTTGCTTCAGTAAAGAGCATGAGCAATATACTACTTCACATTCATGAAGTTTTTTTAGGGTGGTCGTTTGCAAGTTTTAAGATCTCATAACATTTCTGTTATTGTAGGTATTATCGCTGTGACCGTCACCTTGTATGGAATGCTGGAGCTCTCCACTACAGTGATGACATCATTCTAATTAAGGGTCTAACCAGTCTGCCCAAGGACCGTGATGAATTGAAAAGCAGAGTGGATCAAGTTGAGTACATTGGTAAAGGAACCCATACTGACTGCGCCATCAAAAGAGGCATTGAAGAGATCTTAATTGGGTTGGTATATTCAGTTCTGTTAGACTAAATGCTCAGTGTCCTTTGTTTATTAGTCTTATTTTTTCTAAACCTAATATGATAAGCATGGAAGGGTTTGGCTTTAATATATGGACATGTAACATGTATTTCCTTTTACAGAGGATCCCACCAGAGAGAGAACAAGTATTTGATTGTGGTAACAGATGGTCATCCATTGGAAGGGTATAAAGAGCCATGTGGAGGTCTAGAAGATGCAGCAAATGAAGCAAAACACTTGGGCATCAAAGTCTTCTCTGTTGCCATTTCACCAAATCACCTGGTAGCATCTAATTTGCATTTTTAAAGATTGCATAATATCAGTCTTCAAAATAAGTAAGGCTAACAATCTTTGTTTTATTTTTCAGGAACCCCGTCTCAGTGTTATTGCCTCAGATCCAAATTACCGTAAAAACTTCACAGCCACCAGTGCCATTGGTCTGTCCAGTGATGAGATCGATAACACAATTGATAGTATTATTGACACTATTGTAAGTAACTAGTTAATCACATTTCACAGCTATTTCACAGCAAAAAAATGCAGGAATTTGACATAATTAGAGGCAGAATGGGACTTTAAGCAAAATAGAAGCTTTGCCCCGCTGCATCCCTTCAATTTTATAAGGACTAAAATAGCCACAGAGAAGTGACTCATTTGCATTAACTGTACTGGCATGTCCCTATCCGACACCACATGCCTACAAGTGCATCCTCCCTTATGAAGTTATAGGCAATTGCACAGCGCTGACCAGTTTGCTATCCACCTGGTTTACTGAAGATTTATCTGATCTGTAGCTGCCCCCCCCCCCCCCCCCCTGCACTGGTTTTGGGGGTTCTAAGCTCCTAACTTAAGCTTGTGGATGACTCTGCAAAAGATGCACGGAGAATGGTAAAAATTGCATGGGGAATGGTAAAACGTAGCTCTAGATACAGTAGTCCAGTAAAGTACTGCATAGCACTGATGCATATGGTCATAACCATGCTATCAATCAACTGAACTGACAGTATTATTATGTAAAGAATTCAAAGTGAACATACAGCTAGTAATCAAGGAGTGATTGTAGCAGAGCCCACAGTTGCATCTTATAGTAGTGTAGCCTAGTTCATAGATATAGTCTATAATGAGGTTTAACATTTTTGCTTTTATATCGTATACCGTATATACTCGAGTATAAGCCGACCGGGAAATATAAGCCGAGGCACCTAATTTTACCACAAAAAACTGGGAAAACGTATTGACTTGAGTATAAGCCTAGGGTGAGAAATGCGCAGCTACTGTAAGTGTAAAAGGGTGTCAACAATACCCATTTGCAGCCTCACTGTGCCCATTTGCATGCCTCACTGTGCCCATTTTCAGCCATAGGTCCCCCGAACTTCAAACTTGGTAGTTAAGGGTTCCTAGATGCCCCCTGGCTGCAGCCAAAATTTGGGGTCTCTGGACCCAAAGGGTCCCGAAATGACATTGCTGCAGATGCACACAGTTGACCGACTTTGGGGCTCTGTATCTCGGGGCCCCATTGGTGCTAGGAACCCCTAATATGATATGTTGTAGTGCTCGTTCCACTGGGTTTGCACACCAAATTTGGGGACCCTGGCACTAAGTGACCCCGAGATACGGTGCCCCAAACTCGGGTCGGAAAATGTCAAGCACTTTTCTGCAGCAGAGAATGACATTTTCCGTATCTCGGGTCACTTGGTGCTAGGAATCAAAGTCGGGTCGGAAAATGTCATTCTCTGCTGCAGAAAAGTGTTTGACTCCAGTATAAGCCGAGGGGGGCACTTTCAGCACAAAAAAATGTGCTGAAAAACTCGGCTTATACTCGAGTACAGGCATACCCCGCTTTTAAGTACACATTGGAGTTTATTTACTAAAGCTGGAAAGTGCAAAATCAGGCTGACTTCTGCATAGAAACCAATGAGCTTCCAGGTTTTATTACCAAAGCTTAATTGAACAAGCTGGAGTTAGAAGCTCATTGGTTTCTATGCAGAAGTGAGCCTGGTTTTGCACTTTCTAGCTTTAGTAAATAAACCCCATTGTGTACTTAAAAGTGGGGTATGCCTGTATATACCATATATTAATGTCGAATGACATTACAATAGAACTGTGTGATATCAAATTGTCCATATTAATAAAATTTTTTTTTCTTTTTTTCCTTTAGAAAGCTAATGGTGAACATGGGGTAAGTACTGCTAAGATTTCAAGTTATTTAAATACACCAAACACTGGATTCTACCGTTACTGATTCTTTCTTTTTCTTTCATCTTTGTACATTGCAGTGCTGCTCTTATGAGTGTCAGGTAAGCAAATTATTTAACTTTATGGAATGTATGTCCTTTATACAACTTTAACTCTTAGTAATTAATATTTTGTTGTCTTCCTGCAGCCTCGCCGTGGAGAACATGGGCCACCTGGTCCAGCAGGCTATGAGGTAAGGGATCCTCATGATATAAGGTTTGCAGTTTGAAGAAAAATACAGACCCACAATGCTAATGTTCTATTATCCTTGTAGGGAGAGACTGGAAAAACAGGACTTCCTGGTGATCGCGGACCCCCTGGTGACCCTGTAAGTAGAATATTGCTTTGAAACATAAGCACACTAGTTAGGTATTTATTTTCACACATATTAAGACCCCAGTTTGCATGAAGTTGGTGCCACCAGGGTACAACCTTGCTGCACCAGTTTTGCTATTGACATGCCTGACTCCACCACTCTCTAAAGAAGCGCTTACATTTAGTTCCTCTAAAGATGGCCATCCACTATATCATTACAATTGAATTATTCTATTTCTGTACAATTTCCCTTACATTTACCAAAACTATATAATATAAGGATGACCCTAAAACTATATGTTTGTCCAGTAAGGCGGGCTTTCATACTGTTGTGATGTATGAAGTGTACAGAGCACTGCTCTATATTTAATAAGACAAGGTGTAAAGTGTAATATCTCATGATGAAGAAAGCAAAAATTTTATTGAGATCTATAGGTGACTGTGTCTTTTTGTTTTTGTACTATTTTATTACTTAAACCATATTATATTAAGGAACCTCAAACATAACACTTGTTTCCGAATATTCACTGCAGAATGAAAAAAAAGCTGCATATGTTCAATTGATACCATTAATAATAACACCAGACAGCCAAACACATACTCTGGAATCTGATTGGCTGGAAGCCTATTGACATAGTAGAACTTTTAGAACAATAGTAGAGTGGCAAGTTAAGTTCTTTTTTGCACAAGCTTGAAAAAAACATAAATACTTCCTGCAGTTAGTTCTGTAGTAGCGATGAAACTCAGTATCCTGACAAGACGTTGCTAGGAACCCAACTGTGTCTCTTTTTTCTTTTGAGAATCTGTAAGTCAAAAGAAAGACATACATAAAACATACAAGATAAACAAAACATATATTATTATTATTTTTATTATTAGTCAACAGTTTTTACATACTTAATTTTACATTTTTGTTTAAATATTTCTGTGATTTTCTAATTATATATAATTATCGTTCTATAGGGTCGTGCTGGAGACATTGGTCCTGTAGGTTATCAGGGAATGAAGGTACGTGTGCCATTCTAGTTGTCTATAATATTTTACCCATTTTTTCACATTGAGCACAATTTTAAACTTTATTTTCTTTTCCTATAGGGTGACTTAGGTGTCAGAGGAGAAAAGGTAATGTGGATACCCCCATATGAACATAAAAAAATAGATAATGATACAGTAGTATCGCTAATATGTACACAGTATATGTACGCTTTCACAGAAGACTCTTATAAACTTACCATGCGATAGAACAGTCCAACAAAGTTATGTATTGATATCTTTATATTTAAGCTTTTTTTTTCTTTTTTATCTGTCTCATTAGGGTGCAAGAGGAGCAAAAGGAGCAAAGGTAAGCATTTTCATCAACACACTATTTAAATAACTAGTATTCTGCCTTAAATTTCTCCCCCCACCCCCACTCCACATAGACAAAGGAAGGAAGGACTGTGCAGAGCTGTGATAAAACAAGCTCTCTGCTAATCTATTTATAGCAACCTCCCACGACACAAATTTCAGGCTGGTTTTATCTTGGTTGTTGGAGAACTTGTCAGAAGTTATCATGTTGATAACCGAGCAACGAAACAGCAGAAAGACATGGGATCATAGTGCTTTGGAGAGAGATAAGAAAACACTACAGATATATGTGCTTAGGTTAAATTTCATGAATCAGGTTTACATCCACTTTAAGGTTTGCAGCAGATATGCAAGGAGCACAATATCAGCTGAAGGGGCACAATAATCTGGCAAACAGGAAGTGCAGAGACATGACTTAAATCAGGAAGTTCGTGGAAGAAGAAAACAGTTCAAGGTTCACCAGAAACAAGATACTGTATAAGGAAGAAGAGCTACAGCCAGACACCGCAGAGGTCTTAGGTTCAGATACAGATTCTGACACAAGCACTGACTGTTCATTCACTAAAGTAAAAGATTGGTCAACGGTGCAGGTCTGTGTGGGATATCTGTCAACGAAGTGGATATTAACTGCCACCTGGCAGATTTATCACACAGCCCTGCACCAATGACTGATCCTTTTTCTTTAGAATGAGTGGTCAGTGTTTGATATAGTATCTGCCTACTTCTAGTAATCATACATAGTACAGGCCATTGTTCACACAGCCCAAACAGCTCTCACTGTTCATTCACAATAGTAAAATATCAGTCAGCGCTGTGGGACTGTGTAATAGATCTACTAGCTGATGGTAAACATACACTGCACCAGCAGTTGCATTGAACAGCTCCACAGAGCTTATTTTAAGGAAACAGGGCAGTCATGATTGTGTGATGTATCTGCTGGTGCTGTGTATGTTTACTAGCAACCAGCAGTTCTATCAAACATAAAGATAAATTCGTTTAGAGAGGGGCTGTGCCATAGATCCTCAATAGGAACACCCATAAATTGAGGTTTAGCCTGAGGCAGAGCTACAGCATAGCACAAATATAAAAAAGGCATTGTATTTTAAAGTCCCACATGGGTCTTACCAAGATTAAGTTCTACAGACATATGGTCCAAAGGGGATTCTACAAGGATGCTTACCCTCTGATGATAATTCTTCTTTAAGACTATATTCTATATATGTTTTAACTAACATGCACCTGTATTTATTTCTATTCTGTTAACACTTTTGTTTATCTTATAATATCAATGTTATCTTATATGAACAATCACAGCGATCCACTACAATGGCCACCTAAAAAGACCCATTATACACTTAAATTCAAAAAAGTGACCTATCACTGCAACCTGAAACATTAAAACTCAATGAGTTACTTTTTGAGGCTGAAGTCTAATAGTATTTATAATATTCACTGACCTCTCTGGTAAATCCTAATCACCTTAAAGCTGTGAACACGAGGCAAATAGCTAAATATATATTTGAAATACATATATGTGAGTCCCTGAAACACCTATGTAAATACCAACTTTCTAAAAGTTAAAGCATAGTTAAGTTTGTATTCCACAAGGCAATATTGATACTTGGCAAGCTATTGACATGCCATGTAAGATGTTGGACCTTTTTTTTTTTTAGAACTTCAGAAAGGCAGTATTTGCACTGGCACTTTGGGGCCATATGTAAAATATAACATATGTCCTGACATCTTTTCATGCTTTCCTTTGTCTTGAAATGTAAGCTTTATTGTCAACACAGGTTTACTATAGCTAGTAAGAGGTTGAACTTGACTCATATTTGAGGACCCATTCAGAACAGTCTGTTGTCACAGCAATGTTCTCAAGTTCCAAATGTCAGTTGAGTTGGTCTGTTGACAACCAAACAATATGGAAGAACATGGTTTTTGTGTAGGCCATAGTTATATTTCTAAAACACCCTAAAATTTGAATTACTGAAAGAAAACAGAGTCTACCTTTTCTATCCTTTCATTCAAAGCAGTTTGCCTGTTACACAATGTGAGTGCTCTTTGAATGCTGAATTTTAGTGTGACATTTTACCATATTTGTACCTAAATGTTCTTTTTAATGAATTAATTAATCTAACTTTTATTTGCTTGTTAATTCTCGAAACAGTTGAATGTCTGCGCCTGTATGTCATTTTATTCACTCTCAGTTTGTTTCCACCTGTAAATTTGTATTATTCTAACATTGGTTTCTTCTAATCTTACAGGGTGATAAAGGCAAAAGAGGAATTGATGGCATTGATGGACAAAAGGTCGGTATCAATCATATGTTTAGACAATTAGGGTTTTTTCTAACATTTGAAGGATGGTTGCATAACTGAAAAGTGATATATATGTGACATATGATAGTGATATATATGCTATCCATACAGTCACATATATAGAAAACACAGTATCGTTTGTAATAAACAAATTTTTTCTTAGCATTATTAGTAGTTAGTTATTGCAAATGTTACTTATCTATCCACAGGTTCTCATAGCTATATCTGCTAGTACCGATAATAGATTGCTCTGACTTTTTCCATTTAGGAGCAAAATAAATTTGATGTTTTTTTAGCACTTTGAAACTGCAATTTGTTTTAATCTCTTCTTCAAAAATTAAATCTGCAACAGCTGCACAAAGAAAAAAATGTTAATTTGGCAGCTTTCTATCTACAAATTTAGTAACAATCAGTACTTGCGATATTGAGATGTAAATGGGTAAATGCATATCAGCATATTCTAAGAACTTACTTTTGTTACTTTGAATTATTTTCCATTTGATGTATTTTTTATAGGGAGAAGATGGAGAATCTGGTTTTCCTGGGTGCAAAGGATCACCGGGTTTTGAGGTAAATGTTAAAATGAAGCAGTGATTTTTCTATTTAAAAAATTTGAAGCAAGTGTAGCTTTATAATTTTTGAAGCTGAGAAAGTTTCCAGCTATAAATTCAATTTAGCTATGGCAACTGATTAAACTATAATGCAGGTACTTGAACATACCAACTATGCAGATGGTGAGGTTTTTGTTCCACCTTCTGGAGTTGGTACATAGATTGTAGGTTTTGTGTGATTGTAAGTGTAGGTGCAAGATTATACAGCCTTAGAAGCCAGTGCATGCCTTTGTATTTTTTCTTGGCAGCAACTTTTGAACAAATACTGCATTTAAAGTAAACCTGTAGTGTATAATAATGTAGATAGCAAATTCTTTCCTGGGCTTTGGAAAATACTGGTTCCTCGAGTTTCATGCCGATCCAACTTTCTCAGTCACTAACCTAAAGCAAGTATGCAGTTTAGGAGGTCTACCTTCACTTTGACTTTTCTTATTTGCAAGCCTATTTTGGGTACTGTAGGTGTCTCACAAAGTACAGAAGCCAGAGAAAACTAGGCAACTACCATTTTCAGAAGAAGGACAGCAATGACAGCCTCTGCATTTGTCCCAGAACAAGGTTCCTTTAGCCTTCCTACTGCTCTAGGCACACATTATTAATAGATCATTTTATACAGTTTTCAATTGGTTCTTCACCAATCATGTTATTTGTCCTTTAATGTAAAACTCAAAGTCTTAAGATGCTATTTGTAATCACAGGCTTTATATACAGCCATCAACAAAAGCAGGGGTGGCTGGAAGTCACTCGATCTGTAGAGAGTGCAGTGCTTCCCAATCCGCCCCCCCCCCCCTTCCACACACTCAATCATTCTTCTTTTGATAGTATCCATATGTGTCCAGAAGTCACAGACAAAGAAGAGGGGAACATTTTGTATTTTAGTGATGCACCCTCTTACTTGAGTAGTCTAGGCACAGGCTAAGGTGTACATGGTAATATAGCCGTGCCTGCATGAAAGCCCAGCACAATGTGTGTTGGTGGAAAAAATATGATTGCTTTCTCTCTTCCAAAACACAAAAAAACAAACACCTAAGCACTTGAAACAGACACAAGGCTACACAGAAGTCAAAAAGCAGGGAAAAACCTTGCTGCTCTTATGCCGTGTACACACGGTCGGACATTCCGACAGAAAAGTCAGAAGGGAGACTTTTTCCGTCAAAAATTTAGACTTAGATAGAGAACATGTTCTATATTTTTCTGACGGAACTAATTACTATCGCATAAATCGCTCATCTGTATGCTGTTCCGACGCACCAAAAACGAAGCATGCTCTGAAGCAAGTACAAGATGGAAGCTATTGGCTACTGGCTATTGAACTTCCGTTTTCTAGTCCCGCCTTACGCGTTGTACGTCACCGCGTTCTTGGCGATCAGACTTTGGTGTGACTGTGTGTATGCAAGACAGCTTTAGCGGAATTCCGTCGGAATTCCGTCGGAGAAAGCTTCAGAGTTTATTTCGACGGCAAAACTGCGTGTACGCGGCATTAGAATTGTCAAGTTTTACCTTGCATCAGGTAGCCATATTATGAAGTAAGTTTCCCAGATCCCAAGATTACTTTTGGTGTATTTGTAACATTTAAATCAGTTGCCATAACATATTTTTGTGACAAAAAAAAGTTTGAAGGTATAACTAAGCTTTGATAAACAATTTATAATCATATTTCAGATCCATTGTGAAATAATGCTCCTATCAGTAATTATATATCTGTTTTATTTTTCAGGGGGAATCTGGACCCTCTGGTCCAAAAGGAGATTCTGGATCATACGGAGCAAAAGGAGGAAAAGTAAGTGTTGATCAATTAAAAGGATAGAGAAAAAAAACAATAACTGTACAAGGAGATGCCGGGACATAATACACAGATAAATACAGATTATTGCCTGTAGAAATTGACTATGAATTTACTATATTTATTATATATATATATATATATATATATATATATATATATATATATATATATATATATATATATATATATATATATAGAGAGAGAGAGAGATTTTAAATTAATCTAGCTAAATATTGAGCAATTTATATGTAGAGTCAGTCAAAAATATATAAAAAAAAGATTGTAGTTGTATGAAGTACTCACATTAAATAATATTTGCATGCATGGAAAAGGTTACATGGAACAAATATACATTGTTGGCTAATATATATATTCTTTACAGGGACAGCCTGGATTATCTGGTGGTGCAGGGAAACCTGGTAGCACAGGAAATATAGGTGAAAAGGTAAGACTTTACCATATGATTTTAAGGTGCTTGTGCATGTGTCATGGCATCCTTAAAGATTTAAGTCAGAGATTAGACAAAGTGATGCATAGTTTTGAAAGTGTGCTAACAGAAGAACTGGCTACTTGAGGTGTGTTCTTCATCTAACATGTACCTTGAAAAACAGATTCTCTGCTCATATAGCTTCCCAAAAAAACAAGCTGTAAGAAAAAAGGTGGATGAGGTTTGACCATCTTACCTTCTTTCCTGAAAATTACTGAGTAAACTAACCATCACTAGTGTTGGGCGAATGGTTGGGGCCGAGCATGAGTTCAGGCTGAACATTGGCTGCTTGCCCCATTCGGGGAACACCTAAATTTGCAGGGTGTTCACCCCACTGAATGCACTGCAATGCACTGCATGCTGCACAGTGCATTCTGCACCCTGACTGGGCAAAACTTTGCCAATCAGGGCCCAGTAAAAGCTGATTATTAAGGAATGGGGCCACGAAGCTGGCCACGGTGTCCTTAACAGCAGATGAGTCATCAGCTGACAGCTGAATAAAAAAAGAAAACATTTGCTGGTAAAAATAGTAAAAACAATGGGCGTGGGGTCCCCTCCCAATCCATACTTCTGGTCTGGTAATGGATTTTAAGTGGAACCCCCCTCCAAAATAAAAATAACAGTGTGGGGTCTCCTCCAAATTCCATACCAGACCCTTATCCAAGTATGCAGTGGGCAGGCCAGGTAAGGGGGGGGTGAGTGGCTCTGCCCCCCACCCCAAAACACCTTGTCCCCATGTTAATGGAGACAAGGGTCTCTTCCCCAAAACCCTGGGCTGTGGTTGTGGGGGTCTGCAGCCAGGAGACTTATTGCAATCTTGAAGCCCCCAGATCCTGGCCCCATGTGAATGAGTATTGGGTACATAGCACTCCTACCCATTCACCAAAAAAGTGTCAAAAAATAATACAAACACAGAGACATTTTTTGACAATTACTTAATTAAATAAATAAAATAAAATACAGTGTCCCCCGATGTAGATCCATCCTCAATCATGTCGCCACGGCACCACAAACCCCCCCCCAAAAAAAATATCACTCCTCCGCTAGCTTGCCATTTCATGGTTCTTATATAGGTAGGGGCGGGGTCACCTGGCAAAATTATTTGTGATTTGACTTTTTTTTTCTTTAGAAATTTCATTTTTGCTGTAGCATGTTCTATACAGATTTGCCACTTTACAGGCGGACTAAGGGGACCCCCCAGGCACTATATTTAAAGGAATTTTTCATTTTTTTTGTTGCACTTTAAACATCATTAAAATCACTGCTCCTGAAAGAAATTTGCATTTTTAAAAATATTTTTTGCATTGATACATGTCCCTCAGGGCAGTACCCAAACCCCCACACCCCTTTTATGGCCAATTATTTGCATAAAAGCCTTCAAAATGGGCATGATTTCTCGTGTTCAGCTCCCATAGACTTCAATGGATTTTGCTGTTTAGGGCAGAACTTTTCCCCTGTTCGGTTCGCAGCAGAACTCACAAACAGGGGAAAAGTTCCTCCCTGAACAGCGAACTCCATTGAAGGTTGCCCATCTCTGATCACCACATGGCAATCCTCCAGAATACAATTCTCCAGTTTTTATAATTATTCTCCCTTACGAGCATATTGTGATAAACATCAGAGTAAAGACATGGCTGAATTTTGTTCCCCCAATATAAACCTTAGATTGGGTTTTGGAAAGTACAACAGACTCTGTGCTAGAGTTTTGGTTTTAAAATAAATCCAGTTAAAATGGTGCATTTAGCACTAGTAATTATAAATCATATGGATTACATATTCCATATACTGTATATCAAGCTATACTAATGAAAAAATTTTGACTGTTGATGAAAAATTCATGATTACTAATCATAAAGGCTTGAGAAAAGCAAGCAACACTTTTGGGAAACTCATGAATGCTAAAGATTTGAGTGTTAGCACATGACAAATTTAGCCCACTGCCTACAAATAACACAAATTTTCCTGCTAATAATAAATTCCTATTTACTATAGATAAATGCATGATTACTAATCACCGGCAAATCTGTATTCACCAATGAGAAGTCCATGTTCAAGTATTATTAAGGACAAACCCTTACTTACCAATGATGAGTCAATGACTAACAATATTAATTATGTTAATCCATAAATCCTATTAATAGACTCATGACTATCATGACGGTATAATGACCAATGACAAATCAAATACTAACAATAAAGCTGTAATCATTAGTGAAAAACTATTAAAGTGATACTAAACACACACAGTTTAATATGCATTGTCCCTTAAATTTTTGGATGTGCATAATGTAATTATTTCATTTGAAAAATAAAAATCTAAGTAGTACCTTTTTCCTAATTAATGTACAGCTGTCACATGACCAAGCTATTTCCCAGTCTGTCTGCAGGGATCCGTAAGCAGGGGGAGTTTCTAGTCCTCTGCTGCTGATCACATGTTCAAAATAAAAAAAAACAGCCTTTGGAGTAAAAAGAAATAAATAATATCAATAAACTAGGGGGGTGAACAAGGATAGGAGAGGGGATTATTGCGGTACCAATATCAAGAAAGCACTCATGGGTTAAAGTAAAAACAATTATTTATTATTTGTGAACAAAGAAACACAGTGATACAAATATAATACAAAGCCTATATCACATACAAAATTTATATGATAGAAACAGCTAATAGACCTATGGATAGCATAGGTCAGTGGTACAGATAAAACCTTTTGGTAGTAGGTTTAACCGACATGTTTCGCCAATATTGGCTTCTTCAGGGTAGTGAAGATTATCTGTACCATAATAAAATTTCTAAAGAGCAAATACAAAAAGCGTCATTAGTAACATAATACAAGTATCATTGCTAGACAATGGCCACATGACGTTATCAAAAAACATGGTCTACCCCCAGTGGGCTGAGAGTGGAATCCCTGAATTCCACTCTCAGCCCACTGGGGGTAGACCATGTTTTTTGATAACGTCATGTGGCCATTGTCTAGCAATGATTGATAGTTTTTTATGATGTGGGTTTAGTGACTTTAACTTTCAGTGGGAAACCCATATCTACCATTAAAATTGTTTATTACGATAAATGAGTATTCAGCAAAAGTAAACAAATATCCACCAACGGAGATGCCATGAGAATCAAGATGATAAATGTTTTATAGTTATAAAAATTTAAGTATAATTAAATTATAATAGGAGTCAGGTCCTGCTGGAAATTCTAAATAATTTGAAAGAATTCTTCAATAATATTAGGTCATAATAATTCTATAATGTAATGGTCAAAAAAGTCCTAGATACAAAATTTCACCTTTTAGTAATTGAGTATATTAATCTTTTTTTTTTTTTTTTATTACAGGGAGATCCTGGACCAAATGGCCCAGCAGGAGAAAAAGGAGAATCTGGTGATGATGTGAGTGTCTGAAACTAAATAAGACTGGGTGCAACCAGAATTACCAGTATCTCCACAACCAATAAACATGTATCTTGTCTTTTTAAGGGTGACGCTGGACAAGATGGACCTGCAGGCGAAAGGGTAAGGTGCATCAAATATACTGTTTGGTTACTGATTCAGAAATCTGATTTATGTAGATTAATACATTCGCATCAAGAGTAGTATGTTAGCAAGCGACCATTCTAGGTTTACATTTGTTACATAGTTACATAGTTAGCTAGGTTAAAAAAAGACACAAGCCCATCCAGTTCAATCATAAAAAAAAATAAAAATAAAATAAAAATATCGTACAATCCAATATACCCAATTCTTTACCCACGTTGATCCAGAGGAAGGCAAAAAAAAACCCAGCAGAGCATGCTCCAATTTGCTACAGCAGGGGAAAAAATTCCTTCCTGATCCCCCAAGAGGCAATTGGATTTTCCCTGGATCAACTTTACCTATACATGTTAGTACCCCGTTATATTATGTACATTTAGGAAAGTATCCAGGACTTTCTTAAAGCAATCTACTGAGTTAGCCAGAACCACCTCTGGAGGGAGTCTATTCCACATTTTCACAGCTCTTACTGTGAAGAAACCTTTCCTTATTTGGAGATGAAATCTCTTTTCCTCTAGACGTTAGGAGTGCCCCCTTGTCCTCTGTCTTGACCGTAAAGTGAATAACTCAACACCAAGTTCACTATATGGACCCCTTATATATTTGAACATGTTGATCATATCCCCCTTATTCTCCTCTTCTCAAGAGTGAATAAATTCAGTTCCTCTAATCTTTCCTCATAGCTGAGTTCCTCCATGCCTCTTATCAGTTTGGTTGCCCTTCTCTGCACTTTCTCCAGTTCCCCGATATCCTTTTTGAGAACTGGTGCCCAAAACTGAATTTGTGGTTATCTGGTAACTATACTAAAACATCCAGTCTTTATGTGATTGTTGAGCCAGCTTTGACCTCCAAAGGTCTTGTTTAGCAAAACTGCACATATGGCAAAGTGTTTCTGCCCATAATCTCTGGTACTAGTTCTAGCAACAGATCAATTGTTTACTATTTTGTGTGTCGATACCTTGTTTAAATAGGGAAGGTGAACTGATTTTTATGGGGCTCCAACAGAGGGGCAAAGGGTGCCTGCTAGAGAGCAGGGTTACGTTAAGATTAGTGTCTTGAGTTCATTTAATTTGGAGATCACATTTCAAATTATAATTATTAATATGCGCATTGAGCAACTATTGCGCAAGTCAAACCGGGACTTTTGAATTTATATAAAAGAACAAATTTCAAGGAGTGAAAACTGTATTTATTTCTCGCCATACTCCCCTGCTACATTTATACACTTATCCCGAATTTAACTAATGCCTGGAAAGCTTTGGCATAGAAAGATGTGTCAGTACACCTGAACCATCCTAGGACAGCCTGCTTCACATCGTTATCAGTGCTGAAATGCTGACCTACAAGGACATTTTTTAGGGAACTCTATTAAGGGTCCAAACAGGTGGAAATCACTTGGAGCGAGATCCGGGCTGTAAGGGGGATGAGGCAATACCTCTATGGGTTGGGAGCCACCACCGCCTGGATTGTCACTGGTGGATGTACGGCCATCTTTGAAATGTTTACACGATGCAAGTGTCCTACTGCGACTGAGCGTCTCATCACTGTATTGTGCTTGAAGTGTTCTCTAGATATCCGCAGGTTTTTCGCCTTCGTTCACAAGAAACTTCATCATCGCACTCTGTTCCAGGCACAGACTAACACTGCTGTCTGCCATTTTGATTAACGGTCTCTGGACTGGCCAAGTAACATGTGCGCCACCTATCAGTAATAGGACATACTTCCCACTTACTACTGCATGTAGTACTGCCACGCTAGCATCCTTTTTTATACCTGTAAAATTAAAAGTCCCAGTTTGACTTGAACACCCCTCATATAAGCCAACAATTCACTATGAATACTCTTGAATTATCTTGGCAGAAACTAAAATATGCACTGTTTTCCTTTTGTCTGCTGACAAAATATTAACCAAGTTGCTGGTGGTCCTACCAGTACTGTATTACGAAGGGGATTTAGTGTCTCTATAGAGTTTGCTCAGCCTAATGGAATGTGCAATGAAAATCAAAAACTGGATGCATGCTGCTACCTGCTTGGCTAAAGGTTTACAGCTGCACAATGCAAACAGATATCGAAATGAAAAGGCTTGACACATTTCACACTCAAAGTGCTTAATCATAGGATCCATTAAATGCAGTTATGCAGTTTATGTGAAAAATGCATCAAGGCTTTTCATCATGATATCTGTTTACGTTGTGTTTCTGTTTGTACCATAAACCTTCTGTAAAGCAGTGAGCAGGATTTCTTTTTTGCTTGCATTTGGACAAAGCAAGGTTTGGGATCTCCTGTAAAACAGGGGGCCAGCTTCCTTGCAACAGAAGGTTCTTTGCCTCACATATACACTATATTACCAAAAGTATTGGAACACCTGCCTTTACACACACATGAACTTTAATGGCATCCCATTCTTAGTCCATAGGGTTCAATATTGAGTTGGCCCACCCTTTGCAGCTATAACAGCTTCAACTCTTCTGGGAAAACTGTCCACAAGGTTTAGGAGCGTGCCTATGGGAATGTTTGACCATTCTTCCAGAAGCAAATTTGTGAGGTGAGGCACTGATGTTGGACGAGAAGGCCTGGCTCACAGTCTATGCTCTAATTCATACCAAAGGTGTTCTATCGGGTTGAGGTCAGGACTCAGGCCAGTTAAGTTCCTCCACCCCAAACTCGCTCATCCATGTCTTTATGGACCTTGTTTGTGCACTGGTCCAAATCACCTGAACAGTCCAAATCATCCAAACAGTCTTAAAGCCTTACAGCTGGGAACCATGAGGCAGGACTCCTTGGCACCTGGTTACCCTGCACAACTGCACAGCTGTAGGTAACTAGCTCAACTTCAGAAACACTGCACAGTTCAGGAAAGCACTCTTCACAAAGCTCACAGTCCAGAATCCTGCAAAGGGCAGGGAAATGGCAAGTAATTAAGACCCTAAGAGAGCGGTCTCTGTCAGAGCAATGTCTATTGCTCATATGCCAAAAGCACACAGTCACCAGGAATCAGATCAGGGTCTTTATTTACAAATCCCCAGGACAGTTGCTCTCTTCCAGCCTCCTTCGGAAACTTCCCAGTGAGTGAGAAAAATCTTTCTCAAGACTAGATCCCTTTTGTAAAGTCCTGCAGCCAGTTCCAGGCCCCTTCCTGGTCACCAGGCCTGAGACCTCAGAGAACAGCAACACAATTTAAGGCTTGACTCAGAGGAAAAATAGCCCCCTCTAAGGCTAGGAACTTTCCTTCCTGGGGAAAGACATCTCTCCACAGCTTCAGACTATTTAACAGCTTCCTCAGCCACTGTCTGGGTACACCTCACCAGGGATTGGCTAGGCCCTGATAAATATTCAGGTTGGTTATTTGAATTCTCCCTCCCTAAGCTCTAGAAACTTCTTCTAGAGGCAAAGGGAAACAATCAAACTCAAAGCCTGTTAAACCCTGAACAGACGAGGCCAAACTATCTCTGTTCCTTTAATTACAGAGAAAAAAAACGAAATTGACCTAGTAGGGTGCTACATAATGTTTTTTTCTAAAAATATAAGTACACAAATGTTTTGTCTTTCATTTCTATTTTAAACTGAATGGGTTGTAACGAATGAACAAGGTAAGGGTTCACATATACTTTAAATCAATCATTAAATCAATCATCATTGAAGGCCAATGTTGACAAACATAATAACATACATACATAATAATCCCAAGGACTTTACCTGAACACACTTTCCCTATAGTATCAGATAGATACATTTTTTGTTAAGTGTACAGGTCAAGATAGATTGGGATAGGTGTGGGAACATAGCAACAGAAATTGTAAAGTATGACGACTACCTGTATATCTCCTCTGTGCAAGTGTCAATGTATCTGATTTGTTACTTAAATCTAATCGCTAACTTTCCACAGGGAGGTGCAGGAGAGCGGGGTCCACCAGGGGTGTCTGGAGTCCGAGGACTTAGAGGAGACAAGGTATGTATCATGTGAATTATTAAAACTTGTAATTTCCTAACAGTACTAAGCAACACAAGCATTCTCAGAGTGGTCAGTAATGTTAGCACACATATATCTCTCATGATAAATGGTAGAGTAATGGTCAGTGTTTGGGGACACAGCTCGAGGCCCTTCTAAACAGATGTATGAAGCCTACGTGGCACCAGAGGTTATTTCCTTTGGAAAGTGTAATTTACCTCATTTATGCTATTTACTCTATCATCATTCATAAAATAAAATAAGAAACGCTCTACGATTATGAATAATTTCTAATATGAATATTGCAGGTATTTATTAGGGTATTGAGAATATTTTGATTTCTCACAATTTTTTTTTCTTCTTATAAAGGGTGATCCTGGACAGGCAGGAGATCAAGGACGAGATGGGCCTGTTGGCCCCATTGGAGATCCAGTAAGAGGCAAATCTTTGTGACAATACTTGGGCTTCTCTTTGTTTTATTGTGAACCAAGATAACAATCAGTACTGTGCTAAATTAATGTTGTATAATGTTCCTCAGCCCAGTCTTCTAGGTGGACCCAGGCATAATGTTAGTGCTTCCATTTCTGTATCACCATCACTTCCTCATGTAATACAGCACATCAGAAGCACCCTACTACAGCGTATGGATTGGCAGAAGTGCTGGGAATTATGTTGTAAGGAAAAAGGACCTAGGGCCTGGATCATGTGGTGATGGCACATGTGCTTATAACTATCTCTCCTATCCTAGATAAATTCATATTGGGTTGATAGAAGGATATTCAAACTCTTAAGAACCTTAGGACTCTTCCCATATAGGGAAAAGAGTATAGCATTGCCTTCCTAAAACTGAATGTATTAAGATCTTCCACCATAACCCAGAAAAATTATCTATTCCTCATTTATGGACAATGGACATAGCCATATCATTCATTGCTTAACAATAATCACTACTGCTATATCCAAAACCACTAGTACTAGCGTCATCTATAACAAGTTATATACACCAGTCTGTTCAATGTAAGGGAACCACAAATCCATACTTTAGAATACTGCCATCCCAAAACAAAATGTATAGGTCATCATTTTGTCACAAATTCAAACAACAGCAAGTAACATACTTCATGAGTTTACCACAGACTATAGAGATAAAGTCCACGATAATCACATAATTAAGTAAAACAGCAGCTCTAATGGACACTTAAAAGGTCACCTATTAGTTGAAATAAAGGCCCAAAATTAAAAATGGTAACAAATGAAAGGCAGGTCTTATTCAGTTAATAAACAATAACAAGGGGGCCTATTAAACTCTTGGGCTTTACCAACACTGACAATTCCTATTCTGGCTCCTATTTTGGAACATTCTGCTCACTTTCTGTTTTTTTTTTTTTTTTTTCAGTTGGTGTCATACAGAACACCCTCACCCTATTGAAAACAATTTGGATTTTAAAATAAGTCGTATATATCTATTCCATTCCTGTGTTGTCCGCCACTGCTTCTAAAGTCTGATCTGTCCATAACAAAACATGATATAAATGGCTACAATAGGAAAATGGCACAAGAGAGGCAGTCATGTGAGTTTGACCCATGTACAGGTAGTCCACGGGTTACAAACAAGATAGGTTCTCTAGGTTTGTTCTTAAGTTGAATTTGTATGTAAGTTGGAACAGCGACATTTTTGCAAATGAAAAATTGGTGATAAAGCTTCAGTGGAGACAACTTTTTCCTATGATATCTCATACAGAAGTGAATTTCCCTTCCTAGGGGTAGATTTCCTCCCACTTGTTTTCTCCCTCCGTTTGTAAGTATGAGTCGTATGTAACTCAGGGACTGCCTGTAGGTAGATTTAATATAAGAGTCTTCAGGCACAGGATAAATAGATGATGGGAAATTGTGCACCTTGGCAGAGCAGTCCAGAAAGGTAGAATTCAGTATGATAAGGTAACCACTAAATACTGAACCTTCCCACTCAGACCCAAATGGTGAATGATATGCAACAACTCCTAAACAATATAACAATGTTTAAAATTAAACTAGAGTGTAGATGTTGGGCCTTGATTTTACAAAAATGCTAATTTATCAGAAACAATCATACGTGATGTATTAGCCAGTGTGTCTGGATTCCTCCTTCTGATAAAAAAGTACATACTTATTTTTTAGGTTTTATCTCATTGTAATTCCTTTTAGTCTACTTCAGAAATTCTTTCACTTTGGCCTAATTTCCTCCTGATGAATACTTTTCAATCTGAACATTATTTTATATAAACACTGGCAGCTGTCTTCTCAGAACTTAAAATAAGAAGATGCAGTAGCAAAGATGTAAGAGAAATTAACCAGAAAATAAGTCAGACGTGGCTGCAGGACAGATATTGGCGTTCCTCCATTATAATAACAATGGGAATCTGTGTATATCATTGCAATAACAGAAAATTTCAGAGTCTGTCCAACTGGAAATGCAGTTATATACTGTTTATACATAGCTCTGAAGCTGCAGATAATAAATTAGTACCATGGCAGGAGGCATACAGACCAATTTGGCGTGTTTTTGATTTTTTTAGTGTTGGGTTGCTTTTATATAGCAAAGATAGAGTTATTTTAAGGAATTGAGACTTTGAAAGATTATTTTTTTCTTTTTAGTGTCCATTTATGGAGAAATGTAGAGACTAGGGGGCAGGTGCACATCTTAAAGTGAGCCTGTCACTACAGGTTCAAAAATCAAATATGCCCAGCCTGCAAAATATTTAGGTAGGTGGCTTGTGTGTGGAAACATTGCCATGCCACTGATTCCTGGCTGCTTGCCAGAAGGTAGAAGAATAGCCCCAAGTTGTTCTGCTCAGAGCATACACAGGATTTAAGACCCCCCCACTTGGCTATGCTGGGCCCCGGCAAATTGCCACTTAGACATGGATTGCTGCATTGTGGAAGAAAGGGAGCAGAGTCACCATACCTTATGTCCAAAAGTACTGATATATTTCTTCCCTCCAGGTGGCTGAAATTAGCAATGTAGGGAAAGCAAACCTTTGTTGCTTGTCCTATAGATTAGGCTCATACTAGAAGAAGTAGGGCCATCACTAGTAGCCAACTAGGTTCCGCTGCTGTGCAATGTGATGTGCTGACAAAGAAGAGTGAAGAAGAGCAGAAGGTCCAAGATGACCTGATAA
Organism: Lithobates sylvaticus; assembly: GCA_028564925.1. Lineage (NCBI taxonomy): Eukaryota > Metazoa > Chordata > Amphibia > Anura > Ranidae > Lithobates > Lithobates sylvaticus. The sequence continues at coordinate 86,501,669 of CM053031.1, forward strand.
GTGTTTTTCTGCCCCTGTCTAGGCTGAATGCGGCTGAATGCATTCCTGGCCCAATATACATGCTATATTTCAGCGCAACACTTCGCTGTTTGCCTGGCGGTTAACCACTTGAGCCCCGGACCATTTGGCTGCCCAAAGACCAGAGCTTTTTTTTGTGATTCGGCACTGCGTCGATATAACTGACAATTGCGCGGTCATGTGATGTGGCTCCCAAACAAAATTGATGTCCTTTTTTCCCCACAAATAGAGATTTATTTTGGTGGTATTTGATCACCTCTGCGGTTTTTATTTTTTGCACTATAAACAAAAAAAGAGCAAAAATTTAGAAAAAAAAACAATATTTTTTACTTTTTGCTATAATAAATACCCCCAAAAAATATATAAAAAAACATTTTTTCCCTTAGTTTAGGCCGATACATATTCTACTACATATTTTTGGAAAAGAAAATCGCAATAAGCGTTTATTGATTGTTTTTTTCGCAAAAGTTATAGCGTCTACAAAATAGGGGAAAGTTTTATGGCATTTTTATTAATAATTGTTTTTTTACTAGTAATGGCGGCAATCTGCGATTTTTATCGTGACTGCGACATTATGGTGGACAGATCGGACACTTTTGGTGCTATTTTGGGGCCATTCACATTTATACAGCATTCAGTGCGATTAAAAAAATGCACTGATTACTGTGTAAATGTTACTGGCAGTAAAGGGGTTAACCACTAGGGGGCGCTACAGGGGTTAAGTGTATCCTAGGGAGTACTTCTAACTGTGGGGGGGCTGGGCTACGTGTGACACGACACTGATCAGGGAGCTGTGATCAGTGTCACTAGGCAGAATGGGGAAATGCTTGTTTACATCAGAATTTCCCCATTCTTCCTCTCCGTTAGACGATCGCGGGTATCCCCACGGACATCGAGTCTGCGGGACCAGCGATCACACTCACGGAGCTCGCGGCGCACACGCTCCCACAATGCCTTATCTTAAAGGGCAACATACAGGTACGTTAATATGCCTGTACGTGCCCTTCTGTCGACGTATATCGGCGTGAGTGGGTCGGCAAGGGGTTAACGCTAAAAAGTTTTTGCTTTTTTTTTTTGCCATCTCTTCTGGCAAGCTGTTCTTGGAGGCACATTCAATCAGATTGACTAAAGTGGTTGTCAGAAAGGTAAAGCCTATACTATAAGCAATATTAAAGCTTTGCTCTTTGTTTTTTTTTAAATAACAGACATGTTATACTTACAGTGGTTTTGCACAGAGCAGCCCGGATCCTACTCTTCTCGGGTCCCACGCCAGCGATAATGGCTCCTCCCTCCTGCCAGGTACCCCCACAGCAAGCAGCTTGCTGTAGGGGCACCCAATCAGAGGTGCTCCCGACCCATTTACACATGGAGCCACGGCTTGGACCTGCCCCCACCGTCTCCTGGTTCACACACTGGCTGTGATTGACAGGAGAGGGAGCCAATGGCTCCCACTGTTGCCAAAAGCCAATCAGGAGTGCTAGTCCCTGGAGAGGCAAGGCACTCGTGGACATCACTGGATCTTGAGGGGGCTTAGGTAAGTATTAGAGGGTGCGCGGGCTGCTGCACATAGAAGGGTTTTTGCCTTTATGCATAGAATGCATGAAGGTAAAAAGAACTTGTGCCTTTACAACCACTTTAAATATATGAAATATATATCCTTTATTGCTACCTTTCTTTCTAAAATGGCCAGCTTTCTAGCTGCTGTACTGACTTTCAATTTCTGAGTCACTGACACAGAACAAGCCTACAAACTAGGAGTTTTGACTTTACACAGACCCTCTTTGCTGTATACCAGTTAAAGGTCAGTGACTAATAGATTACTTAAGTCAGATACAGCTGGGCAACTAGGTTTTTCAAAAGGAGACCATCAGTTATAGCCTACATATACCTAGACATCGTTAATCAATAATAAACATTAAATTGTGCAGTGACAGGTCAAGGTAAACTGGTATTTAAGGTGAAGATGCCAAAATGTGCCTCCATGGCTCATTATGTTTGAATATTCACACAGTAGGTAAAAAAAAAAAAAAGACAAATGCTGCATACCAGTCCTAGGGTCACCACATGTTGGTTCTTGAAAAACCAAGCAAGATGGGCATTTTTAAATGTGAGATCCATTCACGCCAAAACCAGTATCAACACTCCTGTGCTGTGCAGACTACCCTAAGAGAGCCACTCTGCTGGTGTAATCAGGGGCAGAGGCATGTGACCCATGGTGCCTTCTCTTCCCTGCTCTTGACTGCTGAACCCAAGTTGGGCACCTCTCCTGCCTCTGGCTGGGCTCTAATGGTGTGTTTAAAAGGTAGCAGCAAGAAGACTTTGCACTGGGTACACAGTGTGCTGTTCTATTGGTTTTGGCTGAAGAGCACTGCTTTCCAATGAGTTCAGTCCAGCCAGGTAGTCCTGATTTAGAGCTTGTTGGCCCTCCTTTATTTGAAAAGAAAGTAAAAGTTCCACAAAACAGTCGCACTTGCAAGGGTTTACACCATCACTTCAGAACACAAAAGAAAAATGTCCTTTAGCCTTCTGGCTTTCCTTCCCAGCTCCTCTGCTTAGGCCTCAAGCTTAGACCTTTGGTTGGTCCCAACAACCGTTACAAAGAACTGCTGTGCTCACGTACACCTCTGTACCTCTCGCAGCTTCCTTCTGCTCTCATTGGGCTCACTCTTGCAGTCTTTGCAACACTGGCCCTGGCCTGGGCAGGGGAACTCCTGTCTCTTTGGTGGAGCCCTGAACTATGGGCAGTCCTCCATAGGCTTCTTCCCTCTCAAAACTCTACAAAGCTTCCTTATAACAGACCCCAATCTGGGTGTTATGAAACCCAGAGAAAACTGAAAAGTGCGCAAAAAAGACATTCTGGAGCCCCTCAATCAGCATCGGTGACAACCATTTGGAGTTAATTTATTAAAGCTGGAGAGTGCACAATCGGATGCAGCTCTGCATAGAAACCAATCAGCTCCCAGGTTTTGTTTTCTAAAGCTAAATTTAACAAGCTGAAGTAAGAAGCTGATTGGCTATCATGCACAGCTGCACCAGATTTTGCACTCTCCAGTTTTAGTAAATCAACCCCTGTGTGCCATTTACCTCTTCTAACTCCTAGCGCTGTCACAACAGAAAATCCTATAATACGTTTTTTACAATATGTTTGTTATTTTCAGTGGAAAATATCATGCTAAATGACTCTAGAATTCATATGTCATGGTGATACATTAATGACCTATATCAATTCAAAGACTGAATCATGAAAATCTGTTATTCTACTCAGGCAATCTTTTGCTCTACTGTAAAAAAATAATAATATTTTTTTTAAAAAATAAATAAAAAAATAAATTAAAATAAATATATATATATATATATATATATATATATATATATATATATATATATATATATATATATATATATATATTCTAAGCCTGTGAAGTTTGCAGGGGTCCTAGAGAGTTTATTTGAAATTGATATGAAAGTTCAAATGAAATGGCCTGGATTACAAAATTAAGCTGTATGTAAATTCTTTCTATTTTATTTTATTCTATGCTTTTCTATTCTATTCTATTTTTTCTATTATACAGTGGAACCTCGGTTTGCGAGTAACGCGGTTAACGAGCATTTCGCAAAATGAGCACTGTATGTCTAAGAATCCTAACTCGGTTTGCGAGTGTTGTCTGGCAAAACGAGCAGGATTCAGGCAAAAAGTGGTGTGCAGTACCGCTTTTGGCCTGAGGTGGGGGCGCCGGAGCCGAACAGCGCCTTTCGTCGGTGTTCGGAAATGCACGGAAAGGCCCGAGTACAGTTCGGCTGACCTTGGTAAACCTCGGAAAGGCTCGTGAACGGAGCCTTTCCAAAGTTTGCTGAGGTCAACTGAAGTGTGCGCGGGCCTTTTCGGACGTTTCCAAGGCTCTCTGGCGCTCCACGCCTCTGGCCGCATTTTTGCCCTGGTGGTCAATGTCCTCATTACAGGAAGGAATGGGAAATCCAACATTTTTAAGCTGTCACAGGAACATGAGTTCAGGTGAAATATTCAAGAAGGAACACTTATTCTGGTGGTTTAAGAGGGGAATTTCCTCCACTTTGAAGACAGGATGTAAAGGGAAATCTACCCAATGGGACAACAAAAAATAAACATGGGTTTTATCTCTTCCCTACTCTATCAAAAGGATGTATATTTTCACCCTACTTATATGCAGCGTACATCATGCGAAATGCCAGGATCGACCAATCACAAGCTGGAAAAAGGATCGCAGGGAGAAATATCAACAACCTGACATATGCAGACGATACCACACTAATGGCAGAAAGTCAAGAAGATCTAACGAGTCTCTTGATGAAGGTGAAAGAGGAGAGCGCAAAGGCTGGCCTGAAATTGAACATTAAGAAAACTAAGATCATGGCAACCGGTACCACCACTTCTTCGCAAATAGAAGGAGAATAAATGCAAACAGTGACAGATTTTATCATCCAAGGCTCCAAGATAATGGCAGACGGTGACTGTAGCCATGAAATTGAGAGACCCTTGCTTCTTGGGAGGAAAGCATTTGCAAACCTAGACAACATTATAAAAATCAGAGACATCACCCTACCGACAAAATGCCATATAGTCAAAGCTATGGTATTCCCAGTAGTAACCTATGGCTGTGAAAGTTGGACCTTAAAGCGGAGGTCCGCCCACCACTGCAAAAATTAAAAGCAAGCAGCTGCACATACTGCTGACTTTTAGTAATTGGACACTTACCTGTCCTGGAGTCTAGCAATGTCGGGACCACAGCTGAGGTTTCCATTAGCTGTTGGGTGCATGCCACCTCCATTGCGAATAAGGGAACCCGGCAGTGTAGCCTTTCGGCTTCACGCTGGGAACCCTACTGCGCATGCGCGAGGCTCCACTCCTCTGTCCTACTGGCCCGATGACGGGGAGGGGGAGGGAGGAGTCCCAGCCGTGACGTCAATACCCGCGGCTGAGGCTCCTGGAAGTGGGGAAAGCATACCTGTGAAAGACAGGTATGCTGTCCCCCCCGAAAGGTGCCAAATGTGGCACCGGAGGGGGGGTACAATGATCGGAAGTTCAACTTTTGGGTGGAACTCCGCTTTAAGGAAGTCTGAACGCAGACGAATTGATGCTTTTCAACCATGGTGTTGGAGAAGACTCTTGAAAGTCCCTTGGATGGCAAGAAGATCAAACCAGTCAATCCTGAAGGAAATCAACCCTGAATATTCACTGGAAGGACATATCCTGAAGCTGAAACTCAAATACTTTGGCCACCTAATGCAAAGAGAGGGCTCATTGGAAAAGACCCTGATGCTGGAAAACATGGAAGGAAAAAGGAAAAGAGGACGACAGAAAACAAGATGGATAGCTAGTATCATCGGAAAAAATTAACATGAAAATAAGCAAGCTCTAGGAGGCAGTGGAGGACAGAAAAGCCTGGCGCTCTATGGTCCATGAGATCACGAAGAGTCGGACACGACTAAACGACCGAACAACAACAACAACAAAACTACATTAAAATATTGTGGCTATGCATACATTTTAACAGGAATAACTTATGGGACTGGTTTCTGAACATGCCTGTATGAAAAAGGGTGGTAAAGAAATTCTTTATCACCCAATCAAATTTTAGCTTTCATTCCCTAGCATATATTGGAAATGCAACATGAAATCTGGTTGCCACTGTAAACAGCCAAACTTTCCTTCAATCTAGTTTTCATCAACCCAAGAATTGTTTGGTTAAAACATTTTGGCACAGAAATTTCACTGATGGGATAAGAGAGTCAAGCGATGAGGGGGGCATCTTATGAATGCAAAGCAGGCACATCAAGAAAGTATCAATCCAGGTATTAAAGTAACGCAAAGTGTTTCTGAGTGCAGTGGCGCTACATGGATTTCCCCATCATTTGTGCCTAGTGGGCTCAGTAATAATATGCTGGGCAACATCGAGACTTAATAAGTAAGCATTCGTGGGGCCTGATTTCTTATTGCTATCCGTTACAGCACTTAGAACAGTCATCACACCATGCGTTGTTTCATTAAATAAAGAATGTGTATTTGTTTTAGGACTGGGCCAAAAAAATTCTCTGTGAGCAATTAAGAATGTATTCTTTCCCACCACCCTTTTCTTGTTCACAATGTCCAGAGCAAAAGAAAAAAAATTGTATGTAGGCATTTCTATTTGGTACGTTTTTTTCCCTCTTACACCTCTCTTCAAATCCCTACTGTGAATTTTTCTGTGGACATTTTCCTCTCACCTCTTGCTCACTACACTCCTCTTAGCCAGCAATGAGTTATAGTTCTGGTGAACTGCAGATAACCTAAGTGAATCAGTAGAATGTTTTCTTTTTTAACCTTATCAGTAAAACTTGTGGTTTTCCTGGGATGACCCAGTTCTCATGGTCTTTTTTTAACTCTCTTAGTTTTATGTTTCTTATGTTGCTTGATATTGCTTTGGATGCAACCTAATGCTTTATTTTTTTTTTAGGGGGAATCAGGACCAGTAGGAGCCAAAGGCTACAGAGGAGATGAAGGACCCAGTGGTCCCGAGGTAGGTAATTAGAAGAGCTGCAATTATTAAAAAATGCACCAAACTCAATTATTTTAATATATAACACACACATAGAATAGGTACATTGGCATGTCAATGCTGAACTGCTGAACATTCCATACCACCCAAGTTTCAGAGTTGAGAAAGAGAGACATCTTTAACCACAAATTACGTAAGCTGCCATACCCCTTCCTTCCATACCCCCAATTACAATGACCACAAAGAGTTAATGCCAAATATTTCTCATTTAAACCAAGAGTTCTTAAACATTTTATTCCAAGGGCTCAAATTTTAAAAAAAAGTTACCATACCGACACTCCAGAAGAGAATTTTAGTTAATCAAAATGTCATGGCCATACAATTAAAAAACAAATAAACACACAAAAGGTAATTAACCACTTGACCACTGGGCACTTAAACACCCTTCCTAACCAGACCAATTTTCAGCTTTCGGTGCTGTCACACTTTGAATGACAATTACTCAGTCATGCAACACTGTACCCATATGACATTTTTGTCGTAAATGGGATAGTAGCCTTTTTTCACACAAATAGAGCTTTCTTTTGGTGGTATTAATCACCGCTGGGTTTTTTATTTTTTGCGCTATAAATCAAAAAAGACTGAACATTCTGTAAAAAAAAAAAAAATAATCGTTGTTTCTGTTAAAATTTATTGCAGTTGAGTACTAGTGAGTATTGGCAGAGTATTGGCGAGTATTGCAGAGTATTGGCGAGTATTGCAGAGTATGGGCAGAGTATTGCAGAGTATAGGCAGATTATTGCAGAGTATCGGCATAGTACTGCAGAGTATTGCAGAGTACTACAGAGTATTGCAGAGTATGGGCACTGAGCAGCGCTGTGGGCACTACAGATCCAGCCCACAGCGCTGCTGAAAATGATCTCTCCCCTCTCCCCTCTCCCCCCTCTCCCCCTCTCCCCTCGCACTGTACAGATCGGTACAGAGAGGGGAGGGAGGAACCAGCATCATGACATGACGCCGGTTTGTTGACGGAGCGATCACGTGCAAAGCGGCCACTACTAGCGGTCATTTACCGTGATCCGTGATGCGCCGGGTCTTCCGAACCCCGCGGTCACGGATATCTCCAGGAGCGCACCCCAGGGGGCGCGCAAGAGCCAGATTCTGGGAGGATGTCCATGGATGACCTCCCAGAATAAGCTGACCGCGCTGTAGCCATCTTTCAGCTATGGCCCAGTCGGCAAGTGGTTAATGCAGCTCTGTATTTATCATCAATCATGGGGTATCAACATCATGGGCTATGGGCAAGGGATGCATATGAGAGCCATTGCAGAACATTACCTAAGCTAAGGTGGTATGTTGCTAGCAAGCTACCTACAGCCTACCTACAGTCTTACCAGCTGATTCTGTTTCAAATGGCTTAGGGTCTTTCACACGGGCTTTCCATATGACCATTTTTTCTTCATCCATTGGCGGATGAAAAACAGACATACATGTATGTCTATGGGCTAGCGGACGTTAGCAGATGATCATCCGCTGACTTCCCCCACTATTAAGTTCTGTTTTTTGAGATGGAAGAAAACACTATAAAATGGAATGGACGAAAAACCGATGTTAGCGAATGACATCCGCTTACATCTGTTTTTAACCCAAGGACAGGGCCGTTCAGTTTTTTAGTTCAGTTCAGCCATTTTTTTTTTTACAGTTCAGTCGTTTTTTTTTTTTTAAAGGATGAAAAACAGATGTCAGCAGACATGAAAATAGATGTATAAATTGACATCCGTATCCATTTTTGACCCGTTTTTTTACAAAAAAAAAGTGACTGAACTAAAAAACTGAACACCCATGTGAAAGGACCCTTACACTGTCTAAACACTGTTTTTCAAGCTTATGGCCTTACCTGTTAAAGAACTCATAAGGTTTGTTTGCATACTGTGGGTGTTTTGTTAAAAAAATTATTGTGTTAAACTTAAAGCTATAGAACACATTTTGGATGTTCTTCACTATTTCTGTACCCGTTAGTAAAGCCAAGAGCAGAATGGTGTGGCTTTCCAACGGTCCAACGCATACCCCAACACAATGCTCCAATCAACAATGCTGCACATGCAGCGTGAGCGCCACTGAGTGGAGCAATGTGCAGGGGTACAGCTCAGACCAATGGATACCTGGACTACTGCTCCTGGTGTCGATCAGAGCTCTGGCTCTTCACCAGCGTGCTGATAGCATAGGGTGTTTTTAGCAGCAAACAAACAAATTAATAGATAACCATATTTTTTACTACGTAGGCAGCCTGTTTGCATCACAGTAATACGATCAGAATATTCAGTTGGGCTTTAATATAATGTAAACGTTTGTAGTTAAATAGTATATTTTTTTATAGAGGTCTATACATCAGACCAAAAATAGGGACAACTGGAGAGGAAAGAGAGACAGATGGCGTTTGGTTCAAAGTGTAGGATTCTCCCACAAACAGGGACAGCTGTGGGCTGTTGCATTTGCCATACTGCTAATAATTTGAATGTGGAAGAATCTGTATTCTTTTTAACTATACAATTGTACAGTGTGTGACGTTATCTTATAACAATTTGCAATGAAAGATAGATTTTAAGTTAAATATTGAGTGAAAATGAGAAACAAAATTCACATATTCACATCTAAAGTTTTAGGTGAAATCAGATTAGATTAGTTTACCTATGACTAAAGTTGGCTAAACCTGCAGGCTGAATCGAAAAAATCTAACAGATTTTTCCATCTACACAGCAGAGCACGGATGGATGAATATCCTTCTGCGGCTATTGTATTTTTACAGCCAGCCTCCTTTGTTTTTACAGCCAGCCAGCCAGCCTCCTTTCAGCAGTATGCTGTAACACAAGGCAGCCAGTTAGAAATAGAATAGAAATCAGATTAGATTAGTTTACCTATAACTAAAGTTGGCTAAACCTGCAGGCTGAATCGAAAAAATCTAACAGATGTCTCCATCCACACTGCACAGCACAGATGGATGAATATCCTTCTGCGGCTATTGTATTTTTACAGCCAGCCTCCTTTGTTTTTAAAGCCAGCCAGCCTCCTTTCAGCAGTATGGTGTAACACAAGGCAGCCAGTTAGAAATAGAATAGAAATCAGATTAGATTAGCTTACCTAATAGCTTACTAAAGTTGGCTAAACCTGCAGGCTGAATGGGAAAAAAAACTCCACCCATGCTACACAACACAGATGGATGAATATGAAGAAGAATGAAGCCTCCTTTGATTTTTGTATTTGAAGGATGTCAGTTGGGAGGCGGCTAACAGGACTACCCACTGAGTAAATTTCAGCTGTTTCATAAGGACCCTGCATAAATTCACTCTGTGTATGGCCAGCTTAACTATACAAAAATGTTAACATCTGAATTACTTTTATTGGTAACTGTAATTTAATGTTAGGTGCACAGTTGTAAAATTTCCTTTAAAGTTCACTGCTTGCTTTGGTGTTTCCCAATTTGCAATCATCCTAACAAACAGGAATTGTGTCTTTCTGATATTTATATTTCCTCAATGGGAAAAAATAATTTGACATATTATTTATTATTATTATTATTATTATTATTATTATTATTATTATTATTATACAGGATTTATAAAGAATTATGGCAATATAATTTACAAACTCAGCCCCTTGTCTCTTTCTATGCTTGAATGAGTATTGCACCAAAATCTATAAATGCTTCTAAATTGAAAGCAGTGCTGTTAGTACATTCTTTACATAAGTTCTGCCCTCCTAACATCAAAAGAGTAGTTGTGTGGGAGCTGCAGGGGGACATAGTCTAGTTGGAGACCCACATTGCATCCAAGCTATATATCATGGAGTTATTTGAAATGTATTTACTTTTAGAGGAGAGAAATTAACGCAGGAGGACAGCATAACATTAGGCAGACATAAATGGGATAGTAGCCTGAAATTGTAGAAACCGAAAAGTATTTAAGGCAGCAAGCCAATGAGATACAAGATAAAAGCTGGATAAAAGCAGGATGACAAGTTGTCCTGGGAAAGTATAAATGCAGCAAGACATTACTGGAAAAATAATTGCTGTATCACAGCTTTATATGGTGTATAAAATGTAGACTTACATCATAACAAATAAAGATATAATTACACCAGAAAGAACAGATGCTGGAGGACAGCATGACATGATGGAGAATTAGTGTAGTAGTAAGTCACAATACAGAATAAATGCACAACATGATATACCATGGACTAATACACAGCATGACAAATGAGGACTATAGTACATTGGAGGGAATACATTCAAGATGACACAAAAGAGAACAAATGCAGGAGAACACAATGACATTTGACAGAATAAATGCAGGACACCATGACATGGGACAGAATTAATATAGCAGGACACCATGACATGGGATGGGGCAGAATAAATGCAGGAGGACACAATGATATGGGACAGAATAAATGCAGGATACTGTGACATGGTACGGAATAAATTCAGGACACCTTGACATGGGACAGAATAAATATAGTAGGACACCATGACATTGAATGGGACAGAATAAATGCAGGAGGACACCATGACATGGGACAGAGTAAATTCAGGAGGACACAGTGACCTGGACCAGAACAAAGGACAGAAAATGGTCCAGAACAAATGCTGAATACTATAACATGGGACAGAATAAATATAGTAGGACACCATGACATTGGATGGGACAGACTAAATGCAGGAGCCAGGAGGACACAATGACATGGTACAGAATAAATACAAGACACTATGACATGGGAAATAATAAATGCAGGACCCCATGACATGTAAATGCAGGATGACTAAATAATTAATGACATGGGACACCATGACATAGGGCATGCAGGAGACTATCACATGTACAGAAAAAATGAAGAACACTATGGGGGTTGATTTACTAAAGGAAAATGCACTATGCAGGGATTTTCTCCAGAGCTTAGTAAATGAGAGGAAGCTCTGCTGACTTTTATCATGCAATCATGTGCAAGCAAAAATGCTGTATTTTTATTTTCCTTGCATGTGATTGGGTATTCTTTGCAACGTGATTCTCACCTCATTTACTAAGCTCTAGAGCAAATTCCCTTGAAGCATGCAACTCTACTTGCAAAGTGCACAGTCGATTTGGTAACTCAATCCCTATGACATGTACAGAGTAAATGCACATTGACACAATTACATGGTGCAGTGTAAATGCAAGACTGTGAACAATGCAGGACATTACAATATGGGACAGAATAAATGCTGACTGACACCATGACATGTAAAGATTGGAGGTATGGAGTGACGTATGACACAGGATAAAATTCAGTTTAAGCTAATGAAGGACAGCCCTCCTAAGCGACTGCCCCTTTTATGAGCCTATAAGAGGGTAGGGAGGTGGATAGAAGTGAGTGTGGGTTCGTCATATCTCAGCATGGTATGACTATGGTCACGTGCAGGAGTTGTTTTAAACACATTTCAGGTTTCAAGTGTTGGAAGATAAACATTGCTGATAGTTCAGTTTTATCTCACTGCAACCAATCCAATGGATCTCTAAATTCAGAATGTCCCTGTTTTCTCTGCATAGCCATAAAAAGGTGATAGTTGACAATGTTGCATCCTCAACAAAGTTTACATGTAACGTACAAAGAGAATGTTATACTAAATGTTCTTCATCTACTATACTTTAGAAAATTACCATCAGATTTTGAAGCAAGAAATTAATTCTTCATGCCATCTTTCATGATGGGTTCCATGCTGTGTCACATGTTGTGCCTTAGTACATTGTACTCTGATTGATGCCATATTTCAAGGGACAAATGTCCAAAGTGAAACTTGATGAGCTGCTTTTGATTCCCGCTGGACTCCAGCATGTGTATTAAACAGGAATCATCTGCAGCTGTTTCCTGTGTCTCCTCTGTTTCCCATTAGCAATAAATCCTTTTTTTTTCTTTCATTTCTTCTTATTTTTGGCCTTATTATTTTATTGCTTAGGGAACGAAAGGACTAAGAGGAGCTAAAGGACTACCCGGAGAGCAAGGACTAGCAGGCGAGAGGGTAAGTGCGTTATATAGAGAAGAATGATAACTGTTGGAAATCTTGGAATGCAGCAGTGTTTAGTGCTTGTTATCATGGTTACAATGTACATATATAGCATGGAATCCTGTTTACAATTAGATAGGGACAGTTCAGTGTGCTCTTATATACTGCTGAAATCGCACACATAAATAGACAAAGTAGAAGTGAGTGCAGCCAGGTTTGGTGGGAAAGACCCAACTTTTTAAAATCCATAAAGTGTCTTAGACACTCTTTATGAATTCCCTTAATTGTCTTTGGAAGACATTACATATGCACTAGCTGTTTGTTTTTTGAGCCTGGTATTCGTGCTGCAAGCACAGCAGCATCAGCCATACTGGAAAAAGTAAAGCATTCCCACTATTTTCACGAACTTTCATTAGGACCATTTCTTAAAATAATTTGTCTCAGAATGTTGACTGCATGACACAGTCCCCTACCCAGATGTCACCAAAAACTACAAGCTGACCCATACCTTCTTTAGCTAGCCAGCTAGTGGTTAGCACCTCAGATCTTAGGTTCGAATCTTGACCAGGACACTGTCTACAAGAAGTATGCATATTATTCCTGTGCTTGTGTGGATTTCGTCCCACCACTCCAAAGACATGATGGCATGTTACTTGGCTAAAGTCAGTGTACCTAAAAAGACTACCTAACTCGCTAAGTGCTTTGAGTCCCTAGGTGAAAAGCAATATAGAAATACAAACTAAATGTTGCAATTGTGCATCTGTTGCAATAATAAATATACTCCACTTTACAGGAAAAGGCACTTATTTTTTATGTCAGCCCCTGGTCTAAAGTAACCTATCCGCACCCTCACGTGTACCCTGCAACCTTGGCCTGTCTTCTTTTTGAACTACAGGGCTACACATCTGATTCTTGTAGACTATCTTCTATAGGGGCTCCTTCTGGCTCATTAAAAAAATGTTTCTTTGTGTGAAACATACTAAACCAGCTGTATGCATGGGGGGATCCGTTTATGTAATTTAAAGATGCTTTTATCAGAACGCCATGATATAAAAATGACCAGCAACGTACAAAGTGGTCTTTTGTCAGTGGTATAAGACTGCCTCTGACCAGCATCATGATAAGGGCTATTAGGGAAGGGTAGAAGGACACCACTGACCACCAATGTAAATGTATTAGAAGTGTAGCATAGCCTGTTGGTCACCAAAGCAGAGTGCTGGGTACTAAAGTAAATGTCACTGAGAGGAATAAGTCCAAACAAAATATTGTATGGAATCCTATATAGCTATTCCCTTGTAGAGGAACGACTTTTAACTTTGTAACAGGTGCTGCCCTAATACAATGATTAGCAAATTTGTTGTTTGTTTTTATAAGAAGGCTTTCCTTAATTTGGTTTTGAAACCTGACTTGCTACTCTCTGCTTATTTGTTAGGTATCTTTTTTTTTTTGCACTAGATTCCTGACTTGCTGCTCCATTTTGTCATAACCCACTTTGTAAAGTCTAATGGAAAAGTGCAAGTTCTTTATAGTTATTGGAGATGATGGTCACACCTTAACTCATCTACATCATGCTTGATATCTATTATCCCATGGATAATTGGTATGCAGACTGAACCAATGGCCTGAACTGGTCTAGTTTATTTTTTTTTCTTACCTCCCAGCCAGCATTATTTACAAAAAAAAGAAAAACATTTAACACTACAAAATCCTTTTTTGCCCTGTTTTCGGGGTAGATATTCAATGAATGTACCAACTTTAGGCTTGTTTAAATGTAGGCATGTTGAAAATGTTATTGTAAATGTACATCATTGTCTAACATCACAATTCTATTATTAGGGAGATGATGGTCCCCAAGGAAATGGTACTGATGGATTCCAAGGATTCCAAGTAAGTTTTTAGAACCCGACAAGGTAAACATTACCAGAGACAATAGTCAAAGATTTACATCAAAGGAAGTGTCTTACAACAAATCTTTCTATCTACTATTTTATATTTGATGGATTATAATTGACATCACCCATAACTTTGAGTTCACAAAAAATATTTAGTAATAATATATAAGTGAGTGAAAGTGATGAGATACAGGCCCAAAAAATGACATAGCAGGTATGCACTTTGGATTTTGACTTACTGACTAACAGACCAGGTTGTAGTACAAACAGGGCTGTGGGTTGGGCAAGAAAAAAAACTTTAAAATGTATTCAGTATATTATATATTTGACACTTTTTTCCACTTCAGGGGTATCCCGGAGGTAGAGGCGACCGAGGAACTAATGTAAGTCAATAATCTTAAGCAAGGAAACAAACTATTCACAAAACATTTAATACTGAACCAGACACAAATTGCTATTTATTTCATTTTCTGTAGGGAACAAAGGGATATCCTGGACCAAAAGGAGATGAAGGAGATCCTGGAGATCCTGGTGATGATGTGAGTGTGATGATTTATTGTGCAAACATCTAGCGTTGTCTTCAAATCTCAAATTCTACCATTTCTGTCAATAATCCCATATTTTTATTATGAATAGGCTTTGTCATTCCAGAGAAAGCAATGTCTGATCAAAAAAGCTGACCATACCCTATACAATTTGATTGTACAATCTCCTGTTTTGCAAGGACCTGCCTTGTTTGATACTAGTTGGATGAATTATTTAGGTTTACATAGTTTTGGTCTCTAAAGGTGATTGTACAGAGAGTGTACAATACAATTGTATACTGTATGTCCAGCCTAAGGTAAGACTGATAAACTGAGTTTGCAGCTATTGACCTTTTTTATCATTTATCATCTACAAGATAGCTTATTTTTCAGGGATCTGATATGCTGGAACTCCTCTAGTTCAGCCATCAAAATAGAATTACATTTTGGTGCTTTGTAACTGTGTGGTGTAAGTAACAGGTGCCATGAAAGACCTTTGCGCCGACAGCTCAATAATGGAAAGCCAAGTATCTCAGATTCATGAGATATTTGGAAAATAAATGACTGCTGTATGCTGTTTGAAGTTTACCTTCATACTCTAGCAGTTCAGTAACTGAGGCTCAAAACTGCTTCAATGATACCAAATGGTTTTTGTTAAAGTGTGTTTTTTTTAAACCTTACCTTAGACATACCCCCACCCCTAGATATCATGATGCTTTATTAGAGTTCAGTTCTTCTACAACTATAGAGCTTTATATTCTCTCTATATTGCCCACTACACTGCACATTGTTCTTGGAGAATATTAAACAGGTAAAAATCTGCACAAAAATAAGCATAATGAATAAGAGCCAAGGGAGCTATGCAAAGCATACAGTATATTAGACATCATGTTTATTATATATTCCTTAAAAATGTTTGAAGGTCAAAAATTATTACATTTTAATACATATTTTTTGTTCTGTGTATCATATTTTAGAGTCCAGATAAAGGTCCTGATGGGCCCAATGGCGCAAAGGGTTACAGAGGACCAGAAGGACCATCGGTGAGTATAATGACACAAATAGCAGGTATAAAAGTAAAAAAAAAATGCATGCTCTCATTATTATAATATTCAATTTAGGAGAAAAATACCCTTTTGCTTCCGTTAATACTGTTGAGATGAGTACACATACAGTTTGTATCTCTGTAAGGGTTTGGGTTGATGGCTTTTGGTTTGGAGGAGAGCTGCTTCTCTCCCCATAGAAGTCAACTGGAATGCAAAGACACCTTGATGCAGGTTGATGCAGCTAATAAGGAGGTCAACTGCAGGTCAAGTGCACCTGTCATTGTACTCTGAATGATCTCAGAAGCATCTCAAACTAATTTTAAATGCAAGCTGGATGCACTTGAAAGCTGCATTTGCATGCTGACATTTAGGCATTGGTGTAAGGCATCATATGTTTTACATTTTATTGTATGTATCCATGCTTTTGTCAATATGTAGAATTAGTGTTTTCTAGTGATATAATTTTTAAGGTACATCATGCAGCCTGTCATATAGTAATCTTAAACAATCAATTGTAGACTTAAATAAAAAAATAAAAAAACTGTATCCTGTCAATATGTATCAAGTATACACAGTATTCTTATACAAAATATGGATTCAGACTGCCTGATGTCAGGTTCAGCTGCTGCTTGCAACCCTCTAAAAGAGCATCTGTAGCACTTCTAAACATGGAAATGTTCAGTATACAGATGCCAGAAAGCAGTGCTAATATCCTTAACTGTTCTCCTAAGAGAGATTACTGGCAGTTTTACTGCCTCTTACAATGTAATATCATTCAGCACGCTGTGGCTGAAATAGTTTGTGCTCTAATTTTGTTGACTACATTTTCTCTTTAAACATCTTTCCTTCTAGGGACCTCCAGGACCTCCAGGCCCACCAGGCCCAGATGTGAGTCATGTTTTATTCTTGCTGGCATTTTGCCTGGTAACCATATTCTGCCCCCTTTATTGAAGTGATGTAGCCATTAATGTGGGGTTGTGATAACAAGTTATTGGAGATTGCCAGACCCTAAACTACTAGGCATAGCAACCCAACTTTTGATCATATATTGATGTCCTGTCTGCCAGTCACTGGCACTATGAGATTCCACACAGAAATACAAGGCAATATGAAACATTTATTCCAAGTGACTCATTCTTTGTCTAAAAGAGGAGCTTGGATGGCGGCCATTACTAGAGAGTTTTACCGTTTAAGGTCTGGTTTACACATTTACTTAGAAAGTCGACCAATCTTCTTCATGTGTATCCACAGGAGTGTGAAATTCTGGACATTATCATGAAGATGTGCTGTAAGTACTAACCCAATTATCTTTAATAGTTCATTCTAGGGAGGTTCCAAGCAAATAAAATCATCTACATTAGTGCAGTATGTTTCTAAAACATATGATCCTATCCAAGCAATAAAACTAGGATCCAGCACATGTACCAGCAATGTGTCAGTCATTCCACTCCATGGGTATATTCCAGTGAATGGGAACTACGCAAATGCTAGACTATATGCCAGATAGTAAAAGACTGAGAGGAACAGCCAGTGTACTGTTTATAATTATTTCCTTATTGTAAGGTGTAGCAAAATATATATAGTATGTACAATGAGGAAAGTAGGTGCAGGCATAGAGACACATTGGCAGCTTAGTAGCATAACAACATAAATACTTCATCATTGTCTTGCCTAATATAGAGTAGAGCCTAGGGAATTTAAAATGAACCTGTGCTATGCCCATACAGGAACAACTGTGTTTGCTTTAATGTGACCATGGATAGCTTGGGGTACCGCTCTAGACATGCATTCATGTATTCCATGACTAAGCCCTGTGGGTGGTTTACATCTAGGGTACTGGAAAAAGTACTTTTACTTACTCAATCTTCGGCCCCTGCCAGCTCCCTCATGCTACAAGATCAGCATCCATAGCCTCTACTCCCCATGTTTCTGTGGTTGTAGGTCCTCTGCACTGAACATGAGAGCACTGAGGAACAGTCCACTGCTGGAGCTTACGGGAGCGCTATCTGCCACAGTAGCAGAGGATCGTAGCAGAGGATCGAATAAGCAAAAACATTTTTTCATGTCCCCCTGACCTAAACAAACTTAATCCTTGAAGTTAGGGGAGCAGCCTTGCCATGCCCATGCCATGTGATAGCATTGGGCCAATCATGAAGTACCAGTATTGCCACATTGCAGGAACAGGAATGGGACAAATGCTCCTCCATACCAAAAGATATATAGGTACTGCTGGGCAGGGGTATATTATAGCAAACCTGTTGAATGCCCTGTGTGGGAAAAGCACAAGCTAGCTTTAATAAGATGTAGGTGTCTGTATAAGCTAAGAACTCATAAGATCTGCAAAACAGAGACAAAAAAGCTCAATGTGCTTTATAAATGACTCCCAATGATAGCAGGAAGAAAAATAATGCAGAGTATTCACGTTGTATAACTAGTTTTAAATACACCACTTTGTATCTTGGATGATAAGTCCAGATTCCCAGCTATTAAACAATAAATGTTCATAAAAGTATTAAAGATTTCATATGAAGGGTAATTGACATGATATTCACTCCTGTAGTTATATGTGTAAATTTAATTTTTGAAGAAAGTTAAAAAGGTTAGTCTAGCAAAAATTAGAGGTTAGTAATACATTTAACAATATTTGGTTGAGGAGTCTACTCTGAGCTTATTAGACATATTTGATTGAAAGGTCTGATATTGGATTATTTGTAATTGGATGACCTTTCTGCTCCTGTCTGCTCTGACTCTGGAAGTTTTATATGCTCTGTAAGAACTGTCCTTCAGCACTTCAGAGAGTTCTTTTGTAATGTTTGCACTCTGTATGTCTGATGTCAGGCCTGTTCATTCTCAGCCATATCTTTGATGTTGGCTTTGTTTACGACATGATGTTTTTGATTGTCTTTTAACTGTCTGTTTTAATTTTTCAGCTTGCTGTGGTAAGTATGTGCTGTTTTCTTCTAATCCTGCATTTATGTTTCCTCTTTGGCTTGCACTGATGTATGTTTCCACTGTTCTTGTTATCCCTCCCTTACCGGTGGGCCTAATAAATTCCCTGCTTCTTGAAGCATGACCACCACCCATGTTATGTATCCATATAATTTGCCTTTTCTTATATATACTCTCATGTGATGGGTGTCCTGACTGTATCCAGAACCATGACTACCTATCTTCTTTGCTGTTTCTTTGATAAGTTATTTCCCGTAATAGGGTAGTTATTATTGTTTTTAGCCCTTAGCTTCTTCACTCACGTGGTGTAGCTGTCATCTATATATGGCATCTGAGCCCTTATCTGAAATAAACTAAAGATCAAAGGGGGCCCCTTCTGTACTGACCAGTCAACTGAGCATGTTAGATTTTTAGACTACAAAGCAATTAGCTCTCCCATGAAAGTTTCTACTACATTTATCCTGAATAAATAATGTTGTATTGGATTTTATTCTTCAGAATACCATAGTTTACTGACATAAAGCTTATCCGTGTGCTGTCTAATCTTGCAGCAGATGCATAAAACACTATGGGGGAGATTTACTAAAGCTGGTGCACACAGAATATGGTGCAGCTGTGCATAGTAACCAATTTGCTTCTACTGTCATCTTGTTCAATTAAGCTTTGACAAGAAAACCTAGAAGCTGATTGGTTACTATACACAGCTGTACCCAGTTCTGTGTGCACCAGTTTTAGTAAATCTCCCCCTATAGCTCTTTACAGACTTTCAACTGCAACAGAACACTATTCATGGTGCCATGTTTCATTTTTTTATAGACTGCGTATGTGGTCCTATTGATGTACTTTTCGTAGTTGACAGTTCTGAAAGTATTGGTAACGCCAATTTCCAGCTATCAAAAGAATTTATAATAAAGGTTATTGATCGTTTGAGCAGGGATGAACATGTCAAGGTGAGAATAATTACAAATATTACTTCAGATGATATTTTATAAGTCATCAAGTTACACGTGTCTTTTCATTTATTTCGTCCTATACCATCAATATACATGCAGCAAGTTTTACCAAATAAAAATCACTATTACTAAACTGCATTTTATTATAATTCTCTAAATATAATTCTCTAAATATGACAAAGTACAGAAATGTATAGTTAACAGCTTTTAGTTTAGTAAAGTTATATTCACAGTTTAGTAGAGAGTTATCATATTGTTTGACTTCGACTGCAGTTTGACTCTGGAGAATCCCGAGTTGGAGTGGTGCAGTACAGTCACGGAGACACCCAGGAATCTGTAGCCATGGGAGATGCCAATATCCAGACTATTGGGCAGCTGAAGGAGTAAGTGACATTTTTTCACATTCATTCAACTTGGAACAAATATACATACATGCAATATTTTCAAAAGAGTATTTAAAGCGGAAGTAAACCCATCTATAAAACAGTTTAATTTATGGCAAATGCCGGAAATGTAACACTCCCATTGGTTGGGCTCTCAACCAAACTGTCAAACCATCCAATGGCTGGTGTCATAACTGATCACATGTGCAGCATCGTGGCAGTTATAGATTAAACGAAGGCAAAGATGGCAGCTTCCTTGGCTGAAAACGATAGGGAGGTTTTCTTACACTAAAGAAAAAATATCCACATCAAAATAAAAAACAAATTCAAAGCTCAAAAATGACAAGTCCATTTGCTAGCTGTGGAGCTAGATAAAACTCCACATTCAAAGTTGTACTAGTCACTACAAGAAAAATAATTGATATAATGAATATAATCATAATTGTATTCCCTAAAATGAACTTGTGCTTTCCTCATTTAGAATAAAGCAGCACGATGACTTTAATACCATCTCTACCAGCTGAACATACTTGCCTTGACCCCTCACCATTCCATTAAGTCAGTGAGAGTGAAAAAAAAAATTGAAATTGCAAAATTGCATTTTGAGCTGATACTATCTATGTTTGCATGCGTTTTTATTTTAACTTTTTAAACAATGAACCTTCGTAGAGTAGGTCTATAGTTGAAGACAGGTGCCAGATGTTCAGTCTTGCCCAGGGTCCTCACCTGAGAACATAACAGAGTCAGATGACTAGGGGCACAGGGCTGCCCTTTAGGGAAATCTCTATGTTATGTGTAGGCAATGCAAACATAGATAGCATAAAAAATAAATAAAATGGGGACACTCGATGGACTACTCAGCCTTTTTTCTGCTGTCACTTTTCTATAAGTGGCGGGCTGTCCACTAGGGGAGCACGGGCGCCACCTCCATCCATGTGTCCTGCCCCCGGATCTACATACAGGGACGCCGGACCATGGATTCCAATGGGGGGGGGGGGGGGTTTGAAGAACATGATTAGAGACAGAAGCTCTAATAGGCTTCAAAAAAAGGGTGGTCTCGGGGTGCAGAGCACTGCGCTCTAAGCCCACCCAGTTGTGTTACAATAGCTAATGAATAATCACTATGTAACACTGAATCTCCTCCCAGCCAATCAGCAAGTGGTCCATGAGGCCCATCATCGGATTGGCCGAAAAGAAAGCTGATCGGATTGGCTGGCAGGAGACGCATGGCACACATAGGAAAGGAGGCAAAAGACGCATGTAGGGGAACCGAGCAGCAAGCAAGCAGCCCGCAGCCCGGAGAGAAGCCGCCACTGCCGCTGTCATGCTGCCCACGAGATGGGGTAAGTGACTCACCGACCGGGGGGACAGGCCCATGACCCGGCAGTCCGTGACCCTACCAACCGGGTGGCAGCGGGTGCATTGTTTGCCACCCCCCAACAAAAAAAAAAAACAGCAGCCACCACTGGTTTCTAATGCAGAAATGCACAGAACATAGCATGTGTGCAAAAAACATTACCTTGGCAAAGTAAGCGATAGCAAAGATGCTATTAATGTGGAGAGAACAGCACATTAGGGTAGCAGGGCTATCCTTGTGAACATTTCTACCTAAATACAGTATATGTGAACCCTTACCTTGTAAAACAACCCATTCAGTTCAAAATAGAAATGAATTTGTGTTTATATTTAAAAAGAATTATAAGTACCTTTTTCTTGTTTATAAGTTATCATATAACCTCTGTATGCAGCTACATATAGAAAGGTGGGGGTGAAGGCTGCATTGGGGTGTGTCAACAAGAGGTAGAGAAACAGCGTTATACTTATCATTCCAGTGAAAGAATATACTGGGGGGGGGGGGGGGGGCTTTATTTCACATAAAAGAAGGAGTGCAAAGAGATCAGGATACTTTTTACATACATACATGGTACTTCAGACACATATAATGAATATGAAATGTTGGGGTAATAAACACTTTAATGCAGATTTTTTTTATTCCAGTTCTAATTTAAGCCAAATATTTTCATGCATTTATTCAGCTATCATAGGAAGCAGGAATGATATTTCATATTGCAAAAATGTTGTATCATTTATATTTGCAGGGCTATTAAGAATTTGGGCTGGATAGCCGGTGGCACCTGGACTGGAGAGGCACTTGCTTTCACTAAAGATAACCTACTAAAGAAGTTTGCATCAGACAAGAGAGTAGCACTTGTTTTGACAGATGGCCACTCTGATATCCTGAGGGACAAGACACCACTGAACACATTGTGCGAGGTTGCTCCGGTGAGTAGATATCTGTGGTCATTACACTTCTGACCATGCAATAATACATTAAAACTGACATTTCTTGTCTCTTGGATAGGTTGTGTCTTTGGGAGTTGGGGATATCTTCCAGTCTGCTGCAAACCCTGATCAGCTGGGTGAGATTGCATGTGGAGGAGCATCATATAGTCAAGGACTGTCTCTACAGAAGGCCAGCTATACGGAACTGCTTGATGATGGCTTCCTGCAGAACTTGACTGCTCATATTTGTAAAGGTAACACTCTTTTTCTAAGAAATGTATTTTAGTAAGATTTGTGTTCCTAAGTATACTTTTAGTTATACATATATTGTATTTCAATTTTCTGATGTAAGTTTTTTTTTTTTTTCCTTGCAGATAAGAAGTGCCCTGATTACACTTGTGCCAGTAAGTATAGTGCTTGTTCCATCTATTATGCATGATGTTTTAGCTTGTAGATACATACTGTTCATTTACAGATAATTGAAAATAATTAAGCTGCTTTTTGTTTCATCTTCTTTATGGACCTCTTTATCATACCTATGTTACATCAATATATCACTTCCGGTCTCAGAGACGGGACATCAGATTTTTGGAAAAAAAACATCAGTTTTTGGAAACTATTTTTTGCAGCAGCATAAAAATAAGAGACATACATGTCCTAGAAAGGACTTTTCACAAAAAAAAAAAAAAGAAACATAACAACTAAATTTGCTTAATATATTACTATGAAGAATTCTGTTTTAATGTTCTGATCTTTGTTAAAGGCTAAGCTCATCCAAATTACAGTATACAGGTGGATGTCTTCTAAATCCCATTTTCCAGTTCTCTACTTAATTATCAGCATTGCCCCCATCTACACTACACTGTAGTATTTAAGTTGCAAAGCAGAGGTATTTTACTCCTCCTGCTGCAGACTTCATAATGTAAAAATAGATGAAAAATCTAGCACCAGGAAAATGCCCACAAACAAATATAGCTGGTAACTAACTGGGTGCCCAAAAAAGTATTAGGACTAATTGAATATGTATACTTCTCCACCCCTATTGTCCATACAAACTTGGGATATCTATTACAAGTGAGCAAAACCATAAAGACATATGGAAGCTTAAGTAAGGAAGTTTATCAGTGAAGCTCTACATTACCCTAAGTGGATCAAATATCCCAAATCGGTGTATGGGCTAATTTTAGACGTTATTCTGTAGGCAGCTCTTCCATGTGTGAAGACCATGTTTTGGCTTCTTTAGGAAATGTATTCAGAGGCATGCCAGACTAATAAATGGTCCAAAAATAGTCTATTGATTTTAGTATCCATTTAAAGCCAGCGCATTTCTGCTATTTGTGGGACCTCTATTATCAGAGTTTGTACAATGTTGAAACTAGGGAAATATGAACAAATAAAAAAATAGAATTTTTGAGGCTTTTAGTTAAGATTAATTGATAGCAGTTAGGCAAAAATTCAGCTTCAGCTGAGTAAAGAAACAGGAAAACTGGTCCTTCAAAAACTGGTAATGGTTACCAGCAAATATGTTTTATTATCAGCTACCAAAAAGAAGTTAGCCTTTTCTTATTTTTGTAAATGTACTAATAGATGAAATTATACACATGAATGACATGCTGTCATTTTTTTCTCTTCAGTATCATTTGATGTTCCTGCTGACATCACTCTACTTGTGGACAGCTCTGCAAGTGTTGGAAGTCGAAACTTTGAAATAAGCAAAAGCTTTGTGAAGCGACTGGCACAGCGTTTCCTAGAGGCTAAAAGTCCCGCATTTGACTCTGTGAGACTATCTGTGGTACAGTATAGTGGCCGTACTGATCAGAGTGTTGAGCTGCAATTTGTTTCCAACTATACAGAAGCAGTCATTGGAATAGACAGTATGAAGTTTATAAATGGAGGCACAGATGTTGCAGCAGCATTGCGTTCAGTCACAGAACTATATCGTGAAGTTGGTGAACCAGGGTCAACTAAGAAGGTGTTGCTCTTCTCCGATGGAAACACACAAGCAGAGGGAACACTTCTACAGGCTGTAAGAGATGCCCGGGCAGCTGGCCTTGAGGTTTCGATTCTGGCAATAGGAAACCGACCTCACGAGGACAATCTAAGAATACTGCTAACGGGTGCTCCTGCTGATTCCAAAATTGCCATAAATGAGAGGAGCCTATTCCGTGTTGCTGATTATCCTTCTCTACTCAAAGGTGTTTTGTTCAAGACCGTGAGCCGTCGAATGTCTCTCAAACCCCAGTAAACTAACAGCACCCCTACAGTTAACAAAACAGGCAAGAGTTGTATCTCAGCCACATGCACTGTGGTCTTAGAATATAATGAAGGGGTATGACTTACCCTGCAGATTGTTATTTTGTCTAGTCCATCAAAGCCCCTCTCATACCTTTTACTGGATTTTAAAATGACCTAACTTGTACATTCAACTCAGCCTTGCATAAGAAATGTCTGTATTTTTAATACCTTTTATACTTCTGGTCTTGAATATCTCAGGGTCCCTAGATGTTTGAAGAACAGTGTCATTTTAATATTGGTTTCTGCAGGATTATTCTGCCCATTGGCAAACTCAGCTTTTATAGGGTATGAGAGGTGTCAATAAATTGTGTGTATAAATGATGTTACATGTATGTATACTGTAAATTCAGATATACACACAGCATCAAGTTTTTAAAAAGTTTACCAGCACTTGAGTTTCGCCCTAGTAAATTTCCCCACAAATTTTATTCTAAACAGAATCATCCAGGGATAGCCTACACATTCTATATGCCTATATACTTTAGACCAAAATGATGGAAACATACTCTTTAAAAAGGCACTCTGGGGTCATTGTCTATTAAATAAAATATAGGAAAGCTGAAACATTTGCTCTCATTAGATCCTGCAAAAAACATTTAAGTCGAGTCCCCAAGAATACGTTAGAACATTTGAACATTCCTAGTTTATATACTACTTACATAGATAGAACCACTGCAACCTTACATTTTATGATCTGCAACTGTATGTACAGTTGTGTATGACTAAAGTGCACGTATCATGTGCATCCATTTACAATAAATTAGTGAACATTTCTAGGTATTGCACATTATGGGGTTGATTTACCAATGGCAAATAGACTGTGCACTTTTCAAGTGCAGAGGCTTCAGAGCTCATTAAATGAGATAAAGCTTCACTTTGCAAAGAGTACCCAATCACGGAAATGCAAGGAAAATTAAAAAAAAAATGAATTTTTGCTTGCACATTATAGGATGATGGAAGTCAGCAGCTCTTCTCCTCATTTACTAAGCTCTGGAGCAACAGCACTTTCAAAGTGCAGTCTATTTGTCTTTAGTAAATTAATCCCTTTGTTTTTCTTTTGTCAGTCACATCACAGCTTTCTCAAATTTTGGTTCAGTCCACAAAATGGCAACCTGCACTGTAGTTTGACTAGGTAGGTGAGGGGATTCTTAGCAAATCCAATAGGGTGCTAAGACGGTACACATAAGAAGAAAATAGTTGGCAGATTAGGAAGCACTTTATATACAAAATATTAAGATATGGTGGTCAACATCAATCAGAAATGATATTGAGAAAATAAATAAAATGTAAATATTCTCTTTATATTTAGATTTGGAATAGTTCCATAAAAGAAGAGTTTGTGCAGGTTGAATGTTCCTCAAGTTTCAAGCATTACAGAAATAAAATCTTTCTACAAATCTCCTTACAATGAAATGTCTTTAGCATTTTATCTAGAGCTTCTTGGTAAACCACTTGCCAAATATAGGTTGCCCAAATATAGAAGTTGTTTAGCTATTTCACAAAGACCAAAAGTTAATACTCAAGAATTATGAGAAACAAAACCGTAAAAAAAAAGTGAATCTGCAGGAATAAAAATAATGCTAATGCAGATATAAGCCACAAGTTTAATCTTTTAGGTGGGGATTTACTAAAACTGGTGCACACCGAATCTGGTGCAACAGAGCATGGTAACTAATCAGCTTCTAGGTTTTATTGTCAATGCTTAATTGAACAAGCTGAAAGTAGAAGCTGATTGGTTGCTATGCATAGCTGTACCAGCTTCTGTGTGCACCAGTTTTAGTAAATCGCCCCCTTAGTTTCCATCAGACTCCAGGGAAACAAGAAGAGCCCGCTGACAGGGACCATTGTGTTTTTTTTTTACTTTTTACTTTGAGAGAATTGTGTAATTTACAATTTAGATGATGCAGTCTTAAAAAACACTTTTCTGCACTTCCATTGAAAATGTGTGCACAAAGACTGCCAAGCATGATACAGCATGCTGGAAGTGCAAGGGTTAATTAGTGTTTTCTTATTGGTGCTATATTCAGGGAAAGGAAGCACGTGTGGAGTCTTATGACCTAGTTTGTCTCTGTTTACAGGAAACCTGGTAATGCTGTCAGAGGTGGTACAGGAGTGACAGCAATACCTCCTGTGCAATACGGTTGTAAGGCCCCTCTCTTTTTCAATCTATGCTCACTCTGGTCTCTGAATAAAGGGTTTTACCAACTACGAGTCTGTGTTCTTTATGTGTGTATTTCAGATATGCATGGATTTCATTAAAATAGCAGCTTGAACACCATCTTGATTTTATTACTCCGGTCCTTCTTATTCCCTTTTATCTTCATTTTGATTCTCTAGACACTCATATGTTAGCAATATAGAGTACTGAATGGGAATAATGTAGATCCTGCTAAAAAAAATAGTCATTAAACAAATTAATTCTCTGGCTATATAAACTTTAACGCAAAATGCAGAAAGCTTTTACTCAGATCATGGAGAGCAGTGTGTCCTATAACAAACATTTGTGAGGCTTGAGTATTTTATTCTTCAAGTTTTGTGAAACTAGCAAAGCTTACTCCATATTCTGGTCATTAGATTTATTTATGTTTCACCAGAATCGATAATTATGAATGCCATTTTAGAAAAAAATTTTGGGGAGCAACTGTAGTTTTGCAGACAAATTATATTCTGGAAAGCAATGGATAAGAGCAGACAATCCCAACCTATATGGAGGTTTTAGGGGATTTTGAAAAGATAACTTTAACCCCTCTTTCTTTACCTATTAATACCCCCACGTATATTGTTAAAGCAGTACTAAGGCCTTTCCTTTTATAGTCACACATCCTAACAGTACAATACAGGATTCCTACTAAAAAAAAATATGATTCTTACAGTCTCATCCATCAGTTTCCTGTGTGCTGCCCCCCCACATTCCGGTTGAAGAGGAAAAACCATCACAGTCACGTGATATTTGTACTTGGGACTAAATGTGCTATCGGTGCTCCTGCTCATGTGTGTCCCATTAGCTGATGTGAGGATGCTGCCAGGCACGCACAGGCAGTCCAAAAGGACAGCCTAAGGAGCCACTGTTTATCACTTCCCTTGTAGAATGAAGAGAAGTGTGTCTTCTGTTTGTGGAGTAGGAGAAATTTACTTTTTGTTTGCTGTCTTCTCTAGCTGCCTGTGCGTGTTTGCCTAAGCAGCATCTTCACAAAGGGCTGTAGGCCTATTCTTGGAGAAATGCATTAAAGTTTGACTCCAGTGGGTCATTGTAGGACCCTGCATGCCAAGGAGCCTCCTTACAAAAGCAATCTGGGGCCCGAAGTCCAGGGAGAGCATAAAAAGAGCGGATAGAAAGCCATACAGTTCTGAAATAGCAGAAGACAATACAAGTGAAGCCCTCAGTATCTTGAAAAGAAAAAAAAAAATGGATTTGATATCCTTTTAAGTTTTGCCCACTATCACTAATATTACTATACTATATTACTACTATAATGTTGAACATGTGGAATATGTTGGTATAATTGTGCTGAATTTTAGCCTCTCATGCCTCGTTCAGTAGGCTTAACTCCTGGCATTGTCATTGTCATGAGCCATTGACTAGTAGTAGGGAAATTGTATCTTTAATGGACAACCTTACTATGGAAGAAATGCTACACTAAAAATAATTGAGAATATAGGGAGGGAAGGCATAGTTCATTTAGGGGAGATATTGCCCCCTTTTGCCTCCCCTGTAAGCCTAATATATACATTGTCCAAAATCCATTAAAATACATGAATGCCCTTTTTTCAACATTGCTGATACATTTTGATGTAAGTCATGTAGAATAAAGGGAAGGTGTTCTTAACTTTAGTGGGTTCCGATGTCCTCCCCAGGATCCCCGACAAGCTACACACTTACCTGTCCCTAATCTACTAAGATGTTCGCTTTGCAGGCTTACTCGACACTAAATTTTTTCACTATTGAGTCTAGCTACTCCTGTGCTTGTGTGTCACAATTTCTTTTAATTCCACTGGAAACTTTTTACTCTGTCCTGGTAAAAAAAGGACTTTCATTTATGGTAACCTAAAAGCTGAAAGTCAGTCTTGTACAGTTATATAGGCTCTTCTCCTGTACTGCTAAGGGCCTTTTTACATGGACATCTGCCTGCTTTTCATCCATCAGTTGACAGATGAAAAACGGCCAGTGAGGCATTCCTTTGGTCAAACAGATGTGAACAGATAATCATCCACGTCTGTTCAGGTTCTTTTTGTTGAACAAGTCTCTTTTATTTGCTCCATTAAAAAAACAGAAGCAGACCTGGTTTATTACATTTTTATTTCTTATTTCAAAAGAAAAAATAACACAAAAACTAAGCATCATAGAATTACTCATTGGGTTGCATCACATTTAAACAAAACTTGCATATATTTTCTACCAGTTGCATCTACAGAAATATAAATTATAGTGTTACGTAAGAAAGAAAAGGAAAAGTAGGAAAGAGAGGAAAGAAGATGAAGAAGAAAAAAAAAAGCAGACCTAAATGGATGTGAACAGACAATGCATCCAGTTTTGCATTGGTTGTTAGGAGCCAGCACCTGCCGGGACCCTAACAACCAAGACATATGCTACCCTACTTTCTCTCTTCTGAAATCCCCACAGTCATTCTCAGTGACTTCAACATCCCTATTATTACTAACACGCCTGCCACTTCAGAACTTCTCAGTCTAACCTCCTCCTTTGACCTGAAGCAATGGATACATGCTTCTACTCACTCTAAAGGCCATACCCCTGACCTTGTTTTCTCCCACATATGCATTCTGTGCAACCTTTCCAACTATCCATTCCCTCTTTCTGATCACTACCTTATTAGTTTCACTCTCTCCCTCTCCTCCACCTCCTCTCCCTCCAACCACCTAACAGTTATGCTTAGAAACCTACGCCATCTCAACCCTTCTCTTCTCTACTCTGCTACCGACCACCTCTATTACAAAATCTCACCCCTTTCCTGCACCGACCTAGCCAATTCTGTCTACAATGCTTCAATTCTAGCCTTACTGGACACACTGGCCCTCTTCACTACACACAAAATCAGGCCCCGATCCCTTCAACCTTGGCAAACAGATGACACTAGAAGTCTGAAAAAACATAGCTGTGCTCATGAGCACCTGTGGCCTCCAAAAATACAATTCCAGCCTCCTCACTGCCAAGCAGACCTATTTTATCACCCTCATTAACAACTTATAATCCTGTCCCCATCAACTCTTCTCTACCTTCAACTCTCTACTTCATCCTCCACTGCCTCCACCCACTAACTCACTCACTGCCCAGGAGCTCGCCAATCCCTTAAAACAGAAGATTGATACAATTTGCGAGGAGATCTCTGCTGTTCAGATACCCTCCACGCTTTACACTTCATGCTCATAGGTACTATCATTACTTCCCTCTTTTATCCTCCCACTATAGACGAGGTTGCTAAACTACTTGCTAATGTCCAGCTAACCACCTGCCCTCTGAATCCTGTTCCCTCGCAAATGCTACGTTCACCCTCTGGCTCTATTCTATACTCTCTAACCCAAATCTTCAATCTCTCCCTCTCTTCTGGCATCTTCCCCAACTCTCTAAAACATGCACTAGTCAGCCCCATACTTAAAAAGCCCTCACTGGACCCATCCAATCTTTTTTTAGAACATTAAAGTTTTATTTCAAAAGTAAACAAGTGTACAATAGTGAACATGAATACATTCAATAAAGCTTTGAATATACTTTACAGGTCGCAGGTAACATAGGCGTCATTTTTCTTTTTCTGTGCTATAAAGATTATGTGTTTGGACAGCTCTTTTAAGAACATTTTTTCAGTCTTTCAAGCAATAAACATGCTAATAGTCGAGCCTCCTCGAGAATTGCTTTATCTGAGCTATAATGACATAACATAAATCCAGAGAACAAATCTAGAGAAGAGAAAGGGTGTTATCATAAGAAGATAGCACCGAAAGAAAGAAGAAAGATAGAAAAAAGAGGGGTTTGGAAGCGGGGAAGGGTTGGAGGGGGGGGGGGGTGCTGTTGTTAGTTTCATGGTCTGCAGGGTATATCTTCTTTATCCCTGCATCAGGTCCTCATGTCTATGTGAATATTTGAAGATGATCCAGGGTTGCCAGGTACTGTTAAATTTTTCCACTTGTTCCTGTGCTATTGCCCTGAGCTCTTCCATCCTATACAGGTTATGAATCTCCCTTAACCATTCTGAGATTGAGGGTACAGTGGCACTTCTCCAGTATCTCGGAATAACCGCCTTTGCCGCCGTAAGCAGAAACCTTGTCAGTGAGCTCTTATATTTTTTCATAGAGCAGTTGGTAATGTGTAACAAACAGCATGCCGCATCCAGTTGGATACGTGTGTCAGTAATATATTTTATCAGCTCATTGACTTGGGTCCAGAATGGGCTAAGTAGACCACATTCCCACCATATGTGATGTAATGTGCCCTTATCTTGGTTGCAGCGCCAACAGTCCTCTGACACCGCTGGCGCCCATTTGTGTATTTTGGCTGGGGTGTTGTACCAGTTCGTTAGTAATTTAAACGACGTCTCTTGTAAACGTGTGCTAACAGCGCACTTGTGTGCAAATGTGCAGGCTTGCAGCCACTGATCTTTTTGTGAAGGTCCTGTTCAGGGCCTTTTCCCAAAACGTTTTGTGTTTATTTGGATCTTGGAGGTTATTGGCCTGCAACCAAGCGTATGTCAGAGAGATGTTTTTCGTTGAGGTGTCGGCTAAGTAGCATACAGTTTCAAAGGGTGTGAGAGGTCGTTTAAAATGTTTAAACCTCTGTGGGCTCGAGATATAGTCGTGTATTTGTCGGTAGGACCAATGATCTAATGAAAGGGTGCCCAGCTCTGCTTGCATGCTAGAATAAGTTTTAACTCTCCCGTCCGCGATACAGTGTATAGCAAGTAGTGGTGAGCTTCTTTGTGTAAGATGTCGGTTTAGTCCCTGCATACTTGGTGGGAAGTCTGGGTTTGTCCCTATGGGTGTTAATGGGCCTATGGGTGTGGTCAGAGTCGTCAGTCTGGTTACTGTCTGTATCGCTTTCAAGGTTGTACCTATAAGTGGGTGTTGTTTCAGTCGCGGGGTGCATTGGGTCCATGGTATCCAAGGCGCATGCGCTATCGGCACCGTATCTATGTTGTTTTCCAGGGCTACCCAGTCTTTATTGTTTGCATGACAGGTCCAATCTATTATTCTAGTGAGGTGTGTGGCCAGGTAGTAATGTTTAAAGTTAGGAAAGCCCATTCCCCCATTGTGTTTGTCCCTAGTAAGTAGTGCTAGGCTTACACAAGGTTTCTTGGTGGCCCATAGAAAGTGTCTCAGTATAGTGTCTAATGAGCGGAAAAAGCTGGTGGGTATTGCAATGGGCAGGGTTTGAAAATAGTACAGAATTTTGGGCAGGATCGTCATTTTGATAATGGCCGCCCTGCCGAACCAGGAGAAATGTTTAATTGACCACTTCTCGAGGTCCTTTTGTATCTTCTGTATTAGGTATGAAGTTTTGTGGATATATCGAATGTAGGTTTGGGGTCAGTTGGACCCCCAGATATGTGAGTGCTTTAGGTTCCCATCTGAATTTAAAGTTCTGTTGTGTGCGTCTAAGTGTGTTGTCATGTAGTGTCAGATTTAGCGCTTCAGACTTATTATAATTAATCTTGAAGTTTGATAGGAAACTGTAGTGAGTGAATAAATTGCATATCTCAGGCATAGTTACGTGGGGTTGGGATAGAAAAAATAATAGGTCATCGGCATAGGCCGCACATTTGTATGTTTTGCCTCCTATATGAAAGCCATGCACAGAGGGTGATTTATTTATGGGGCGTATCAGGGGTTCTAGAGTAAGTATAAATAGTAGGGGCGAAAGGGGGCATCCCTGTCTAGTTCCATTGTGTATCATTACTTTTTCTGACAGCGTCCCATTGACTTTTATTTGGGTGGTTGGGTTGTGGTATATGGTTCCAATCCAGGACATCATATGGTCTTTCAGTCCTATATGGGAGCATGTGGCGAATAAGAAGTCCCATGACACACGGTCGAAGGCCTTCTCTGCATCTGTAGATAGGAGCATGCCTTCGAACTCCCCCGTTTGGGCCCGATAGATAAGATTTAACGCTTTCGTCACATTATCTTTTGCCTCCCTACCTGGCATGAAACCTACTTGTTCAGGTCCTATTATCTTGTGTAGTAGGGGTCGCAGTCTGTTCGCTAGAATCTTAGTATACAGTTTCAGATCTATGTTAAGCAAAGAAATCGGTCTATAGCTGGAACAGTCGAGGGGGTCTTTGTTGGGTTTGGGCAGTACAGTTACATGTGCTCTCAAGAAGTCTTCCTGTATCTCATGTGGTTCCCTAAAAGAGTTGAACGTCTTCAGTATGTGGGGTGTCAGTAAGTCTGTGAAAGTCTTATAGTAATGTGCCGTTAGTCCGTCAGGTCCGGGGCTTTTTCCTGTTTTCAGTGCTTTAATGGCAGTCGTTAGTTCCGTAGCCGATATAGGTTCTTCTAGCAGTAGGGCGTCTTCCTCATTAAGGGCAGGGAGACCGCTCTCTTTAATACATTTATGTATAAGTTCTATTTTTGTCCCTTTTAAACCGTTGGGTTTATGTGCGCTTGGTAGATTGTACAGACTAGTATAGTATTCCTGAAACCTGTGACCCATCCAATCTTAACAACCTATGCCCCATCTCCTTGCTCCCCTTTTAATCCAAACTCCTTGAATGTCTGGTCTACAACCAACTGAGCGACCACCTTGTTGAGTATAGCCTTCTTGATCCCCTTCAGTCTGTATTTTGTCTTCAACACTCCACAGAAACTCCTCTCCTAAAACTAACAAACAATCTACAAACGGCCGAAACCTACAGACACTATTCTGTACTTCTACTCCTGGACCTTTCTGCTGCCTCCTCCTCAAAAAACTCCACGCCTTAGGTCTCCGTGACTGTACTCTTCCTACTTATCCAACTCCCCATATAGAGTTGCTTAAAATTCTACTTTCTCCTCTCCTCTTCCTTTCTCCCCCAAGTTTCTGTTCGTGGACCTCTCCTATTTTCACCTTGCCGCCATTCTAACCAATGACAAAGCTCTTAATTTACTCCCTGGTCATCTCTCGCCTAAAATGCTGCAACTCTTTTCTCATTGGCTTACCTCTACCTAGTCTATCCTCTCTTCAATCAATCATGAATGCTGCTGCCAGACTCATCCACCTTACCAACCGCTCAGTATCTGCTACTCCTCTCTGTCAATCCCTCCACTGGCTTCCGCTCACCCAACAAATTGAATTCAAAATACTAACAACTACTTACAAGCCATCCACAACTTAGCCGCCAGCTACATCACTAGCCTAGTCTTAAAATATCAGCCTAATCATTCTCTTCATTCCTCTCAAGACCCCATGCTCTCTAGCTCCCTCATCATCTCCTCCCATGCTTTCCAGGACATTTCCAGAGCCTCTCCAATCCTATGGAAGGCCTTACCCCAATCTGTCTGATTCTCTCCTTCTCTATTAGCTTTTAGATGATACCTGAAAACCCTCCTCCTCAGAGAAGCCTATCCTACCCACACCTAAAAACTGTATTTTCATTTTCTCCATCAGCTCATCCCCGCAGTTATTACCTTTTGTTATGCTTGACCCTCCCTTCTAGATTGTAAGCTCTAATGAGCAGGGTCCTCTGATTCCTCCTGTTTGCATTGCATTGTAACTGTACTGTCTGCTCTCATGTTGTAAAGCGATGCACAAACTGTTGACGCTATATAAATCCTGTATAATAATAATAATAATTCCTACTGTCAGCGAAGGATTCCTCACTGACAGCATAATGTAAACAAAAGAGCTGGCATTAAAATGTAAAGTGCTTGCAAACTTCTGACATGAAATATGAACAAAACTTGAGGCCTCCCCAAAATCTATACTAGACCCAAGGGACCTGGTGTGGATTGGTTGGCGACCTCATGACATTTTTTTTCTCTCTTGGTGTCAGGGAAACTTGTCAGAAGTGACAGATAGCAGAGGAACAAGGCAGAAGAGAGAAATTACACTTAGTGATCTGGATTGAGACACACTATAGAGGGATCGCTTTATTCATATTTCAAGTTGAGTGGGCAGCAGGTGCAGGCTCTGCAATGTACATGTATGTTGCCAGCTAGCTTGCTCCCGGGTTTGGACACAGCAGGAGTTTGGCAGCAGATTTTAGCCAATGATTTTGGCTGAAACCTGCCGATCGGCTGTGTCCAATCTCACACAGAGTTCTGTGTTTACAAACACACAGAACTCTGTATACATAGCACAGCAAACTGGCTGTTTCTTCTCCCTGAAAAGCAGGGAGAAAAAAATCAGATCAGTTAAGTAAAGGCAGCACATATTACACTTGTTAGGCACACAGTTAACCCTTTGATTGCCCCTTGATGTTCCTCTTCCCAGCCAGTGCCATTAGTACAGTGTATAGTATTATCACTGATCAGGGTATTAGTTTCACTAGCGACGTCAATGTTGTTTAGTCAGTTAGTGTCCCTCCCAGCCAGTGTTGTTAGCACCAGGATCCTCACTAGCCATGTAAAGCCTTGTTCACATGGGTGCACTATAGTGTATGCCCACAAGGAGATGTACAAATGTTCTCTGCATCCCAATGCAGGTAGTCCGATTCATTTGGATTGGGACCCAGCAGCTGCACAGACACAACCGCTGCTCCTAGTTTGACAGCTGTGTGAGTGTGGGTACATAGAACATCTATTTATCCCCATGTGGGCAAACATAGCCCTCACAAGTGTGTATGCCATAGTATGCCTGTGTGAATGAGGCCTTAAAATCTACACATCAATATTG
The DNA here is from genome assembly GCA_028564925.1 of Lithobates sylvaticus. NCBI lineage: Eukaryota > Metazoa > Chordata > Amphibia > Anura > Ranidae > Lithobates > Lithobates sylvaticus. Next base: position 86,537,377 of record CM053031.1, read on the forward strand.
CATTGCACACTTTATAAGCATTTTATGTAGGCCGTATTTTCAAAGGCAGAGACCAGGCAGTTTTTTTCCTACAAGGTACATCATATTGTGGTCCATACTGGACACCTGTTAGCTCTAGGGGGTCAATTTCTCACTTAAAAGAGTGAATTACAGTGGTGTGAAAAAGTGTTTGCCCCCTTCCTCATTTCCTGTTCCTTTGCATGTTTGTCACACTTAAGTGTTTCGGAACATCAAACCAATTTAAACAATAGTCAAGGACAACACAAGTAAACACAAAATGCAATTTGTAAATGAAGGTGTTTATTATTAAAGGTGAAAAAAAATCCAAACCATCATGGCCCTGTGTGAAAAAGTGATTGCCCCCTAAACCTAATAACTGGTTGGGCCACCCTTAGCAGCAACAACTGCAACCAAGCGTTTGTGATAACGTGCAATGAGGCTTTTACAGCGTCCTGGAGGAATTTTGGCCCACTCATCTTTGCAGAATTGTCCTAATTCAGTTACATTAGAGGGTTTTCGAGCATGAACGGCCTTTTTAAGGTCATACCACAACATCTCAATAGGATTCAGGTCAGGACTTTGGCTAGGCCACTCCAAAGTCTTCATTTTGTTTTTCTTCAGCCATTCGGTGGTGGACTTGCTGGTGTGTTTAGGATCATTGTCCTGCTGCAGAACCCAAGTTCGTTTCAGGTTGAGTACACGAACAGATGGTCGGACATTCTCCTTCAGGATCTCTTGGTAGACAGCAGAATTCATAGTTCCTTTTATCACGGCAAGTCTTCCAGGTCCTGAAGCAGCAAAACAGCCCAGACCATCACACTACCACCACCATATTTTACTGTTGGTATAATGTTCTTTTTCTGAAATGCAGTGTTCCTTCTACGCCAGATATACTTGGACACACACCTTCCAAAGAGTTCCACTTTTGTCTCATCGGTCCACAGAATGTTGTCCCAAAAGTCTTGGGGATCATCAAGATGTGTTGTGGAGAAATTGAGACGAGCTTTGATGTTCTTTTTGCTCAGCAGTGGTTTTCTCCTTGGAACTCTGCCATGCAGGCCATTTTTGCCCAGTCTTTTCCTGATGGTGGAGGCATGAACGCTGACCTTAACTGAGGCAAGTGAGGCCTGCAGTTCCTTGGACGTTGTTGTGGGGTCTTTTGTGACCTCTTGGATGAGTCGTCGCTGCGCTCTTGGGGTAATTTTGGGCGGCCGGCCACTCCTGGGAAGGTTCACCACTGTTCCATGTCTTCGCCATTTGTGGATAATGGCTCTCACTGTGGTTCGCTGGATTCCCAAAGCTTTGGAAATGGCTTTATAACCCTTTCCAGACTGATAGATCTCAATTACTTTCTTTCTCAATTGTTCCTGAATTTCTTTGGGTCTCGGCATGATGTGTAGCTTTTAAGGATCTTCTGGTGGACCTTACTGTGTCAAGCAGCTCCTATTTAAGTGATGCCTTGATTGTGAACAGGTGTGGCAATAATCAGGCCTGGGTGTGGCTAGAGAAATTGAACTCAGGTGTGGACAACCACAGTTATAGTATGTTTTAACAAGGGGGGCAATCACTTTTTCACACAGGGCCATGATGGTTTGGATTTTTTTTCACCTTTAATAATAAACACCTTCATTTACAAATTGCATTTTGTGTTTACTTGTGTTGTCCTTGACTATTGTTTAAATTGGTTTGATGTTCCGAAACACTTAAGTGTGACAAACATGCAAAGGAACAGGAAATGAGGAAGGGGGCAAAACACTTTTTCACACCACTGTAGATGGTTTAGGCACATTTTTTTATTTGCCCATGCAGGGCCTGCTTGGCCCCCAAGAGCTGTGTATGCATAACCTCTGCCTTATGCATAGTACATACACAGTGTTCAATCATTTTTACTAGGCCCCATTGAACCCCATGAACAGGGTTTGACACAGCCATATTAAAATCGAAAAATCAACATTTATTAACAACAACAAGCCCCCAAAATACCGTGCGCAAAATAAAATTATTTGCACTAGGCCCCAATTTAAACAGGTCCCTCAACAATAATTTTTAAATCTAAAAATTAACATTGGAGTGTCATTTATTTGCAGAAAAAAACATGTGAAAAGAGTTTTTAGTGTCTAAGTGTGCAGTATTAAGATATTTTCACTGGGTCCTAATTTTAACAGGAACCCCAACACCTATTTTAAAATTTCTAAATTTATATTAAAGTGTCATTTAATTACAGAACAAAAAATCACCAAAATATTGTAGTCAGTAAATACACAGTCTTTACACACTTTTACTAGGTCCCTTTGCAAAACAGAAACAGTCAGTTTTTAAATTAAAAAAACATTGTATTATGATGTATTAATGTCACTGTAAACAGACCCTCAAAATATTGTAGTGAGTACTTGCGCATTCTATAAAAACTATAGTTACTGTTAACATTACCCACCCTAACCAACTTTTAATAAAAAAATCAACATTGTAGTGTATTTATTTTACTGAGAAAAGCACCCAGAGTATTCCAGTGAGTACGTGCACAGTCTTTAAACACCTTTGCTAAATACTAAACCACAACTCCTATTACCACCCCTCCCTGTGACAATAGGACCTTCTGGTAACCTCAAACTGAGTGGAGAGATAGAAGAAGTTGAGTTGCACGTGGTGTCATACTCATTTTTCTAAAATTCACCAGCCTCCCATAAATCATTTAGGCCGGGTTCACATATGTGCGAATTGGATGCAGTTTTCACCGCATCCAATTTGCTCGTCATGCGAGTGTGTCCGGCTCTCAATAGAGTCGGTTCACACATGTCCAGGGTGGCCATGGTGCAAATTCCAAAAGGGTCTGGTTCAGGTGCGATTCAGTTCAGAAATTTTGCCTGAATTCGCACCTGAACCTGAACCAGTGAACGGGAATGGACCCCAGGCTGGAAACCGCGGCTGCACATTTGTGAACCCGGCCTTAGATGTAAATCTGTTGTTTGTACTCCAGTCAGGGATGGAATTTTTTTAAAGAAATATGATTTTCCCCTCGACAGAACACAGCTATAGACATAAATTATATTACAGAATGGCATGCACCTGCACAGCCTGTAAAGAACACCATTAAGTTAAATAAATAAATCTACTAGCAGGACCATATATCCTGCTTAGTCAGAATTTACACAACTCTCAATGAGCCAATCCTAATTAATTAATTGGTTGTCACTAGCAGAATATTTAGAAGGCAGAGCACTAATAAGCAGAGACCTTCAATTAAGTATGTTGTAAACACCATAAGTCCTACTGGGGCTTGCAAAAACAATGTAGTTTAGCATGGTGAATAAAAATGTTAGTATTGTGTTTGTGTCACAGGCAGAACTAATATTTAGACATAATTCATAAATCCTGATATGAACATAAAGCGTTCACCTGAATTTATAAGAGAATTACCACCTTTTTTAAGATCAAATATCCCTGCATGACACATAAGGTGTATTAGACACATTCCATCTCATAGGGAAAATTGTCATCAAATCCAAAAAATGTTTAGTCTCAAATGGAAATTTTGTTGTGTGCAATAATTGGTTACCAGACTGTAACATTTATTCATATGAAAATATGGATGCATTTAGAAATCTGGCCTAAAGGAAGGGCCTGCTGAAAATATTAATGCTTCAGTGCTCCTATCTCACACCCTAAGCTCCTTGGTTGGGTGGAACTGGCTCAGTGATGCCCTCACTACAAACAGATGCTGCAGTCGACTGCTGGGACTCTCAATTTTTCATTGAAACTATGCACAAATGCTTAATCATCTCAGAGGGCCAAGGACTCTGCCATAACCAGCCTTTTGCTACCTTGCACTAGGCTCTGTTGGAACCACACCCCAGGCAAAACCTTGTTAAATACCTTTTATATTTTGTTCAATTAATTTCTGTGGCTATTGTCTATTTTTGGAATAGCTTTTTTCTCTGTAAATATTTGTCTTGCACTTTTTGCTTCATTAAACAATATCTAAGAATCATTAAACTTTATCTCTAAACCAGAACTTAAAAAGTTGAATCTCTTTAAAGAACGCTACTAAATTTTATTGTGTATCACAGATATTTCCCAAGGTCAGAATTGTTACAGCAGATACCATTAACTGTTGATAAAACATGCTGGCATCCATTTTTGTGACTGTAAACTGCTAAGTGAGTTCAAGCAAGTTAGTTAACCTCCCTGGCGGTATGATTCTGTCCGGAATTTAGTGCTGAAAGCGGTACAATTATTTTGCATGGAAATTTGGCGTTTTTATATTGTAGGCCTGCAATTCTTATGAATAACTCACTTAAATCTGTCCGAACCAGAGTCTAGTAGACATCCCGGGTATGATAAAGTTTGAAACACAAAATCATAAATTATAATATAATAAAAATATATATAAAAATGATTCAATAATGTAATCAAATCAAAAACACTGAAATTTGCTCAGTTGCAGAATAGTCGATGTCATTAAATTTATTGTTTGATGATAAATTGTGATTCAAATTTTTTATCGGTGTTTTCTAGCTGGTCTAAAACCACTTTTGACATAAAGGGACACTTTTTGGTTGCTATGGACAATCTCCAGTTTCCAGGCAGAAAAAAAATCTTTTTATTATATAAAATGACATGCAGGGCACTGGGCAGACCACTAGGGACAAAGGGGATGTGTATTTTTTGTATACAGCACTGTAATCTGTAAGATTACTGTACTGTATGTGTACTGTATGTGTTTTTAAACTTTTTTTAATTTGGCGCAGATCTCTGCTCCCGTGCGTCGGAACATCGCAGGGAACGGAGATCAGCGGCACTCGGGCACTGTGTGAATCGAGCGAGCAGACGTCTCGCACACACAGCGGGGAGACATCGCAGGATCCAGGGGAAAGGGTAAGTAACTTCCCCCTGTATCCTGCAATGCAGCCCGAGTCTGGCTCTGGGTTACCGCTCCTGGCAGAAAAAACTCAACCCGAGCCAGACTCGGGATTACCGCCAAGTATCCCAAGTGATGGTCACTCTCAGCTGACTGGCACTTAGATTGCTGTTCGGGAAACTGGAAAATCTCTGTGCAGAGGGTGGCTGAGAGTAACACTCTGACACCCCATCTTTTATTTTTTTAACCTACCGTAATTTAAAAACATTCAAACATGAAATAAAAAAGCACGGAAAAAAATAAATAAATAAACAAGAGAGTACAGCAGCTAAACAGCAACTGAAGTTGTTGTGCTACAAACAAAACATAATTGTGCAAAAACAATATAAAAGTAGATGGTTTCAGTAATGGACAATAGCATGTAACTGTCCCTGGAAGCACTCTGCAGTGTAGTGGAGCATCATGGGAAATGTAGTTCCAAAACATCTGCCAAGGTGCCAAGGTTCTCCATCACTGTCCTATACCATTGGACAACACACTCTGGGGTATAGGTATAAAAAAAAGCTGTGTGAATGTCTCAGCATTAGGGATGGGCCCGGTGCTCGATGCGAACCCACGTTCGCATCGAGCACCGGGCGTTCGCTCGCTCGGCGAGCCCAGAACTATTTTGGCCGCTCGCATCACGTTCGTGTGATGCGTGCGGCCCCGCAATGCATTGCGGCCGGCGCGGCCGACGCAGTGCATTGCTGGCTGATGATTGGCCAAGCATGCACTGTGACCCCGCATGCTTGGCCAATCACAGCCCCGGAAACTCGAAGAGCCATAATTGGCTACAGGCAGGACGCCTGTAGCCAATTACAGCTCAGGGGCTGTAGTACACGCCCCCCCTATAAAACGCAGCCACGCCGTCTGCGCCGGTCACATGCTGTTCCGGCGCAGATTGAGCAGGCTGATTCTGTGACACTCTGCTGCATTTAGATAGTTAGAGAGATTCACTTACAGAGATTGAGTTAGATAGATTCAGTTACAAAGATTGATTGAGAAAGAGGGGCTTGTAGTGTGTTCGTGGCAGGCAGGCAGAGCTCCTATATTTTGTTACCAGAAGCACCTATAGGACTTGTAGTGTGTTCGTGGCAGGCAGGCAGAGCTCCTATATTTTGTTACCAGAAGCACCTATAGGACTTGTAGTGTGTTCGTGGCAGGCAGGCAGAGCTCCTATATTTTGTTACCAGAAGCACCTATAGGACTTGTAGTGTGTTCGTGGCAGGCAGGCAGAGCTCCTATATTTTGTTACCAGAAGCACCTATAGGACTTGTAGTGTGTTCGTGGCAGGCAGGCAGAGCTCCTATATTTTGTTACCAGAAGCACCTATAGGACTTGTAGTGTGTTCGTGGCAGGCAGGCAGAGCTCCTATATTTTGTTCCAGAGGCACCTATAGGACTTGAAGTGTGTTAGTCCCATTACACACACAGAGCTATATTTTCTTCCCAGAAGCACCTATAGGACTTGAAGTGTGTTAGTCCCATCACACACACAGAGCTATATTTTCTTCCCAGAAGCACCTATAGGACTTGAAGTGTGTTAGTCCCATCACACACACAGAGCTATATTTTGTTCCCAGAAGAACCTATAGGACTTGAAGTGTGTTAGTCCCATCACACACACAGAGCTATATTTTCTTCCCAGAAGCACCTATAGGACTTGAAGTGTGTTAGTCCCATCACACACACAGAGCTATATTTTCTTCCCAGAAGCACCTATAGGACTTGAAGTGTGTTAGTCCCATCACACACACAGAGCTATATTTTCTTCCCAGAAGCACCTATAGGACTTGAAGTGTGTTAGTCCCATCACACACACAGAGCTATATTTTGTTCCCAGAGGCACCTATAGGACTTGAAGTGTGTTAGTCCCATTACACACACAGAGCTATATTTTCTTCCCAGAAGCACCTATAGGACTTGAAGTGTGTTAGTCCCATTACACACACAGAGCTATATTTTCTTCCCAGAAGCACCTATAGGACTTGAAGTGTGTTAGTCCCATTACACACACAGAGCTATATTTTGTTCCCAGAAGCACCTATAGGACTTGAAGTGTGTTAGTCCCATCACACACACAGAGCTATATTTTGTTCCCAGAAGCACCTATAGGACTTGAAGTGTGTTAGTCCCATCACACACACAGAGCTATATTTTGTTCCCAGAAGCACCTATAGGACTTGAAGTGTGTTAGTCCCATCACACACACAGAGCTATATTTTGTTCCCAGAAGCACCTATAGGACTTGAAGTGTGTTAGTCCCATCACACACACAGAGCTATATTTTGTTCCCAGAAGCACCTATAGGACTTGAAGTGTGTTAGTCCCATCACACACACAGAGCTATATTTTCTTCCCAGAAGCACCTATAGGACTTGAAGTGTGTTAGTCCCATCACACACACAGAGCTATATTTTTGTTCCCAGAAGCACCTATAGGACTTGAAGTGTGTTAGTCCCATCACACACACAGAGCTATATTTTGTTCCCAGAAGCACCTATAGGACTTGAAGTGTGTTAGTCCCATTACACACACAGAGCTATATTTTGTTCCCAGAAGCACCTATAGGACTTGAAGTGTGTTAGTCCCATCACACACACAGAGCTATATTTTGTTCCCAGAAGCACCTATAGGACTTGAAGTGTGTTAGTCCCATCACACACACAGAGCTATATTTTGTTCCCAGAAGCACCTATAGGACTTGAAGTGTGTTAGTCCCATCACACACACAGAGCTATATTTTGTTCCCAGAAGCACCTATAGGACTTGAAGTGTGTTAGTCCCATCACACACACAGAGCTATATTTTGTTCCCAGAAGCACCTATAGGACTTGAAGTGTGTTAGTCCCATCACACACACAGAGCTATATTTTCTTCCCAGAAGCACCTATAGGACTTGAAGTGTGTTAGTCCCATCACACACACAGAGCTATATTTTGTTCCCAGAAGCACCTATAGGACTTGAAGTGTGTTAGTCCCATCACACACACAGAGCTATATTTTGTTCCAGAAGCACCTATAGGACTTGAAGTGTGTTAGTCCCATCACACACACAGAGCTATATTTTGTTCCCAGAAGCACCTATAGGACTTGAAGTGTGTTAGTCCCATCACACACACAGAGCTATATTTTCTTCCCAGAAGCACCTATAGGACTTGAAGTGTGTTAGTCCCATCACACACACAGAGCTATATTTTGTTCCCAGAGGCACCTATAGGACTTGAAGTGTGTTAGTCCCATTACACACACAGAGCTATATTTTCTTCCCAGAAGCACCTATAGGACTTGAAGTGTGTTAGTCCCATCACACACACAGAGCTATATTTTCTTCCCAGAAGCACCTATAGGACTTGAAGTGTGTTAGTCCCATCACACACACAGAGCTATATTTTCTTCCAGAAGCACCTATAGGACTTGAAGTGTGTTAGTCCCAACACACAGAGATCCTATATTTTGTTCCCAGAAGCAACTATAGGACTTGAAGTGTGTTAGTCCCATTACACACACAGAGCTATATTTTCTTCCCAGAAGCACTATAGGACTTGAAGTGTGTTAGTCCCATCACACAGAGATCCTATATTTTGTTCCCAGAAGCAACTATAGGACTTGAAGTGTGTTAGTCCCATCACACAGACCTTTATTTTCTTCCCAGAAGCACCTATAGGACTTGAAGTGTGTTAGTCCCATCACACAGAGCTCCTCTATTTTCTTTGCAGAAGCACCCATAGGACTTCTAGTGTGTTAGTGGCATCACACAGAGCTCCTATATATTCTTCTCAGCAGCACCCACAGGACTTCTAGTGTGTTAGTGGCATCACACAGAGCTCCTCTATTTTCTTTGCATAAGCACCCACAGGACTTCTAGTGTGTTAGTGGCATCACACAGAGCTCCTCTATTTTCTTTGCAGAAGCACCCACAGGACTTCTAGTGTGTTAGTGGCATCACACAGAGCTCCTCTATTTTCTTTGCAGAAGCACCCATAGGACTTCTAGTGTGTTAGTGGCATCACACAGAGCTCCTATATATTCTTCTCAGCAGCACCCACAGGACTTCTAGTGTGTTAGTGGCATCACACAGAGCTCCTCTATTTTCTTTGCATAAGCACCACAGGACTTCTAGTGTGTTAGTGGCATCACACAGAGCTCCTCTATTTTCTTTGCAGAAGCACCCACAGGACTTCTAGTGTGTTAGTGGCATCACACAGAGCTCCTCTATTTTCTTTGCAGAAGCACCCATAGGACTTCTAGTGTGTTAGTGGCATCACACAGAGCTCCTATATATTCTTCTCAGCAGCACCCACAGGACTTCTAGTGTGTTAGTGGCATCACACAGAGCTCCTCTATTTTCTTTGCATAAGCACCCACAGGACTTCTAGTGTGTTAGTGGCATCACACAGAGCTCCTCTATTTTCTTTGCATAAGCACCCACAGGACTTCTAGTGTGTTAGTGGCATCACACAGAGCTCCTCTATTTTCTTTGCAGAAGCACCCACAGGACTTCTAGTGTGTTAGTGGCATCACACAGAGCTCCTCTATTTTCTTTGCAGAAGCACCCATAGGACTTCTAGTGTGTTAGTGGCATCACACAGAGCTCCTATATATTCTTCTCAGCAGCACCCACAGGACTTCTAGTGTGTTAGTGGCATCACACAGAGCTCCTCTATTTTCTTTGCATAAGCACCCACAGGACTTCTAGTGTGTTAGTGGCATCACACAGAGCTCCTCTATTTTCTTTGCATAAGCACCCACAGGACTTCTAGTGTGTTAGTGGCATCACACAGAGCTCCTCTATTTTCTTTGCAGAAGCACCCACAGGACTTCTAGTGTGTTAGTGGCATCACACAGAGCTCCTCTATTTTCTTTGCAGAAGCACCCATAGGACTTCTAGTGTGTTAGTGGCATCACACAGAGCTCCTATATATTCTTCTCAGCAGCACCCACAGGACTTCTAGTGTGTTAGTGGCATCACACAGAGCTCCTCTATTTTCTTTGCATAAGCACCCACAGGACTTCTAGTGTGTTAGTGGCATCACACAGAGCTCCTCTATTTTCTTTGCAGAAGCACCCACAGGACTTCTAGTGTGTTAGTGGCATCACACAGAGCTCCTCTATTTTCTTTGCATAAGCACCCACAGGACTTCTAGTGTGTTAGTGGCATCACACAGAGCTCCTCTATTTTCTTTGCATAAGCACCCACAGGACTTCTAGTGTGTTAGTGGCATCACACAGAGCTCCTATATATTCTTCTCAGCAGCACCCACAGGACTTTCTAGTGTGTTAGTGGCATCACACAGAGCTCCTCTATTTTCTTTGCATAAGCACCCACAGGACTTCTAGTGTGTTAGTGGCATCACACAGAGCTCCTCTATTTTCTTTGCATAAGCACCCACAGGACTTCTAGTGTGTTAGTGGCATCACACAGAGCTCCTCTATTTTCTTTGCAGAAGCACCCATAGGACTTCTAGTGTGTTAGTGGCATCACACAGAGCTCCTATATTTTCTTCTCAGCAGCACCCACAGGACTACCGACTACAATGGCTGGAAGACCGCCAAGGGGAGGCAGAGCGTGCAGAGCCAAGAACACAGGGCAGGCAGGCTCTGTTTCTAGTGGACGTGGCCGTGGACGTGGACGTGGTCGTGCATCGTCATCAGCACGTGGCCATGGGACACGCGCGTCTTTGTTTTCGGCAGCTGGACATGTGGAGCCGCATCATGCTGAAGGCTTGGTAGAATGGATGACCAAGCCCTCCTCATCCTCCTCATCCTCTCTCACCCAGGCTCAGGGTACTGACAGAGCATCATCAGCCACCCTTCCCTAGACCCACCATGTCCTCCTGAGGAGTCCCCCGAACTCTTTGAGCACAGTGTTGGGTACATGCTCCAGGAGGATGCCCAACGATTCGAAGGCTCGGATGACGATACCCAGCTTGAGGAATCTGGCAGTACTGTTCCACCAGCTGCAGCTTACTGCCAGGTTTGCTCTAGTGGTGAAGAGGGAGGGGATGATGAGGTCACTGACTCCACGTGGGTGCCTCAAGGGAGAGAGGATGAGGAGGAGGACGAGGAGGAGGAGGATGCGGCGTCACATGTCCAACGAGGCAGGATGCCCCCTGGAGGCCAGGTAGAGGCCAGCACAGCAACTGTACAACACCGCAGAGCTCCGCCTGTGCAGGGCGCTGCCTCTGCACGTTATCAGAAAAGTTCTTTGGTGTGGGCCTTTTTTGAGACGAGTGCAGCAGATCGCACCACTGCTATTTGCAATATTTGTCTCAAGCGTATCTCGCGTGGCCAAAACATCAGCCGCTTGGGCACGACAAGCATGACCAGACATATGGCGACCTGCCATGCAGCTCGTTGGCAGGCACACATAAAAGACCCACACCAAAGAACTAAGCGGACCTCTCCTTGCTCCTCCTCAGCTGGGATCTCCATCCCCACTACACCTTCAGTCCTCTCTGAAAGCTGCTCTGAGAGGACTGAAGGTGTAGAATTCGGTGTGTCACAACCAAGTACTTGCAGTACACCGACGTCCGATTGCAGCAGGCAAATTTCCCTGCCCCAGCTGCTGGACCGTAGAAAGAAGTACACTCCCAGCCATCCACATGCCCAGCGGTTGAATGCTAGCCTTGCTAAATTGCTAGCACTTCAACTGCTGCCTTTTCAGTTGGTAGACTCGGCCCCCCTTCCGTGAGTTTGTTCAATGTGCGGTTCCTCAGTGGCAGGTTCCCAAACGCCACTTTTTCTCGCGGAAGGCGATTCCGTCTCTCTACCGGCATGTGGAGGGCAATGTCCATGCCTCGCTGGACAGGGCGGTCAGCGGTAAGGTGCATATTACCGCTGACTCATGGTCCAGCAGGCATGGACAGGGACGGTACCTTTCTTTCACGGCCCATTGGGTCACTCTATTGGCAGCTGGGAGGGATGCAGGACAAGGTGCAGTAGTGTTGGAGGTTGTTCCGCCACCACGCCTCCAAAACGCGACTACTGCTACTGGTTGTGACACACCTCTCTCCTCCACCCCCTCCTCTTCTTCTTCCTCCAGTGCTCTGTCCTTGGAACCAGCGGTGCTCCGTAGGCGTACAAGGGGCTACGCAAGTACGCAGGCAAAAAGATGCCATGCCGTGCTTGCGCTGGTGTGTTTGGGGGACAGGAGCCACACTGGGCCAGAGGTTCTGGCAGCTCTGCAGGGGCAGGCCGAGAGGTGGTTGACGCCACGTCAGCTTAAGCCAGGAATGGTCGTTTCTGACAATGGCACCAACCTCCTCTCCGCCCTGCGACAGGGGCAGCTCACCCATGTGCCCTGCATGGCTCACGTCCTCAACCTGGTGGTGCAGCGGTTCTTGGGCAGGTTCCCAGGCTTACAGGATGTCCTGAGGCAGGCCAGGAAAGTCTGTGTGCATTTCCGCCGATCTTATAATGCCAGTGCTCGGCTGACTGAGCTGCAAAAGGAGCTGAACCTGCCCAAGAACCGCCTAATATCTGACATGCCCACCAGGTGGAACTCAACGTTGGCCATGCTGCAGCGACTGCACACGCAGCAGAGGGCCATCAATGAGTACCTTTGCGACTACGGCACCAGGACAGGGTCAGGGGAGCTTGGTTTTTTTTCCCCACGTCAGTGGAGCATGATCAGGGATGCATGCACTGTCCTCTCACCATTTGAGGAGGCCACGAGGATGGTGAGCAGTGACAGTGCATGCATCAGTGACACTGTCCCTCTTGTCCACCTGTTGGAGCATACGCTGCGTGGGATAATGGACAGGGCACTTGAGGCAGAACAGAGGCAGGAAGAGGAGGACTTCCTTGCCTCTCAAGGCCCCCTTTATCCGGACAGTGTTCCTTCTGTCCCACCCATCACACAGGAAGAGGATGAGGAGGAGGAGGAGGAGGAGGAGGAGGAGGAGGATTGTGTGAGCATGGAGGTGGAGCCTGGCACTCAGCATCAGCAGCAGCAGTCTTTTAGGGATGATGTACAGTCCCAACAAGCCAGTGGACTTGTACGTGGCTGGGAGGAGGTGGCTGGCGATCATGTCATCCTCAGTGACCCAGAAGACTCCGGACCGAATGCCTCAGCTAACCTACGCTGCATGGCCTCCCTGATCCTGCAAAGCCTGCGGAAGGATCCTCGTGTTCTTCGGATCAAGGAGAGGGGACCATTACTGGCTGGCCACTCTCCTTGATCCGCGGTACAAGGGTAAGGTTGCGGACCTTATCTTGCCGTCGCAGAGGGAGCAGAGGATGAGACATCTCAGGGAGGCCTTGCAGAAAGGTCTGTGCAACGCGTTCCCAGAAACTGGGAGGCTACAAACTCCTGGTCCTGGGCGACGAGTTGCTGAGGCTTCGGTCAGTGGCAGAAGGAGCGGTGGGGAAGGTGGACGTCTGACCGATGCGTTCAGACAATTTTTTAGTCCGCAGCCCCAAGGTATGATCGGTTCCAGCAACCATCGCCAGCGTCTGATATACATGTGCAGGAATACCTTGGGGCAAGGTCAGACTTGGACACCTTTCCCACCGAAAATCCTCTGGCTTACTGGGTCCTGAGGATGGATCACTGGCCAGAGCTTGCACAGTATGCAATTGAGCTACTGGCCTGTCCTGCCTCCAGCGTTCTTTCCGAACGCACATTCAGTGCTGCTGGAGGATTTGTGACTGATCATAGGGTGCGCCTGTCCACCGCCTCGGTTGATCGACTGACATTCATCAAAATGAATCAGTCTTGGATCACCACCAGCTACCAGGCACCTGAGGCGGATATAACCGAATAATTTTTAATGTCACATCCCTTCAAGACTGCCTATGCTGATGCTGAGTGACTGTCCTCTTATGTTCACTGACTATCCTCTTCCTCCTCCTCAATGATCCATGCCACCACACCAGTGCCTAAGGCACAATTTTTCAGCCCCTGTTTAACAGGGGCGTGTACTTACAAATTTTTAAAAAAATGCTTCGCAACACGTGTGACTGCTGTGCTCCAAGTACAGTCTCTGTGAGGGCCGTGTTGCAGTGTTGTGGCACCAGCACCAGTGCCTAAGGCACAATTTTTCAGCCCCTGTTTAACAGGGGCGGGTACTTACAATTTTTTAAAAAAATGCTTCGCAACACGTGTGACTGCTGTGCTCCAAGTACAGTCTCTGTGAGGGCCGTGTTGCAGTGTTGTGGCACCAGCACCAGTGCCTAAGGCACAATTTTTCAGCCCCTGTTTAACAGGGGCGGGTACTTACAATTTTTTAAAAAAATGCTTCGCAACACGTGTGACTGCTGTGCTCCAAGTACAGTCTCTGTGAGGGCCGTGTTGCAGTGTTGTGGCACCAGCACCAGTGCCTAAGGCACAATTTTTCAGCCCCTGTTTAACAGGGGAGGGTACTTACAATTTTTTAAAAAAATGCTTCGCAACACGTGTGACTGCTGTGCTCCAAGTACAGTATCTGTGAGGGCCGGGTTGCAGTGTTGTGGCACCAGCACCAGTGCCTAAGGCACAATTTTTTCAGCCCCTGTTTAACAGGGGCGTGTACTTACAATTTTTTAAAAAAATGCTTCGCAACACGTGTGACTGCTGTGCTCCAAGTACAGTATCTGTGAGGGCCGGGTTGCAGTGTTGTGGCACCAGCACCAGTGCCTAAGGCACAAATTTTCAGCCCCTGTTTAACAGGGGCGTGTACTTACAATTTTTTAAAAAAATGCTTCGCAACACGTGTGACTGCTGTGCTCCAAGTACAGTATCTGTGAGGGCCGGGTTGCAGTGTTGTGGCACCAGCACCAGTGCCTAAGGCACAATTTTTCAGCCCCTGTTTAACAGGGGCGTGTACTTACAATTTTTTAAAAAAATGCTTCGCAACACGTGTGACTGCTGTGCTCCAAGTACAGTCTCTGTGAGGGGTTGCAGTGTTGTGGCACCAGCACCAGTGCCTAAGGCACAATTTTTTCAGCCCCTGTTTAACAGGGGCGGGTAATTACAAATCTTGATCTAATAGTTCACAGCAGGGCCCATTCCTGCGCCCACCAAGAGTAACTATGAGGGCCTGCAGTCTTGTGGCAACACCGTCCACCACCACCGCCAAAGGCCCAATTTTTCTGCCCTGTTCATCAGGTGCTTGCAATTACAAATCTTGATCTAATAACTCACAGCAGGGCCCATTCCTGCGCCCACCAAGAGTACCTATGAGGGCCTACAGTCTTGTGGCAACACCGTCCACCACCACCGCCAAAGGCCCAATTTTTCTGCCCTGTTCATCAGGTGCTTGCAATTACAAATCTTGATCTAATAACTCACAGCAGGGCCCATTCCTGCGCCCACCAAGAGTAACTGTGAGAGCTTACAGTCTTGTGGCAAAACCGTCCACCACCACCACCACCACCCCCAATTTTTCTGCCCTGTTCAACAGGTGCATGCAATTACAAATCTTGATCTATTAACTCACAGCAGGGCCCATTCCTGTGCCCACCAGTCTTGTGGCTACACCAACATCTAATAGGGCAAATTTCTGCAGAGTATATACGCCAGGCCCCTACTTTCAAACATCCAACTTACAAACGACTCCTACTTGCAAATGGAAAGAGAAAACAGGAAGTGAGAGGAAATCTACCCCTAGGAAGGGAAATTCTATCCTGTTAGATTTAATTTGGGAAAAAGGTATCTCCTCTCTACTGATACTTTATCACCAATCCTTGTTTCAATTAAAACCCCACTTTTCCAAAAACATTTGTCATTGGGACGGAAAGTGAGGTGACATGTTCTGAACAGATGTGCAAAGACAGCAAATGTTACAGGGTGATAACCCCTCCCTATGTTCTCCAAAAAGCTTAAAAATAGATTTTTTTGGGATGGAGCTACACTTCATAATGTACCTGTTCAGATTCTACTTAAGAACAAACCTAAAGCCGCAAGTGGTTTTAAATGGCTTCTTTTTTTCCTTTAAAAATGTCATTTTGTGCAAGGACAGTTCTAAACACGGGAAACACATGCCACTTCACAGGCATACTTTAGACACCCCCCCCCAGGTACCATATTTAAAGGAAAATTTCACTTTTTTTTTTTCACTTTATGCATCATTAAAATGACTGCTCCCGAAAAAACGTTAGTTTTTAAAAGTTCTTTTTGCATTGATATATGTCCCCTGGGGCAGGACCCGGGTCCCCAAACCTGTTTTATGACATTAACATGCATATTGGCCGTTGTAATTAGCACTTTTGATTTCGAACGTTCGCGTCCATTATAACGTATAGGGTTCGAAAATTCGCGCGAACTTTCGGTCCGTTCGAAGGTTCTGGTTCGAACCGAACCCGGGGTGTTCGGCTCATCCCTACTCAGCATTCACTCAAAGGTCACAAGTAATTCCTGTAATGCTTATAATATATGTAAAATGTCAGTTGCTATTTGTTGGCTTTCATAGAATGAATTTCCTAACATTTGATCGTAATAGAAAAAAGCCTTAATAACATCTGACCAGAAGTTTGGAACAATCAACTAATAGAAAAAAAAGTCTGGTAAACTTGTCAAACAACTGAGTTCAGTCTCTGTAACCTTATATCAATTCTGTATAGCAGTTCATTCTCTGCAGTGGCTGATTCATGACACTGTTGGTAGTGAGCACAGAAGCCTCCGTAACTTATGTACACAGTGCAGAGGTCTTCTCCATATTGTTTCCTCCTCTGGTCGAATTTTCTTAAGACTCTTTTTTTGCTTAGGATTGAATATTGGGGAATATTAGATTTATCCTGCAAAAGGCAACCAATACTCGTAATGAATGCAAAATGTGTGTACAGCTGTGGCCATAAGTTTTGAGAATGACACAAATATTAATTTTCACAAAGTTTGCTGCTTCAGTGTTTTTGGATATTTTTGTCAGATGTTACTATAGTATACTGAAGTATAATTACAAGCATTTCATAAGCGTCAAAGGCTTTTATTGACAATTACATTAAGTTTATGCAAACAGTCAATATTTGCAGTGTCGATCCTTCTTTTTCAAGACCTCTGCAATTCGCCCTGGCATGCTGTCAATCAACTTCGGTACACATCCTGACTGCTGGCAGCCCATTTCTTGCATAATCAATGCTTGGAGTTTGTCAGAATTTGTGGGGGTTTTTTTGTTCACCCGCCTCTTGAGGAGTGACCATAAGTTCTCAATAGGATTAGGGTCTGCGGAGTTTCCTGGCCATGGACCCAAAAGTATGATGTTTTGTTCCCCAAGCCACTTAGTTGTCACTTTTACCTTATGGCAAGGTGCTCCATCATGCTAAAAATTGCATTGTTCCTCACCAAACTGTTCTTGGATGGTTGAGAGAAGTTGCTCTCGGAGGATGTTTTTGTACCATTCTTTAGTCATGGCTGTGCTCTTAGGCAAAATTGTGAGTGAGCCCACTCCCTTGGCTGAGAAGCAATCCCACACATGAATGGTCTCAGGATGCTTTACTGTTGGCATGACACAGGACTGATGGTAGCGCTCACCGTTTTTTCTCTGGACAAGGTTTTTTCCGGATGCCCCAAACAATCGGAAAGAGGATTCATCAGAGAAAATTACTTTACCCCAGTCCTCAGCAGTCCAATCCCTGTACCTTTTGCAGAATATCAGTCTGTCCGTGATGTTTTTCCTGGTGAGAAGTGGCTTTTTTGCTGCCCTTCTTGGCACCAGGCTATCCTCCAAAAGTCTTCGTCTCACTGTGCATGCAGATGCACTCACACCTGCCTGCTACCATTCCTGAACAAGCTCTGCACTGGTGGTGCCCCAATCTCGCAGCTAAATCAACTGTAGGAGACAGTCCTGGCACTTACTGGACTTTCATGGGCGCCCTAAAGCCTTCTTCACAAGTGCAGTGGAAATGTTTTTTATGGGATTAAGTTCATTTTCATGGCAAAGAGGGACTTTGCAACTAATTGCAATTCATCTGATCACTCTTCATAACATTCTGGAGTATATACAAATTGCTATCATAAAAACTGAGGCAGCAGACTTTGTGAAAATGTATATTTGTGTCATTATCAAAACTTTTGGTCATGGTTGTAATGTAATTTTGTATTTGCTGCCCTTTGCCAGGTGACTGTAACATTCTCTAGGATTTGATCCTAAGAGAAAATAGCCCTACAGTCAATCAGAGGAACTAAAGAACATTCTACCAATAGAGAAAACAGCCCAACACTATAGGCTAAGAACATTCAACCATAAGAGGAAATTATATGAGGAAGACCATTGCACTGTGTACAACATGTAGGGAGATTCTTGTTCGAATGGCTAAATCAGAGGCGGCTCTAGGCTTTGTGAGGCCTTAGGCAAAACTTAGACATGAGGCCCCACTCACTCCCATAATGGGAAAAATAATTAAAGAGATAAAAAAATAATTGTGTGCATGCCCCCCCCCCCCCCCCCCCCCCCCCCCCCCCCCCCACATCGCTGCCAGCTTCCCTCCTCTTCTCTCCCTCTGACTGGGGGATCTTCAGGAAATATGTAATTTACCAGCCCCCTACTTTTCTAAATGAACACAGTGAGTGATCGGTACTGATCACTTGCTGTGTTCATTCATAACTGAAGCATAGTAAACTGTGTTTTCTCTGCTTCGGTTTATGAATTAACAGGAGCCTTTGTCTCCTGTTAATTCATTTGCAGTGTAGCTGAGGCTACAGAGAAAAGGACTGGGGAATATCTGTCCTCAGTCCCTTTCTCTGTGTCAAAAGTGAGACTTCAGGAGTCTGTTTAGACCCCTGATATCTCACCAAACAAACCAAAAAACTCTCACCAAAAAACAAAATTTTTGTTTTTAAAAAAATTGTAAGAAAAATAAATAAAATCAGACTAAAATTTATAATCAGACCCAAAAGCCATGCCCAATATGTAGCATCATTTAACAACACTAACTGTTTTCTGCGGTGTGCTGTGTATGCCACAGGTCACCATCTTCCTAGTAGGGGTCCCAGAGCATTACTTTGTCCATGATGCTATTATGATGGCACTGTACAATGGTGGTAAACATGTGTAGCAGAGGAAAATGGAGGGTATGACAGAGGGTAGTATGTACATGAGAGGAGTGCAGAGTGTATTTGGGGGGGTGGTATGTACATGAGAGGAGTGTAGAGTGTATGTGGGGGGAGTAGTATGTACATGAGAGGAAAGTAGAGTGTATGTGGGGGTAGTATGTACATGAGAAGGGTGCAGAGTGTATGTAGGGGGAGTAGTATGTACATGAGAGGGGTGCAGAGTGTATGTGGGGGGTAGTATGTACATGAGAGGGATGCAGAGTGTATGTGGGGGGAGTAGTATGTACATGAGAGGAGTGCAGAGTGTATGTGGGGGGTAGTATGTACATGAGAGGGGTGCAGAGTGTATGTGGGGGGAGTAGTATGTATATGAGAGGGGTGCAGAGTGTATGTGGGGGGGAGTAGTATGTATATGAGATGGGTGCAGTGTGTATGTGGGGGGGTAGTATGTACATGAGGAGTGCAGCGTGTATGGGGGGTAGTATGTACATGAGAGGAGTGCAGAGTGTATGGGGGGGGGTAGTATGTATATGAGAGGGATGCAGAGTGTATGGGGGGGGTAGTATGTATATGAGAGGGATGCAGAGTGTATGGGGGGGGGGGTAGTATGTATATGAGAGGGATGCAGAGTGTATGGGGGGGTAGTATGTATATGAAAGGGATGCAGAGTGTATGGGGGGGTAGTATGTATATGAGAGGGATGCAGAGTGTATGGGGGGGTAGTATGTATATAAGAGGGATGCAGAGTGTATGGGGGGGGGGGTAGTATGTATATGAGAGGGATGCAGAGTGTATGGGGGGGTAGTATGTATATGAGAGGGATGCAGAGTGTATGGGGGGGGGGTAGTATGTATATGAGAGGGATGCAGAGTGTATGGGGGGGGGGTAGTATGTATATGTGAGGGATGCAGAGTGTATGGGGGGGTAGTATGTATACGAGAGGGGTTCAGAGTGTATGGGGGGATGTATATGAGAGGGGTGCAGAGTGTATGGGGGGGGTAGTATGTATATGAGAGGGGTGCAGAGTGTATGGGGGGTAGTATGTATATGAGAGGGATGCAGAGTGTATGGGGGGTAGTATGTAAATGAGAGGGGTGCAGAGTGTATGGGGGGGTAGTATGTATATGAGAGGGGTGCAGAGTGTATGGGGGGGATGTATATGAGAGGGGTGCAGAGTGTATGGGGGGTAGTATGTATATGAGAGGGGTGCAGAATGTATGGGGGGTTAGTATGTATATGAAAGGGGTGCAGAGTGTATGGGGGTGTAGTATGGGGGTAGTATGACATGGGAGGGGTGCAAATGGCATAAAACTGGTATATGGTGTGACTGAGCCCTAATTTATTGCTCCAGCACTGCAGAGACCACTTTGCAGTGGCATGCATGGAGCAACTGAAGTTAGCAGCACAGCACCAGGACTGGCCTCCTACTGTGCTGCAGACACTGCTCTCACCGCCCCCTCCCTCACTCATCTATAGTCCCTGCATACAGGTCGCAAGTGCTCCCATAAGCTGCCAGCTTACCTCCCTCCACACCTGACAAAAGGAACTCCTGCATGTCCGTGCTTTCCTCCATCCCTCCTGGGTTCAGCAGCGGCCGCCAGCTCCGCCTCTATAATTTGTTCTCAGGCAGCGCTGGAGCATCGAGTACACTGAGAGAGAGGGCGCTGGAGATGCAGAGGGAGGCTGGCAGAGAGAGGAGACTTCAGGACGGCACGGCACTGGTCCTATAGCACTAGCAGCGCTGTGTTCAGTAGTTGCTCGGTGAGCCTCGCTCATCCCGCTAGTTTGGGGACACTGACCGGGAGATATTCCCAGCCATTACACACACTGGTCAGGCAAATTAGGTGATCGTGGGGCCCCTATGAGTTGCAAGGCCTAAGGCGATCGCCTAATTTGCCTAATTAGAGAGCCGCCTCTGGGCTAAATTAATGGGTGTTCAGCCGAGTGAACCTCCAGCTGCAGTGGAAAGTGAAACATTTAGCAGTGGTTTTACTACCACTGCTAAATGTGGCAGCTTAAAGTGGTTGTAAACCTCAGACCTGAAATATGAACAAAGCATATCCCTCTATAGTGTGTACTTGTTTCAATTCAAAGCACAGAGTGACATTTTTGTCCGCTGCCCTGTTCTGCTAGTATAAGCATGAATCACTTCTGATGAGTTTTCTTGACACCAAGAGAAAAAAAGGTGACAGGGGAGGTACCTCCAGCTAATTGACAGCCTCAGCTCTGTTCCTGCGTGTTGTGTGAAGGGGGTGTGTCCCTTCACTTCAATCTGCTCTCAGATCTCCCTCTCCTGATAGTATGGCTTGATGGATAAGTATCTGCCTCGCTGTCTGTATTCCTCAGCATTGAGGAAAAAGTCAAACATTTTCAGCTGTCACTAGAATAGGAAGTAGTAGTAGATTCATTTTTAATGGGGACATCTGTTCTGGTAACAACTATCCAAGACAGAAGATCCCCTAATTTCCTGTTGCATCTCCAGTACAGGAGATGAAGGGAAATATCTATAATGGGACAAAAAAGCAAAAAGTAAACTGCCAAGGGTTTTAATTGTTTCCTACTCTAAACTAAACTAAATTGTTCAAACTTTACTTTTTGAAAATTCCTAGTTTTTAAAACCCACTTGTGTAAAAATGTATCCATTGCAAACTTGAATGTTACCAAATTATAGTCACTGTTGCCCAGATGTGTGCGCTGGACATTTATATTTGATAAAGTGTCTGGACTGTAAAGAATAAATGCATTTATTTATCACATTTTTATAATCTTTGTCCAAAACGGTTATATCCATAACTTTTAACCGCTTCCCGACCGCCTCCTGCACATATACGTCAGCAGAATGGCACGGCCAGGCAAAACCACGTACAGGTACGTGGCCCTTTAATTGCCTGGCCGTGGGTCGCACGCGTTGCCAGCGGCGCGATCGCGACCCGTTCGGGAGCTCCGTGACCCCGGCTGCGGGACCCGCCCCCTAATGTAAAAAAACACACACGTCACAGCCCATAACCCCTCCCCCTAGTGGTTAACTCTTTCACTGCATGTGTCATTTATAGAGGAATCAATGCATTTAAATAGCATTGATTGCTGTATAAGTGACAATGGTCCCAAAAATGTGTCAAAAATGTCCGATGTGTCCGCCATAATGTCGCAGTCACAATAAAAATCGCTGATCGCCGCCATTACTAGTAAAATATTAATAAAAATGCTATAAAACTATCCCCTATTTTGTAAACGCTATACCTTTTGCGCAAACCAATCAATAATCGCTAATTGCGATTTTTTTACCAAAAATATGTAGAAGAATACGTATCGTCCTAAACTGAGGAAAATAAATTTTTTTTTATATATTTTTCGGGGATATTTATTATAGAAAAAAGCAAAAAATATTGAATTTTTTCAAAATTGTCGCTCTATTTTTGTTTATAGCGCAAAAAATAAAAACCGCAGGGGCGATCAAATACCACCAAAAGAAAGCTCTATTTGTGGGAAAAAAAGGACGCCAATTTTGTTTGGGAGCCACGTCGCACGACCGCGCAATTGTCAGTTAAAGCGACGCAGTGCCGAATCGCGAAAAGAGGCCTGGTCCTTTGGCTGCCAATTGGTCCGGGGCTGAAGTGGTTAAAGGCTGCCCATTTATTTTATTTCTTTAATACTGTGAAATGTACACGTGTTATCTCTCCTCAGCTACACACATTTACTGACAGCCTTACTTCCTTCTTTTAAATGGCAATGGTCTGTTTAATTGGCATGTGCTGTCTATATCCTGGAGCAAACATACATATGCAATACAGACATCATGTGGAGATTCAGACCTTGTTGACTAGAAAACATCTTGATCAAAAGCCTGAGCAGTGTGCTACACAGAGCTCATCTTACAAAAAGTGGGTAGAATACTAATACAGGCTTTTTCACAAAAGCAACAGTGCAAATGCTATGACTGTGCCCTAAACAAGCCAAATCATTGGCTAACTGCTTGGAAAACATAACTTGAAATCTATTTTGGTTCCAATGGGTTACTATTTGTTGAATATAGTGACTGTATTTTGTAGTATGATATGGCAGTTATATGTCTGCGGCAGGGGCGTTGCTAGGTCTACAAAAGATCTGGGGCTAGAGCTCATAGCAGCGTAGTAAAGAAAGTCATACGCTTGGGCAGACATACATATGTATATAATATACGTGTGTGTGTGTATATATATCCCCAGAGACCCCCCCTTAAATAAGGGTCCCCAGAGAGCCTCCCCCTTAAATCAGGGTCCCCAGAGAGCCCCCCCTTAAATCAGGGTCCCAAGAGAGCCACCCCTGAAGAGACTCTAGGCTATGGGCCCCACATTCGGGGCTATAGCCCCAAAAGCAACCCCCTAGCGAAGCCACTGGTCTGCGGTACATTCGATGATATGATTGTAGTTCAGTCTGCAGCACTGGCAGAAAAATAATTTTGTGTCTGGCAGCAAAGAAGACATTTACACAGGCAGACCTACAGAAGGGTACTCTTATTGTAGAGCTGTGCACAGCCAGTGCTGAGCCCACCCTCTTCCCAATAGGAAAGCTCACATGATGTGGACTACTAGGATTGTGGGTTAGGTGGGGTTCTGGCCAATTGAGCTGTTTTGGAAGGTTAAAGTAGGAAACTGCAGATCCCACAAGTCACTGGGCAAAGAGATGGTTCCCTGCTGTTTTTTTTCTGGGCTGAGGAGCAGAAGTACAGAGTAAGTGCCTTTATCAGTTCTTAAATTGTATTACAGACTACTGAACTGTTGTTGTGGTGTAGTACTCACTAGGTAGCATTGCCCTAGAATAGGGTTAAAATAATGCCGCGTACACACAAAGGGATTTTTGGTGCCAAAAGTCCGGCGGACTAGGTTTTAAGTTTTGTTTTAAAATTGTCCGCTGGACTTGGCAGTCCGGCGGACAATCCCGCCGTTAGTAGGCTAGTCCGCCGGACTTTTGAAATGAACAGACTTGCCGCTCATTACCGCGGACTTTTTCCAGCGGATTGTCCGCCGGAGAAGTCCGGGCGTGTGTGGGCAAGTCACACGCTCGGAAGTCCGGGCGTGTGTGGGCAAGTCCGAACGTGTGTACGCGGCAATTACACCAATTGAATGTTTCTGTTACTTCTTCAGGGCTCCGTTGGCAAAGGAACTGGATCCCCTTCGCTCATCCTTGCAAGTCTACTGCAGTTTCTGTCAGTCTCCGTCCTAGACTCGGCTTCCTCCTCTGACTGCTGTTCCAGCAGGTCCTTCGCCTCTTCATACACACTCTGGGAGGAGAGGAAGTGGATGGATATACAGTACATACACACACACACAGCACAAGGCCGTGTTTATACTATGAGACGTTACTCAGCACTGCAGTTCCTCTGAGCTCCACAAGGTGGTGACCTCACTTCTACCCAGTCAGGAAGTCTTCCTGACTGGGTAAAAGTGAGATCACCACCGTTGCCATCGGAGTCCTGAAGAAGGGGGAGTCTTTTTCCCCGAAACACGTTGGCTTAACCATGTTCTGAACTTTCATTAAACTATCACAAACTTTACTCCGTGCAGTTCATTGAATATTGGGCACTCCCTCCTCTCCTACCCCCTCTATTCACATGGGAAATGACCTGAAGGCTACTTTCACACTGGGGCGTAGGGCGCGTTGGCAGTAAAGCGGCTCTATATTTAGCGGTTTCACTCATGAACAGAAGAAAGGAGGGACCACTTTGGGAGAGTTTGCAGCAGTGACTGTGTTGGTAACTCTGGGCTGCATAACATCAACCTGTCAGAAGTGTAGACAGGCGAGTATAGGAATTTGGGGAGTTCTGGAGGGGAGAGGACTAACCTACAGCATAACTATGCAAATGTATAGTTATCCTTTTACTATACAGTATACAGGTACCTGTAAATTACAACATTATTTGAATAATGTGTTACAATACTACATACTGTGTATGATAAATTGGTGGGTTAGTGCAATTGACTAAGCGCAGAGATGCTTAAAGTATAAATATAGTATATCTTTTAAAGTGGAATTACACTGCATCTCAAAAAATTAAAACCAAAAACGTTCTTTCATTTATTTTTAATATTCAAAGCAAACTCCCCCATCCATCCATGTCTCCATGCTTTATTTTGTACAGAAATCTCTTTGAAAAACACCAGCTAGCATTTCTGGCTGTGGCCATCTTGAGTAAGGGCAAATGATTCATGCAGCATTTATTTCCTGGAATCCATCTGGATTCCCATCCTGGGATGTATGACATCATTTGCCTAGGTATGGAAACCAGGAAGTAAATGAAGAAATGGGAAAAAAATGTTTAAAACAAGTAAATATAATATACTTTCCTATTCATCTACTAATGCTAGCAGCATGAAGATTAAAAATAGTCAATGTTGATTGAGAGAGTGAAGTTACGCTTTAAGCTTCTCTGTATAAAATGTGAGCCTATCTGTGCCCTTCAACAAGCCAGTTATAGTTCCCACTTGAGACCTCAGATCACTGGGCAACCTTATCCAATGCAGCACAGTGGCTAAGTGGCTAGCGTGTGTGTATGTATGAATGTGAGTTAGGGACCTTAGATTGTAAGCTCCTTGAGGGTTGGGACTGATGTGAATGCAGAATATATATGTGTAAAGCGCTGCATTAATTGACAGTGCTAAACAAGTACCTGTCATAAATAAATAGGGCCATAGTCCAAAGTTGGCCAAACACTGTTAGATTTCTTTTGTTCAGCTTGCTAGGTGAAGAAAGGAAATCTAACATGTTCTTCCATCCTTACTAAACAGCCCTACTAGGCTATCATATTCTGACAGCTACCTGCAGCGCACTGGATATCATTGGATGCAGCCACTGTTTGGGCAATAATTTTCCAGCAGGCTCCTTCAACAAAAGTTGATTAAAGGATAGACTTTTGTCAAACTGAGCATAGCTGTCAGGGCCACCCACTGAGCGAATAGTCAACTTAGATTGAGTTGTTTCTTGTGTTTCCTCTATGCTGAGCCAGCAGGTCACTGTTTACTATTCATGTGCAGCTATTTTTCCATAGACTGTAGGGACCCATTCACATAGTCTGCACACTAAACCAGAGCAGCGGTCAGTTTCGGCTGCAGTAAGTCATGGTGTGATGCGCATTTCAGTACATAAAATATTAAAATACTTAAGCGCTAGTGAGGATTAAAATCAGAGGACCATTAGTGTTTCAAGATGGCCAAATGATACAGCTGCAAACCCATAAGAAAGTGCTCCCACACGTGAGTGATATGTTAAAAGTACACAAATAAATGTGTGATGAGTGCGCTTGTATCAACCTTAAAACAGAATGCAAAAAACCTGTACAACACTTAGAATATATAGTGTATACACCGTGATTAATAAAAACCTGTGTAGTGCAGTGATTTAAAATACGCTTTTAGACCTCCAATTGTTGTTTGGATAGAGGGTTAAAATAATGGATATAAATGTGTCAAGTTTCTCCTAAAGATCCTGAAACATTTTTGGTGATTATCCTGAGTTTATTTAATGAGGCACTTGAATGATTGCTGGTGAGAGGTATCAATTACCTATTGCTCAATGTAGAGCTGGTGCCAATAAATGAACAATTATTTGAGTATATAAAAATAGGGTAAATTAATGCATAAATAACTGCTGTCTTTGTTACAGCCGCCGATGCTCAAATTAATGAAGAATATTTCTATGCATTTACCCGGTATCCTACCAGGCTGAATCAATCTGTATCATTACATGCAGAAAAAGGAGATTGAATGCAGGAAGTTGCTGCTCACAATATGAATGGTGCACAAGTAAAAGGAGAAAAAAAGACAAAAGGAAAAAAAACTGACACTTTCCTTTTCTGCTGACACCTCCAGGTGCTGTTCGTTTTCTGTCTTTTACGCTGTGCTTACAGGCACTTCCAGTCAGTTTGCATATGGGGAGAGAAAGAAACATACACCATTGCGCAGTATTTCCTAAAAAGAAATGTGTGTGTGTGCTGTGACCAGTGAGCGGTAATCTACTCACATACACCCGGTAATGGTACAGCGATAGCCGAATGCTTGTCAGGCTTTTTTGCTACAGGGCTGGATGCCCTGCTCGTCCACACTCTGCGTGCTGCGGTGATGTCACTAGGCTCCTCCTCCCGACGCGTTGCATTACAGTCACGTTTTCCCTATGAAGCACCATTCATATTGTGAGCAGCAACTTCCTGCATTCAATCTCCTTTTTCTGCATGTAATGATACAGATTGATTCAGCCTGGTAGGATACCGGGTAAATGCATAGAAATATTCTTCATTAATTTGAGCATCGGCGGCTGTAACAAAGACAGCAGTTATTTATGCATTAATTTACCCTATTTTTATATACTCAAATAATTGTTCATTTATTGGCACCAGCTCTACATTGAGCAATAGGTAATTGATACCTCTCACCAGCAATCATTCAAGTGCCTCATTAAATAAACTCAGGATAATCACCAAAAATGTTTCAGGATCTATAGGAGAAACTTGACACATTTATATCCATTATTTTAACCCTCTATCCAAACAACAATTGGAGGTCTAAAAGCGTATTTTAAATCACTGCACTACACAGGTTTTTATTAATCACGGTGTATACACTATATATTCTAAGTGTTGTACAGGTTTTTTGCATTTTGTTTTAAGGTTGATACAAGCGCACTCATCACACATTTATTTGTGTACTTTTAGCATTTCAGTACATCACACCCTTCATTTTTTTCTTATGTCAACTTTCTTTGAAGTGCACAATGTGACACTTCATTCGTGTGTTGCGCTGTTATGTGGTGACTTCCTGTGCACTGTGATAAATGCAGCATTTCTACATTCTATTGCAGCACACTACATCGCACAATTGTTTTCAATGTGATGTGATAGTGTGAGGCCCTGCCACTGTAAAAATGTCAGAGAAAATTACACAAGATTCACATT
This sequence comes from Lithobates sylvaticus, assembly GCA_028564925.1. Taxonomy (NCBI): domain Eukaryota; kingdom Metazoa; phylum Chordata; class Amphibia; order Anura; family Ranidae; genus Lithobates; species Lithobates sylvaticus. The sequence goes on from CM053031.1 coordinate 86,565,168, forward strand.
AAAGGGGTTGTAAACAATTGGCCAGCTAAAGAGTAAAATCTCATGGCTGATGCTAAATGAGAGATTGACTGCACTAGTCAAAATGGAGCGCTTCCACAAAACCTGGGATCCATGGCTAGACTACCTGGCTGGGGATCCCAGACCGCTAGCTACATAATCATTAAGATGAGCTAACGATCATAAAGAATAGGACCAGAGCTCGTCAATACCCCCCCCCTTTTTTCTACACTTTCTTCTCTTAACTTTACTTCACCCTCCTAATTTTTTCTTTCTTTTTTCTATCTTTCACTGAGAAAATCAGTGGACACTGGCTAACCAGTAGTCACAGGCAAAACCACTGATCACGGTGACTCTGGTCAGTGGAGACTAATATAGCCCGGCCCCTGGGGCCCCACTTCCTGGTTGACAAGACCTATGACCCCCCCCCCCCCCCGACGAGTGTGATGGGGGGCAGGTTCGTCCCTGGGGCGGGGGTGCAGGGACGGAGAGAAATAGAGAAAAAAAAGGTCGGTAGACTCCGTGATCAAGAGGCATATTTATGATAATGTACTTTTTTTTTTCTATTATTTTTACTTTCCAGCAGGGGAAAGATCCTTTTGTTCTTTCCTTCTTCTTTCTTTTCACGTTCGTTGCCTTGTTGTGGTAAACAATGGTTTACATTTGCACTAAGTTCATATTACCTAACAAACATATATTCTGTACAAACTGAATCTTTTATATGTCAAACTCTATTGTGTACAAATTATACTGTATGGAAAAAACCTTAATAAAAATATTGAAACATAAAGGGGTTGTAAAGGTTTGTTTTTTATTTTCTAAATAGGTTCCTTTAACCACTTCAGCCCCGGACCATTTGGCAGCCAAAGGACCAGAGGTCTTTTTTCAATTTCGCACTGCACTACTTTAACTGGTAATTGCGCGGTCATGCAATTTTGTAACCAAACGAAATTTGCGTCCTTTTCTTCCCACAAATAGAGCTTTCTTTTGATGGTATTTGATTGCCTCTGTGATTTTTATTTTTTGCGATATAAACGGAAAAGGAGCGAAAATTTTGAAAAAAAAAGAGATTTTCTACTTTTTGTTATAAAAAAAATCTAATAAACTCAATTTTAGTCAAACATTTGGGCCAAAATGTATTCAGCCACATGTCTTTAGTAAAAAAAATGCCAATAAGCGTATATTTATTGGTTTGCGCAAAAGTTATAGCGTCTACAAACTAGAGTACATTTTCTGGAATTTACACGGCTTTTAATTTATGACTACCTATCTCATTTCTTGAGGTGCTAAAATGGCAGGGAAGTACAAAACCCCCCCAAATGACCCCATTTTGGAAAGTAGACACCCCAAGCTATTTGCTGAGAGGCATGTTGAGCCCATTGAATATTTTTTTTTTTAGTCCCAAGGGATTGAATAAAGACAAAAAAAAAAAAAAAAAAATTTTTTTTCATAAAGTTGTCACTAAATGATATATTGCTCACACATGCCATGGTTATATGTGGAATTGCACCCAAAATACATTTTGCTGCTTCTCCTGAGTATGGGGATACCACATGTGTGGGACTTTTTGGGAGCCTAGCCGCGTACGGGGCCCCGAAACCCAAGCACCGCCTTCAGGATTTCTAAGGGTGCAAATTTTTGATTTCACTCCTCACTACCTATCACAGTTTCGAAGGCCATAAAATGCCAAAATAGCACAAAACCCCCCCAAATGACCCCATTTTGGAAAGTAGACACCCCAAGCTATTTGTTGAGAGGCATGGTGAGTATTTTACAGCTCTCATGTGTTTTTGAAAATGAAGAAAGTAAAGAAAAAAAAATTTTTTTTTTCTTTTTTCAATTTTCAAAACATTGTGACAAAAAGCGAGATCTGCAAAATACTCACCATACCTCTCAGCAAATAGCTTGGGGTGTCTACTTTCCAAAATGGGGTCATTTGGGGGTGGTTTGTGCCATCTGGGCATTCCATGGCCTCCGAAACTGTGATTGGCAGTGAGGAGTGAAATAAAAAAATTACACCCTTAGAAAGCCTGAAAGCGGTGCTTGGATTTTGGGGTCCCGTACGCGGCTAGGCTCCCAAAAAGTCCCACACATGTGGTATCCCCGTACTCAGGAGAAGCAACAGAATGTATTTTGGGGTGTATCTCCACATATGCCCATGGCATGTTTGAGCAATATATCATTTAGTGACAAGTTTTTGTAAAAAAAAATATTATTTTTTTTTTTTTCATTATTCAATCTCTTGGGACCAAAAAAAAAATATTTAATGGGCTCAACATTGCTCTCAGCAAATAGCTTCGGGTGTCTACTTTCCAAAATGGGGTCATTTGGGGGGGGGTTTGAACTGTCCTGGCATTTTATGCACAACATTTAGAAGCCTATGTCACACGTCACCCACTCTTCTAACCACTTGAAGATAAAGCCCTTTCTGACACTTTTTGTTTACATGAAAACATATTTTTTTTTTGCAAGAAAATTACGTTGAACCCCCAAACACTATATATATTGTTAAAGCAAAGGCCCTACAGATTAAAATGGTGGGTGTTGCATTTTTTTTTTCCACACAGTATTTGCGCAGCGATTTTTCAAACGCATTTTTTGTGGAAAAAATACACTTTTTTTTATTTTAATGCACTTAAACACACTATATTGCTCAAATTTTTGATGAAATAAAAAATATGATCTTAGGCCGAGTACATGGATACCAAACACGACATGCTTTAAAATTGCGCACAAACACGCAGTGGCGACAAACTACATACATTTTAAAAGCCTTTAAAAGCCTTTACAGGTTACCACATTAGATTCACGGAGGAGGTCTACTGCTAAAATGACTGCCCTCGATCTGACCTTCGCGGTGATACCTCACATGCATGGTGCAATTGCTGTTTACATATGACGCCAGACCAACGCTTGTGTTCGCCTTTGCGCAAAAGAAGGGGGGGCAGGGGTGCATTTTTTTTTTTTTTTTTAGTTTTTCTTTTTATTTAGCTTTTTTATTTTATTTTTAAACTGTTCCTTCCATTTTTTTTTTCTTAGTTGTCATTTTTATTGTTATCGCAGGGAATGTAAATATCCCCTATGATAGCAATAGGCAGTGACAGGTACTCTTTTTTTGAAAAAATTGGGGTCTATTAGACCCTAGATCTTTCCTGTGCCCTCAAAGCATCTGACCACACCAAGATCGGTGTGATAAAATGCTTTCCCAATTTCCCAATGGCGCGGTGGGTATGCCCACCATTAGAATACCCCCCTTCATCCACCCACTTCTAATGATGGGCATACATGCACCATTTATATATGCCGAAGCATGGGGGCATCCTCCCGCAAAAAAAGTTATGCCACGTACACATGGTCGGACTTTTTTCGACCGTATGTACGTGGCATTAGGAGCAAAATCGCTCCTCCGCCCTCTGCTGCCCCCATGCTTCGGCATATATGCTCTTTTTTTTAACTGTGGTGGTGAAATCACCTCCTACAGCATTGGAGTCGCGGCTTTATGTATCGTGGGAGCAAACGCTGTTGCTGTCAAGATAAATAAATCCACGCTGCAACTGAATGGCGTACCTGCTAAGCAAATAATGGTTAACATTAAAACAAAGTAACATTACAGTATAACAGTAAGACCTTACCATACCATACCTGCAAAGCAAATACCAAAAAAAAAACATAGTAAAAAATAAAACATTTTGTTAACGCAACCGGTGCCTAAAATATATATATGCCGAAGCATGGGGGCATCCTCCCGCAAAAAAGTTATGCCACGTACACATGGTCGGACTTTTTTCGACCGTATGTACGTGGCATTAGGAGCAAAATCGCTCCTCCGCCCTCTGCTGCCCCCATGCTTCGGCATATATGCTCTTTTTTTTAACTGTGGTGGTGAAATCACCTCCTACAGCGTTGGAGTCGCGGCTTTATGTATCGTGGGAGCAAACGCTGTTGCTGTCAAGATAAATAAATCCACGCTGCAACTGAATGGCGTACCTGCTAAGCAAATAATGGTTAACATTAAAACAAAGTAACATTAGAGTATAACAGTAAGACCTTACCATACCATACCTGCAAAGCAAATACCAAAAAAAAAAACATAGTAAAAAATAAAACATTTTGTTAACGCAACCGGTGCCTAAAATATATATATGCCGAAGCATGGGGGCATCCTCCCGCAAAAAAGTTATGCCACGTACACATGGTCGGACTTTTTTCGACCGTATGTACGTGGCATTAGGAGCAAAATCGCTCCTCCGCCCTCTGCTGCCCCCATGCTTCGGCATATATGCTCTTTTTTTTAACTGTGGTGGTGAAATCACCTCCTACAGTGTTGGAGTCGCGGCTTTATGTATCGTGGGAGCAAACGCTGTTGCTGTCAAGATAAATAAATCCGCGCTGCAACTGAATGGCGCACCTGAAAACAAAAAAATGGTTAACAATAAAACATACCTGAAAAGCAAGCATGATAAAACATAATAAAACATTGCAGAATAGAATAGAGTAAAAAAGAGCAACAATAGAGAGAGAACAATAAAACGACAACTATTTTTGGTTTTTTATTTTATATTTTTTTTGGGGTTTTTTTTTTTTTTGTACTTTTTTTTTTTATTTTTATTTTTTACACTTTTTTTTTAAACTATAACTATAATTTTAACTGTAACGGTCGGGTCTCAAAATGCGATGGCATTCTTGAGACCCTGTAACTATAATTTTAACTGCAACGGTCGGGTCTCAAAATGCGATGGCATTCTTGAGACCCTGTGAAAGTGTATCCTAGCCTGTGAAATGCTGTACCCTACGCTAATACCTCACTAGTTCGTGGTAGCGTTCAAAGCATTCACCAACGCAGAGACCAGGATTGTCAGGACAGCGTGGACAATAATAACGGGTGTCACGCCTAAATCCGCGCTTGCTACAGACACGACATCTTCTTTGGGGGGCTCGTTGGGTAGGGGTACTCTGGAGGACATGAGGATAATGCCTCTCATGCAGCCGGCTTACTGCATTTGGTAGGGGATGGTGAGGTGTGGAATCGCCTGGATACAGGAGTTCCATGACAACCGCTCCCTGGAATTCAAGGAAGGGTAACGTCCCGCCTGAAGCTCCGTATAGCACATGAGCATTCAGCAAAGCCAATTGGAATAAATAAATAGACACTTTTTTGTACCAGCGTCTAGCCTTACGGACAACTAGGTACGGCGCCAACAACTGGTCGTTGAGGTCCACCCCCCCCATATTAAGGTTGTATTCGTGGATACAGAGGGGTTTCGTCACAACACCAGCCGCCGTACGAATTTGGACTGTCGTGTCTGCATGAAGGGAGGTAAGAACGAAAACATTCCTATTATCCCTCCACTTCACAGCGAGCAAGTTATTACACTTCAAGCAGGCTCTCTCCCCCAGCCTAAGACGGGAATCTACAAGCCGCTGGGGAAAGCCCCGGCGATTAGGTCGCACGGTGCCACATGCTCCAATCTGATGATCAAACAAGTGACTAAACAGTGGCACGCTCGTGTAATAATTGTCCACGTACAAGTGGTACCCCTTTCCGAATAAGGGTGACACCAAGTTCCACACTATCTTGCCAGCGCTCCCTATGTAATCTGGACAGTTCTCCGGCTCTACGTGACTATCTTTTCCCTCATAAACCGAAAAGCTCCACGTATAGCCTGTTGCCCTGTCACAGAGCTTGTAGAGCTTGACCCCGTATCTGGCACGCTTGCTGGGAAGGAACTGTTTGAAAGACAAGCGGCCAGAAAACTTAATCAGGGACTCGTCAACGCAGACAACTTGATTGGGCGTAAACAAGGCTGCAAAACATTGGTTGAAGTGGTTTATGAGGGCCGAATTTTGTAGAGCCGATCAAATTCAGGGTCTCCACGAGGACGACAAAGTTCATTGTCACTGAAGTGCATGAACCGCAAGATCTGTTCGTATCGTGCCCTGGACATGGAGGCAGAGAACACGGGCATATGGTGGTGCGGTGAGGTGGACCAATAAGACCTCAGAGTCGGGAATTTGTGTATGCCCATGTTGAGGGAAAGGCCCAGAAAGGTCTTAAATTCGGAAACCGTAATTGGTTTCCAATCTCTGGCAAGGGAAGGCACTTGGGGATTAGCGGCGATGTGTTGACCAGCGTATATATTACTTTGGTCCACAATAGATCTATAGAGATCTTCCGTGAAAAACAGCGAATAAAAATCGGATGGCTTAAAATCAGCTGTTTCCACCTGAATACCGGGTTGGCCAGTGAATGGGGGAAGTACGGGTTCTGCAGAAGTGGTGGGCACCCAATCAGGATTGGCGAATTCTGCAGGAAGGACACTATGTGATCGACGGACCTGCCTTTGTCTTCTTCTTGGTGGCAGCGGGACACTACTTGTGCTTGCCACCTCGCCAGCTTGAACTGCACTTATGGGACTCGCCACGTCACCAAGTGTTACTGCAGTGCTGGTTTGACTACGTCCAGGGTGTACTAGGCCGCTGGTGCTTGCCAGTTCACCAGAAGGAATAGCGGCGCTAGTACTTCTCTGCTCCATACGAGAGACCTGCGGTTCCTGCACCTCAACAACATCAGAAGATCGGGATCGGGTACGCCTGACCTTAGCAGGGACCACACCTTCGTCGCCAGAGCTATCTGTCATGGAGCCGCTGTCGTCTACTGGATCGTATTCTGAGCCTGATTCTGACAGATGAGTGACCTCCTCTTCACTATCTGACATACTCAGAAACAAGTAGGCCTGTTCACTAGTGTACTTGCGATTTGCCATTTTGGGCTCTAAATTTAGTAGTACACTAGTGAGATTCACAGGAAAAAAAGCTCCTAGGCTGCTGGCGAATGAATCAAAACGCTACCAAAAAAACTGTTAGCGATCGCAGGGATCAGGCCTGACTCTGCGAACGCTGCAGTTATGTGTGCTTAGTGTTTTGGAAGTGACAGTGATCGATCGATACTGCACTTGGGTGGGCTGGGCTGGGCTGGGCGGAGGGGGAAAACGCAGGTGCTAGCAGGTATCTGGGCTGATCCCGCTAACAATGCGTTTTTTGGAACCCTAAACTGCTGGACGCTAGTATAGATCTGATCAGATCAGATATTGATCTGTTCAGATACTATACCACTAAGGGAGGTGTATGCTTTGCGCGTGGGTGTTTGCGGTACTGGCACTAACCTGGGGCGACGCAGACCTTATTTGACCCTAACACCTAATTGATATCACCCGCCGGGCGATCAGGGGGTTAAACCGATAGTTGGGTAATAAATGGCGGGTGCCCTGACAGTATAAAAAAACAAGCTAACTAACCAGCGTCACCCGTAACAGTTATACGGTGATCACTGGTGAAAGGGTTAACTAGGGGCAATCAGGGGGTTAAAACCTTTATTAGGTAATATATGGGGGTACCTGACACTATATAAAAAACCTGACGGGGAACCTAAATAACTAAATAACTAACTGGCTAACCAGCGTCACCAGTGACACTTATACTGTGATCACTGGTGAAAGAGTTAACTCTAGGGGCAATCAAGGGGTTAAAACCTTTATTTAGGTTGTAATATGGGGGTACCTGACCTATAAACCTATTTATAATCCTATATAAACCTGGCGGTTACCTAAAAAAAAAACTGGCTACCTAGCGGCACCAGTGACACTAATAGAGCGATCAAAAAAAACGATCGCTTAGTGACACTGGCAAAAGGGGGTGAAAGGGTTACCTAGGGGGCAATCAAGGGGTTAAACCTTTATTGGGGGGGGGTAGGGGGCTACCTTGGACCTAAAGGGGCCTAAAACTAACTGCCCTGACAGTTATTGCAGTCACACTGACACTAAATGCAGTGATCAGTAAATAAATGATCACTGCAATCAGTGACACTGTGACAGGGGGGCAGGGGGTGATCTGGGGGGTGATCAGGGGGTGACAGGGGGGTGAAATGTGTGCCTATGTGTGCCTGGTGTCAGTGTAGTGTTTGTGCACTTACTTGATGTCTTCTCCGCTCGGCGTCCCGGTCAGAAAGACCCCTACCTGCCGCCCAACACCATCCCCTCAGCAGCAACAATACATTTCCATGCCAGCAAAAATAGATTCCCAACAGCAATAATAAATCCCCCAGCGGCAACAATATATCCCCCAGCGGCATCAATAAATCCCCCAACAGCAACAATAAATCCTCAAGGAGCATAAATAAAACCCTCAGCAGCAACAAGAAATACCCCAGCAGCAAAAATATGGAACAAGGAGGTGTGGAATAAGGAACAAACATAATGTTATATATAATGAGGTGGTGCAGAATAGGGAATGTAGACTATGGCATATGGACTGAGGTTGCATGGAATAGGGAATGTAAAGTATGGCATATGGAATGAGGCAGTGCAGAATAGGGAATTTACAGCACAACATGGAATGAGGCAGTGTGTAATAGGGAATGAACAGCATAGCATATAAAATTAGGCGGTACAGAATAGGGAACATGATATATGGAATGAGACATTGCAGAATAGGGAACATACAGCATGGGAAATGCCATGTAGCAGAGATATTTTAATTACCTTAAATAATAACTAAAAAACAAAAAAATAATAACTAAAGGCAACATTTCTTTTTCGTTTTGCATAGAATGGAGAGGGATTTGAAGATCTGTCCTGTTTTTAATATTGTCTGTACCTTGCTGAGGAGAATTACCCTATCTATTAATTTTGTATCTGAAAGTGAAAGAAAAATCTACATTTTGAGTTGTCCCCAGAACTGTTATAGTGGGGATATCTTCTAATGGGGATACACGTTCTGGTGACCCCGGTGACAACCAGGGATTCCCTCACTTTAGAGTGATTTTCTCTCACTTCCTGTTTTTTTGTCTATGGGAAAAGAAAGGGCAATCTCCACAATGGGACAAAAATGACAAAAGTAAACCCTACAGGGGTTACAAGGGTTTAATAGAATGATCCTGACCGATTCAGACTTCTATCAGCACAGACCCACCATTGATTGCAGTGATAGATTAGTCTGTTGGTCCCCAGGATGAGGGACTCTTTAGTTAGGCTGTATCCCTTTTAGACCTGCTGTCAATGTTGACCTGCAGTGAAAGACTGTCAAATGTAAACAAGAAGCCAGGGCAGAGGAACACTTAAGTCCTGTACACACAATAGGATTTTCCAACAACAAAGGTTGGATGTGAGCTTGTTGTCGGAAAGTCCGACCGTGTGTATACTCCATAGAACATTTGTTGTCGGAATTTCCGATTGTATTATACAATTGTATATTATTTTTAGTTTAGGAGAATGGCACCATGATTCAAGTGAGACCCGGAGAAGAAAAATGACAGAAGGGCCTACATGACTAGATGAACTGGGTCAGGGAAGGGTCAGCTAGGTCAGTCTGGCAAGGGGGGTGGATAGACTTACCCGATTGGAGGCAGCAGACCAGGGGGTGGGGAGCTGCTGTAGGTGGTATGTGGCAGACAGGCAGATCAGGCATTCTGGGAGTTTTCAGGCAGAGAAGAAACTTCCCTCCCACCGGCCCTTATGTCAAAAAAAAAATGTCATGAGGTGTCAAGATTGGTGAGTATATGTCTTGTTTTGTGTTTCTGTTAATAATAAAAAAAAAAACACCCAGCGAGCAATTGGTGTTGGTGGGGATTTTGTCATAGCAGCTTGGCGGGTCAGGGGGTCTTTGGGTGATTATTGATATTGTTGCTAAATTATGGGGTCCATCTAAGCTACACATGGTTGGTTAGTGGTACCCACCCCCCCAGGAGTTAGGTCCCCTGGGGGGGGGGGGGGGGGAATGGAAGTATGGTGAGGTTGTAACGTTCTCGAGCCAGTTGGGTGCCACTGAGGACATGGACGATTTCAGTAAAATTGTGCATTATGGACACCCAAAGACCTCTTGTTTACATTGTTAGAATTACATTGTTGAATGGTATTTTCATTCTTATGTTATTTATTCAGTGTTAATAAATTGGCTGCTGTGGCCTTATTAAAACGCATGTCATGCAGTCTGTGTCTTTATTTTAGGGCAGGTTTTAGGACCAGGTTGACAAATCCATTAGTCATGTTATACTCCAAATATTGGTGTAACATTGGCATGGTCAGGAAGGTGGAATTCGCCTTCAAGAGGAGCTACAGGTGATAGTATCTGAAGTTAATAACCAATGGCGTCCCTAGGGGGGGGCCAGAGGGGGCCCTGACCCCCCCAAAATGATGCTGTGCCCCACCATGTGCCCCCCCTTTTTTTACAAAAGGGCAATGTCTTTTTGTTTGCATCCGTAGCGGATGCGCCACATCTTACTCAGGCTGCCTCTGGAGTAACACAGTCTCTATTGAGAGGGGGGGTATTCTTCTAGCCTGGACGTGTGGGTAAGTGTGTGCACTGCAGTACACTGTAATCACTGAACTGCATTATCTCCATCCCTTCTCTCCCCCATCTGTCGCTCCCCCTCTCCTGTTCTTTCAAGACCTTCACAACTTACTATTTACTATTCTCCCAACTTATCACTAGTGGCTATAGCAACCACTAGTGATGATCATAAGAGTATCTGTCAGGCTGGTTGTTCCCAATTTGATTGATCAACTTGGTACATTCAGCCTGCTCATTAATGGTTCAAACCTCAACCAGCTATGGCTGGTCTTAGCACTTAGGCAGCCCATACATTGATCACTTTTTTCATTTAACTAGTAGGTTGCATGAAAAAAAAGAAATAATCCAATTCTCCCATCTACACATTATAGGTGGATGGGGGAATCCTTGCAGTGTGGACCAGTGGTGGAACTACCAGGGTTGCTGTCCTGGCTATTCACAGCGCTGGTCTCTGTCTCCATGGCAGCAGTGGCACATTGGAACCCAGTGCTGGTTACTTTATGGGGCTAATGTACAGGAGAGCCAGCACAATTTGTTGTTAGAGATTGGCAGGGCATGTTCAAAATCCCACATGCCCGAGCCCGCCAGGAAGCCCACACTGCACGGCGCTAAGCACAAGCAGTGAGACATTTCCTGGCCCGCAGCTGCACAGATCAGGAATGTCTCACTGCCTGTGATTAGCCGTGTGCAGTGTCGGCTTCCTGGCGGGATCGGGCATGTGGGATTTCAAACACACCCGAGCCCATCTCTAATGGTTGTAGAGTAGACAGTTGACCTCCCTGCAGGTTGCTTAGCAGCAGTGCAGCCTTCTCTGACATGCTGATCGTGATGCAATCCAGGTGATGCTCCTAGTCAAATCCATAAATATCATAGTGATTTTATTGATCAAAGCCCACACCTTACAGGTATAGAGCCCACACCTTACAGGCATAGAGCCCACATGGCTGCTGAACATATGGTGGATGAGGTTGTACTCTTGATGCTAATAAATACTGTGTTTATTAGATCTGACTGGGAGCATCACCTGGATCACATCCCGATCAGCATGTCAACAGAGAAGGTTATACAACATTACTGCTGCTAGGTGACCAGCTGGGGGCTCGGCTCTCTACAACCAATAGTGCAGGCCTTCCCCTGCATGCACCCATAATGTCACCAGCACTAGGTCCTAATAGACTGCTGCCACTGCCAAGGACACAGATGCAAGACCAGCACTGTCAATAGCAGGGGCAGGACAGCAAGAGGAGGCTGGGGAACACCACAGTGGCAGAACACCAAGGCCCGGTGGCAAGACAACCTTTGCAACCCTGATAGTTCTCCCACTGCTTTGGACCCTTATATTTTCTTGGTATGCTGGTGACATATATCTCTTGTTTCTGCCACCCTGGGGATCGTAGTAAAATTGCATTTTAAAGTTGCCCCCTACTTTTGTCCCTGTCCCCCCATGTGCCCCCCCTAAATATGAAAGCTGGAGACGCCACTGTTAATAACCAGACAGCTATACAGATCTCTAACTTTTAAAGGCCAGTGTGGAGAAGCGGAGGGGTTTGGAGCATCTCCTACTGTCAGGCTAAGAGAGCCACCAACACTCCCAGGTATTCCACAAGATGAAGAGAACTTTGAAGTCCTTAATTGACAAGAGGGAAAACAAACTTCCAGGATAACAGGAACATAAATAATTGCTTCTTTCAAACATTCCAATGCTGTGTTCAGGCTACAAAGTGTAACCTGATAGGAGGGCCACTTTAGGAAACTAACCATGTCTCTGAAGCCAAGAGCATTCCAGCCTCCTATACCACCTGTCAGCTCATCCGACATTGAACCATTATGGCCCAATGGGCAGGCAGGTGACACACAAAGCTGATATATGAATCTGTGGTGTCACCTGCATGGCCTGTGCAATGTGGCAGAGGTTTGTGAATCATAGAGAAGGGCAACAAAACTAATAAAGGGTCTGGAGGATATTAGTTATGAGGAAAGGTAACGAGCACTGAACTTATTCTCTCTGGAGAAGAGACGCTTGAGAGAGGATATGATTTCAATATACAAATACCGTACTGGTGACCCCAAAATAGGGATAAAACTTTTCCGCGTAAGGGAATTTAATAAGACACGCGACCATTCACTAAAATGAGAAGAAATGTGGTTTATCCTTAAACTGCTAGAGTGTTCTTTACTGTAAGAGTTGTTAGGATGTGGAATTCCCTTCCACAGGCGGCGGTTTCAGCGGGGAGCATTGATAGTTTTTTTAAACTATTAGATAAGCACCTGAACGACTACAACATACAGGGATATACAAGGTAATACTAACATATAGGGGATTATTTACGAAAGGCAAATCCACTTTGCACCTCCTCTTTGGAGATTACTGTGATTGGGAGTGGTTATATGCCAGAGTCGGACTGTGATTGGGAGGGGTTATATGCCAGAGTCGGACTGTGATTGGGAGGGGTTATATGCCAGAGTCAGGCTGTGATTGGGAGGGGTTATATGCCAGAGTCAGGCTGTGATTGGGAGGGGTTATATGCCAGAGTCAGGCTGCGGATGGGGAGGGGGTTGTGGTGGCTGAACAAACTACAAAACACAGGCATGCTGTGTGTCGGCTCAGTGTCCTGTACCTCTGAATGGCCAGCCAAAGGATGAAAACTAACCACCTAACAAAGCTGAGCTTCTGTGCTTTGTGTGGTCAGTTTAGAGTAAGGAAGAAAGGTGAGTACACTTCATGTTTAACTATAACCCAAACTTTTGTTATATTTTGATAGTTATTTGTGTTCAGATAGCTAAAGTGTACTAACCCATTTCTTATCTGGTGTTTTCCCTGTGTGGGCTGTAATGTCAGTCTATTTTTCAGTTTTCCAGTATGTATCTCATCTATTTTGCGTTTGTGACTATTTAGGGGCCAATGTTGGAGCACAGTTTGAATCAGTCTATTTTGTGACTCAGGCACTTCAGCCTCTGACCATTCCTTTGTTTAGGCTAGGTCCTTCTGTCTCGTATATCCTGGTCTGAGTTGTATTGGCTTCATCTTCTGATTCTGTTTATCTGTATTGGCTTTGGCTTCCAATTCTGTTTGTCTGTGTGTATTGGCTTTGGTTTCTTTTCTTTTCTTGTCTGGTCATATTTGTTTCCTAATTCTCCTGGTTATGACTCGGTTCCAGTCTGTCTGCCAGATAGCAAAATATGGTTCCTGCCTGTGTGCTTACAATTGCCCAGCCAGGCAATCCCATGGGTTGTATACTAGTATATGTTCTGCCATGCAAGTCCATCTGTACTTACAAAGGCTCAGGTAAGGAACATATGTAGTAGTCCCTGAACCTTGGTAAGAGCCATTTTCCATCAGCTGACAACATAGGATATTTAAGTCAGTCTCCCTTCACCCAGTACCTGCTCTCGTGTATAGCCATACTTTGATCAGATTTCTGTTCCTGATCTGCTCTGCACTTCCACTCCAATTCTGTCAAATCTCATCTTTTCCTATTTCCTGTCCAGAAGATGGCTGGAAGACAGAACAGGAAGTTTGGGTAATGTCTGCCCAATTGGGGAACAGACAGCACCTTCTGACCACTCACTACTCTATCCAAAACTAAAACAATATTGAAACAGAAGTTGGGTTTTAACTGAGTGAGCAAATAACTTGATTATTTAACATGACAAAGTGAGTACTACCATATCTCTGCCACGTGAGTTTTATGTGTCATTGAAAAACAATGGAAAGTAAAATTGAAGTGTATGTAGAGCCAAAACGTTTGTTTTGTTTCAGAGTAGGGAATGGATAAAACCTTTGCTGATAGATTTTTTTGCAGAATGTGTCCAGTTGGGGAGTTGGGATCCTAAGTGGATGGATGTCTCTATTGAAAGAATGGACATCTCTTTACTGAGAAATTTTTTTTTCTTCTAACTAATTTCCTTTTTTTTATGGACATTTTTTTGTAGCTATGTGGATCAGCATATCCTCAGTAAATGTTTGGGAGGCTATCCCCGACCCGTTAGACTGAAGATCATGGAGCCTGCCTAGAACATAAACTTTGGGCAGTGGTGTAGCGATGGGTGTGGAGGGGGCCGTGGCCCTGGGCTCAACATTTAGGGGGGCGAAATTCCACACCAGTGTGTGTCACTACTGGCTGCCTTCTCCTAATTTCAATTTCCTGTGTCCCCCGTGATCTGGCCACCATGTTCAGTGTCCGATGCCCTGTGATTGTGCGTTTGGGGTCATATGCGGTGGCAGGGCTGGCCTATCCACGATCGTGGTTGCCCCTGGAGTCCTGCCTCTGCACATGACCCCATACGCTCAATCACAGGGTGCCGGACACTGAACTTTGCATCCAGGGCGCGGGGGACACTAGAAATGGAAATTGTGAGCCGCCACTGTCTTCCTCTTCTCCTCCTGCTCCGGACCAATGCAGGACAAAAAAAGAAGGTGGGAGTAGAGTTATGTTGCTGGTTTAGGGGGATGGACACGGTCTGGGGAGAAGGAGCAGCCAGAGAGAGAGTAGAAGAGCAGCGCCGTGTAGTGTCAGTATAGGAGTGCTGTAGGTAGGTGTAGTGTAGTGAACAGTATAGTGGACAGTGTAATGGAGTGTAGTGGACAGTATAGTGGTCAGTGTAGTGTAGTGGACAGTGTAGTGGACAGTATAGTGTAGTGTAGTGAACAGTATAGTGGTCAGTGTTGTGTAGTGGATAATATAGTGGTCAGTGTAGTGGACAATATAGTGTAGTGTAGTGCAAAGTGTAGTGGACTGTGTAGTGTAGTAAACAGCATAGTGGTCAGTGTAGTCTAGTGAACAGTATAGTGGTCAGTGTAGTGGACAATATAGTGTAGTGTAGTGGTCAGTGTAGTGGACAGTGTAGTGTGGTGGACAGCATAGTGGTCAGTGTAGTGTAGTGGACAGCATAGTGGCCAGTGTAGTGCAGTGGACAGTATAGTGGTCAGTGTAGTGTAGTGGACATTATAGTGCTTGATGTAGTGTAGTAGTCAGTATAGTGGTCAGTGTAGTGGACAGTATAGTGGTTAGTGTAGTGGACAGTACAGTGGTCAGTGTAGTGGACAGTATAGTGGTCAGTTTAGTGTAGTGTAGTGTAGTGGACAGTATAGTGGTCAGTGTAGTGTAGTGGACAGTATAGGGGTCAATGTAGTGTAGTGGTCAGTGTAGTGTAGTGGACAGTATAGTGGTCAGTGTAGTGTAGTGAACAGTATAGTGGTTAGTGTAGTGGACAGTATAGTGGTCAGTGTAGTGTAGTGGACAGTATAGTGGTCAGTGTAGTGGTCAGTATAGTGGTCGGTGTAGTGTAGTGTAGTGGTCAGTGTAGTGTAGTGGGCAGTATAGTGGTCAGTGTAGTGTAGTGGACCGTATAGTGGTCAGTGTAGTGTAGTGGTCAGTATAGTGGTCAGTGTAGTGTAGTGGTCAGTATAGTGGTCAATGTAGTGTAGTGGACAGTATAGTGGTCAGTGTAGTGGACAGTATAGTGGTCAGTGTAGTGGACAGTGTAGTGGTCAGTATAGTAATCAGGTTGGACAGTGTAGTGTAGTGGTCAGTGTAGGAATACGGTTGGTCAGTGTAGTGGTCAGTGTAGGAATCAGGTTGGTCAGTGTAGTGTAGTGGACAGTATAGTGGTTAGTGTTAATAATGACAACATGCCAGGCCTTAATAACTGCTCTCATAGCAGCAGAAAGGGTGCGTGAAAGACTCTCTGACCCCTGTAAAGGAGAATATGGAGGGTCTCATAAGATCTTGTGTGCGCAGCTTCCAATACGACAGAGGCATTTGTGTCAAAAGAGATAAGGCAATTGTGAGCATGGGTGAGCATGGCTGCCAAATAGTAAGTATAAAAGTCTGGGCAGACCAAACTGGACCAAAACCAAAGAGCTCTAACACCTGCATCAAGTACTCACACAGGACTGTGTCAAAAGCCTTTTCGATATCAAAGGCTACCAAGATTCTCGAGGCAGTCTCGTCAGGCTGAAGTTGGAGATGAGTGAAAACGCTATGGATATTGATATCAGTGGATTTTCCAGGCATAAAGCCAGTTTAGTCAATGTTGATAATTGATGGTAACAAGTATGAGCGCAAGGCCTTGATAGAGTGCACGCCTCCAACACCACATCAAGGGAGGTGAAATCTTGTTTATGCTGCCAAAATTCAGACAATTTAGGAGATACCATTTCCTGAACCTTGGGGGTCACCAATCCAATGTGGCACTAGTCTCCAACATCCTAGGCTCCCACCCAGAGGTGTCAAGATTTTGAGAGGAGAATGGTCTGAAAGACCTGCCAGGAGATAGGAGGCTACCCAAACACAGGAGAGCCGAGACAGACTCAAACATTAAGTGATATGTGAGAACCTGATTTATGGGTACTCGAAATATGAGAGTAATACTTGACCCCCGGATGTTTCCACCGGCAAATTTCTTGCAGGTTGAGAACATCTGCCCAGACAGCCAGATCCGGAGCGACAGCTCTGAATGGGTTGGATGTGTCCAAAGTATTATCCAAGATAGCATTAAAATCCCCACCCAGGATTAGATGTTGGACCTGGAAAGGAGCTAGCTTGGTATAAAGCGTGTAGGGGATGGTGGAATAAAACAGGGGGTGGGGGGGTGGGTGGGAGACATACACATTAACCAATGCCCATCTCTGTGCATACAATTGCAAATTTAAAAATTAGCTATCTACCCCCCGGATCTGTAATGACTTGCTCCACTGAATAAGGGAATGACTTATTCAGGAGGATAGCAACTCCTCTCGTGTAAGTAGAGTAAGTGGCATGGAATCCTGCTTGACCCATTCTCTTCTAAGAGCCAGTATTTTACTGCCTGTTAAATGAGTCCCTTGCAAGAATAAAACATGTGGTTTATGGAATGGCAGGCATTTAAAAAGCAGGGACCACTTCACCTTGTCATTTAGGCCATGTATATTTCAGGAAAGTAACTTTATGTCCATAGTTGTTGTAACAGAACAAGAAGCTCCAAGAGGAAGCCACATAGGGTAAACTCCAGTAGTATAGAGGTAAAGAGCGACGTAGGACCAACATGTGGCCACCTGAAAATGAACCAGTAACTAGGAGGAGGGAGCAGATTAGGAGGATAAGCAGATTGTAGAAGCTGAGCTGGTGTATGGTCAACAAAAACTGCAAAAAGAACTCCCTACTGCTTGGCATTCCCCAACAACTAGCCAAGGCAGTTTCAATCCCTAACCAAAAAGTGAACAGAATTGTCTACTGAGTTACAGAGTTCTGGTGTCCATGGCCCAGGTTACATCCAAACTGGGACAGCAGACAAAAGTAGGGGAGAGGGATCATAACCCTCAACAATTCCGTACAGAAAGGGTAGCAAGTTCTAGTTGTAGATTTCACCTACCAGTGCTGAGGACCTCCCAGATATAAGGAAGAATGCGCTGAAGCAGGATGCATAACCTTGCCCAAATCCAGCATATGGACGGAAGCCTACATGTCTCAGGGGCATGTATAGAGGACATCCGAGCAGTCCCGCAAGGTGTCTACTAGGATGAAGAAGGATGTCAGGCATCAGGTTGAAGAAATCTGTCTGTGTGCCACCATTACAGAAGAATTATACTACTCCACACCTTGTAGCAGGATGAATAGTTCAGCAGCCTTGAAACATTAAAAGAAAGAACCATGGAACAATAACAACAGCCATGAGCACAAACTGGAGATTAGGCACAAGGATTACCCCAGCGTTAATAGCCAGGTGTCAGCCTTGTCAGAGGATTTGAAAAACGTCACTGATCAGCCATGTTAGACCTGCAGACGACTTGGGTAGAGCATGGAATATTTAATATCCTGATCAAGGAGTCATATTTTGCCATCTGTGGCATCAAGGTCTTGTGACGCCTCTGTAATTCTGCAGTGTATTCCAATTTTATCTGACTAACTAAGTCCTGTTTTTCTTAAAGGGGTTGTAAACCCTCGTGTTTTTTCACCTTATTGCATCCTATGCGTTAAGGTGAAAAAACTTCTGTCACTGAGCAGCTCCCCCCCTGTTTTACTCACCTGAGCCTGTTCATTCCCCCGCAGGAGACACGTATTACCTCTCTGGCTGGGGTTCTCGGCTCTTGATTGGATAGATTTATAGCAGCACAGCCATTGGCTCCCGCTGCTGTCAGTCAAATCCAATGACGTGGGTGTCAGGGGGTGGGGCCGAGTCTGGCATTCTGTGTCTATGGGAGCAAATGCTGGACTCGGGAGCGCGCCCGCACGGTAACCCCCAGAGAGAGTGCTTCTCCTAGGGGGTTTACCGATGCAGGGAGTAGCGGCGAGGGCCGTTGGGAGACCCCAGAAGACGATGATCGGGTCCACTCTACTCTGCACTATTGTTTCTGGGCCTTACTACGGGTGCAAACATCAAATAACATACACATATGTGGTATTGCTGCAAACGTAAGGTGGTGGAAGGTTATGCCAGAATTATACAGCTACATTTTAAAAATATGTTTTTTTTTTACAATTTTAGGCAAGTTTTTCTTTGATAATAAAAGAGAATGAGGAGATATCCATTACAATTTACCACCAAATGAAAGCCCAATTTGTCCTGAAAAAAACAAGGTATAATCCACCTGAATGCACAAAGCAGTTGTGATAATATGTACGGTTTTACTAACACGTTAAAGTTGCAAAATTGTGCTTAGGCATTAAAGCGGAGTTCCACCCAAAAATTGAACTTTCGCTTTCCAGAATCCTCCCCCCTCCGGTGTCACATTTGGCACCTTTCAGGGGGGAGGGGAGCAGATACCTGTCTAATACAGATATTTTGCTCCCACTTCCGGGCGTAGATACCTGAGCCACCCGCGGGTATCTACGCCACTTCCCGTCACCCACCCCCCCCCCCTGCTGTCTTCTGGAGACACACAGGTCCCAGGAGACAGCAGGGACCAGTGGGAACGTGGCTTGCGGCTTCACTTCCTGATTCCCTTTACCGAAGATGGCGGCGGCAAAACCCGAGAGCCGAGGGACAGATCGGCTTTAGGTGTCGACGTCGCAGGCGCCCTGGACAGGTAAATGTCCATATTTTAAGTCAGCAGCTGCAGTATTTGTAGCTGCTTCCAGGTTTCACTACCCATGATATCTCCTTGCCCTCAGCACATTCAAAGACAATGAATGAGCCTCATCATCTCTTTCTAATTAGAAGGGGATCTTCTTGACTTTGCAGTATTACAGAGGTTTTCAAATCAGAAGAGTAGCTGAATAAACGTATCTTTTGTCAGGTACAATACTTGTATATTTGTGTTTAGGGGCTTATTTTTCAGGAGGAGAAATCCAAATTTATATACATTTGTAGGAAATGGGATGGTTTCCTGCAGCTATTTACTATGTGTGGAATACCAATTTTCTTTACAATGCAGTTTTGTTTCCCAATGTTTTCACTTTGCTGTCTATTGCAAAAATATTCTTCATGGTAATAGAATTATTTTCTGAA
Organism: Lithobates sylvaticus; assembly: GCA_028564925.1. Classification (NCBI taxonomy): domain Eukaryota; kingdom Metazoa; phylum Chordata; class Amphibia; order Anura; family Ranidae; genus Lithobates; species Lithobates sylvaticus. Next base: position 86,584,938 of record CM053031.1, read on the forward strand.
ACTTTTTCATCACTATAAAATATCTTCAGCATTTCAGCTGATCAATATGCGTTTAATTTCCCACTGAATATTTTAGCCCCTGTTTTATTTCAGTTACATCAGGTATCCAACTGCTGAGACTATGTATTACTTGGAAAACTGAAAAAACAAAACAAAAACAGAACTCTCCTTTCCTTTTTAAGCATTCTTTAATGGTTTGTTGATTTCCTGGCATTTTTTTTCAATATCCTATATTTCCAATGCAAATCCCTGAGAAACTTGTCCCTAATTCATTTCAGAAGAAACAGCTGCAGATGACCTCAGCAGAGAAAATAAATGATAAATCAGTAAAAGACAAATCACAGGGCTGTACACTGTGTATCTGCTTATTTAGTGTGGTTGTAGATTACATGATTCATCATAAACTGCAGGGTCCCAAAATGCCCATCGAGCCCATCTAATGCAGCTTCCTGTGACTGTGTGGCAACAATGCTACACTGCTCGTGAATTCAGAGCAGAGTTGTCACTTTTGCGTAGGGTGTGCCCACTTGCACTTAAATGGGATAAGAAATGCTGCAGGGGCTGTGGCTATAAGCATTGTCACTGCTGAATTACGGTAGCCTGTCAATCAGCACTTGGCCATACCAAATTCTGTCCACTGCTTTTTGGATTAACAGCACTGTCTCTGTTGCTGGAATCCTCCCACTGTAGCAGTGTCTGAAAAGGGGAGCATGTAAAGCTCAAATAAAATAGGATCTGGCTCATTCAGAGAAGGTAAAGGATGTTTTTTGTTTACTTTATGAGACTTGAGCATCCCATTGTAACTTTATTTGGGACTTGTATAGGCTGCTATTCAGAAGTCTTTGTTGTACTCTTATGCCGCGTACACACAATTGGACATTCCGACAAAAAAAACGTGGATTTATTTCCGACGGATTTTGTCTCAAACTTGTCTTGCATAAATGTTGTCGGAAATTCCAATCGCCAAGAACGCGCTGACGTACAACACGTACGACGGCACTATAAAAGGGAAGTTCAATACAAAGTCCGCCACCCTTTGGGCTCCTTTTGCTAATCTCGTGTTTATCTTGTGTTAGCAGAAGTTTGGTTTGAAGTTTGAGTCGATTTGTACTTTTCAGCCTCGTGCTTTTCAGTTCGTTACTGTTCTTCAGTTTGTGCTTGTCGGTTTGTATCTGTTTTTCAGTTCGTGTAGTCAGTTTGTATCTGTTTTCCAGTGTGTTCTTGTCCGCTCGTTTCTGATTTTCAGCTTGCTCTTCTCAGGCCTTTCTGATTTTCAGTGCATTCTGTTAGTTCTTTCTGACCAGCCGACCGTTTTCTAGCCATGTTCCGGGTACGTACTCATCGTAGAGTTCGTGCTGTGCAGGGGCTTGGTGTTGGGGTTCTTACTGTGACCAAAGCCCAGTCCATGAACAGGGCGGGGAGGAGTTCATGGATGAAGAATTGGTTACTCCAGCGTGACCAATTCTCTCACATGCCTTTGTTGCGGGAGATCCAGGAGAATAATCCTGATGATTTCAGGAATTATCTCTGGATGACGGACCCCGTTTTTCACTGTCTGTTGGCTTTGCTGTCCCCCTATATTACCAGGCAGGACACCTGCATGCGGCAAGCCATCACTCCGGAACAAAGTCTAGTCGCCACCTTGCGACTGGCGACGGGGAGAAGTCTGCAGGACATCAAGTTCTCGACAGGCATCTCCCCCCCAAGCTCTGGGGATCTTTATTCCAGAGACCTGTTCTGCCATCATTCAGGTCCTGCAGAAGGACTATATTAAGGTAAGTTTTCCCCTTTAACATCACATTCTATTTATTTAATGTTTGCTAATGTATTGTATTTCTTTCAGCATTCCCTAATTACCATGATTGTAATATGCTGTGGATGTCCTCTTTGTCCTCATGCATGCTGGAAGTTTTTAAAGTTCCTTTTTTGTCCTTCATGCATATTTGCCTTAACTAACCTCCCAGCATGCTATCCTGGGCCCATACACACCTAGCCTAGTTACTTAACAATGTATCAGCTCCATAGTAGTGTTTTACTCTAAACACCCCCTAAAATGCGTACAAATGTTATTTTTCTCCTTATATTCATGCAGAGTGCAAGAGGCTTTTTTTTTTGGGTCCCAAACTCATTTGGAACCCCCCCCCCCCCCAACCGCTAAGTCAACCAATACCAATCCTCTGTCTGCTGACTTTGCCAAACCCATACACACTATACCTACCTCTTTTATGGTCACATTTCTGAATGAATTCCCCAAAGCATGTAGTGCAAGGGCCTGCCTGAATACTTTCAAATGGTACTGTTTAAAGTTTTGTTCTCCTATTATCTTGATAGGTAATTGCAGAATGTAAAAGTGTGCTTCAATTTGGACAGTGTGTATTCAAATTTTTGTATTATGACACTTCTTACCTGTCCAGTGGGCTGCCAATAGTGTAAGTAAGGAGGGGCTGGCCAAAATAATACACATTATGTATACATTCAGCTCTCAATGAAGTGGAGAGGGTTACCTGTCCAAAACATACCCCCCCACCTAAAATTTTTACATTGGGCCATCAGAGGGTGTGAGGAATCTGATAAGTGAACCTTATACTTTTGGCTTTAAATACTCCTTAAAATAAATGTTATACTGATGTTGGCCAAGGATGTTTGTGTCTAATCTGCTTGCAATGTTTATGTGCAAAAGTACTCTTTTTTTTTTCTTGTTTGACTCCACAGTTTCTTTCAACCCCACAGGAATGGCAGACTGTGGCCTCCCAGTTTGCCCAGCGGTGGGACTTTCCTAACTGCGGAGGGGCAATCGGTGGGAAACACGTCCACGTCATCTGACCCCCCCCCCCCAACTCTGGGTCATACTATTATAATTATAAGGGGATTAATAGTATTGTGATCTTGGCGGTGGTGTGGGCGACATACAATTTTTTGTATGTGGACGTGGGGAAGAATGACCGGATGTCGGATGGTGGAGTCATCGTCCAGACGGAGTTTTACAGATGGCCTCAGAATGGCAGCTTGGGCTTGCCACCTGCGGAAGACAACGTGGATGGTCTTCCGTTTGTTTTCATCGCTGATGAAGCGTTTGGGCTAGGAGAACATCTGATGAGGCCATTTCCCATGAGGACCCTCATCCCGGACCAGAGGGTTTTTAACTACCGGCTGGCCAGAGCCAGAAGAGTGGTGGAGAATGCATTCGGCATAAAGGCAAGCCGGTTCCACCTATTCCTGACGCCAATCCACATGGCAGAATATAAACTCAACCATATTGTGCTTGCCTGCTGCATTATGCACAATTTTATACGTAAAAATGCTACGAACTCTGTGGCCTCAGTTGGGCCTGAAGCCAGATTTCCTGATCAATCAACCCTGACAGTACTTGAAGCTGGCCATCCTGGCTTGCCCCCCCCCCCCCAAAGCGCCCGCAAAGTACTTTGCGGGTAGGGGGGCCATTTATATGCCAGTAAATGTGTGAAACATTTTTTAAATACATTTTTATTTTAAAATGAACTAATATTTCATTTGATTTACTGCTTGTGTTTCTTTTAGCTGTCTCCTAGGTTCTCCAATGGGCTTTTCTTTTTGGCCATTTTCTTCAATAGTGCAAACGTAATTTATTTGATACTTGAGGTGACAATCTCTTCTTCAGCTAACTATTATGTCGTGGGTCTGCTACACACACATTGTTTTTGTTGTTAATGTATGTCATGCATTAATGATACAAATAATCATCCTTTTCAGCACCATGAATTAATTGTTTTGAGTCCCTAAAATGACCTGATTGGGGCCAATTTTAGAGCACTGTGTGGGTTATTTACTAAAGGCAATTACACTTTGCACTACAAGTGCACTTGTAGTGCAAAGTGGATTTGCCGTTAGTAAATACCCCTATTATAACTGTAAACACCAACTTACTCCAAAAACTGGTATTGAGCATTGAAAGAAGAAGCCACACATTGTTGAGTATAAAACATTTTACTCCGTGCTCATTCCCATGTGCGTTAGAAAAAGGTTTTTGAACAAACCAACATCTTTGGTGTATAACATTTTTATGTTTGACATTAGAAATATCTTTTTTTGGGTTAAAAACAGGCATGTTTCAAACCATAACATACACAACTCAGGAACTTACAAAGTTCAACTTTGATAAAGTGAAGGCCATATCAGACATTAGTATGTCAAAACTGTGCTGATCTTGCCTTCATCAGATGGGGTGATGTCACCCCTGTAAAAGCCACATTTTGAAGATGCACACAAATTAGGAGTCAAAATGTAGATTTTCCTCCTGATCCCATGCCTAATGTCAACATGTGCTAGCTCCCATCATGGGGGATCGATGGACGTGTTTCGGGGGTGCAACCCCTTCCTCTCACTTACTCGAGTTGCGAGGAAGGAGTTGCACACACAAAACGCATACATTGATATCCCGTGATGGCAGATAGCACGTGTTGACACACTGGGGGTTATTTACTAAAGGCAAATCCACTTTGCACTACAAGTGCAAAGTGCACTTGAAATTGCACTGAAAGTGCACTTGGAAGTGCAGTCGCTGTAGATCCGAGGAGGGCATGCAAGGAAAATGAAAAACAGCATTTTAGCTTGCACATGATTGGATAATAAAATCAACAGAGATTCCACTCATTTCAGATCTACTCCTCAGATTTACAGCGACTGCACTTCCAATTTGCACTTGTAGTTTGCACTTGTAGTGCAAAGTGGATTTGCCTTTCGTAAATAACCCCCACTGTGTGCATCTTCAAAATGTGGCTTTTATAATACTTTAAAACTTGATTTAAAAGACAAAACTGTACAATTTTTGGTGTGTTTTAGATTCTGCCTAAAACATCAATAATGTTTTTCATTGTTTGTTGAACATCATTGATGTTTTCCTTTATCATCTCTAAATCCTGATTGCACACCATTATCTCCCCGATGAGGATCTGTGCACTTGCACTGGTGAAATTAGTTTCTTCTTCCACAACATCCACATCACCTAGAATAAAAAAAAACACCATGTATTATAAATATGCAGGCATAAATCTATTACCTGAAGCTGTGGTCTCAGACACTGACCTGTTGTGGTCACCCAATTCATGTACCTCGGAATACACATCCTCAGGTTGTGGTGTGGGGATTTCCCCTTCTTTAGGAGGTGTGGTGTTCCTGGTGTCCTCAGATATCCCGAGTCTTTTCTCCCCTATGTGAATAAAAAAAAAGTATACTTAGCACACAGATAATTGAGGCAAGAAATAGTAATATAAAACATAGCTTGAAGTTTTGTACAATTGTCTGTTTTGGCAGAGTTCCAAACTGAAGACATGATTTTTTCCCTTTATTCAAGCTGTATGTAAGGACAATAAAAAAACGCATTTTTGCTTGCACATGATTGCTTGCACATGATGATAGAAATCAACAGAGCTTTCCCTCATTTCAGATCTTCCCTTCAGATCTACAGTGACTGTACTTCCAAGTGCACTTGTAGTGCACAGTGGATTTGCCTTTAGTAAATCAACCCCATTGCATCTTTATAGGCTGATGACATACTAATGTATCTGGGTGATACACATAAGTCCCTTCAAAATGTCATGATTTTCATCGAGACCTTTAGAGCCCTGTCCAGGTTTTCTATTAATCGGAATAACTCAGCCCTCTTTAGATGCATTGTCTGCTCCACTGCCTGACTGTGCCCGCTCTGTTCAGGTAGTCTACTCCATCAAATATTTGAGAATACATGTTACCGCAGACCCTAAACAATATATAGACTTTAATTTTGGTGCCTCTGCTGTATAGATTTCTGGATAAATGCTCGGCCTGGTGTAAACTTCCTCTGTCGGTTATTGGTAAGGTATTCTAATTAAAATTGTGTGAGCCCCCAACTCTTGCATATTTTTCATAATTCCCCTATTTGGATTCCTTGTAAGTGGTTTGCCCACATCGATTTTCTGTTTCAAGACTTATTCTGGCGTATGAAATTGGCTAAGATTAAATTATCCTCTTTACTACTTGGGAAGGAACAGGGTGGTCTGGCGGTTCCTCACGCTAGGTCTTTTTACCTATAAAATAGTAAATAAACCCTTGTGAGCTGTTATGATTAAAATATAAATCAAAACGATAATAACGTGAATCACTCACACACTGTACACTCTCATATGCATGTGCTATCCTCGAAAATAAACAATGATCTGTGCCACGCTTCACTAATACCATGAATACTAACACATTAAGCCAGTGTATATAAAGCCAAATTCAACAAATAAATGTTCTAAAACAGTGTTCTATGTCATGCTCATATTATATCAAGATACCATTATATCACATAAAGTTGAGAGCCATAGTCCATGAAAAATTGTTCAAATAAAGTATATCTCTTTAAGTGATTTCTTAATAATTCCACCAAATAGTGCCTAACAACGAATTGGTGACTTGTGCTCCCTCGACCAGATGTACTCTCACCTGGGATATATGACAGTACAATTAGATATGGTCTATTTAGGCTTGCGTCCCTCTCAGTGGACTAAAAGAGCTCCGGATTGTTGGATTCCACATATGCTTCATATGCTAGTGCAGTATGCAGTAATCCCCGGGTGTTTCCAATTAGCTGCACTTAAAGTGATCGTAAAGTCTTGTTTTTTTTCCTATAAAGATAACAAACATGTCATACTTACCTGCTCTGTGCAGTGGTTTTGCACAGAGCAGCCCAGATCCCCCTCTTCTCGGGTCCTTCTTGTGTGATCCTGGCCCCTCCGTCTTGTTCAGTGCCCGCACAGCAAGCAGCTTGCTATGGGGGCACCTGAGCCGAGTCACAGCTCCCTGTGTCCATTCAAACATGGAGCCCTGACCCAGCCCGCCAGACAGCTGAGGCACTCGTGGACATCACTGGACAGAGAGGGACCTCAGGTAAGTGTTAGGGGGGCTGCTGCACGCAGAAGGCTTTTTATCTTAATGCAAAGAATGCATTAAGATAAAAAAAAACTTCTGCCTTTACAACCCCTTTAAGGAAAGGGAAACCGCCAAACATAGTGCTTTATCTTTTTTAATTATTTATTACCATAAAAACTTCCAGATATACACTCACTTGTTATAGGTGCTAACAGCGCAACAAATGATATTCCCAATTACAACATCTGGGGGGTTTGGGACGACCTGGACCAATCCGACCCTATTTGTGGCCTTTTCTTGCCGTCGGAGAAGGATTATCCAGCTTTTACTTACTTGGAGATTGGATTTGCTCTTTTACCACCTAATGCCCCTACTCTACAAATACTGAGCCCTGGTTCACACATGCGATTCTGGATTTGTTTTTAAAGGCACAGATTTGCATGGCAGGTTAGATATTCCTAGTGTGTGTATTGTGTTATAGGTGTTCCTATTGTGGTGGTTTACACAGATGTGATCCCATGCATTGTATTTTGAGTGGGATTACGAAAAGGGTCCTGTGCGAGTTTGGAGTGGTGCATTCCAGACTCATAAGTGATAGCGTATAGTGGCATGTGGAGATAAGTGTTAGGGTTGCAATTGACAGGCCCTTTTGCATTGAAGCAAGGGATTTTTAAATTGAAGTCAATGGGAGGCTCAGAAACTGGATTGGTATTCATAAAGATATGCATGTCTAAATCACATTGCGATTTTGGCACTCATTTGTGTGAATCCAGGCTGAGTACCCTCTGGGGATGGAAGTCTTTTTAAAATTTACCCCTGTTAGGCATAATCCCACTTACATAGAATTACATAAACTATCTGGTTTTCAGGAATGGGAGATGACGGGAATCAGATATTTAACTCATGTTTATGCTGGCTTGGTGTTTAAATCCTTTATTGAGCCACAGGAGGAATATGCACTCCCTCTAAGCCAGTTTTGCAGATACTTGCAACTGAGGCACGCTGTCCAGACCCAAACACGCTAATCTAGCCATAGGTTGGTTGACCATCAACGAGTGCAAGATGTCCTTATGGAAGGGCATGACCTCATGCATTTACTCTATTCCTTTGAATGCTTCACACAACCCCTCTAAATTGCCTTGCAGGAGAGGATGGAAGAGGAATCTGGGGGCATTTGGGGGAGATACTTGGCAATTGTGTTTGATCCCCACTTCTCTCAGAAGCTCTCCAATCTATTTCTACTACATAGAGCTTATTGAACTCTGGCCCAAATGCATTGAGGGGGGGGGGGGGCTTTCCTTTATGTCCTAAATGTGAAAAGGGGCGTTGGTAACCTGTTTTGGAGATGCCCCACATTGTTCCACTATTGGACGGATATCATAGAGACAATCTCCCTTGAATATTTATTTAAACTTCCATGGGATCCCATTATTTGTCTATTGGGGGCTCTTGATGAGGAAACACTCACCGCCAAGTCCTTTGACTGCTCTATACTGCTTGTAAACTAATTGCTGGATATTGGATGTCTCTTTGCTACTAAAAAACAATGGGTTGATCAAGTGAATTGTACCCTTATACATGAAAAATTAACATATTAGAATAGGAATGCCTCACGGAAATTCTATTCCATGTGGCAAAATTGGTTGGACACCACATGGCTTGGCCCCGCCTCAGTTGATATTGGATAGACTGCTACAGGTGTATTGTTATACTGACACTTATGTGGTAACTGATGGTGACTTGCTTAGTTATTGGTGTCAAGATATACCATTTAAGGTTAATATATTATTTCTTCCACTGGCATGTGTCTTTAGTTTGTTTAGTTTTCTTTTATGTTGTTCAAAAAATGTTCATTGTAACTACTGAATGCTATCTGAGTGATTTTCTGTCTGTAATGATGTTGATCTCTGTTTATTGGATGACTCAATGGGGTAGATTTACTAAAACTGGTACATTCAGAATCTGGTACAGCTCTGCATGGTAGCCAGATTCTAACCTAAACTGTCCACGGACCGCACAGCAACGCTGTCCGTCCTTGTTCCCTGTTTCTGGGATAAATCAGGGCAGAATATTTGCCTGAATTCAGCACTGAAGCCAAAGACGTTTCTATGCAGAAGCCTGATTTTGCACTCCAGCTTTAGAAAATAAACCCCAATGTGTAAATGGTACCAGAGGCGGCTCTCTAATTAGGCAAATTAGGCTGTCGCCTTAGGCCCCACGATCAGGGGGGCCTTACGACCGCCTAGTTTACCTTATAACAGAGTCGCCTCTTCTAGCTGCAGAGATCCCCGCCACCAGCACAGCGCCGAATCCTCCCAGTGGCACAGAGAAAACCGTCCACGAGCGGGACAGATCATCAGTGATCGCATCTCACTGACAGCTCCAGAGAGAGAGCTGGGTGTATCACAGCCAGCTCTGACACTTCTCCCCTCCCCCTGCTGCCAGCACAGCCAGTCAGAGGAGAGAGCTGCTTCTACTCCTCCCCCTCCTCCGTCCACTCCTCCTCTGTCTGCCCCGCCCACTCTCCCGACAGACACTGTTCTGCTGCCTAAGAGAAGGGGATGTGGGCGGGAAGATTCAAGCTAAAGCCCAGCAAATGGAGTGTGATCCATCCAGCCAGTGACTCCTGCCTCCAAGTGAGTACACTGTACTGTACACTGATGTAGGGGTGTCCTTCTCTATCTCTCTCTCTCTCTCTCTCTCTCTCTCTCTCTCTCTCTCTCTTCATCCTTCTTTCTTTCTCTCTCTCTCTCTCTCTCCCTCTATCTATCTATCTTTCTTTCTTTCTCCCTCTATCTATCTATCTATCTATCTATCTATCTATCTATCTATCTATCTATCTATCTATCTTTCTCTCTCTCCTCTATCTATCTATCTATCTATCTATCTATCTATCTATCTTTCTCTCTCCACCTATCTATCTATCTATCTTTCTGTCTCCCTCTATCTACCTATCTATCTATCTTTCTATCTATCTATCTATCTATCTTTCTCCCTCTATCTATCTTTCTTTTTTTTTTTCTATCTATCTATCTATCTATCTATCTATCTATCTATCTATCTATCTATCTATCTATCTGTTTATTTTTCTTTCTCCCTCTATCTATCTATCTATCTATCTATCTATCTATCTATCTATCTTTCTTTCTCCCTCTATCTATCTTTCTTTTCTTCTATCTATCAATCTTTCTCTCCCTCTATCTATCTATATTTCTTTTTTTATATCTATCTATTTTTCTTTCTCCCTCTATCTATCTATCTATCTATCTATCTATCTATCTATCTATCTATCTATTTATCTTTTTTTCTCCCTCTATCTATCTTTCTTTTCTTCTATCTATCAATCTTTCTCTCTCCCTCCATCTATCTGTCTATTTTTCTTTCTCTATCTATCTATCTATCTATCTATCTATCTATCTATCTATCTATCTATCTATCTATCCATCCATCTATCCATCCATCTATCGTTCTTTCTCCCTCTATCTATCTTTTTTTTCTTCTATCTATCAATCTTTATCTCTCCCTCTATCTATCTTTCTACCTCTATCTGTCTATCTTTCTTTTTTTCTATCTCTATCTATCTATCTGTCTAACTTTCTTTCTCCCTCTATCTATCTTTCTTTTCTTCTATCAATCAATCTTTCTCTCTCCCTCTATCTATCTATCTATCTATCTATCTATCTATCTATCTATCTTTCTCCCTCTATCTATCTATCTTTTTTTTCTATCTATCTATCTATCTATCTTTCTCTCTCTCTCTCTCTCTCTCTCTCTCTCTCTCTCTCTCTCTATCTCTCTTTTTTCTATTTCTATCTATCTCTCTATCTATTTTTCTTTCTCCCCCTATCTATCTATCTTTCTCTATCCCTTTATCTATCTATCTTTCTTTTTTCTATCTCTATCTATCTATCTATCTATCTATCTATCTATCTATCTATCTCTCTATCTATCTATCTTTTTTTTCTATCTATCTTTCTATCTCCCTCTATCTATCTATCTTTCTCTATCCCTTTATCTATCTATCTTTCTTTTTTTCTATCTATCTTTTTTTTCCTCTCCCTTTATCTATCTATCTATCTATCTATCTATCTATCTTTCTGTCTCCATTTTATCTATCTATCTTTCTTTCTTTCTCACTCCCTTTATCTATCTATCTTTCTTTTTTTCCTATCTATCTATCTATCTTTCTCTCTCCCTTTATCTATCTATCTATCTTTCTTGTTTTCCTATCTATCTTTCTATCTCCCTTTATCTATCTATCTATCTATCTATCTATCTATCTATCTATCTATCTATCTATCTATCTATCTTTCTTTCTTTATTTCTTTCTCCCTTTATCTATCTATCTTTCTTTTTTCTCTCTCTCCCTTTATCTTTCTTTCTTTCTTTCTTTCCTCTCCTCCCTTTATCTATCTTTATTTTTTTTTCTCTCTTTCTTTATCTATCTATCTATCTTTCTCCCTTCATTCTTTCTTTCTTTTTTTTCTCTTTCTTTCTCTCTTTTTTTTCTTTCTCTATTTCACCCTTCACCCTTCTTTTTTTCTTTCTCTCTTTTTTTTCTTTTCTCTTTTTCCCTTCTTCCTTCTTTCTTTCTCTCTTTTTCTTTCCCTCTTTTTCCCTTCATCCTTCTTTCTTTCTCTCTTTGTCCCTACATCTTTTTTTCTTTCTTTCTCCCTTCATCCTCCTCTTTTTCTTTCTTTCTTTCATTTTATAAATTTTTTAGATTTCTTTCCTTCCTTCCATCTTTCTTTCTTTCTCCCCTAACCACTCCAGTTCTCCTCTACCCATTCCCCATCTCCTACCCACTCCCCCCTTTTTCAACCCTCCTCCTACTCCCCTACCCCATGGTTCCCAGCTCCATTCTGACTCACATTTTTTCAGGGGCTAAGAAAGAACCCCCGAGGCAGAGCATCTTACTATTGCTGCTGTTTGTGTGGGTGGGATGTGTGCTGCACCAATCCCTGTTGACCCTCCTCTCCTATTCATCCCATATGATTGGTGCAGTACACATTCCACCCACACAAGCAGCAGCAGTAATAAGATGTTCCAACTCAGCGTCCTTCCTTAACCCTGCAAAGTGCCGCAAAAGAGCAAAAAACTCTGGAGGGGAAGGTAGAGGGGGAGGTGTCATTCCAGTGTAGATTTAGCCAAGTGACAGCCTGCCAGAATAGGAGAGATCTGTGAGAGCAGCTTCCCTGCGCAGCTCTGCTTGAGGAGACCATATCTGTAACATTCATTACTGCCCCTGTACTGTGTCCACTTACCTACCCCCTGTACTGTGTCCTCCTGCTACCCCCTGTACTGTGCCCTCCTGCAACCCCCTGTACTGTGCCCTCCTGCTACCCCCTTTACTGTGTCTGCCTACCCTCCTGACCCGTGTACTGTCCACCCAATAATTCATTTTTATCGATCGCTTTCATTATTTTTCCCATTATGGGCATGAATGTGGCCTCATGTCTTAGTTTTGCCTAAGGCCTCACAAAGCCAAGAGCCGCCTCTGAATCGTACTTCACCATTTTCTTACTGACTGTACATATAAGCACATTTTGTTGTGATCTTCTTATGTCTATTGGATTTTCAATAAAAAATGTATTTATTTTAAAAAAATACACCATTAAAATTCATACATGGGAACTGTCTTACCTGCAAAAGAGAGAAAAGGATGAGACCAGAGGCAGCCAGACAATTACCAGTTTCTGACAGTCTACATATTCCTCTAGGTGAAGGTTCTATTTTTACTTTAAAGTGATTGTTATTTTGTTTAAATAAAAAAATATATTTTACAAACATGTCATACTTACGTACTCTTTGCAAAGGTTTTGCACAGAGCAGCCCAATCCTCCTCTTCTCTGGTTCCCCTGCCTGCACTCTGGGAGCCTCCCCCTTGCCGAGTGCCCCATAGCAAGCTGCTTGCCGTGGGGACACTTCACTCCCAAGCCGGCTCTCTGCGTCCATAAGAAACAGGGAGCAGAGCTCAGCCCTGCCCCCTGCTCCCACCTCACTGGCTGTGATTAACAGCAGTGGGAGCCAAAGGCTTCTGCATCCCAGCCAATCAGGAGGGAGAGACCCGGGAGAGCCTTGGGTCTTGTGCACATTGCTGGATTAAGATCAGGCTTAGGTAAGTATTGGGGGGATGGGGGCTGAGAGGGTAGGTTTACACTGAAGGTTTTTCACCTTCATTCATAGAATGCATGAAGATAAAAAACCTTCATCCTTTATAACCATTTTAGGATAAATAGTTATGGGCAGGGATGAGCGGAGTGTTTGGCCTGAATGTAAGTGTCCTGCTGTCAATGGTTACTACATCGTGGGACATCTACTTCCAACAGTCACCAGAGTTGTAAGGAAAACATCCTTGTCCTCGTCAACATTGGGATAAGGTGCTTTTCCAAGGCCCCCTCCCCCGGTGTTGGGGGCATGTGCTATGGTTTGGGGGGGGTGCATACTCCCCCCCCCCCCCCCCGCTTTCCAGACCTGCCAGGCTGCATGCTTAGATAAGGGTCTTGTATGGATTTTTGAGGGGAACCTCACACTTGTTTTTTTGATTTGTGCATGAATTTCACCCTTAAAATAAATACTTGACCTAAAGGAGCCCCCCCCCCACTAACATCTATATGAGACCTTATCTCAAGGGTTTGATATAGATGAATGCCTGCTTTGTTTACAGAAAGAACAAAGTAACCAGGAGCTGGAAATTTGGACAGCCATTTAAACACACTTTTTCGTTTGATGTCAGTGTAAGTAAGTTGTATACATTAAACAGATGTGCACTTCACAGGCTGGATCAGGGCATTCTCCAGGCATGTTATTTATAGTGCCTTGCAAAAGTATTCACCCCCTTGGCTTTTTACCTATTTTGTTACATTACAGCCTTTAGTTCAATGTTTTTTTTAAATCTGAATTATATGTGATGGATCAGAACACAAAAGTTTAAGTTGGTGAAGTAAAATTAGAAAAATATATACATAAAACAATTTTTCAGAAATGAAAAAATTATAATTGGCATGTGCATATGTATTCACCCCCTTTGTTATGAAGCCCATAAAAAGCTCTGGTGCAACCAATTACCTTCAGATGTCAAATAATTAGTGAAATGATGTCCACCTGTGTGCAATCTAAGTGTCACATGATCTGTTATTACATATACACACCTTTTTGAAAAGGCCCCAGAGGCTGCAACACCTAAGCACTACTAAGCACCACTAACCAAACACTGCCATGAAGACCAAGGAACTCTTAGTAAGGGTCTAAGGGACAATGTTGTTGAGAAGTACAAGTCAGGGTTACGTTATAAAAAAATATCCAAATCTTTGATGATCCCTAGGAGCACAATCAAATCTATCATAACCAAATGGAAAGAATATGGCACAACAGCAAACCTGCCAAGAGACAGCCACACACCAAAACTCACAGACCGGGCAAGGAGGGCATTAATTAGAGAGGCAGCACAGAGACCTAAGGTAACCCTGGAGGAGCTGCAGAGTTCCACAGCAGAGACTGGAGTATCTGTACATAGGACGACAATAAGCCGTACATTCCATTGAGTTGGACTTTATGGCAGAGTGTCCTTTATGGCAGAGTGGCCAGAAGAAAGCCAGCAAAAAACAAAATGGCACGTTTTGAGTTTATGAAAAGGCATGAGGGAGACTCCCAACATGTATGGAGGAAGGTGCTCTGGTCTGATGAGACTAAAATTTAACTTTTTGGCCATCAAAGAAAACTCTATGTCTGGCCCAAACCCAACACATCACATCACCCAAAGAACACCATCCCCACAGTGAAACATGGTGGTGGCAGCATCATGCTGTGGGGATGTTTTTCAGCAGTCGGGACTGGGGAAACTGGTCAGAGTTGAGGGAAAGATGGATGGTGCTAAATACAGGGATATTCTTGAGAAAAACCTGTACAACTCTGTGTGTGATTTGAGGCTAGAAGGGAGGTTTACCTTCCAGCAGGACAATGACCCCAAACACACTGCTAACGTAACACTTGAGTGGTTTAAGGGGAAACATGTGAATGTGTTGGAATGGCCTAGTTAAAGCCCACACCTCAATCCAATAGGAAATCTGTGGTCAAACTTAAAGATTGATGTTCACAAGCGCAAACCATCCAACTCGAAGGAGCTGGAGCAGTTTTTCAAGGAGGAATGGGCAAAAATCCCAGTGGTAAGATGTGGCAAGCTCATAGAGACTTATCCAAAGCGACTTGGAGCTGTGATAGCCGCAAAAGGTGGCTCTACAAAGTATTCACTTTAGGGGGTGAATAGTAATGCACATTGACTTTTTATGTTATTTTGTCCTATTTGTTGTTTGCTTCACAATAAAAAAAAAAAAAACATCTTCAAAGTTGTGGGCATGTTCTGTAAATTAAATGATGCAAACCCTCAAACAATCCATGTTAATTCCAGGTTGTAAGGCAACAAAACATGAAAAATGCCAAGGGGGTGAATATTTTTGCAAGGCACTGTACTTGAATTTTTACTGTTTCATTACTAAAATCATTGCTTTTTTCCCAACATTATTTAAAAGAAATGTATTGCTTTGGTACATGTCCCGCAGGGCAGTGCCTAGTCCTCCATGTCATTTTTTTGACAATCCCTTAGCCCAGAAAATTGCCAGAATTGTTTTTCAACATTCAGTTGGGGTTCAGATTCGTCACCTGAACTTTAGTCACGCTTGCCAAACCCTGTTTAAACCCAGCCCCGTTACGTTCGGCTCATCAATAGTTATGGGGCACCAGTGCATAAAAAATTACCATTCTAGATTCTATGTGAAAACCTATATTGTCAGACAGCAAGAAATGTAATTTTCCTGTTGGATTTTCAAGGCCCTCCATATTACATTTCTAATGAAATGATCATCAGTACTATCAAACTAACATCCAAAATGTTGTGAATAAGAGCAATAACAGTTTGTCCAATGGTTTTGAAAAACATATAAGGCTGAATTGTGATGTTAACGAATCAGGGCTTACATATGGGGATATGGTAAAGTCTATTGTCTTGCCAGAGGGATTGAATTCTTTTGGGGGAACATCTGGAAAAATGTCCTATTCTTATAAAATTCTTGTTAAACTGGATATTTTAGCTGTTAAAATCTGTTTATTGTTTGCACAGAAAGCATTCCAGATTCAAGTACAATGTTAATTCAAAGGTAATGTTAATATTAATCCTGCATCCCACACACTTTTCATTCCATACAATGGAATACATGTGCTCTTTTTTTCCTTACTGATCACAGATGTGTAATTGTAAATACATTTTAAAAGGGTCAATATATAGTAAAACTTTGAAGCTTTAATCATGTCCTCATTCACAAAAACACAATCACTACAGCAATTGCCATCTGGGAATGTGAAAAGGGAATCTTTACAAGTGTATCATGATTTTACCATTTACCATTTAGCAGTTCAAACGAAATGTGTTCGTTGGGTAGCCATTAAAACGTTTACTGCCTTTGAATATGGTGTGGCTAGGGTACCCCATTGGGGGCTCATTAACAATGATGTGATCTGTTGCAATGGCCTCAAAAAAGTCCGCAAATGCGCTCCAAATCAGGCCACATTGGTATACCACAGCAAGTCACAAATCAAGACAGCATATGCATTATCCAGCCACTGCTGTCCCAGCAACAGAGCCTATCTGCCATCCTATGCCATAAAACACCAATGTGGAGATACAGTACATGACTGGCATTGAGGGGAAACTTAGCTTCCCGTGGGCGCTTTAATTTGATTGTATGTAGAGATATATCATTTTGAAGGTGTCACTTCATTGGTTTCTGTTTTTTTTATATATATTTCATTGAATTCATATTATGATCAAGATTATAATCAAGACTTCAAAATATTTCCTTTAGATTGGCAAATTTTTGCAAGATTGAATAGAAAAAAAAATTACAAAATTAATTAACATGCTAAACCCATAAATTAAGATCAACAACTTTTTCCATTTAAACCTCTAAATAAAGGGTCTATTAGAGACAGCCTAAACATGTCATACATGTCTCACATTTTTTGTAGATCAGAATGAAATATCTAAACAACTGGATTATCGAATGATCAGAATAACCCTGTTTGGGACCTGACTTGTAGCCAGTTTTATTTTTAAAAGGTTGCATTAAGATAACACAAACAAAACAGAAAATAAATCCTTGCCATCCAGGCACTAACTAAACATTGCAGGTTCCTAACTTGCAGACGGATGGAAAAATAGGGTTTTCCTCCGTCTGCAGAAACCGTTCATAGCGGGCACGGACGAGATCGGGTGTCAGCGGATGCTCATCCGCCGACACCCGCTATCCCATAGGGATACATGTATGTCCGTTTTTCATCCGAAAACGGATGGATGAAAAACGGACATACGGACCGTCCGTGTGAAAGAGCCCTAAGTCCTGCTTAAATTTATACCACCCGATGGTGGACACGATTGGATCACAAAATCTGGTCCGGAACCAACCCTGCCAAGGTGGCTGGTAAAACCCGGACCGGATTCCACCTTACTTCTCTACAAATGAATGCATGCAAGGTGAAACATAACATCCATCAATCATGTTGCTTTTCATAATGTCACATACCCCCCCCCCCCCCCCCCCCCCCTTCTGCTCAAGCCCCTGTGGCTGAGCAACTGTCCCAACCAGACAATGAATACAGGAAAGGGCATTTGCATTATTATGAAGTTTCCCAGCTTATGCTCCACTGTAAACTTAAATGCATGAAGTGCAAGGAACCACTTTGTCACACGTGTTTTTCTCCTTGTTATTACATATCCATTTGAGAGGGGCATGATCAGTGACTAGATTGAATGGTCTCCCCAACAGGTAATACCTCAGGGCATCTAAGGCCCATTTGATAGCTAAACATTCCTTCTCAACAATGGCATAGTTTTTCTCATGTCTGTTCAGCTTTCTGCTCAGGTAGACTACTGGGTGCTCCTCACCATCTCTGATTTGGGACAGTACTGCACCCAGTCCCACATCACTCCTTTGTGAACTCTGGGGTCACGAGCACAGATTGTACACAAAGAGCTTGCTTCAACATATGAAATGCCTTCTCTGCCTTAGGATTCCACTTAATCATGACCAGTGATGTAACTAACGGAATTAAAGTAAACGGCGTTACTTAACGCCGTTACTTTAGAGGGTAACGAGTAATCTAACTGATTACTCTTCCCCTCGCGGTAACGCCGTTCCCATTACTTGGGCGGCGTTACCGCAATTACCCGCCGCGTTCCACGGAGCAGTCTGCGGGCTCGGCCTTAGGAAAGGCCGCAGCTTCGGCCTAGCTCCGGAGCGGCGGCCATCTTGGTGCACCCGTTGGCCGTGGCTTCGGCCTAGCTCCGGAGCGGCGCCCATCTTGGTGCACCTGTCGGCCGTTTACAATGTGATTGCTCCGTCAAATGACGGAGCGATCACTTGTAAACAAACAGACGTCAAGATGACGCCGGTTCCTCTCTCCCCTCGGTGTATCTGTACAGTGGAGGGGAGAGATTGGATGGCAGCACTGCAATACCCTGCCAATACTCTGCAATACCCAGCCAATACCCAGCCAATACTCTGAAATACCCTGACAATACTCTGCAATACCCTGACAATACTCTGCAATACCCTGACAATACTCTGCAACATCATGCCAATACTCTGCAACATCATGCCAATACTCTGCAACATCATGCCAATACTCTGCAATACTCTGCAACACCCTGCCAATACTCTGCAATACTCTGCAATACCCAGCCATACTTGGCGATACCCAGCCATACCCAGCCATGCTCAGCCGTACCCAACCATACTCAGCCAATATTACAGTGGGGGAAATTGTGGATATTACAGTGGGGGAGATTGTGGATATTACAGTGGGGGCTATATGGTGGTGAAATTTTCACAGGTTTTTGCAAATTCAATTATTATTTGCTGATCCGAAAAATGATCCGATCCGTGACTCTGATCCGAGGAACGATCCGATCCGTGAGTTTGGGGGGAACAGATGTACAGAGGAGGAACAGATATATGTGTGTGGGGGGGACAGATGTGTAGTGGGGTACAGAGGGGGAACAGATATATGTGTGTGGGGGGGGGGCAGACATGTAGTGGGGTACAGAGGGGAAACAGATATATGTGTTGGGGGGAAACAGATATATGTGTTGGGGGGAACAGACGTGCAGGGGGGGGTACAGAGGGGAAATAGACGTGCAGGGGGGAACGCGCCCCTTGCTTACAGTAATGCTAGAACCGCCCCTAAGAATATTTAAAAAAAAGTCACAGTTACTTTGCTGAGTAACTAATTACTTTTCCAATGTAGTAACTGAGTTACTAACGCAATTACTTTTTTGGGAGAAGTAATTTGTAACTTAACTAATTACTTTTTTTAAAGTAAGATGACCAACACTGATCATGACTGACCCTTTACCCTTCGTCTGATCTGTCAGTGGGTCTGCTATGGTGTAAAAATTGGGTATAAAACGCCTGTAGTATCCTGTGATCCCCAGAAATGCACAAAATAGCTTTTTATTTATAGGTTGGGGCCTCTTTTGAACTGCCTCAATCTTATTGATCTGAGGCTTGATCAGCCCTCGATAATGTAGCCAAGGTATTTGGCCTCTTCCAAGCCTATGGCAAACTTTTTGGGGTTGGCCATAAGTCCTCCTTTCTTAAAGCGGAGTTCCACCCAAAAGTGGCACTTCTGCTCATCTGATTCCTCCCCCCTCCGGTTGTCTTTGGCAGGTATCCTTTCCACATGATGTCAATAGCTGCGGCTGAGGCTCCCTCCTCCTCCCTCCTCCTTCCCCTGTCACCGGGCCAGTAGAAGAGAGGAGCGGGCCTCGCACATGCGCAGTAGCGTTCCCGGCGTGAAGCTGAAAGGCTACACTGCCAGGTACCCTTACCCGCAATGGCAGTGGAAGCACCCGACAGCTGATGGAAACATCAGCTGCGGTGCCGACATTGCTGGACTCCAGGACAGGTAAGTGTCCTATTATTAAAAGGCAGCAGCTACAGTATGTGTAGCTGCTGGTTTTTAATTTTTATTTTTTGGGGCGGACCTCCGCTTTAAGGGAATCTACTACTGCTTGCAACTGGGGCAAATGAGATTCCCAATCTGGGCTTTGGATGACTACATCGTCCAAATAGGCGGCTGCGTATTGGCCATGTGGTCTTAATGTCTTATCCATCATTCTCTGGAATGAGGCAAGAGCACCGTGCAAACCAAAAGGCAACCGCTTATACAGGAAAGACCCCTCTGGTGTAGAAAACGCTGTTTTCTCTTTTGCAGATTCTGTTAGGGGTATCTGCCAATAACCTTTAGTCAGATCTAAAGTAGTTATGTACCAGGCACTTTCCAATCTTTCGACCTGAGGCATTGGGTACGCATCGAATTTGGACACGCTGTTCAACTTCTGAAATCATTACAAAACCTTATAGTTCCTTCTGGTTTTGTGACCAACATTATGGGATTTGACCAGTCACTGTGGAACTCCTTTATCACGTCCAACTCTAACAAGTTCTTTACTTCATTTGCAACTGCTTCTTGCCTCGCTTTGGGAATTCTATAGGGCTTTACATTCACGAGGACGCCTGGTTCCGTAACTATGTCATGCTGTATAAATGTGGTCAGTCCGGGCAAGCGAGACAAAAAGTCTATTTTTACTCACAAACTCTTTAACATCCTTCTGTTGGGCCACTGACAACGTTTCAGTTATGGGTACCTCAAGTATCCCAGGGGACATGTCCTTTTGGGGTGTTGGGACTGCCAGTAAAGTCTCTGTCCTTCTAAGGTTTCAAGAAATGAATGTCATATATTTGCTCTGGCTTCTGTTTTCCTGGCTGGTAAACTTTGTAGTTTACTTCCCCTATTCTTTCCATAATTTCAGAGGGACCTTGCCACTTTGCTAGAAATTAACTCTCAACAGTGGGGACTAGTACCAGCACTCTATCACCAGGGTTGAAGATTCGGGTCTTGGTACCCCGATTATTAACCCTTCTCTGGGCCTCCTGGGCTTGCTCCATATGTTCATGTACAAAAGGCATGACATCTGTGATGCTATCTTGCATTAGTAAGATATGCTGGATGATGCTTCTATAAGGCGTGGTCTCTCCCTCCCATGTTTCTTTTGTGACATCTAGAAATCCCCTGGGATGCCTACCATACAGTAGTTCAAAAGGGGAATACCCCGTAGATGCCTGAGGTACCTCTTGTATGGCAAACATGAGGTATGGCAGCAAAAAAATCCCAATTTCTCTCATCTTTGTCCACCACCTTTTTTAACATGTTTTTGAGCGTTTTGTTAAATCTCTCCACAAGACCATCAGTTTGGGTGTGGTAGACAGAGGTAGGGAGATGGGAGATCTTGAACAACTTACACATTTCATTAGTGACTCTGGACATAAATGGTGTGCTTTTAACTGTTAATACTTCTTTTGGAATACCCACATTACTAAATACCTGCACAAGCTTTTTGGCAATAGTCTCAGCTGAGGTATTACGCAAGGGAATGGCTTCAGGATATCGTGTGGCATAATCCAGTATTACCAGTATGTGCTGATGGCCCCAGGCAGACATTACTACTAATCCATGCCAATTCTTGTAAAAGGCTTCAATTATTTGTAACGGTACCAGCGGACTATGAAAATAGGGCAACGATGCAGAATACTGACACTCTGGGCATGACTCACAATATTCTTTGACATCTGCATGTAACCCAGGCCAAAAGAATCTCTGGGTTATTCTCTCCTTGGTTTTCTCTATACCCAGATGTCCACCCATTACATGACCATGGGCTATATCATTATATAATACCAAAAAGACACCCCTACATTAGGTTCAACAGGTTCCCCATCCATCATTTTAACATTGTCTCTGGCTCTGAGTGTGGTGTCTCTAAGTTGTTCTGTACAAAAATCATCTAAGTCAGGCACCACATTCTGTCCACTCTCACTATTAGAATCAGAGTGACTGGCTTTTCATCAACTGAAATCACACACATTTGTTTTTCCATGCGTCCTTGACATGATGCAGTACACGCAACCTGTGCAAAAAGAGACATGCGTTTTTGTAAATAAGCATTATCATAAGCATTATCACATTGCATTTGTTCATCAGTTAGGGAACAGTTAGCAGCAATATGTCCTAACTCGTGGCAGTGGTAACATTTTAGGTGTTCTGTACCCAGTCCCTAAACGGTCTCGGAGACCTTCCTGACCTATTTGGCCAGTCTCCAGGTCCTGAGCCCATAGTCTTATTGCCTGTAGCCACAGTCTTGTAATTTTTCTCTGAGCCCTTGAACCCTGGAACAGTCTTACCATACCCTCCGGGTGTTTTTTCACCCCTAGGGACATTGGGCTGGGTCATGGATGAGTTCAACAAGTCCTCAGCAGCCGTATATCTCCCACCAGGTTTACCAGCTGATTTGCAGACTTGGGGTCCCCATGGCTGACCCACTTCCTCAAAGTGGCAGGGAGCTCCACTTATGCACCCCGTGAGCCTGGGCTGCAATGGTAACACCCAGGCATACAAGTATCTCAGTTTTTAGTGTCTCGTAGTCCCGGGCGGCATCTGGTTCCAAAATATGCCTTTTGGGGTATTCCGGTCAGAAAGGGTGCTAGCAGTCCTACCTTTTGCTCTTTTTGCCATCCTTCCCGAACAGCGACTCTTTCAAATGTTGCCAGATAAGCTTCCACATCATCTTCAGGTGTCATCTTCTGCAGGAAATAGCTGGCACACACCATTTTCTGTTTCACTGGCAAAGGACCTGTGAACCCCTTCTTTAATTCCACCAGGACCTCTTGGATGAAATCAAACAAGAATGTAAAAGAGTTATTAATAAGCCAGTATCCTGGATCGGACGCATAAATACTGTAAAGATGGCCCTCCTCCCCAAAATAACGTACAAATTTCAGATGTTACCCGTCGCACTATCACAAACATACCTCAGGAAACTCAAAACCATAGTGATGAACTTTATATGGAAAAACAAAAAGCCAAGAATATCCTTTCTAACATTAAAACAGGAAAAAAAAAGAGGGGGATTAGGAATACCCGATATTCAACATTACTATAATGCCATAGTGCTATCCAGAGTAGTGGAGTGGGTAAGGGACACAAGGGAAAAAAGGTGGGTGAGCATAGAGAACACACTGTGTAATGCACGTTTGAAAGATATAATATGGAACCCCCCAAAATTTAGAGGAATAGGATCAAACACTCAAGCACTGACACAAAACACTTTTAGAATTTGGGATAAAGTTTACAAAAGCCTAAACGGAGATTTTAATTCACCTCTAATAGCGCTAAAAAATAACGAGATGTTTGCACCAGGGAGCGAAAAAACGGGGGGTAATTGGATTAAAAATGATAGGGCACAATTAAGAGATATAATGGAGAACGGGAAATTAAGAACACTACACGATTTAGAACACAAGAAAGAGCTAATGGTGATAAGTGAATGGCGGTATCAGCAGCTAGGTCAGTTTGTAAAGAAGTTACCACAACCAAATAGATCAGAATTAGATCTGACACAACTGGAGCGGATATGCACAGCAGAAAATACAAGAAATACAATTTCTAAATTATATAAATTACTGATGACGACTGACGAGCTGGTGATCCCCCCATTCATTGCCAAATGGCAAAGGGAATTAGGAGCACAGAAAAGCACTTTGAAAATAGGGAAAATAATGCAACTGACACATAATTCTGCGGTAGACATGAAGACAGCAGAGGTAAATTATAAGTGTTTAACAGGCTGGTATGCGACCCCAGACAAAGTAAGTAGATACCAAACGGGAAAATCCCCCGAATGTTGGAGAGGATGTGGGGAGGTTGGAACTATGGCACACATCTGGTGGCAATGTCCGAAAATTAAAACGTTTTGGGTAAAGATAATAGACTTAGTAAAAGAAATTACTAAAAAGACACTGGAGTATGACCCGTGGGTTATCCTGTTTCATGGAACAGATGAAGGGGTAGCGAAATACAGGGAATCACTAGTACCACATCTCTTAAACGCAGCGAAGCGACTTATACCTAAGAACTGGAAAGGACTGGACAGCCCACAAATCTGGGATTGGATAGACGCAGTAGAAGAAACCTATAGGATGGAAAGTTTGAGAGAGGAGGTGGAGGAAAAAGACACAGGGTTGAAAGGAAAATGGGACAGTTGGAGAACTTTCAAAAAGTCATGGAGCCACGCGCAAGAACTGAGGCAATAATATCAACCTGAGCAATGGAAAATTATATAAGGCAGAGCAGGAACATATTGATAGATAAAGAGGGCCGAGGTGGGTGAGGGAAGGGAGGGAGGTGGGGGAGGGGGGGGGAGTAGGGGGAAGGGGAAAATATGGTGGGGGGAAACAAATAAAAATAAATGTAAAAGCTTGATGTCAATTATAAAATAATATCACTATGGGGAAAAAAAAAAAACAAAAAAAGTTGCCATAAATAAAGTGACTTAAAAAAAAAAAAAAAAAAAAAAAAAATTCCACCAGGACCTCTATAAACTGGCGATTCACCTCCTACTGCACTGTAGTGGCCTCTGCGATCTGGCGGTTGGCTTCCTGCTGGGTCTCCGCAAACTGGCGATTCACCTCCTGCTGTTGGCGGTTGGCTTCCTGCTGCTGGCGATTGGTTTACTGATGGGTTGCAGTGGCCTTCAGCAGGACTTTTAACATGTCCTCCATCTTTCAATTTGTTCAGGAACATGCTCGCCCAAAGCCTCCATATGTCAGGGGTTAATTCAACGGGGATCACCTTCCCTGGGAAAAAGGTAGTCCAAATGGCAGTTTTCTTAAAATCCGACTTGTTGTCTGTGTTATTTTCATGCAACCTTTTAAAAATAAAACTAAAAAAAAAGAAAATAAATCCTTGCCATCCAGGCACTAACTGAACATTGCAGGTTCCTAACGCAACATGTGAAGAGCTTCTCCCAGTAACCCACAAAACAAAGATAATGCAAACCTTTTCTCTTACAAGGCAAACTTTACATAAGCAGCTCTCTCAGGTTTTTGCTGACCCGAGTCTCAGGCCATGAGCAATCCTTTGTTCTAGTCCTGCTTAATTTATACCACCTGTTGGTGGACACAAGTGGACTGCAAAATCTGGTCCGATACCAACCCTGCCAAGGTGGCTGGTAAAACCCAGACTGGATTCCACCTTAGTTCTCGGCAAATGAACGCATGCGAGGTGAAACATACCATTCATCAATCACCTCGCCTTTCATAATGTCACAGCACCTATAATTTTATATAATCCTTTTCAGCCAACAGTAATTTCAGTGCTTCCGGGTAGGACTGCTGCATCTTATCATATGATTTTGTTCAGTACAACTTCCTTCTATGAAAGACCCAGAATCAGGGAAGAGTGGGCCTGGATTTTTCAGGTCTATCTGCTGGGTTATTTGCAGAATAATATTAAGGTCAACCATATTTACAATAAGCCATTCAGCAAATAATTTAGGTCCTATAAGTGAACCTATATGCAAAATGTTACATTTGACCACAGTATAACTTTAAAATGACCCAACTCTATACTAACCAGGAACTATTGGTTCAGTAAAAAAAAAAAATTAACAATGTATTTAGCTTAAATTCTAATTAAATGAATGATAATGTACACAGTGCTATAGATTAACACATGTTGCAAATGTCTTAAATTGCCTGCCTGCCTGCATTGCCATCAGGGCCGTCTTTAAGGCCAGGCAAAAGGGTAGCTGCCCTGGGCCATGTCATTGTTTTGGGGCCCAAAGCAGCTGCCTCATACTTGCAAACTATCCAAGTTTAAATTCCCTTGTCCTTTGAAGTTTTAGTCCTGTGATGTGTCCCAATATCTCAGTGTGAAGTGCTGGTGCTAATGCTGCCCAGCTCTGCTCTATTGTTGTGTACAGATGACTCACCTGCAGACCCTTTGTTTACATGTAAATAACCAGCATTGATATGTAAATAGCGGCAGCATTCATAAGTAAATAGCTGCGGCCGGTGTCATATCAATGCCGGCGGCATTGATATGTAAATAAAGGCGACATTCATATGTACTGTATATCATGCCCCTCTGCAGTGAGGAGAGGATGTGATGTAACTTCTAGCAACCAATCAGTGTGTTCTAGCAACCAATTAACAAGCAGAAATAATTTGCTGTAACCTCTAGCAACTAATCAGTGAGCCGTAGTGTGTGCTGTAACCTCTAGCGACCAGTCAGTAAGTAGTAACGATATGCTGTAACCGCTGGCAACCAATCGCAATTGCTGCCTGATTTGATACAGTAAACTGATTTTAAGTCTAGCTGCTACTTATTGTATGTCACAGAGCAGATGGAGAGTGAAATTGAATGGGGGGGGGGGGGGGGGCAAGAACATTTTTGCCCAGGGTCCAATCAATATGAAAGACGGCCCTGATTGCCATAACAAGGTTGTGATAATATATGTAAATTACCGTATATACTCGAGTATAAGCCGTGTTTTTCAGCACATTTTTTTGTGCTGAAAGTGCCCCCCTCAGCTTACAGTCGAGTCAAGCACTTTTCTGCAGTAAAAAAATGATATTTTCCGACCCGATTTTGCGGCCCTGTATCTCGGGCCACTTGGTGCTAGGAACCCCAAATTTGGTGTGCAAACCCAGTGGAACCAACATTACAACATATTCAATTTGAGGTTCCATTTTGGGTTCCTAGCACCAAGTGACCCCGAGATACAGGGCCCCAAAATCGGTCAACTGTGTCCAACTTCAGCAATGTCACTTCGGGACCCTTTGGCTCTAAAGACCCCAAATTTTGGCTGCAGCTAGGGGGCATATAGGAACCCTTAACTACCAAGTTTGAAGTTCAGGGGACCTATGGCTGCAAATGGGTACAGTGAGGCATGCAAATGGGCACAGTGAGGCTGCAAATGGGCATTGTTGACCCTCTTTTCCACTTACAGTAGCTGCGCATTTCACACCCTAGGCTTATACTCGAGTCAATACGTTTTCCCAGTTTTTTGTGGTAAAATTAGGTGCCTCGGCTTATATTCGGGTCGGCTTATACTCGAGTATATACAGTACTGATCAATATGCGGCAAAGCAAACAGTTGCAAGAGGAATATCAGTAGGAAGAACAAGGCTTTTGATTGATTGTAGCACCACACTCTGAGCAGAACTAGAATACACAAATGATATGTAGGCTATAGGAGAGGGGCTAATGGAACAGTAAAGAAGGCCTGTCGTTACTATTAAAAGCTGTAGATCTGACTTGAGGCAGCAAGAACACAGACAACAACAATGAGGCTAATCTTCCAGGAGGTGAGGGAGAGAAGCACAGCACAGGATGGGGAGGGGAAGTTCACTTTATAGAAGCCCCCACATATATTGTTGGGTTCAGCTTGGAGTCACATCTTGTGAATATAACAAGCTCCAGCTGTTGAGACCTCTATGAGTCACCAGTGCAATACACATCTGGGCCGTCATCCAACATACAAGAGGAGTGGGAGAGCTAAGAGGAGGGGGAGAAAAAATAATTTTTGAAGGGATCAGTAAGGGGAAACACATGAGAAAAATGCTTTCTATCTACTTCAGCATGTATACAGATGAAATCCAATATAGGGAAATAGTCTTACCACAAGAGGACAACATTTAAAAAGATATATGTGCAGAAATGTAATATTTCTTTTGCATGCCTTCCAGCGTGCTACCTTCATATTGCACCGATGCATGTATATCTGTTTGCTTACATGGACATCCATAGCTGAGAATTCCCATACATACCCATACTAGGGTGACCACATTTCCAAACTGCCATTCAGGGACACCCCCTTCCTGCCCATTGATCTGAATGAGCACCGCTGAAGAACCACTGGCAAAGCGATGCTGCAGCGGCGCTTTGCGGGTAGTTTTAACCCTTTTTTGGCCACTAGCGGGGGGTTAAAACCACCCCACTAGCGGCCGAATAGCGATGCTAAAACGATGGTAAAGCGGCGATAAAAATAGCGCAGTTTTACCACCGGCGCCCGCACTGCCCCAGTGTCAAAGGGCTCTTATATATACACACAACGACAATGACATTTTATTGTTACGAACATACAGTATACAGTACAGTATCTAGAAGGAATAGTCCAATACAGTATCTAGAAGGAACATTGTTAAAAGCAATACATGATTGCAAGAATGCAAGCATGCATGTTCTCATAGAATAGTACACTACAAACCTGGAAGTTTGTCTGGCAGCTCGGAGACGGGTCACGGGCCGGCCCTTGTGGGCGGGAGGAGGCTCAGGAGGAGAACTGGAGAAGTCGGGCTGCTGGCAATGTGCTGTAGGCAGCGGGAGTAGTCGGCCCTGGGACTGGCACTGGGCACAGGCTGTATCCTGGCTTACCAGCAGTGCCACTACCAGTCAGGAGACTCAGGAGGAGGAGATACAGAATGAAGACGCTTTGGTCTGGCTGCTCTTTCTCTCTCTGATGCTGCGGCCGGAGGCGGAGGAGAGGAGGTGGGTGGACTCGGAGGCGCATGGCAGCTGTGGGTAAGGCCTCTCTCAGCCGTAGGGGGCCCACGTGTCAGTCAATGTCACTGGTTGCTAGATGCGAGGCGGGGTGGCCCTAGCAACCAGTTCGGCAAAAGTTTATCAGGATGGCGGACTGGTGGTGTGTTTTTTTTTTCATTCCGGGACACTGTATTGTCCTGGAATGAAGGTGCCCGGGTCACGGGACAAAAATATGAATTAAGGGACAATCCCGGGCAATCCGGGACATGTGGGAACCCTAACCCATACCAATGTGATTACACAAGTAGATCTGATTGATGAACATTTCTATGAAAGTCTATGCCTTGCAGCTTAGTTTGTATGGTACAGTTTGATTTTCTAGGATGTGTAGTATATCACATCACTGCTGATCTTTTCTATTTATTTTTTTATTTTTTTTGGAACTTAAACTTAAAGTGGAAGTAAGCTGTGTCTGAGCACCAGAAACTGGAAACACTATTTAATTATTTTTTTCCAAATTCAAAGCAAAACTGCTCATACCATCTACAGCATCTCACAAAAGTGAGTACACCCCCTCACATTTTTGTAAATATTTTATTATATCTTTTAATGTGACAACACTAAAGAAATTACATTTTGCTATGTAAAGTAGTGAGTGTACAGCTTGTATAACAGTGTACATTTTCTGTCCCCTCAAAATAACTCAACACACAGCCATTAATGTCTAAACCGCTGGCAACAAAAGTAAGTACACCTCTAAGTGAAAATGTCCAAATTGGGCCCAAAGTGCAATATTTTGTGTGGCCACCATTATTTTCCAGCACTGCCTTAACCCTCATGGGCATGGAGTTCACCAGAGCTTCACAGGTTGCCACTGGAGTCCTCTTCCACTTCTCCATGACAACATCACAGAGCTGGTGGATGTTAGAGACCTTGCGCTCCTCCACCTCCTCTTTGAGGTTGCCCCACAGATGCTCATTGGGGTTTAGGTCTGGAGACATGCTTGGCCAGTCCATTACCTTTACCCTTAGTTTCTTTAGCAAGGCAATGGTCGCCTTGGAGGTGTGTTTGGGGTCATTATCATGTTGGAATACTGCCCTGTGGCCGAGTCTCCAAAGGGAGGGGATCATGCTCTGCTTCAGTATGTCACAGTACATTTTGGCATTCATGGTTCTCGCAATGAACTGTATCACCCCAGTGCCGGCAGCACTCATGCAGCCCCAGACCACTACACTCCCACCACCATGCTTGACTGTAGGCAAGAGACACTTGTCTTTGTACACCTCACCTGGTTGCCTCGACACACGCTTGACACCATCTGAACCAAATAAGTTTATCTTGGTCTCATCAGACCACAGGACATGGTTCCAGTAATCCATGTCCTTAGTCTGCTTGTCTTCAGCAAACTGTTTGCAGGCTTTATTGTGCATCATCTTTAGAAGAGGCTTTCTTCTGGTACGACAGTCATGCAGACCAATTGGATGCAGTGTGCCGTGTATGGTCTGAGCACTGACAGGCTGACCACCCACCCCTTCAACCTCTGCAGCAATGCTGGCAGCACTCATACATCTATTTCCCAAAGATAACCTCTAGATATGATGCTGAGCACATGCACTTAACTTCTTTGGTCGACCATGGCGAGGTCTGTTCTGAGTGGAACCTGTCCAGTTAAACCACTGTATGGTCTTGGCCCCCGTGCTGCAGCTCAGTTTAAGCGTCTTGGCAATCTTCTTATAGCCTAGGACATCTTCGTGTAGAGCAACAATTCTTTTTTTCAGATCCTCAGAGAGTTCTTTGCCACGAGGTGCCATGTTGAACTTCCATTGACCAGTATGAGAGAGTGAGAGAGATAACACCAAATTTAAAACACCTACTCCCCATTCACACCTGAGACCTTGTAACACTAACAAGTCACATGACACCGGGGAGGAAAAAAACGGGAAGGTGTACTCATTTTTGTTGCCAGCAGTTTAGACATTAATGGCTGTGTGTTGAGTTATTTTGAGGGGACAGCAAATTTACACTGTTATACAAGCTGTGCACTCACTGCTTTACATTGTAGCAAAGTGTAATTTCTTCAGTGTTGTCACATGAAAACATATAATAAAATATTTACAAAAATGCGAGGGGTGTACTCACTTTTGTGAGATACTGTATGTCTCAATGCTTTTTTTTTCTTGAGAAATCACTTTTAAAAACATCCCCCTAGCATTTCTTGCTATGAACATCTTGAGTAAGGGCAGATGATTCATGAAGCATTTACTTTCTGAAATACATTTGCCCTTAGCTCAGGCATGCAAGCAGGAGGGTGTGCTTAGTTGAGAAAGTAAATTCTCCCCTTCTCCAGATGAAATAATAAAAATGCCCATGAAGACTCCTGGGATGTATGATATTGTTTTGGCCTAGGCCAGAGATCAGGAAGAAACTGAAGAAATGCTGAAAAAAGGTTAAAACAAGAAAGTATAATGTACCTTCTTATCTATTTACTAATGCTAGCAGCATAAGAATTAAAAATAGTTCATGCTGATTGAGAGAGTTTAGTTCTGCTTTAACTATATGCTTGATTTGGGATTTGCTATTATCTTATAATTTCAGATCATTGCAAGAACCATAGCTATAATCTCACAGATTCTGGTACAGAATGTTGACAATCCCATACCTGCCAACATTTATCAAAGCACCTTCTGCTGACATGTGGCACCACTAGTTGCTCTGCTTGCGTTATTCTAATTAGTCACTTTTTTCTTGCCCGTTGCCCATCTATCGGTTGGTCTTGAAATATGCATACCAGTATAACTCCATATATGTGATTTTATGGATTTCTTTTACTTTGCAATAGCTGCCTTAAAGTAAAAAAATTGTTGATATATTTTCCTTTTATCATAAATGTGAATACCACTATATGCTGAATGCTTCAGATAACACTTTGTGATTAGGAAAGAGACTAATCACATCATTTTGACAGGTCAGGTTACAGGCTTCCCTTCTTCCAACACTGTTATTCATTCGCTGAAATTAATGGGACTTTACTTGCTTCAGAGTGCCAAAATAAGTGAAGTGCTAGGCACAGTATAAGGCAAAATGCCATGATTTGTAAATGGCATTTTCTTTAAAGCAGCAGCATAGCCATAAATAAGGCCATGCCAATGCTTCAGAATTGTGCCCCTTAGCTCTGCTCCCTTTTACTCAGTTGTCAAAGGACATAACTTCAGTGGGCAGTAGGTGCTCTGGCATTTGAGATTTAGAGGAATTGTTTTTGTCAGAGCTCCAGGCCTTATATATATAATCATAATAATAGTATGCAGGGCAGTGTACATGGGTCAGTAGTATGTAGAGCAGTGTACAGAGGTCAGTAGTATGTAGGGCAGTGTACAGAGGTCAGTAATATGTGACAGTGTACAGAGGTCAGTAATATGTAGGGCAGTGTACACATATGTGCCAACATTGGAAAAAAAATGTATAGGAAAACTTTTTTGGCTGTAGGCGGAGTCTTATTATAATTAGGATGTGGGGCGCGCATTTGTAGGCGTAACATAGCAAAAAGTGTGGCTCGTAGCGATGAAAAATGGGTGTGGTTTACGTGAAATGGTGGGCATGGCTTATATGGGCGTGGTTCAAGTGGGGTGTGGTTAGAGTCTGAGATGAATGAGAGATGGAGAAAGAAAGGGGAAAAGAGGGAGGGAGAGGGAAAGAAGGAAAGAAGGAGGGAAGGAGAGAGAAGGAAGGAAATACAGCAGGCCCAGATCCTACACCACAATAGAAATGTGTATTCCAGAGTTTAACAAGTCAGCAGATAAAGATACTCCAAACACCTGGTGTTAGCGCTTCAATCATCCCAGCACAATGGTTGTTGTGGTATCAGGATGATTGAAGCGCATTATTACTATTATTACATTGTAATATAGAATTAAATCATTTAACTCACCATAATCCAGAATCAGTGGGACCCCTAAACGTGTCACCTGCCACGTCGCCTGCCACCAGATGCCATCAGGTGCCCCCAGCAGAGTCCGTCCTTGCATCAGGTGCCCCCAGTAGAGTCTGTCCTTACATCAGGTGCCCCCAGCAGAGTCCGTCCTTACATCAGGTGCCCCCAGAAGAGTCCGTCCTTACATCAGGTGCCCCCAACAGAGTCCGCCCTTCAGATCTGTGTCCCCCAGCAACAGAGCCCTCCTTACTTCAGTGTCCCCAGCAGCTGGCAGCAGCGGGGCCGTCCTTACAGAGCGATCTGTGTCACCAAGCAACAGAGCCCTCCTTACTTCAGGGCCCCTGGCAACAGCAGCGGAGCCCTTCTTACAAAGCGATCTGTCTCCCCGAGCAACAGAGCCCGCCTTAACTCAGTGTCCCTGGCAGCAGCAGCTGAGCCCTCCTTACAGAGCGATCTGTGTCCCCCAGCAGCACGGCAGCTACAGTTCCCAGCAGTTCCCGGCTTTCTCGCGTGTTTCTCTGGATGCGCTTGATGTCCTCGGCTCGGGCCCCAAGTCAGTTTTTTCAGGGGGGTGCAGGGGTGCACCTTCCTTGGGACTACCGGCCAGGAAAAAATGGGGGCTATGCTGGCAGTATAACGAGGGCTCCTGTAAGTTTGGGGGGTCCTGCCGTTTCAAGTATGAGTGCTCCGGCTGTGGGGGTTCACATCCCGTGTCCCGATGCTTAAAAAAAGGTAAGCATGGCGCTGAGTTTGCTAACAAGAGGGATGACATTGGTTAGGGGGGAAAGGATGCAACTTTTTCTAAATAGATACCCTGATCGAGAAGTGGCAAAACTTTTGGCCGTGGGATTCTTGCAGGGTTTTAGGATCCCATGTTCCCTATCGAATGTCCCGCCTACGGCGAAGAATTTGCGATCTGCACTGCAGCATCCGGGGGGTGGTTTCAGAGAAGTTGGCAAAGGAAGTGGCACTGGGTCGTATGGGCGGGCTGTTCTTGGTGAAGCCTTTGCAGGATTTGGTTGTTTCACCTCTGGGGGTAGTGCCTAAAAAGGAACCGCACAAGTTTCGCCTTATTCACTATCTGTCTTTTCCCAAAGGGGGTTCGGTTAACGATTCGATAGACCCCGAAGCTTGCACAGTGTCCTATACTTCTTTTGACACAGCTGTTAGTTGGGTTAGGCGATATTGGCAGGGGGCGCTGGTGACGAAATCTGACATTGAATCCACTTTTCGCTTGCTTCCAGTGCATCCGGACAGTTTTTGGCTGCTGGGGTGCTGCTGGCAAGAGGAATTTTATGTGGATCGCTGCCTGCTCATGAGCTGCTCCATTTCATTTGCCATGTTTGAAATGTTCAGCTACTTTTTGGAATCGGTGATTAGAGACGTGTCGGGCCTGGATTCCGTTATCCATTATTTGGATGATCTCCTTTGCGTGGGACCGCCTTCATCTAATGTGTGTGCAATTCTCCTGCCCATGTTGCAGCACATTGCGGGAAGGTTCGGTATCCTGTTGGCGGCAGATAAAACTAAAGGCCCGACTACAGAGAACAGTTTCTTGGGCATAGTTCTAGACTCTGGCACCATGGAATGCTGCCTACCAGAGGATAAATTAGTGGTGCTCAAGTTGGAGATTCGTGGGATCTTGGGACAGCGCACAGTTCAGCTTCGGACGTTACATCTTTTGCACTCTCCTGGTTTGGTAAATCAACACCTGTGTGTTTAGTATCAGAGTTCTGCTTTAAGCTCTTTAGAGAGAGAGAGGAGTTTGTGTGAGGTGTGTAAACTGTTCTGCCTCTCCCATCTAAGCACTGGAAGTGTGATTTCTATAAGTGATCAAGTTGTAGCAAGTAAGCTGTAACTTACAGTCTCAGAAGAATTGGCAGACAGTGACTTGATCAAAATTACATCTTCAAGTTTGTAGAAAGCTTTAATTCAAAACTTGTGCAGATCATAACAGATGAACATCAGATAGGTCAAAAAATCACAGTATGTCTAGCTCCAGCAATTCCATGTGCTCTAAATAGAAGCTAAAGACACTAAAGAAGGAGGGCTGGACTAGCTGTGCCGAGCATCTCCTAGCTATGGAGTGAGGAAGGGACAATTTTTTTTAAAGGCAAACAAACAACAATGCATGTGTAACATGATATGAACAATAAAGTTAACTGCAGGATCAGAAATTGATGTGTGACTGGCATTTTTAAAATCTTAAACTGCTTTCAATGGTATGTTTTACAAGGGAGTTAAGGGGGTTCTAAAGCTTCACTTTTTTTTTTTTTTAAAACAAACATGTCATACTTACCTCCACTGTGCAGCTCGTTTTGCACACAGCGGCCCCGATCCACGTCTTCTAGGGTCCCTCAGCGGCTGTCTCGGCTCCTCCCCGCATCAGCTAACCCCCTCTGGGAAGCGCTCTCCCAAGGGGGTCAGCTTGCGGGCGCTCTCCCGAGTCCTGTATCCGGCGTCCATAAGCCACCGACTACAGGACTCGGCCCCCGCCCTCGCGTCATTGGATTTGATTGACAGCAGACCGAGCCAATGGCTTCACTGCTATCAATAGATCCAATGAAGAGCAGAGAACAGCCGAGAAGACCGGGCCGACATCAAGCGCATTCTCGAGGGCTCAGGTAAGTAAACGGGGGGGGGGGGGGGGGGGGCCTGCAATCGCTGAATGTTTTTTCACCTTAATGCATAGGAGGCATTAAGGTGAAAAAACATGAACCTTTACAACCCCTTTAATATTAGGGCTTACATACACTTGAAGGTAAACATTGCTTTAATAGCTCAATGTTGCTAAAATAGGTATTAGTTGCTGGAAGATCTACTTTATAATACTTTAAAGCAACATTGCCAAATATGGAGTTGCAGTTATTTTTTACATTGTATGACTTTATGTACAGAAGATTCCCATGATAGGAAGAACATGATCGTGGTTATGGAATTAATGCAGCAGAGCGACATTTAATCTTAGATTAGTTCCACAGAAATAAAAAAGATGCTAACATGCCTTTGATATTTTTAGCTTTAAAATAAAACTGATTGTAATTAAATATTAATAGTATGCCATACCAATTCCATATGCTCATTATGAAGCTATTTTATGCTGTGATTACCATTGATGTGTTTAAAATTAAAAGTCTGACTTGTACTTTAAACAAGATATTAATTTGTTGAAGGAAGTATGATGTTATAAGTGTGTGACACCGCAGATATAAGTAATGGCTGTTGTACATAATCACAATACTAAGCAGCTCTCTTCTCCATAAATTATAGACCATATGCTTGAAAGCGTGCTATGTTTATACAAGTATACATCATATAACATGAAAGCAGCATTGATTAGATTTATTGTGTCATCAATTCTAGTGAAGTACAGTTAAGATCAGTTACTCTGCCTTATCTTGAAAGCCTGGAAGTTGGTTTTCACTGCATTATGTCACGTCAGAAGGAATAATGAATGCTACATGATATCTGCTCACACAGGAATATACATAACACTTACAGATGGATACTTATTGATGTGTTCTATATAGGTTTAATGTATACTTCCTAGTGATTTGATATGTGTCACCCATTGTCTGTCCCATACAGACAGCTGGGTGTATCAAAGTGTCAGTACTAAGGCATACCACCCAACTTTTTGAGATGGGAATGAGGGACACCCATTATCAAAAGTATGCAGGCATAGGACACACCCCCTGCCACACTGCCTTAAAAAAAAAAAATGATACCAAAAAAAGATTTATTACACTCACAAGTGTTTTTTTACCACTACTATTCCTTTATCCTGGCTTTTGCGGATAAGTTAAATTTACGGATTCAGCCATTTGGAAATTTTAGCAATTCTTGGCACTGGGAAACACATTTTTGAAAGATAAGAAGTGCATTTTATATACAACTATATAGATCAGGCCAGAATGAGGGCCAAATGGGAAGGAAAGAGGGACAGAGGTAATTTGTTCAAAATCATGGACAGTTGGGAGCTATGCTAAGGGCCAAGTGCCACCAGTGATCCTACTTTTCAACAACAGGGTCGCTAAAAACTGTGGAGAAAATACCTGCTTCCTTGTGTCATTACCTCCCTTGCTGAATGATTAAGGCATTGCACCCTTTCATTGCCCCTTTTAGCATGTAGGCAGCTGTGGTGCAGGGCAGCCTAGTTGGCAGCTAGAGGTAGTGGGTTAGCAAGTGTATATTCCTATTTTTAATGCCTATTTGATATGTTATGTGTACATATATTCAGAGCTGCTTGCATGGGCGTCCGCAGATAGAGGCAAGGGGGGTCAAGTGCCCCCCCTGGAATCGGCAAGGTGTTTGCACACACACACACTGGTGTCCACGAGCAGTCCTTGCAGGCAAGGCAGGGAGGAGGAACACAGATGTGTCAGGACACTGAGAGCGGAGGAAGTGTCAGTGGATATGTAATTTACAGCCCCTTAAGACACAGGCACTTAAGACACAGGCACTTAAGACACAGGCACCTCTGAGAACTGCCCAGGGGTCCTTGGTGCATGGGGGGGCCTAGAAGTTTCCTCCCACTGCTCCCTGCTGGCTCTTTTCTACAGGTCAGTGCTGTAATGTATCTTGTGTGCGGCTGCCCTAATGTCTCTCTCCCTCCCAGCATCTTCCTCCCCACCTCAGCCTGGCCACTATCTCATCCTGCTTTCCTTTCATCCTCACACAGGTCACCCATCAGTCTCTGCCTGTCACACTGATCTTCTCCCAGATGTTAACCCCTCGCTGCTTGCTAATTTTCAGCCTAGTCTCCAGCCATCCACACATTCTTTTCCTGACACTTTACAAACAATAGTCCCTCACTCCCCTCCCAGTCTTCTTCTCTGCCGACACTTCACCTTCACACAGGTACCACCCCCCACCTTCACACAGGTGTGTGCCCCCCACCTTCACACAGGTACCACCCCCCACCTTCACACAGGTGTGTGCCCCCCACCTTCACACAGGTACCACCCCCCACCTTCACACAGGTGTGTGTGTGTGCCCCCCACCTTCACACAGGTGTGTGCCCCCCAACTTCACACAGGTACCTCCCCCCACCTTCACACAGGTGTGTGCCCCCCACCTTCACACAGGTACCGCCCCCCAACTTCACACAGGTCCCCCCCCCACATACACATACACTATAACTTGCTGGAATTCCCCAGCCTGCACACCCCCAACACTGAATCTTTAATAGTTAATGGAATCTCACCCTCCACACCTCCCTGACAGACATCCTATTTGCTTTTATTATACTGTAGCTATTCCTCACCAGCCAACAGTATCCCCCATGCCCATCCCTCTCCAGTCCCCTCCACCCCCATCTAATCCTTTTTTTTATCCCTATACAGAATTCCCCCCGTCTCACTCCAGTTCTCCTCTACCCATCCCCGACCCACCTCCACCCCCCTCCTCGGTCTCCCTTACCCCATGGTTCCCATCTCCATTCCCCCCTTCTTTTTTTCAGGGTTAAGGAAGAACCCCAAAGTGGAGCATCCTATTACTGCTGCTGCTTGTGTGGGTGGGATGTGTACTGCACCAATCCCTGCTGACCCTCCTCTTCTATTCATCCTATGTTATTGGCACAGTACACATCCCACCCACACAAGCAGCATCAATAATAAGATGTTCTGCCTTGGAGTTCTTCCTTAACCCCTGCAGAGCACCAGAAGAAAGCCAAAAACTCTGGAGGGGAAGTAGAGGGGGAGTTGCTCTTCCATTTGTAGATTTAGCCCAGTGTCAGCCCTGCCAGAATCTGTGATGTCAGCTTCCCTGCACAGCTCTTCTTCAGGAGACCATATCTGTGTAATACGTTACTGCCCCTACACTGTACCCTATACTGTACTGTCCTGCCCCCTGTACTGTGTCCACTTACCCTCCCCTGTACTGTACCCTCCTAACCACTGCACTGTGCCCTCCTGCCCCCCCCCCCACTGTACCTTCCTGTCCCACTTCTTCTGTGGCTCCCTGTACTGTACACTCCTAACTGCTGTACCGTGCAATCCTGCCCCCCCCCCCCCCGACTGTACCCTCCTGTTCCCCCCATAAGTTTGTAATTTATGTTGTGTTTGTGTCCACTAATGATGATTTTCGAGTATTTTTATCGAAAATATTGTTTTGATATTTTTTAGGGGGGCCCTGTCAGGTAAGCTGTACAGGGCCCGTGATTTCTAACAGCAGCCCTGCATAACACTCAGGAGAAGCTCTTGAGCAACTTGCCCAGCTGTCACACTGCCCCATGCTCTGACCTCTGATACAGCCGCACACTGCCCCATGCTCTGACCTCTGATACAGCCGCACACTGCCCCATGCTCTGACCTCTGATACAGCCGCACACTGAACTGAGGCTGTGTTTGCCTCCTTCTCTGTAGCTGCAGCCGTACCAGACAGGAGAAGGACGATTCTCCCAGGTTTGGCTGCTGTCCAAGTCAGGGTGATCAGCCAAAGCAGCAGGTGGGCGAGCAGGAAGATAAAGTTCACTCAGCAGCCACTGTCCAGCCCAACAGTCACCAGAGCTCACCCCAGGCCAGCTAAGAAGTTCCTGAAGCCATGGAAGCCGCCATTAAGGTGAAGTGCTAAATGATATTTGTAGAAGAAGCTGGGTCAGTGTCAGCTTGTTCTGTGTCATGGTCTGTCTATAATCAGTGCTTGCAGATTACTGTTTAATTATCAGTATCCAGCAACTCTGATAAGACCCCAGACCAGGACAATTCTACTACTTCCCAGGCTCATTCCAAATCTGTAATGGACATTTTTAAGGCTACATGTTTTGATTGCAAAGGAGGTGAGCATCTGCAAGGAGGGAGCACCAATAACAACTGTGACATGGGAACCTATGGGTGACATCACCTCATCAGGCTTTATCAGATGTCGCCAAGCGATTTCTCCCCTGCAGCCGCTGTTGACTGACACAGGTAAGATCACACGACCAGACCTTAAAAGGATGCCCCCCCTTGAAAAAAGTTCTGCGGACGCCCATGGCTGCTTGGCCTCTATATTGTCTTCAGCACCATTTCGGAGAAGCCTGGTGTCCTGATAGGACAAGCAAATCGAGAGATTTGGTTGGCCATTTTTGGATGGATACTTGATGTAAGAAAGCCCAGCCATGTTTAGTTCAGTTCACGTGTGTAAACAGACAGGGAGAGTTAACCTGCTTGTCAGGGAGAGTTAGGAGAAGATAGGGAGAGTGTTCCGGCCTGTGAGGGATAGCTCAGGGTTCTTACGGAGTGCTCAATCAGCAGTCCTGGTCGGATGAAAGACTCCCCATTGCGGATAATAAATTCGGAGTCCTTGCTGTGAGGGAGGGACAAGTGTATCAGATGCCTATATCCATCTGCTGAAGGAATACAGCTGTTACCAGGTAATGTGCGTGCATATCAGCCTCTACAGATACGCATTGTGTGCTTGGGTTTATATTGTGTCAGTCAGAGAAAGTGACTATAGTGCTGACGATTACAACTACTGCTTACATCAGAAGTGACTGTGCTTTGTATCTATGCCTCCATGCTTGGAGTGAAACTACTTACATTACTGCTGTAAATTCTCTTTCTACTACCGTCTCTCCGGTAATAAACGTTGCCTAGTTTATAAAGTCAGTTTGTGTTATTCCCTCTGTGAAGTCGCTACACCCTACACCCGCTTACAAGCAGGTTCATCTAATGCCCCATACACACGGTCGGAATTCCGACGGAAAATGTCCTATCGGACCATGTTGTCGGAAAATCCGACCGTGTGAGACCTTTTTCCGTCAGGTCTTTTTGACCCCAGATCTCACATTAAAGAGGTCCTGTCATGCTTTTTTCTATTACAAGGGATGTTTACTGTACATTCCTTGTAATAGGAATAAAAGTGAACCAAAATTTTTTTTATAGCGCCCCGTCCTTCCGTGCTTGTGAGCAGAAGTGAACGCATTCGTAAGACGCTCCCACATATGTAAACGGTGTTCTCACCACATGAGAGGTATCGCCACGATCGTTAGAGTGAAAGCAATAATTCTAGCAAAATACCTCCTCTGTAACTCCAAACTGGTAACCTGTAGACATTTTTAAACGTAGCCTATGGAGATTTTTTTTTTTTATTGTATATTTATTAAGTTTTTCACGGAATTACAGGAAAGGAAAAACAGAAAGCACATTGGGAGAATCGCAATCAGCAAAATTGAAATAAGTCGTATACATAGGATATAAAATTGGACATACAATAATACATATATGAAAACATTACAGAACTTCAAAACGGTTCAGGAGGGGGAAGGGAAGGAGAAGGGGGGAAGGAGAAGGGGGGAAGGAGGGGTGGACCAAGAGAGCAGGAGTAACAAACAGGCATCAAAATATCACACAAACAAGAATTGTTACTCTCCGGATCAACTATCAATAAGGTTCCAAGAGTACCCAAACTGAGAAACCAAGGCACTCTGAGGAAGCTTAACTAAAGGAAATGGGGGGGGGGGGGGGGGGGGGGGGGGGGGGGGGAGACACCATGGAAAGTCTGATCAAACAAGATTGGCAAAGTAACATGGAAGGAAGCTGATCATATAGGGTGTGATGGTATGGCGCCAGGGTTAAGCTCAGAATGATCCTATAAATCCCAAATTTTAGAAAACTGCGGAAGTGAGTCGTGGACTACCGCTGTAAGGTGTTCCATTCTACAGATCTGCTCCAATATCTACAAAACTTGTGAGAGAGTAGGTGGGGAGTGAGATAACCATCTCAAGGGTATAGCCCTTTTGGCTGCCAGGAGGATGAAGGCAGCTAATTTTAGGGTGTGCTTAGAAATGCCAGGGAAAGGCAGGCCCAATAGATAATGAATCAGGTCCAGGGGCAGAGTCATTTCAAAAAGGCCTTGTAAAAGGGCTTGAATGGAGGACCAGAATGCTTGGATAGTGGGACACTCCCAAAATATATGGAAGTGTGAGCCAATGTCACCCAAGCACCTCCAGCACACCTGAGGAACCTTAGGATCATATCTATGTGGAATTTCAGGGGTTCTATACCAAAAGAACAATATCTTATAAGCCGTCTCTCTGCTCCACGCATCTTGATGACTTGGAAACAGCCTCCCAAATCTTCTGCCATTGAGGGAGAGAAATAGGTTGTTGGGTGACCTGGAACCATGTATGCATGTATGGATAGTGTGTGTTAGTTGGTGGGAGGGCATTGTGGAGAAATTTATAGATATCTGAAATAAGGTGGGTCTGGTGCGGACCCTGGGCACATAAGAGTTCAAATGGGGTGGGCTTATCTAAGGTCAGGGTTTGTGAAGAAGTAATGTTTAAATTGGAGGTAAGAGTAGAAAAGATGTATAGGGATCTGGTATGTTCGGTGAATTTCTGCAAAGGATGAAGGTTACGAGAGAGTGGATGTACTATATTTCAAAGCTGGAAAATTCCAGCCTGGGACCAGGAATACATTTGGGTGTAGGATAAACTATCTGTGAGGTCGGGAATGAAAAGCATGTTTAGTAAAGGTGGACATGGAGAAGAGAGAGAGAGAACTGGTGGGAACATCTTTTCCATATAGAGAGCGTAAATAACATTGGGTGTTGACAGAGGCCCAGTAGTTGGGCAATAGAGGCCTCTAGGGTCGACCAAATCATGGAGCAGGGATGAACCAGGCATGTTATACTCATTTCTATCTCTGACAAAATACTAGATGCCATTCTATTGGACCATGTAAAAATTGGTTTAAGATAGGTGGCAAAGTAATATTTGATACTCCCAAACCACCTCTAGAGCGAGGAGCTAATATCACTGAGCTGGCAATACGATGAGCTTTATTATGAGCTTTATTATGCCAAATAAAATTAAGGAATAACCTCTGTGAATAACCTCTGTCTGGCCTTGAGCTGTGACAATGGAATGGGGACTGGCAGGCTTTCAAACAAATACAGGAGCCTTGGTAAGATAGACATCTTAAGGACATTGACCCGACCTAGGAGACAGAGGGGAAAGATGTCCCACTGGCGCAAAAGCCAGTCAATGTCACAGAAGAGTGGGGGGAAATTGGGCTGGTATAGGGCGGGGTATGAAGAGCTTAAATTTATCCCCAGATATTTAAGAGCATGTGGGCACCAATGGTAGGCATAATTTTGTTGTAGTGTAGCGAGGGCAGACGGGGGAATTATTATTATTATTACAGGATTTATATAGCGCCAACAGTTTACGCAGCGCTTTACAATATGAAAGGGAAACAATACAGTTATAATACAATTAAATACAATAGGATGAAGAGGGCCCTTTGGTACAAAAGGTTGTAACTGTGGGGAATGAGCTGATGGAAGTGGTAAAAGATTAGTTGGAGACGTGATAGGCTTCCCTGAAGAGATGGGTTTTCAGGGATTGCATGAAGGTAGCTAGAGTAGGGGATAGCCGGACATGTTGAGGTAGCGAGTTCCAGAGGATGGGAGAGGCTCTGGAGAAATCCTGGAGACGAGCATGGGAGGAGGAAACGAGAGAGCTTGACAGTAGGAGGTCTTGAGAAGAGCGAAGTGTGGAGTGGTAGGGCTTCCATTTTGCTCGTATTGGTTTTGTACCCAGAAATTGAACCAAATTCTTTTAACAAGTCGTGGAGATTGGGGAGAGAGGTATGGGGGTTGGTCAGTGTCAGTATGATGTTGTCTGCAAACAAAGAAAGTTTATACTCTCTCTGTCCCATCGAGGCCCCACAAATGTCAGGATGAGTGTGGATGGCTTCGGCTAAGGGTTCCAAACATAGAATAAAGAGCAAGGTGGATAAATGGCATCCTTGTCTGGTACCATTACTCAAAGGGAATGATGGCGACAGAAAGGAGGACAGCTAAACTTGGGAGGATGGTCGGTAGTACAAGGCGTGTAGCACTGCCATAAAAGGGCCGTTAAATCCATATTTGGATAGGGTAGCAAACATAAAGGGCCATCTGAGCTGATCAAAGGCTTTTTGAGCGTCTAGGCTCAGAATAAGGGCTGTTGTTTTATTAAGCAGGTCAATGAGATCAAGGGTGTGTCTCGTGTTGTCGCCGGCATGTCTAACGGGTACAAAACCTGCTTGATCTTTGTGTATGAGTCTAGGGATTGTTGGCCAAAGTCTTTTGGCCAAAATTTTTGTAAAGATCTTGTAATCAGAATTTAGCAAAGCTATGGGTCTATAATTGTTAGGGAGGGAAGGATCTTTAACCAGGTTTTGGGATCACAGGGATGTGAGCATGAAGAAATTAAGGGTGGTGAGTCTCTTGAATCATAATCACATCAGCCCTATAAGATTTAAACTCTTTCAAATCTAGCCATCTCTTTTAAAATGGAGTTTAAACCTTTAGGCCCCTTTCACACTGTCGGACTGATCAGGTCCGCCTGTCAGTTTTGACGGCGGACCTGAACGGGCGCTCCATGCTAGTCTATGGAGCAAAGGATGTCAGCGGTGACATGTCCGCTGACATCCGACCCGGTCCGATCCGCTAAAAGCAGTCGGATGGCCCTACGTCTGGATCCGTCGCTGGCGGATCGGATCGGGTGAGATCTGATGAAAACGGACATGCTGTCCATTTTCATCCAATCTCTCCATAGAATCCAATCGCGCTCAACAAGCCCCTCCCCGCTCAGTGAGCAGAGAGGGACCTGTCATCCGCTGGCTCAGCGGAGATCAACCGAGAGATCTCCCGCTGAGCTGGCGGACAGAGGCAGACTCCGTGCAAGAGGATCCACCTCGTCTGAATGAGGCCTTAACATTACAAATAAGGAAATTAAGCACCATAATAACTGAAGAATCCATTTAAAAGGCAAATGATATACAGCATAGTATAGATTAGGTAGAAAATCCTATGGTGTGTGGAACATACAAAAGGTATAAAGTAACAAAATAAGACATACATTAAGTTCATGTAGACCCGAAAGAAAAAAAAAATACATCCAAAAAAAAAACCCTGAAGTGTAGCGTGCCTCCAGGGAGCCAGGGTCAAAGCCTTGGGCTAGGAAGAGGGGCATGGGGGCCTCCTAAAAATGGGGGAGGAGAGTCCCCCACTGCCTTCTGGAATATGAGAACCTGGAATATAAAAATATGCGATTAAACATATAAAAGAT
Source organism: Lithobates sylvaticus (assembly GCA_028564925.1). NCBI lineage: Eukaryota > Metazoa > Chordata > Amphibia > Anura > Ranidae > Lithobates > Lithobates sylvaticus. The sequence continues at coordinate 86,629,211 of CM053031.1, forward strand.
TAAACATATAAACCAGAATGCAATAGTTGCAACAAGTGGTGCACCCCATGGGCATGGGGTGAAAAAACTCCATGCAGGGATACTGGCCATAGAAAAATGTCAGGGGGCCAGGAAAAAACAGAGATCAGAACCAGCAGATACATTGGTGTCCATCAGGTTGGGAATCTGGACAAAGGGCGCCTCTGAGGCGTGAAGGTAGATTTGTGCTGCTTCTGTCGTACTGGGGTCCAGATGCGACTTGGAGCCAACGCTGGCTTAGGAGTAGCAGGAAGTGGTACAAGATCTGCTTCGGGGAGCGGTGGAAGGCCGTAGATGTGCAGGAAGGCATCACTTTCCTGAAGATCACACATGGAATACTGTATGCTATCCCGAGAGGCAGAGAGGCGAAAACCCCAACGATATACAACTTTGTGAGCCAGGAGGTGGAGTGTCACCGGGCAAAGATTTCTACGTTTTGCAAGAGTAATAGGGGAAAGATCGTTGAAGATCTGGATCCTGGACCCTTTAAATTCAAGTCTGGATTTATTGCGGGTAGCAATGGTTAAAGCTTCTTTGCTGTCGTAATAATGAAAGCGGACAATAACATCCCTCGGGTTTGCCCCAGCCAGGGGTTTAAGAGCTAGTGACCTGTGAGTTCTGTCTAATCGCCAGTCAATATCAGGGATATTGGGAGCCACTATGTTTAATAAACACAGTAGATAGGGATGAGGTCCTGGTCTCCAACTGTTTCTGGAATACCCCTGATCTGCAGATTTTGTCTGCGCTCCCTATTCTCCGGGTCTTTTTGTTGAGCTTGGATTTGGGTGACGGTATGTTTTATAGCAGCATTGTCCTCTTCCAGGACCTGTACATACTGTATAAGTTCATCATTTACCTCCAGGGTATCAGTGCACTCTCCTAATTGTACAATTTCCCCTCTCAATTCCTTAGCGAGTTTCCCCACCTCTTGTGCAATGTTATGAGTAAGGTTCTGGAGCAGAGAATGCAGCTTTTCATCTAGTACCTCTGCTGTAAGGGGGGTGAGAGATCCCTGTGTCGGGGTGTGGGGGAGATATCGGGTACTTGTCTCAGGCGCGTGGTGCTCTGGTGGATCCTTGCTGGAGATAAATGACAGTTTTGCATGTGTGCGCTGTAATATGTTTGTTCTGTGCTCTGGTGGATCCGGCGCATCATCTTAAGTACTTGAGGCCGGGGATGTAGACCTGAGTAGGTAGCGATCCATGGTCCGTGGCCTCTGATCTCCTATTTTACCCATGGGATGCACAGCAGCTGCGGGAGTATGGGGAGTTGACTCCCGTGGCTGTTGGTGCTGTGTATCAGGCAGCTGGAGTCTCGGAAAGTCGGCAGGAGATGGAGCTGGAGTCTCACATGATCAGAAGCCGCGCATGCTCCCCCCTTGAGATTTTTAAGTGTCAACGTTTGTCACCATTCCACGAGCGGGCCCAATTTTGAAGCATGACATGCTAGGTATCAATTTACTCGGCATAACATTATCTTTCACTAAATGAAAAAAAAATGGGGCTTCTACTGTTTCTTATTTTTTAATTTAAAAAAGTATATTTTTTCCCAAAGAAATTGCATTTGTAAGACTGCTGCGCAAATATGGTGTGACGTAAAGTATTGCAACGACCGACATTTTATTCTCTAGGGTATCTGAAAAAAAACATATATATTGTTTGGGGGTTCTAAGTAATGTTCAAGCAAAAAAAAATCATTTTAACTTGTAAACACGTGTAACAAGTGTAAAAAAAATAGGCTTGGTCCTTAACCACCTCCCATCCACGCTATAGCTGAAAGATGGCTACAGCGCGGACCTAATTTTCTGGGAGGGTGTCCATGGACATCCTCCTGTGCTCGAGCAACCTGCACGCCCCCTTACCACGTGATCTCCTGTCAGCCAATGACAGCAGATCATGTGATGTAAACAGAGCTGGTAATCAGCTATTTTTTTCTCCTCACGCTACCAGTGTTAGGAGAAAAAGAAAGCCGATCACCGGCGGCTGTGAGAGGGACATCAGTCCCGATTGTGGAGAGCCTCTTCAGAGGCACCTGTGCCACCTACCAGTGCCCACCAGCGCCACCTACCAGTGCCCACCAGCGCCACCTACTAGTGCCCACAGTACCACCCATCAGTGTCCACTGTGTCACCTACCAGTGCCCACAGTGCCACCATCAGTGCCTATCAGTGTCGCCTTATCTGTGCCTATCAGTGCAGCCCATCAGTGCCCATCAGAGCAGCCCATCAATGCAGCCAATGAGTGCAGCCTCATCAGCGAATATCAATGAAGGAGAAAAATTACCCGTTTGCAAAATGTTAACAAACTATGAAACGTTTGTTTTTTCAAAAATGTCTGTCTTTTTTTTGTTATCTTAGCAAAAAATAAGAACCCAAGTGGTGATTAAATACCACCAAAAGAAAGCTCCATTTGTGTTAAAAAAAAGGTTAAAAATGTAATTTGAGTACAGTGTAGCATGACCGTGCAATTGTCATTCAAAGTGTGACAGCGCTGAAAGCTAAAAATTGGTCTGGGCAGGAGGGGGGTTTAAGTGCCCAGTAAGCAAGAGGTTAAGTGATTAAGAAGCAGACCCTCCCACACAACATGTAAACAATTGATTTAAAGTAAACTGAGCACGCAGGCGCATGCGCGGAGCTCCCAAGATGGCCGCCGGCGTCTAGAGCTCCGCTCCCTCACGGCCCACCACTAGCCACCGGAGCCTTCAGAGCGCCCACACACCCCGCACACCGGGTGTCCTAGGCAGGGGAGATCACAGGGAACGAGCGGATGTCATCCCCGCTAGCCAAGCGGGACCTATCACGCCAGATGACGGCGGCTCCCGGCCCCCTCAGCTATGCCAAAATGGCGGCGGCGTCACGAGGCACACAGGACACAGAGCTGCAGGATTCCTCCATAGCAGACCAGGACCAGGCACAGCTACCCTTTTCAGGTACCGATTACCCCCCACTACAGCCTGCTCACTCCCCCTCCTCCACAGAATCCCTGCTGAATGGCCTGAGCACTAGCTATCCCACTACCCCAATGATGGATCCCCACACAGGCCTACTTCTCACAGTTAGTGAAGCACAGGAGGAAATCACAACCCCCACTGACTTTCCCTCTATGATGGCTGCTTTCTCACAGATGCTGTCCAAAGGCCTAGCAATGAATGCTGCACAGATTACTAGCTCTTTACATGCTGATCTGCAGCAAATTGGAATGAGGATGGACACTATTGAGCAAAAAGCTGACCAGGCTGCAACACAGATTAATCAGAATTCTAACAGATTACAAGAAGTGCAGGAGCAACTGGAAACTGCGTTTGCTAAGATCGATGACCTCGAGAATAGGTCACGCAGGTATAACTTCAGAATCAGAGGTATTCCAGAATCCGAAAAGGAGGTACAGAAAGCAGTGAAAACACTAATAAAAAACCTAATCCCTGACATCCCAGAGCACCGCATGGAGCTGGATAGGGCCCACAGAGCACTTCAAGCACCCCGCTCGGATGGTCTGCCCCGCGACATCATTGTTAAACCTCATTATTACTCTACCAAAGAAGAGGTCATGCGTAAATCCAGATATACGGACAATCTCACTTTCCAGGGCCACAAAATCCAGATTTTTGCTGACCTATCACCTTATACGGTACAAAAAAGACGCTCTCTCAAACCGTTACTGCAAGTCCTTTTGGATAAAGCAATCACATACCGTTGGTCATTCCCTCTATGCCTGAACTTTTCATACAAAAACAAAAGCTTCGGTTTTTCCTCCTTCCCAGAAGGGGAACGTCTCCTGATGCATCTCGGTTTGATACAACTGGAGCCTCAAGCCTCTCAAGCCACCAGGGGAACTCCAACCTCCACGAAACGACCTCCGCCAGCAAGCCCTCTGCAACACTCCTGGCTGAAGCAAGGACCGAAGCGACCTAAAGAAAATTTACCACCTTGAAAGCCTGACGGCACAGCACCTGTTACTTGTTTTCTTTTGTTCTTTGGCCCACCCTTTTGGGGTAGGGTGACAGTTGTGGGCTCTCAGTTCCCCCCTCTTTGTTCTGAGGGAGGGATTGGGGCAGCCCCCCCTTACCCCAATTGAGAAGTTGGCTATTTTATTCAGCCTCATACGTGAGAATCGATTACCGTAGGTCTATCAGATGTTACTGGACTCACAGTTTTGTACGGGACTCCTTTCTCCTTTTTTTTTCTTTTTTTTTGTTCTTTCCCTTAGCGGATCTGGTGTGTCGCCGAGGGGGGCGGGGTCACTCCTGCTCTGTTCGGCGACATAGTGGAACGATTACATTACCTTGCAGGTTCTCTATATGTTGCCCCTGCCTGTATTAGCATTGTTATGTATTGGTCTAATATTCTGGGGTTCTAGCACTAGTTAGTTCTGGGGAACGCTCTAGAAGTTGATACTCCATAATAACGTTGGTTCCTAGCAATTTACTGTTATGTTTTAGCTCTCGCTCTTACCGCCTAGTAGGCGCTCTGTATTCAGAGGATGATAGGTCCCTTTGGGACTTACAGGTTCGACTGATCTAGGGTGGGGGGCCGTGGGGGTTTCAATGTGCCTCACCTGGACCAGAGGCTCTCCGGCGCATCTGGATCCTAACCCGGACTACCTTTTGAAGGCTTTTCCGGATACTCAGGTTTTGGCGGCGGATACGGCGAGTCCGTTCCGCTCCAAGGGCGGGGTAGGGTCAGGGGACCCTCATGATTGTTTACTGTCTATGAATATTACAGGATTACAACATCTGATATCTAATGTTTTTGTCTCTCTCCCTTTTCTCTTATTTCCTTTCATCTCTTCTCCTTCCCCCCTTTCGGTCGCCTCTCCTCGAGTCATCCGGCGCCTCAGCTCGTCCCAGTATTCTTACCCAGGCTCCAGGACCAATCATCCAGGGCTTCCGGACCGTGACCCTCACAGTCGACTTTCTTGGTGGGGTAAGTCTCAGTCTCTTGTTATAGCACTCCTCCTTCTGATCCATGACTGACACACCTGTTTCTTTACCCACATTGAAAATTATCTCACACAACACACAAGGAATCAATTCCCCTATCAAACGTAGAAAACTCCTTCAACAGTACCATTCGCTACACGCTGACGTCCTTTTACTGCAAGAAACGCATTTTCCCTCTACATATAAACCCACGTTTCTACATCAACATTATCCTCAATTCTTTCTGGCCTCGGCGGCCAACAAAACGAAAGGGGTAGCTATCTGCTTTGCCAGACACATTAACATATCTCAAACCGAAACGATCGCTGACCCACAAGGCAGGTACATTTTAGTCTCCGGTTGTGTAGACGGAGAAACCTACACTTTTGTCTCCTACTATACACCCAACAAGGGCCAAAGGGCTTTTTTTGAATCCCTAATCCGTAAATTACAATCTCACCTTAAGGGTACTGTCTTCTTTGGTGGGGATTCAAATGTAGCCTTTGATTTTTCGCTCGACAAATCTTCTAAGGGTACGACCAGACCCAAACGCCCTTCTAAACAAAGCGTTAAAATAGCAAAGATCCTGAACACCGCAGGTTTAATAGATACCTGGAGGGAAATGAACCCCCACATGAAGGATTACACACACTTCTCAGCTCCTCACAATTCTTATGCAAGGATAGACCACATTTTCACCCAGCCTTCTACGATCCCCCTGATCAGATCTTCCAAAATTGTTGACTCTTCCCTTTCTGACCATTCAATGATGACATTACTAGCTCAACGGCCAATAGGGAATGGGACACGACACCGCTGGCGACTTCGGGAGTCACTACTATCTGACCCGGTACATTGTTCATTATTGGAGGCAGATATCAAGGAATACTTTCTCCTCAATACTTCTGAGGAAGTTACCCCCTCCACTATCTGGGCTGCCCATAAGTCAGTTATTAGGGGGAAATTGATACAGTTGGCTTCTAAACTTAAAGCGGCCCACAAAGCGGACACATTGAAACTTTCAGAGGACTTTCACATGAAGGCGAAAGCGCACAAACGCAACCCCACATCTACCTCCCTCGCAAAGCTTGACTCGGCCCGTGCCCTTCTGAACTTATCTCTGACCACAGCTGCAGCACAACATCTCCACTGGACGGGGGCTAAATTTTACGCTCAAAAAGATAAAATTGGGTCCCGTCTAGCAACCAAACTAAATCCCAAACAGCGTACGTATGCTTTCCCTAAACTCAAGGTAGCTTCTGGGGATCTCTCGCAGAATCCGTCCAAAATTATGCAAGCCTTCCTACACTTTTACTCAGATTTATATAAAAAGAACACTAACCCCACATCTGCTCACAGGGAAAGGTTTCTCAAAGGCCTCCCTTTGCCATTATTAAGTAAAGAACACAGTGACCTTTTGGAGACTCCGTTCACCCAAACTGAAGTCCTTGATACCATTAAGCGTCTTAAATTGGGCTCCTCTCCGGGCCCGGACGGATTCTCCACTGGGTACTATAAAAAATTTGGACACTGTCTAGCCCCTCATCTCACTAAACTGTTCAACTCTCTCAGGAATGGAGCCCCGTTAGATCCGGACTTAAATTCAGCATATATTTCGGTCATTCCGAAACCCGGAAAGGACACTAGTGAGGTTTGCAACTATCGGCCCATCTCGCTTATAAACAACGATATAAAAATTATGACTAAGATTATGGCTAACAGGATGACAGGTTTCATCTCCTCGTATATCCATAAAGATCAGGTGGGCTTCATTCCTGGGAGGCAGGGAACAGACCAAATTAGGAGAGCTATTGACATTGTTTCGCTACTCAAATCGCAATGGGACGGCAACCCACCCCAAAAAGGATTCCTTCTTTCCATCGACCTACACAAAGCGTTCGATTCCATCGATTGGGCATACCTGTCTGATATCCTGCAGAGATGGGGATGTGGTTCACATTTTCTTAACATTATCAATTCGCTCTACTCTAGCCCCTCTGCACAAGTTCGCCTGATGGGCAGATACTCCGAATCTTTCCCCATAGGTAGGGGAACCAGACAGGGATGCCCACTATCGCCTCTCCTTTTTGCGATAGCAATCGAAACGCTGGCAATCGCACTGAGATCTAATCCGGACATCAAGGGGGTTTTCTGCGGTTCGCAAGAACATAAATGCGCGCTCTATGCAGATGACCTCCTTCTCTTTGTCTCCTCTCCCCTGACTTCTATGCCCCTGATTCTGCGCACCCTTTCTGAGTTTAGTAGGGTTTCCGGCCTCCGAGTCAATATGTCCAAGTCGATAGCATTAAACATAACAGTCCCCCCAGACCTCCTTAAACAAATCTCCTCCAATTTTACCTTCTCCTGGGCCACTTCGATGATCCCATATCTAGGCGTACAACTAACATCAGATGTGAATAGTCTGTTTAGAGCAAACTACCCCGCTATGATAAATAAATGCAAAGGTGATATGAATGGGTGGTCTAAATGTGGTCTATCCTGGCTGGGCAGGCTTCACGCGGTCAAAATGACTCTCCTCCCGAGGTTACTATACCTTTTCCGCTCCCTACCAATCCCGGTCCCTAAACAATTTCTCGACAAAATGCAATCAGATATCCTCCGCTTTATTTGGGGGAAGAGGGGTTACAGATGCCCGGCTGAGATACTCTACCGCTTGAGATCGCAGGGTGGCCTTGGTCTCCCCAATCTTTGGGGGTACTATAGGGCATCTCAACTAGCCCAAATCTCTATGGCATACTCTCGGACTACTCAGCCGGACTGGCTTTCTATGGAACGTAAGGCAGTACCCTCGAACACCATAGATTACCTGTTGGGTTGTTCTCCTGATCGCAGACCGGCCGTTATGGCTCCCACTCTATCGCACTCCCTTGCTCTCTGCTCCAAACTCTACACGTTCAATCCATTATATCACCCATGAGACCCCTATCACACCTGTTCCACAATCCGGACTTCAGCCCGGGGATGGAAATCGAAGCTTTTAAATGGTGGACAGATAAGGGCCTATATCGAATTGGGCACTTTCTCTCCCATTCGGGCCCCATCACTCATGCACACTGTAGGAAGAAACTAGATATGCCTGACTCTGAATTTTTACGCTTCTCACAGATTTCACACTTTCTCCACTCCATCTGGCTCTCTAAACCCTTACCACCTTCTATAACCCCATATGAACACTGGTGTGTCAACCTCATGGATCAGAAGGGAGGAATTTCATTGATCTATGCAGCGATTATGCATAAAGAGACCAAACCCTCCTATGCCCGAGCCTGGGAAGAAGACGTGGACAACACCTGGGACTCTGCAATATGGTTCCGCGCTGCCAATAGAGCTTTCAAAGGTATCCTCAACGTATCCCTTATTGAAGCTAGTTTGAAAGTACTGATCAGGTGGTATTATGTTCCCTCCAGGCTTGCCAGAATGTTTCCAGGCACGTCACCAGACTGTTTTAGGGGCTGTGAAATGGAGGGCTCCATGCTTCACACATGGTGGGCCTGTCCTCGTATCCGTCCGTTTTGGCGGAAGGTATTTTGTACTATTCGCAAAGTAACTGGTACTACTGTAGCTCCACACCCTAGCTCAGCCCTGTTCAATCACCTTATACCGGGACTTTCTAAACCATTACAGACCTTATCATTTTTTCTCTTATTGGGGGCCAAAATAACGATAGCCAAAGCCTGGAAGAAACATACTGTCTCCTTCCACATGTTCAAGACGAAAGTCACATGGATCATGGTTCAAGAACAGACAGTAGCCAAACTTAATGACAAACTAGAGAAGTTTCAGTTTACATGGGAACCATGGGCCACGTTCTGCAATATTTCTCTCATCCCTGGAATACAACCTGGTGCACTGAACTCCGGAATGACTCTTTGATTACTCTTACCTATTCCCCCCCCTCTACCTTCTCACATGTTTTTTCTCTCCCCCTTCTCTACTACGCCTCTCTTGGCGAGACTGGTTAGGGCACACGCTGATAGTCTACTCAACTCTTAACTTGTGCAGATCCCTCTTTTGGTTTATTGTTATCCTCTCTCACTGGTTCCAATTTTCTGGTAAAGGGGGCCTCGGAGAGAACTTGTCAGGCACTTCTAGGGGTTCCCTCTCGTGGGTGTCAGCAAGATCCCTAACGGGGCACTCAGGAACCTGGGAACTTCTGGACCTATACTGATATTGAAACTGGCTGATATTAGACGGAACCATGTACTGTTCTGCACCTTAGATTGCCCTCCCACATCTATGTTTAAGAACTGGAACTTTTCTACTGCTATACATAATGCTAGGTTCTGTTAATTTTACTGATTGGCCTTGTAAGTACCTGCGTGTACTTACAAGCATGTCTCTACTTTGTTATTGCAAAAAATTTTCAATAAAAATGTTTTAAATACTAAAGTAAACTGAGCAAACTCAATGTGCATTTTCATTCATAGCTTGGTGATATTCAGTGTCTGTGGATTTTATTTAGGTTTAATTCAGATCCAGCTTGTAAACTGGTCACTACTTTTATCATGTATAGGTTATGTTTACTTTTTAAAGGGAATTAATTGTTTATGTATATGTATTACCTTCAGGGATAAAAAAAAAATTCTTAAAAAAATGTGTTATGTATGTGTTTTTTCCATTTACTTATTTTTTCTAGCAAGTAGTGCTTTTTATTTCTTTTTACATGTTTACCATTCTACTTTGCCTAACAAACCATGATATTTACAGAAATAGTATTTACAGAAATGTTTCACTTCCTACTACCTTTTAAGCCCCCAATAACCCTACAAACAAGTCCCGGGAGGGTCTGAAATGAGTCAGCAGGATATAATGTCTTTGCCACTCTCTTGGTGTACCACTACAATTTACAGAGCTCAATAGTTCAAGCTCAAATTTACACATGCAACTGAATACCATTGAGATGAACTCAACTTTCTTCCTCCCCATCTCCCTCTGCTCTGTATGGCTCCATACAAACTTTGAAAGGTTTATGCAATGCTCTCTTTAAAAAACATATATAACTCTGTGCCATAGGTGCATCCTGATGTTTTTTGTGAAATAATTATTTTAAATAGGAGTAAAGCAAACAAAGATAGAAACATTGGGTAAAATGTATAAATGTTTTCATGTGACATCTGTAATTGTAGCACTACTATAAACTTTATATGCTGGCAAATATACTGTTGCTTACAAAGATCAAACCTTTCAGGATCTAGTTATGAACAATTGGGAATGCAAAAAATGTGCACCATTTTTAAAACGTATCCCTCATAGGGCTTACTGTGAAGTAAGATACTCAGAAATACATTGCTGCTCTTGGTAAATTACTAATATTGAAAAGTTGTAGATTAAAAAAAAACATATCCTACAAAAATAGCTATAAAAGAAAAAGGGCAAACTGAGAAAGAAGGAATGGCTGCTGAGGCGCAATGGGCCTAGGTCCCAATTAATGTAACACAATGGGATCGAATCCCCCACTACCCTTGCCCTTTAACCCATTAAATAAGACACTTACAACCATTATGTTGGAAAGGGCAAGGCCAGAGCTTTATTAAATCCAACACATACCATGTAAACATATTTAACCAGTGCCAGTCAGTCGTACTGTGAGCACTCAACCAATAGAGGGAAGTGGGGCCTGAGGGTGGGCAGCTCCTCCAACCAAATTCCCTGAAAGACACAGAATTCCCTGGGGCACACAGTCCCTGAGCTCAGGCCCATACCATCCCCCATATTTCAATCAATCAATCATTCCCCTTGTCCCAGCACCTAGCCATGCCCCCATCAGTAAAGGCTCTCTTTCCCTAAGGAGGTGGCTCAAGAGGCCTTCATTAGACATACATTTTTGTCTTTCCGATAAGCATCCTTATCAGGGAGGAATACAAGCAGTGATGAACAACAGACCATTGGAGTGAGAAGATCTAAGGTTTACTAACTGGGGAATAAGCTGAAGCCTTTAATCCCCAGTTCAGTCCTGATAAATCCACAAGTCATTGAAGATAAAGGGCAGGTCCTTAGCTCCTCCATCAAAGAGGGAAACCATTGATGTTTAATAATTCACAATCATTGATAAAACATCAGACTCTATGATATGCATAATACAGTCAATGTGAGATGATGAAATGGTGTACACTAATATAATTTTGTTTGGAAATAAACATTTTCTGTTAGTTTTTAAAGGCTTGATTAATGTATGTTCCTGTTTTCTTTTGAGATATATAAAAAATAAATAGCATAAAATCATAAAAAATATTCAGAAGGTACTGTAGTTAGTCCACCTCTTTGTTTTCGATTACGATCCTCGATTACAAAGAATATCCTATGGGCATTTCTGCTTGGGCAGTGATTATAGGACATGTACCAGCAAGGTATGTATTATTTTTGTGAATATATTTGTAAGTAAAAAAAAAAAAATTCTAACTAATCTATCTAAACTCAAGAACAAAAATGTGGCTGCATTCTTTTTCTTTTTTTTTTCTTTATTTTTCCCTTTATTTTCACCTGATGAATCTGGCACTACCTCACTTTCTATCCTAGGGTGACAACACTCCCTCTCTCTACTATATAAAGAGAGAAGCAGCTAGTCATTCTTGGACAGGACGTATGTTAGGACTACAGACCACCCCCTCAACTCATCTTCAAAACACAAGGGGAGTTGATTTGTAGTCCACAGAGAGAACAAGGAACAATGTTAACTGATAATGCAGCACAGAGCACCGAAAGCTATCAGCTTACAAGAGTTCAGGCAGGATTAATAGCTATTTTTTTATCAGCAGCTATATAACAAAACACTGGTAAATTTAACAGTCTGAGAGGAACAAATAAGAGAAGTTCACACTTTACATTAACTCTGCCATTAAAATTTTCAGTCCTTCAGTTGCAGCCATTCCTTGCAGATAACAAACTACAGATAAATTCGTCTTTTTGCACCCAGAGGTTAAGTGTAGCTGGGTCATTGCTACAGTTGACAATGGCCTGCTGTGTATTTTTGAATGCCTACAAAGTTCTGTTCTTGCCTGAGCATCAAACATAGACAGGAGAGACAGGATAACCAGACCAGTTTTCTCTGAAGCAGTGTAAGTTTCGTCAACAAAATTAACACTATTTTAGTCGACTAAAATATGACTAAAACAATTCAGATGACTAAAATATGACTAAAACAATTCAGATGACTAAAATATGACTAAAACTAAAATGGCATTTTCGTCAAAACACTATGACTAAAACGGAATCAACTAAATGTAAAAATGAACACTGCACTACTACATAAGTATAAGTAGGGGGGCATCTACTAAGCTGCTAAAAGTAAAAAAAATTAAAGAAAAAGGCCTTTATTTCTTTTTTTCTTAATATTTAATATTGGTAATATGTTCAGGTAATATGTGAAATGGCATTACAGCCAATAGAGTTTACAGTTTTTTTTACATTTTAACCACTTGCTTACTGGGCACTTAAACCCCCCTCCTGCCCGGACCAATTTTTAGTTTTCAGCGCTGTCACACTTTAAATGGCAATTGCGTGATCATGCTAAGCTGTACTCAAATGAAATTTCTATCATTTTTTTCACACAAATGGAGCTTTCTTTTGGTGGTATTTAATCACCACTTGGGTTTTTATTTTTTGCTAAACAAACAAAAAAAGACAGAAATAAAATAAAAATAAACATGTTTCATAGTTTGTTATAAAATTTTGCAAACGGGTAATTTTTCTCTTTCATTGATATTCGCCAATGAGGCTGCACTGATGGGCACTGATGGGCTGCACCGATAGGCACAGATAAGGTAACACTGATAGGCACAGATAAGGCGACACTGATAGGCACTGATAAGACGGCACTGATGGGCCCTTTTAGCAGCTTAGTAGATGCCCCCTACTTATTCTTATGTAGTAGTGCAGTGTTAATTTTTACATTTAGTTGATTTCATTTTAGTCATAATGTTTTGACGAAAATGCCATTTTAGTTTTAGTGGCACTGATGAGTGGCACTGATGGGTGGCACTGATGGGCAATGATAGATGTCACTGATGGGCACTGATAGGTGGCACTGATGGGCACTGGTAAGGGGCACTGATGGACTTTGGTAGGTGGCACTGAGGGGCACTGGTAGGTGGCACTGATGGGCACTGGTAGGTGGTATTGATAGGCAGCACTGGTGATGAGGCACTGATTGGTGACATTTATATATGTCACTGTGGTCACTGATAGGGGACACTGTGGGCACTGATAGGTGACACTCTGGGCACTCATTGGGGGTACTGTGGGCACTGGTAGGTGGCGCTGGTGGGCACTGGTAGGCGGCACTGCTGTGCACTGGTAGGTGGCACAGAAGAGGCTCTCCATGATCGGGACTGATGTCCCTTTCACAGCCGCCGGTGATCAGCTTTCTTTTTTTCTCCTCACGCTACCAGCGTGAGCAGAAAAATAGACAATTAGTGGCTCTGTTTACATCACATGATCAGCTGTCATTGGCTGACAGCTGATCAGGTGGTGAGGGGGATCGACCCCTTACTCTGATTTGTGATCAGCCGAGTCTCATAGACTCGCTGATCACAGAGCGTGCCACTCGAGCACGGGAGCTGATCACAGAGCAGGCCTTTTGAGCATGGGAGGAGGTCCATGGATGCCATCCCGGCAAAGTAGGTCCGCGCTGTTATCTTTCGGCTATAGCGTGGACTGGAAAAGGTTAAAGTTGCACTTCTGCTTGTTTATGAAACTTGATTTTATTTATAAAGATGTAATATATCACAATGACTAAATCTGTGTCTGTAATGCATGTTCAAACCTTAATACCATCAATAATAACATGTTAATAGATTTGTACTCCAGTAGTATGTAATGAGTTTGGCAATTCTAGAGAAATGTATAAACTCTTTGCGCCGGCCACACGCAAATATACGGCCTCTTGGCGGTTGGGCTTTGGCGCAGAGTGGCCACATATTTGCATGCATTAGTGCAAATACTGCTGTGCCGAGAGCACATGCCCTGCGCGCTCTCGACACAGTTACTGGTGGCTAACCAAAAGCTCCTGATTGCTGTTTGCATTCGGGAGCTTTCCGATCATGTGTGACCACCGTGAAAGCCAATCATGGCAGTCACATAATCATAAACCTCGCCTCCCAGCATCCTAAACTCTTTAAAGGGCCAGTTGGTGCCAGCTCCAAGGGGATAAATAATGCATAACAATTTAATTAAACCCATTATATTTTAGTCAACTATAATGTATTGGAGATTTTTAGTCAACTAAAATGTACTGGAGATTTTAGTCGACTAAAATACGACTAAAGCCTCATACACACAATCGGATTTTCCGACGAGAAATGTGTGATGACAGGCTGTTGGCGGAAAATCCAACCGTTTGTACGCTCCTTTGGACAAGTGTTGTTGGATTTTCCCGCGGACAAATGTTGGATCGCAGGTTTTAAAATTTTCCGTGGACAAATGTCTGTTGTTGGATTTTGTGTACACAAGTCCGTCGGATAAAAGTCTAAGGTACAAACACGCATGCTCAGAAGCAAGGACGAGCCAGAAGCGGTCGGTCTTGTAAACTAGCGTTCGTAATGGAGAATTAACATTCGCGACGCGACAAATTATGAAATATCGAAACAGCGCACAATTCTCTTCTTCTTTAATAGGATAAAAATTAAGCTGCTTTGCTGGTGATACTGATGGAGTTATTGCAAACAAATTTTCAAAGGCTTTTTTTTTTCCAGTGATATAAAGAATAATATTATAACGCTTTTTTTTTTTATTTGGGCAAGTTACCACAACACCATTATCCCATAGTTTTTAAGATCAAAGATACAACTATGTTGGTGTCCCTTGTCAATTTTACATTGTATTTTTTTAAATGCAACTGCCTACTACCGAACTGTCATTTGAAGTAAAACACACAGCCAAGTATTATTCTCCACAATTTTTTTATTGTGCATTAAAAAAAGAAAACAAATAATTAGACATGTTATCTGCCAATATAACTTAACCAAAAAATGCATTCTATGCATCGAAAACTATAGAAAATATACCAAATCAAATCATTATTCAACCAAAAAAATTACGTCAAATCAATAACTCCAAGGCCAATAATAAATAACATGTTATCTCCGCTGATTCCGCAACATGGCTGGTTGACAAACGGCCGCTCAGAAACTAACTGAAAACCGCAAAATGAAAAGCGCAAAATGAAAAGTGCAAAATGAAAAGTGCAAAATGAAAAGTGTGAATCAACACTCACCAAACTTCTACTAACATGAAATTATCAGAAGGAGCTGAAAAACAACCTAGTACGTCACTACGTTTGTATTTGTTGGCCAACAATTCCTTTGCCGTTTGTAGGCAAGACAAGTTTGGGCCAACAAAAGTCCACAGTTTTGTTGGCCAACAATCCGATCGTGTGTACGAGGCTTAAAACCAAAATGATTCAGATGACTCAAATACCACTAAAACCAGTGGTGGTTTTTTTTTGGGTGGGGGGAGGGTGGCAAAAAATCCACCAGCCGCCACCCCTCCTGTCAGGTGTCATAGGCAGAACCCCCCACTGGTCAGTCAGGGCCCCGCACTTACCCCATCTCGTGGACGGCTTCTCTCTGGGCTATGGGCTCGTCTCGGTTCCCCAGCGCCCCTTCCTCCTGGCGGCCAATCCGGTCGGATCTCCTTTCGGCCAATCGGGTGATGGGTCTCATGACCTGCTTCCTGATTGGCTGGGAGGAGAGTCAGTGTTACAATAGTGAATGTTAATTCGCTATTGTAACACAACTGGGTGGGCTCGGAGCGCAGTGAAGCCTATTAGAGCCTCTGGCTCTAATCATGTGCTTCCAACCCCCCCCCCCCCCCCCCATTGGAATCCATGCATCCGGTGCCCTGCATGTAGATCAGGGGGCCAGACGTCCCTAATGGACTGGCCGACACTGACTAAAACTAAAATGGCATAGTCAAAAGACTATGACTAAAACTAAAAAAAAAATTAACACTGCACCAAAGCCAACAAAGTTCACAGCATTTTTATGCATCACGAAATTTAGAAATATTTTTTTTAAACCTGAACCCCAGGAAAAAAAAAATAATACCCTTGCAGTGGGGCTCCCTGTAGCACTGCAAGGGCTAAATGCTCATTTATACCTAAGCTACCAGTACAAAGAACTTTAAATTACAGTTTGCAGGAGGGAGATCATTTCCTATTTCGACAATATTGTATGTTTTTAAAGTGGTTGTAAAGCCTAAACATTTTTTACCTTAATGCATTCCTTGCATTAGGGTTACATTTTTTTAGGTGCAACCATCCCCCCTCACCCCCTCCCCCTTTTACTAACCAGATCCCTCTTTCGATCCAGCGCCGTGCACGTCTGCAGCTCTTCTCTCCCCTCACTTCTGGGTCTCACTAGATTTGCTGGTTCCCAGTGCTGTCAATCAAAGCCAGTGACAAGGGAGCAGGAGGCGGGGCCAAGTCCTGATGTATGTGTCAATGGACACAGCAACGGGACTCGGGTGGGTGCACACATGAGTGCCTCTATAGGAAGCGGATTCCCATAGGGGCACTGGACAGAGGGGAGGGGTCAGGAGCACTGGCAGGGGACCCAAAAAGAGGAGGTTCATGGCCGCTCTGTGCAATTCCATAAAAAAAAATATGTTTTATTGGTCTGATTTATTATTGCTGTAACGTTAAATGACCCTGCTTATCTCAAACTGCCTTCATTGGCAACCATTGCATTGACCCTGAACCCAGCAGCTCTTCAGTAGTCATCCAGTACTAAGCAGCACACTGTTTCTCCCATGGTATGCATGAGGAAATCATTCAAAGTGGACTCATCCCAGCAGGCTCTGCTGTGTGATGGAATAAGGACCAGACAAAGACCACAGAATTTTAATTAAGAAATCTCTGTGTTTGCACTGCTAAGTTCGCAAGAATACTCAACTATACTCAATTATAACAAAGACTGGCATCACCAATGGCTTCATACATATATTAAGGCAGACGGGGCACAGAATTACCTACCGTAATAACCAGATTTTTTTATTATACATAATTAAAAGGAACTCAACTGGCATTGCTTGTAAAGAAGTCAATAGACATTTGAGGGCTGCTGAACAGTAGGACACAACCCGACGGTCATAACATGTTTTGTTCATCTGACACAGCATATGTGTGTATGACAGGCGGGCACATGGAATCACTCCCGTGTCCCCACACTGAAAATATATGCAATACAGTATATATAAGGCCAAAAAGTAAATTCTCATATACGCTTTCACATGTTAATATCATTTCAAAAATAATTTGCAATATCTTTGAAGACTTCAGCTTTTTTTTTAAAATGATATCTGATGATCCTGCGATGAAAGTTCTTTTTGCTGTTGTTGGTTCAGTTAATTTCTCCCAATTGTGCCCCAGTGTTGTCACGCTGATACACAGGCTTCTGATGGTAATTATAAATGGTCATTTCAACACACACATTGCACAGGCATGGTTACATCAGGAAACCCGACCTGAGAAATGCCATGTGGTCATTACTGCAGGGCATGCATGTAGACAGGAAGTAAATTCAAATAGGCTGCTGGAGGTTAGAACTGAGATATACAGTGGTGTGAAAAAGTGTTTGCCCCTTTCCTCATTTCCTGTTCCTTTGCATGTTTGTCACACTTAAGTGTTTCGGAACATCAAACCAATTTAAACAATAGTCAAGGACAACACAAGTAAACACAAAATGCAATTTGTAAATGAAGGTGTTTATTATTAAAGGTGAAAAAAAATCCAAACCATCATGGCCCTGTGTGAAAAAGTGATTGCCCCCCTTGTTAAAACATACTATAACTGTGGTTGTCCACACCTGAGTTCATTTTCTCTAGCCACACCCAGGCCTGATTATTGCCACACCTGTTCACAATCAAGGCATCACTTAAATAGGAGCTGCTTGACACAGTAAGGTCCACCAGAAGATCCTTAAAAGCTACACATCATGCCGAGACCCAAAGAAATTCAGGAACAATTGAGAAAGAAAGTAATTGAGATCTATCAGTCTGGAAAGGGTTATAAAGCCATTTCCAAAGCTTTGGGAATCCAGCGAACCACAGTGAGAGCCATTATCCACAAATGGCGAAGACATGGAACAGTGGTGAACCTTCCCAGGAGTGGCCGGCCGCCCAAAATTACCCCAAGAGCGCAGCGACGACTCATCCAAGAGGTCACAAAAGACCCCACAACAACGTCCAAGGAACTGCAGGCCTCACTTGCCTCAGTTAAGGTCAGCGTTCATGCCTCCACCATCAGGAAAAGACTGGGCAAAAATGGCCTGCATGGCAGAGTTCCAAGGAGAAAACCACTGCTGAGCAAAAAGAACATCAAAGCTCGTCTCAATTTCTCCACAACACATCTTGATGATCCCCAAGACTTTTGGGACAACATTCTGTGGACCGATGAGACAAAAGTGGAACTCTTTGGAAGGTGTGTGTCCAAGTATATCTGGCGTAGAAGGAACACTGCATTTCAAAAAAAAACATTATACCAACAGTAAAATATGGTGGTGGTAGTGTGATGGTCTGGGGCTGTTTTGCTGCTTCAGGACCTGGAAGACTTGCCGTGATAAAAGGAACTATGAATTCTGCTGTCTACCAAGAGATCCTGAAGGAGAATGTCCGACCATCTGTTCGTGTACTCAAGCTGAAACGAACTTGGGTTCTGCAGCAGGACAATGATCCTAAACACACCAGCAAGTCCACCACCGAATGGCTGAAGAAAAACCAAATGAAGACTTTGGAGTGGCCTAGCCAAAGTCCTGACCTGAATCCTATTGAGATGTTGTGGTATGACCTTAAAAAGGCCGTTCATGCTCGAAAACCCTCTAATGTAACTGAATTAGGACAATTCTGCAAAGATGAGTGTGCCAAAATTCCTCCAGGACGCTGTAAAAGCCTCATTGCACGTTATCGCAAACGCTTGGTTGCAGTTGTTGCTGCTAAGGGTGGCCCAACCAGTTATTAGGTTTAGGGGGCAATCACTTTTTCACACAGGGCCATGATTGGATTTTTTTTCACCTTTAATAATAAACACCTTCATTTACAAATTGCATTTTGTGTTTACTTGTGTTGTCCTTGACTATTGTTTAAATTGGTTTGATGTTCCGAAACACTTAAGTGTGACAAACATGCAAAGGAACAGGAAATGAGGAAGGGGGCAAACACTTTTTCACACCACTGTAGGTGATTAGTAAAGGGAAAGTAATGGATTAAGGCAGTGATTCTCAAACTGTGTACCGTGGCACACTAGTGTGATGTGTGAGATTTGCTGGTGTGCCCTGGGAGTTTTGAAAAATATTTAAAATCGCTAGCGTTTTGAAACCTTGAACATATCAAAAAATTAAATGGTAAATCAATGTTGCAAAAGTTAAAAAAGTAACATATATAAAAAAAACGCAATCTCTGTCAGTCCATCATTGGTTCCTTTCTTAACACGAGACTTGCGTGAGATCTTGGGAGAACTCGATCATTCTAATTATATTAAAATAATAGAGACCGTCCCATTTCAAATTTGGTGCGTATAAAAAAAGTTTGTTCATTGTTTAGCGATAGAGAAATACTTAATCATGTCTGGAACTCTGAAAGAGAAATGAAACGCAAGGAAGCAAGCGAAAGTACAAAGAAGATTACAATGACTTCAATCTGATTTGCTCTCGAAAGCAGGCACATTATTCACATTAAATTTAAAATTTAATATTTACGTAAAAATAAATACGTTCGACTTGAACATTGGACTCATCCCTACTCTCCCCTACAATGATCCCTGTAGGACTGCTCTCAAGGTTAACTAAGGCACCTAGTGGCCAAACTGGGTTACAACGCTGGGTACTTCTGTGTCCCTACTGTACAATACTTATTAGACTAGTATTAACAAGCTAAAGACCTACAAGTAGGTGCTCATATAATAACAGATATTAATGGTGGATGAAAAAAATGAATCAGTCATCCAGAAAACCATGATTTATGTCCATCAAGTTCTCTGTCTTTACTGCAGCAAAATGTCTATGTTGGGATCCTAACTTGTCACAGACTGGTGAAGTTACCTTGTACACAGTAGAAATATGTATAACCACACTGGAGAGTGCGTACATATGTATATACATGGCAAAACACAGCGTGTATCATTTTCTGGGAGTGTATGTCAGCTCTACACTGGTGGTCGTTTATATGCAGTTTCAATCCCACACTGTAAATATTTACCTTGAAAATCTCTTGTGATTTAACATAATAAATAATAAAAGACAGAATAGAGTGCAAAAGTGAAGCTCGTGAAAAAGGAACGCTGGATGCTGGTAGATTGATATACGGATGCAGGGTGCAAGGATAAATACTGATGGGAAGAAAAATATTCCCTCATGATTCCGAGTAAACATATTTTAAAAATGTTCATGTCACAGCAATCCATTTGCTTCCACAGGTGGATTTCTTCCATGAGAACAGTTTATGGCTTTTTGTCACCATATAAAACATTTATACAATCTCATCCAGAATGTTGCCACTCCTGCTCTCAAAAAAATGTCCTTGACCTAGAAGGTCAGCGGAGGAAAATAAAAGCACTATTAAACCCAAAACCAAAAATGTAATATAATGCAGTTTACCAGTCATTAGCCACTTGGCGTTCGTGCTATACCCGAAAGACTTAATTTGCTGTGAGGGCATCCCTGGAGGTCCTCCCGTGCTTAAGCGGCCTTGCAGGGTGCGTGCGGCACGCTCTGTGATCAGCAAGTCTATGAGACTCGCCTGATCACAGATCGTAGTAATGGGTCGATCCCGACCCCTTACCGCGTGATCAGCTGTCAGCCAATGACAGCTGATCATGTGATGTAAACAGAGCCGGTAATCAGCTATTTTTCCTCCTCGCTCTGATAGCCGATCATCGGCGGCTGTGAGAGGGACATCGGTCGCGATCGTGAAGGTACCTACCAGTGCCCACCAGCGCCACCTACCAGTGCCCACCAGCGCCATCTACCAGTGCCCACAGTACCACCTTTCAGTGCCCACAGTGCCACCTTTCAGTGCCACCTATAAATTAATCAGTGCGTCATAACCAGTGCTGCCTATCAATACGACCTACCATTGCCCATCAGTGCCACCTACCAGTGCCACCTATCAGTGCCCATCAGTGTCATCTATCAGTGCCACCCATCCGTGCCACTCATCAGTGCCACCCATCAGTGCCGTCTTATCAGTGCCCATCAGTGCCGTCTTATCAGTGCCCACCAGTGCCGTCTCATCTGTGCCTATAAGCGTCGCCTTATCTGTGCCGATCAGTGCAGCCCATCAGTGCCCATCAGTTCAGTCCATCAGTGCCCATCAGTGCAGCCTCATCAGCGAATATCAATGAAAGAGAAAAATTACCCATTTGCAAAATTTTATAACAAACTATGAAACATGTTTTTTTTTTCAAAAATTTCTGTCTTTTTTGGTTTGTTTAGCAAAAAATAAAAACCCAAATGGTGATTAAATACCACCAAAAGAAAGCTCCATTTGTGTGAAAAAAAATTATAAAAATGTAATTTGAGTACAGTGTAGTATGACCGCGCAATTGTTATTCAAAGTGTGACAGCGCTGAAAGCTGAAAATTGGTCTGGGCAGGAGGGGGGGTTTAAGTGCCCAGTAAGCAAGAGGTTAGATGTTGTGGCTGCATTTGTTTTTTTTAGACCTTTCTCCTCTCAGTTTTCACCTGATGGTCTTGCCAGTAACATTCCTCCTGTATTAGAATGCCCCTGTAGCACCCTCTAGTGTGCTAGAAGTATATTGGCTAGTGTTTTGTGAGAGTACCTAAATTTCCAGGCTTGGCTGGCAGCCAAGCCTGGGTGTGTTTTGATCTGGGTTGGGAGTCACTCAGAGCAGAGCTGGTGACTCACAGGAAGCATCACCCAGACCTCCCACTTCTTTCCAGAGCCTTCTAGAATATTCTGAAAAGGAAGGAAGAGAGGGGAGGTGGAGCTGTTTGGGGTGTTTTGAGGAGCCCTGACCAATCCCCAACTTGGATTGGCAGGAAGCAGACCTCCTTAAATACCCAAGGTTAGCCCAGCTGGGGAGGGGTTGGTAATCGGGTGGAAGATGGAGATGGAGTGTGCCTTTGAGGGAGCTCCCCAGTCTGGGGGGGTGACCTTGGGCCTGGTCTCGATTGCAAACGCGACCCTCTTACAACCCACGGAGGTGTCCTGACCAGGAGGCACAGGAGGATTAAGAGAGGACAGCAGGAGAACACTGCTGGGCAAGTCTCCAGGAGTTCCACAGAGGCAGCCAAGAGAGCTGCTAAGTGACACACAGACAGGAGGACTGGGGAGGCACGCCTAAGAGGACTGGGGTGAGTATTCTGGGATTGTGGTGGCATGGGCAGTGGAGAGGGGCAGCTGCAGCCAGGAGGACTGGCAATGCCTGAAGAGGTGGTGCTGGAAGCATTAGCAACATAGACAGCTAGCACTGGGCTACCTAATATTTTGCTACACTAAAGGGGCCCTGCCTGCAAAGGGCATTTGCTTTAGGCCTGGCTGGGCCACTGTCAGGCCTACAAATCAGTGCTAGCTGGCTTGGGAAGTGCAAGCAAGTGATGTGCTGGAGGTGTTGAGAATAGATACTATGCAAGCAAGTGATGTGCTGAAGAAAGAGAGGAGATTGTATATCCTGTGAGTATATATAGTTTAGTCCCAACATTGACTTTCAATCATCTGGGCATCTCATGATTTCTCCATACCTATCCAAGTTCATTCCCCTCAATAAAAAACAAAAACAAGTGCAAGGACTGTTTCATGTCTCTGGATGCTTGAAATTGTGTGCCTGGCTGGGCAGAGTGACAGTCGGACCACAACACTCAGTAACCCTTACGAGGGTACTGCTACATTTGCTGGGACGTCTGTTCACAGGTAACCTGCCAGGCATTGCCCCTTGCAACCGAAGTTGACCGAGCCAGTGAACAGCACTTTGTTACATCAATTGAGGAATTTAACTCAGGGGAAGGATTAATGTGCTCTACCTGAATTCAGTACTACAGCATTGAGTGCCATTGTTCATAGCAGCCAGCGGGAGCTGCCTTCTAAGTTATTGCTACCCTGCTTACCCAGTTTCTCAACCGTGGCTGGGACGGATATTTGTGCTTTAAATCTGTAATTCATGAGCTGTCACCCATGACAACGACCGCGGGCGATCGCACCCATGGATTATAAATATGTCCAGTGCTCTGCTATTGCTGTACATCCTGAACTTTTGTTTCAAACGCCTGCATTTTACAGGACAGTGTGCCTGGAGATGTTTACTGTTGCCCGGGGTGATCGCAGTCAGCCTAAGGGTGCCTGCAAGTGACACTGTGCTAAAAGTTTTCCCTTCAGTGAGGCATGGGTTACAAACTTTATTGTTGCTCCCGGCAATCACAAGAAAAGTCAGCAGTCATCTGCTCTCAGTTGCTTGGGCATTGTCGGTGTCGAGTGACATGCCCAGACAAGTCCTGCTAGTTCCAGTGTGCCTGCAAACTTCAGTTCGTTTAACAAGGGTGGTTAAGCAGCACATTGGGGGAGGGGCCTGCCTATCAGTTTTGCAGACACCAGCCTGTCTGGAAGCGAGGGGGCAGTGCCTTGCTCTAGAGGAGACCCAGTGTTCCCTACTAGCAGACACCATGAGGCCGAGGAGCAAGATGGTGAAGTGTGCTCATTTGTTTCCAGCGCTGCCCTGGTTGCCTGATCTGCAGGAGTGGACACCGGTGGACACTGGTGTCAGGTTGGAGCTTCGTGGGGGATTCGCCCTCGGGATGATTAAGGGGACAAAGCGTCTGTGCCTGCTGTGTCCAGAATGACGGATACCGACCGCAGTGGTCAGTGCATGGATCCGGTGCGAACACAGCGATCATTGAGCAACTCAAATTCAGATAACACAAACACACCATATGGGATTTTCTCCGCTCACCATCTACAAACAGTAGCATCCCTGAAGAAGGGGGGAGTCTTTATCCCTGAAACGCATTGGCTTAACCATGTTCTGAACTTTCATTAAATGATCACAAACTATACTCTTTGGCATTTCATTGAA
The DNA here is from genome assembly GCA_028564925.1 of Lithobates sylvaticus. Classification (NCBI taxonomy): domain Eukaryota; kingdom Metazoa; phylum Chordata; class Amphibia; order Anura; family Ranidae; genus Lithobates; species Lithobates sylvaticus. The sequence continues at coordinate 86,653,181 of CM053031.1, forward strand.
TATTGGGCTCTCCCCCCCTCTTCTACCCACCCCCCTATTCACATGGGAAACGACCTTTAAGGCCATACCCAAAGGTAGCAGCCCATGCCCTCAAAAATTGTTTACCATCTTCTTCAAACTGTAGTGGGGCAGCAAGCAATGGAAGAGAACTCTTCCACCCTACCACTACCATCACCCAACCATCGACATAGATACGACTGAGTTAGTCCAGTACGCTCTCCAACCCTACAGAAGAAAGTACCCACAGGGAGTGCCCTCACTTGTATCTATGGTAGAGACCAGGCATTTGAGAGTCAATGCAGAATTGCAGGAGAACATACACTCTGCCGAAGGCCCACACAACACTCAGAGTGACTATGCGCCCCTTGCACAAAAGCAAGAATAGGATCTAACGCTTGTCTCAGCATGCAATTTTATCTCTATTTCAGGCATGCAACAAGTCTAATTGACTAAATCAGAATTCTCTGCATCTATGTCACATTTCCTTGGACAGATTTCTCAACCAGAGTTTGATCTTGATATGGTGATAAGGCAATATTAAAATGTAGGTAAAAGCATCTCTTTCATAAATAAGATACTGCCCCTTTAAATATTGCAGCAGCGCTAAATGTCTTTGATTTCTTTTTGAAAAAGTTCATAAAAGCACATCATGATAACCAAAATACAGTCTGAATTGGTGCATAAAAAATCCTACTCGTGATAAAACAGTGAAACTTCCACCCAGTGAAATATGGGCATTTCAATCAATATCCCTGTTACCAGCCATCTCGTCAGCACGTCCTCCTCCTAGCCGCCTGCAGGTACCAGAGCAGATCCACTCCAAACCCCAGCATAAAATGAAACAAATGGTGCAGATAGCGTAGTACAGTTTTGATATAAATTTATTAGAAATCCAATATTCCCCCCCGTAAAAAACCTGCGTACCACAATAAAATGATAAACAGCTTTGTAAAATGTAAGTGGAGTGCACTCTGCCTGTTTGCTGTGTTCCGTCCACCGGAAACTAGCGCCAAACCGCTGTGTAGAAGCCGCTGTCACACTTCCTGGTATAGTTGGCCCGGCTGGAGCACACTCTGGAGCGCAAACGTCACTTCCTGCAAGGTCACGACCCTGACGCGTTTCGTAACTTCCGGACGTCGTCTAAGGGTGTGACCTCGCTGGCGGAAGTGCCCTTTATGTATGTATATCAATAGCGGAACCTCCAATCCGGGTATACCATACTATAATAGGCATTCATAATGGCCAATCTGGACTAGCGATTCTACTTCCTATTACTGAATACCTATTTCACTGTCAGCATTAAAACGATCAGTCTATAAATTAATGAAACGATATTGGGCGTATTTTACATTTTCCATTACATATATCCGGTCACATTCTATGGTAGATGGGATGATTATGACATCGATCCAGAGTCAAATTGTGCAATACTTATATTCTGCATTGGGCTATTCAGCTCCGATATTGCATGACAGTGTATGGATGTGAGTGTTGAATTTAGCAGATATATAGGTATATAACCCATTGTGTGGCAATTTAAAATCACCCCGTAGGACCAATACACATACTGCATCTAGAAAAAGGGGACCGATAATCGGCCGACCATCTTACGGTGTATGGTATCATTTTTTTGATTTGTATGTTAATTATGCATCCATATGACCACCTCAGGCGATATTTGAGCCGCAATAGTTGCTTGTATATCTTATACCTTGTATGATTAAATGTGGTCACATGATTGATCGTGCATAAAAATCATTATTAAAAACCTACATATGAAATGTCCACATAAAATGACCGATAAAAATGTTCCCAATAAAACCACATACAATATTTAAAATCCATATGTGTAAAAATAAGCGGGAGAAAATAAAAAATAGAAGATAAAAAATAGAATAATACTCTCATGTTACAGGCTAAAAATGTATATATATATATATACACATTCATAGCTAAAAATCCCATAAAATCTTGGTATATAGTAACACACATATAAAAATATATAAAATATAAATATATGCAGTACAAAATCAATGGGCCCCAAATCATATAATATTATACTCCTCCCCCACCTGCCGTGACCTATAGTGCCAGTGACCCTAAATTGATAAATATGTTAAAAGCTATATTAAAAAACTATATTAAACTATATATAAATATATAAATGTATGATTATATTAAAGCAGCTTCAATCGGTGGGGCGGACCCCATATAATTTGTATCATCCTGTGTCTCTGAATAGTGTATCACGTATCGCTTATAAAACAATTGATGTCCAGTTCGACGTTTAAGCCTTTGGGTACCAAAACATCTACCGAATAGATCCAGTGAGTTTCACGTTTCGATAACTCACAAATTAAGTTAATACCTCTCCAGTGGGGCTGGATCTGTTCAACCCCCAAAATAGCAGACCCGATGCATCCATATCGTGTTTGAGCTTAAAATGCAGAGACACATTTTGGTCTTTGTACCCAATTTTAATATTATGTATGTGCTCTGCAATTCGCACTCGCAATTTTCTTTTAGTTCGTCCAATATAAATGAGACCACATGGGCATTTTAATGCATAGACCACATGTGTGGTGTTACACGTAATGAACTGTTCGATTGTAAATGTTTGATTATTGACTGGTGAGATGAATGTTTCCAATGCTCTGCTGGGAGTGGCCACTTCTCTGCACGCCTTGCATCTTCTGCATGCGAAGAACCCGTTCTGATCCCAGAACATTGGTGGTCGTTTTGGAGGATCTACAATTTTCCTCACGATTTTGTCTCCAAAGCTAGTGGCTTTCCTGTAGATGAATTGCGGCACTAGTGGTAATTCGGTTTTCAATTTTTTATCCAGCAATAACACATGCCAGTGTTGTTTGAATATGTTTTCAATTTCCCTATACTAGGCATGAAAACCCGAAATGAAACCCCATTCTTTGTTGGTGGTATTTCTACTGATCTCCTTCGGTTGTTGTGTAGGCATATCTTCCTTTTCAGCCAGACAGGTGGATCTTGGTATCTTCCCCACCTCTTCTACCACTTTCTCCAGAATATCCGGGTTATAACCTTTTGTTGCAAACCTTTCGGTCAAGATATTGGCCTGGCAGATGAAGTTAGCTTCTTCCGAACAGTTTCGCCGTACTCGCATAATTTGACCTTTCGGTATGTTCTTGAGCCATTGTGGGTGGTGTCCACTTGTTATAGGCAGATAGCTGTTCCTATCCGTTTTTTTGAAGAATACCTTTGTTTACAAAATTTTCTCCTTTTCTGTATATCGTAACATCCAGATAGTTGATTCCCTCCTTACTTCTTTCCGATGTTAAAATCATGTTGCGATCATTTTTATTTAAAAACTCTAAAAACATGTTTAAATCACACTCTGTTCCCGCCCAGATAAAAAACAGATCATCTATAAAACGTTTGTAAAAAAGGAGCTCAGATGGCTGTTTATTAAAAATCGTCTTATCTTCCCATTCCGCCATGAACAAATTTGCGAAACTCGGCGAAACTGTTCGGAAGAAGCTAACTTCATCTGCCAGGCCAATATTTTGACCGAAAGGTTTGCAAGAAAAGGTTATAACCCGGATATTCTGGAGAAAGTGGTAGAAGAAATGGGGAAGATACCAAGATCCACCTGTCTGGCTGAAAATAAAGATATACCTACACAACAACCGAAGGAGATCAGTAGAAATACCACCAACAAAGAATGGGGTTTCATTTCGGGTTTTCATGCCCAGTATAGGGAAATTGAAAAAATATTCAAACAACACTGGCATGTGTTATTGCTGGATAAAAAATTGAAAACCGAATTACCACCAGTGCCGCAATTCATCTACAGGAAAGCCACTAGCTTTGGAGACAAAATCGTAAGGAAAATTGTAGATCCTCCAAAACGACCACCAACGTTCTGGGATCGAAACGGGTTCTTCGCATGCAGAAGATGCAAGGCGTGCAGAGAAGTGGCCACTCCCAGCAGAGCATTGGAAACATTCATCTCATCCAGTCAATAATCAAACATTTACAATCGAACAGTTCATTACGTGTAACACCACACATGTGGTCTATGCATTAAAATGCCCATGTGGTCTCATTTATATTGGACAAACTAAAAGAAAATTGCGAGTGCGAATTGCAGAGCACATACATAATATTAAAATTGGGTACAAAGACCACAATGTGTCTCTGAATTTTAAGCTCAAACACGATATGGATGCATCGGGTCTGCTATTTTGGGGGGTTGAACAGATCCAGCCCCACTGGAGAGGTATTAACTTAATTCGTGAGTTATCAAAACATGAAACTCACTGGATCTATTCGGTAGATGTTTTGGTACCCAAAGGCTTAAATGTCGAACTGGACATCAATTGTTTTATAAGCGATACGTGATACACTATTCAGAGACACAGGATGATACAAAATATATGGGGTCCGCCCCACCGATTGAAGCTGCTTTTAATATAATCATACATTTATATATAGTTTTTTAATATAGTTTTTTTTAATATAGTTTTTAACATATTTATCAATTTAGGGTCACTGGCACTATAGGTCACGGCAGGTGAGGGAGTTACCTGAGGGAGGAGTATAATATTATATGATTTTGTACTGCATATATTTATATTTTAAATATTTTTATATGTGTGTTACTATATACCAAGATTTTATGGGATTTTTAGCTATGAATGTGTATATATATATATATACATACATTTTTAGCCTGTAACATGAGAGTATTATTCTATTTTTATCTTCTATTTTTTATTTTCTCCCGCTTATTTTTACAGATATGGATTTTTAATATTGTATGTGGTTTTATTGGGAACATTTTTATCGGTCATTTTATGTGGACATTTCATATGTAGGTTTTTAATAATGATTTTAATGCACGATCAATCATGTGACCACATTTAATCATACAAGGTATAAGCAACTATTGCGGCTCAAATATCGCCTGAGGTGGTCATATGGATGCATAATTAACATACAAATCAAAAAAATGATACCATACACCGTAAGATGGTCGGCCGATTATCGGCCCCCTTTTTCTAGATGCAGTATGTGTATTGGTCCTACGGGGTGATTTTAAATTGCCACACAATGGGTTATATACCTATATATCTGCTAGATTCAACACTCACATCCATACACTGTCATGCAATATCGGAGCTGAATAGCCCAATGCAGAATATAAGTATTGCAGAATTTGACTCTGGATCAATGTCATAATCATCCCATCTACCATAGAATGTGACCGGATATATGTAATGTAAAATACGCCCAATATCGTTTCATTAATTTATAGACTGATCGTTTTAATGCTGACAGTGAAATAGGTATTCAGTAATAGGAAGTAGAATCGCTAGTCCCAATTTGCCATTTTGAATGCCTATTATAGTATGGTATACCCGGATTGGAGGTTCCGCTATTGATATACATACATAAAGGGCACTTCCGCCAGCAAGGTCACACCCTCAGACGACGTCCGGAAGTGACGAAACGCGTCAGGGTCGTGACCTCGCAGGAAGTGACGTTTGCGCTCCAGAGTGCGCTCCAGCCGGGCCAACTATACCAGGGAGTGTGAGAGCGGCTTCTAAACAGCGGTTTGGCACTAGTTTTGGACGGAACACAGCAAACAGGCAGAGTGCACTCCACTTACATTTTACAAAGCTGTTTATCATTTTATTGTGGTACGCATGTTTTTTACTGGGGGGAATATTGGATTTCTAATAAATTTATATCAAAACTGTACTACGCTATCCGCACCATTTGTTTCATTTTATGCTGGGGTTTGGAGTGGATCTGCTCTGGTACCTGCAGGCGGCTAGGAGGAGGACGTGCTGACGAGATGGCTGGTAACAGGGATATTGATTGAAATGCCCATATTTGTCATAATTCTGGTGAGTGCATCCCCAAAGGGGAATCTGATCTGCACGTGGTGTTAAAAGTGATTATCGGGTGGAAGTTTCACTGTTTTATCACTAGAAGGACTTTTTATGCACCAATTCAGACTGTATTTTGGTTATCATGATGTGCTTTTATGAACTTTTTCAAAAAGAAATCAAGGACATTTAGCGCTGCTGCAATATTTAAAGGGGCAGTATCTTATTTATGAAAGAGATGCTTTTACCAACATTTTAATATTGCCTTATCACTAGGGATGAGCCGAACACCCCCGGGTTCGGTTCGCACCAGAACCTTCGAACGGACCGAAAGTTTGTGCAAAATTGCTAATTACAACGGCCAATATGCATGTTAATGTCATAAAACAGGTTTGGGGACCCGGGACCTGCCCCAGGGGACATATATCAATGCAAAAAGAACTTTTAAAAACTAACGTTTTTTCGGGAGCAGTCATTTTAATGATGCATAAAGTGAAAAAAAAAAGTTATATTTTCCTTTAAATATGGTACCTGGGGGGTGTCTAAAGTATGCCTGTGAAGTGGCATGTGTTTCCCGTGTTTAGAACTGTCCTTGCACAAAATGACATTTGTAAAGGAAAAAAAGAAGCCATTTAAAACCACTTGCGGCTTTAATGTCATTTCTTGCCCTGGCCGCCATATGGCTGAAAATCCTTGAGAGAAATGGCATGGCTACCCCATCACCCCCCCCCCCCCACCCCAGCCCCTTTGGGTCTTGTATGGATATTAAGGGGGACCCCGCACCCAAAATAAAAAACCTATACCTACAACCCTATATACTCTGAACAGCAGTATATAGGTGGTGCAAACAAGACACGGAGGTTTGTTCTTAAGTAGAATCTGAACAGGTACATTATGAAGTGTAGCTCCATCCCAAAAAAATCTATTTTTAAGCTTTTTGGAGACCATAGGGAGGGGTTATCACCCCTGTAACATTTGCTGTCTTTGCACATCTGTTCAGAACATGTCACCTCACTTTCCATCCCAATGACAAATGTTTTTGGAAAAGTGGGGTTTTAATTGAAACAAGGATTGGTGATAAAGCATCAGTAGAGAGGAGATACCTTTTTCCCAAATTAAATCTAACATGATAGAATTTCCCTTCCTAGGGGTAGATTTCCTCTCACTTCCTGTTTTCTCTTTCCGTTTGCAAGTAGGAGTCGTTTGTAAGTTGGATGTTTGAAAGTAGGGGCCTGCCGTATATACTCTGCAGAAATTTGCCCTATTAGATGTTGGTGTAGCCACAAGACTGGTGGGCACAGGAATGGGCCCTGCTGTGAGTTAATAGATCAAGATTTGTACTTGCATGCACTTGTTGAACCGGGCAGAAAAATTGGGCCTTTGGTGGTGGTGGTGGTGGTGGTGGTGGTGGTGGACGGTGTTGCCACAAGACTGTAAGCCCTCACAGTTACTCTTGGTGGGCGCAGGAATGGGCCCTGCTGTGAGTTATTAGATCAAGATTTGTAATTGCATGCACCTGTTGAACAGGGCAGAAAAATTGGGCCTTTGGTGGTGGTGGTGGTGGACGGTGTTGCCACAAGACTGTAAGCCCTCACAGTTACTCTTGGTGGGCGCAGGAATGGGCCCTGCTGTGAGTTATTAGATCAAGATTTGTAATTGCATGCACCTGTTGAACAGGGCAGAAAAATTGGGCCTTTGGTGGTGGTGGTGGTGGTGGTGGACGGTGTTGCCACAAGACTGTAAGCCCTCACAGTTACTCTTGGTGGGTGCAGGAATGGGCCCTGCTGTGAGTTATTAGATCAAGATTTTTAATTGCATGCACCTGTTGAACAGGGCAGAAAAATTGGGCCTTTGGCGGTGGTGGTGGTGGACGGTGTTGCCACAAGACTGTAGGCCCTCATAGTTACTCTTGGTGGGCGCAGGAATGGGCCCTGCTGTGAACTATTAGATCAAGATTTGTAATTACACGCCCCTGTTAAACAGGGGCTGAAAAATTGTGCCTTAGGCATTGGTGCTGGTGCCACAACACTGCAACCCCTCACAGATACTGTACTCTTAGCACAGCAATGAGACCTGTTGCAAAGCATTGCCTAAAAATTGTAATTACACGCCCCAACAGGGGCTGAAAAATTGTGCCTTAGGCACTGGTGCCACAACACTGCAACCCCTCACAGATACTGTACTTGGAGCACAGCAGTCACACTTGTTGCGAAGCATCTTTTTAAAAAATTTTAATTACACGCCCCTGTTATACAGGGGCTGAAAAATTGTGCCTTAGGCACTGGTGCTGGTGCCACAACACTGCAACCCCTCACAGATACTGTACTCTGAGCACAGCAATGAGACCTGTTGCAAAGCATTGCCTAAAAATTGTAATTACACGCCCCAACAGGGGCTGAAAAATTGTGCCTTAGGCACTGGTGCCACAACACTGCAACCCCTCACAGATACTGTACTTGGAGCACAGCGGTCACACCTGTTGCGAAGCATCTTTTTAAAAAATTGTAATTACACGCCCCTGTTAAACAGGGGCTGAAAAATTGTGCCTTAGGCATTGGTGCTGGTGCCACAACACTGCAACCCCTCACAGATACTGTACTCTTAGCACAGCAATGAGACCTGTTGCAAGGCATTGCCTAAAAATTGTAATTACACGCCCCAACAGGGGCTGAAAAATTGTACCTTAGGCACTGGTGCTGGTGCCACAACACTGCAACCCCTCACAGATACTGTACTTGGAGAACAGCAGTCACACCTGTTGCGAAGCATCTTTTTAAAAAATTGTAATTACACGCCCCTGTTAAACAGGGGCTGAAAAATTGTGCCTTAGGCATTGGTGCTGGTGCCACAACACTGCAACCCCTCACAGATACTGTACTCTTAGCACAGCAATGAGACCTGTTGCAAAGCATTGCCTAAAAATTGTAATTACACGCCCCAACAGGGGCTGAAAAATTGTGCCTTAGGCACTGGTGCTGGTGCCACAACACTGCAACCCCTCACAGATACTGTACTTGGAGCACAGCAGTCACACCTGTTGCGAAGCATTTTTAAAAAAAATTGTAAGTTCAAGCTCCTGTTATACAGGGGCTGAAAAATTGTGCCTTAGGCACTGGTGTGGTGGCATGGATCATTGAGGAGGAGGAAGAGGATAGTCAGTGAACATAACAGGACAGTCACTCAGCATCAGCATAGGCAGTCTTGAAGGGATGTGACATTATAAATTATTCCATTATATCCGCTTCAGGTGCCTGGTAGCTGGTGGTGATCCAAGACTGATTCATTTTTATGAAGGTCAGTCGATCAACCGAGTCGGTGGACAGGCGCACCCTATGATCGGTGACAAATCCTCCAGCAGCACTGAATGTGCGTTCGGAAAGAACGCTGGAGGCAGGACAGGCCAGTAGCTCAATTGCATACTGTGCAAGCTCTGGCCAGTGATCCATCCTCAGGACCCAGTAAGCCAGAGGATTTTCGGTGGGAAAGGTGTCCAAGTCTGACCTTGCCCCTAGGTATTCCTGCACCATGAATATAGGAGCTCTGTGTGATGCCACTAACACACTAGAAGTCCTATGGGTGCTTCTGGGAAGAAAATATAGGAGCTCTGTTTGCTGCCACTAACACACTAGAAGTCCTATGGGTGCTTCTGGGAAGAAAATATAGGAGCTCTGTGTGATGCCACTAACACACTAGAAGTCCTATGGGTGCTTTTGGGAAGAAAATATAGGAGCTCTGTGTGATGCCACTAACACACTAGAAGTCCTATGGGTGCTTCTGGGAAGAAAATATAGGAGCTCTGTTTGCTGCCACTAACACACTAGAAATCCTATGGGTGCTTCTGGGAAGAAAATATAGGAGCTCTGTTTGCTGCCACTAACACACTAGAAGTCCTATGGGTGCTTCTGGGAAGAAAATATAGGAGCTCTGTGTGATGCCACTAACACACTAGAAGTCCTATGGGTGCTTCTGGGAAAAAAAATATAGGAGCTCTGTGTGATGCCACTAACACACTAGAAGTCCTATGGGTGCTTCTGGGAAGAAAATATAGGAACTCTGTGTGATGCCACTAACACACTAGAAGTCCTATGGGTGCTTTTGGGAAGAAAATATAGGAGCTCTGTGTGATGCCACTAACACACTAGAAGTCCTATGGGTGCTTCTGGGAAGAAAATATAGGAGCTCTGTTTGCTGCCACTAACACACTAGAAATCCTATGGGTGCTTCTGGGAAGAAAATATAGGAGCTCTGTTTGCTGCCACTAACACACTAGAAGTCCTATGGGTGCTTCTGGGAAGAAAATATAGGAGCTCTGTGTGATGCCACTAACACACTAGAAGTCCTATGGGTGCTTCTGGGAGGAAAATATAGGAGCTCTGTGTGATGCCACTAACACACTAGAAGTCCTATGGGTGCTTCTGGGAAGAAAAAATAGGAGCTCTGTTTGCTGCCACTAACACACTAGAAGTCCTATGGGTGCTTCTGGGAAGAAAATATAGGAGCTCTGTGTGATGCCACTAACACACTAGAAGTCCTATGGGTGCTTCTGGGAAGAAAATATAGGAGCTCTGTTTGCTGCCACTAACACACTAGAAATCCTATGGGTGCTTCTGGGAAGAAAAGATAGGAGCTCTGTTTGCTGCCACTAACACACTAGAAGTCCTATGGGTGCTTCTGGGAAGAAAATATAGGAGCTCTGTGTGATGCCACTAACCCACTAGAAGTCCTATGGGTGCTTCTGGGAAGAAAATGTAGGAGCTCTGTTTGCTGCCACTAACACACTAGAAGTCCTATGGGTGCTTCTGGGAAGAAAATATAGGAGCTCTGTTTGCTGCCACTAACACACTAGAAGTCCTATGGGTGCTGTTGGGGTGCAATGCTGTGCTAACAGCACTGCGGTTGGTACTACTGAAATACTGTACTAACAGTAAAACACGCACCAGACTAATCCCCAGCAGCAGCTAATAACACACTAACTGTGCAATCAGCAGCAATGAACGATCAATGACTTAGGTAGCAATGGTTTAGCAAAGAAATAGCCAATGGTTTAGCAAAGAAGAGCAAATCTTTCTGTAGCAATGAATCAAGCAAAGACACAGAATCAGCAGACTGATCTCTCCTAAAGCCGGAACTCATGTGACCGGCGCCGACGGCGTGACGGCCTTTTAAATGGTGGGGCGTGTACTAAAGCCCCTGAGCTTTAATTGGCTACAGGCGTCCTGCCTGTAGCCAATTATTGCTCTCCGAGTTTCCGGCGCTGTGATTGGCCAAGCATGCGGGGTCACAGTGCATGCTTGGCCAATCATCAGCCAGCAATGCACTGCGCTGGCCGCGCCGGCCGCAATGCATTGCGGGGCCACTCGCATCACACGAATGTGATGCGAACGGCCCAAATAGTTCTGGGCTCGCCGAGCGAGCGAACGCCCGGTGCTCAATGCGAACGTGGGTTTGAATCGAGCACCGGGCCCATCCCTACTTATCACCGATTTCAGTTTTTATTATATAGTAGCTGCTTTTTTAGGATCAATAGTCATTTTATTGTTCTTATATATTTATTGGTTATCCTGCCTTAAGAGAACTTGATCCAGGAGCGCGGAGTGGTAGACCCAAAGGGCGGCTATTTTTGGCTCTATCCTCACACAGTATATTTGATCTTGATATGCCAGACTTATACTAAGCAACTGTACAAGAGTAAAACAGTAATGACTTTTCTTAAGAAAAATTCATGGGAGTTTGGTGGCAACCAAACATTTAACAGCTGAACTGAACAAAGCTATTTCCAAGAATTTCATTCAAACTTTTCACATATGCAACTATGGCAATTTCAAATCTCTTATTAAAACTCATAGTTCAGAAATGATTATACAGCACCAAATCATGTTTCCAATAATTCATTAGTTTGTAAATCTTCTGTTTAGACTATTGGGCAATCTCTTGGTCATTAAATAACACAAAAAAATAACAAAAGATGAACAAATGTGGGTTACCAACCCATAAAGAAGAGCTCCAGGGAAAAAAAACACAATCCCAGTTAGATGCCCCAAATATATCTTATCTTACTGTTAACGTTGTATGTGCCAGCTCTGCGCAAAGTCCAAATCTCTTCTCCTCTGAAATCATGCTAGTCCATTGTCACCGTTCTAATGGGTGACTATAGGAAATAAACAGCTGCTGAAATTCTGCTTCCTTAGTCACATATCTTTTTATAGCCTGATGATTGGACATTAAATAAAAAAAGGAAGCTGATGAATTCATTTTTGTGCACTTACCTCTTCTAGGCATTTAACTAAAGTTAAGATTGACCGCACTGTGCAAAGCAATGGAACGTTAATGGGCTCAGAGTGCTGCCCCCACAAGGCTCATTACCAGCCAATTGTGCTAATTTACATAGGCATTTACACACGCCTAATCACATTCGTGGAGCTAGATTGTCTATTTAAGAAAGAGAGCTGAGCCGGACAGTTGCTGGATGGTCTTCAGCTGTTACTTTGCAACCTGTACCTGCAGCGCTATAATTGAACCACTTAGGCCCCTTTCACACTGGGGCGTTTTTCATGCGGTGCAGCGCTAAAAATAGCGCCTGTTCACCGCATGAAAAATCCTGCCCCTTTAACTCCAGTGTGAAAGCCGACGGGCTTTCACACTGGAGCGGTGCGCTAGCAGGATGAAAAAAAAAGTCCTGCTAGCAGCATCTTTGGAGCGGGATAGGAGCGGTGTGTTCACCGCTCCTATACCGCTCCTTCCCATTGAAAAGAATGGGAGACCGCGGTAAAACCGCGGCAATACCGCCGCAAAGCGCCGGTACGGCGGCGCTCTGCGGGGGGTGTTTAAACCCTTTTTCGGCCGCTCGCGGGGGGTAAAACCGCACCGCGAGCGGCCGAAAACCGCGGTAAAAACGACGGTAAAGCAGCGCTAAATATAGCGCTGCTTTACCGTCACCGCGGCTCACCGCCCCAGTGTGAAAGGGGCCTTAGTGCTTAGTCTCAGGTGGAAGACCAGGTGTTACGTTACACCACTGATTGCACACTTTAACACCACTTCTGCCTAGAGTTCTTAAGGCTACTTTCACACTGGAGCGGTGGGGGCGCTGGCGGTAAAGCGGCGCTATATTTAGCGCCGCTTTACCGGCGTTTTAGCGGCGCATTGCGGCCGCGCGCGGGGTGTTTTTACCCCCCGCGAGCGGCCGAAAAAGGGTCAATACCGCCCGCAAACCGCCGCTATTGCGGCGTTTTGCGGGCGGGTTCGGCGCGCTCCCCCATTGTTTTCAATGGGACCGGGCGCTATAGGAGCGGTAAATTTACCGCTCCTATAGCGAGCCAAAGATGCGGCTTGCAGGACATTTTTGAGCGTCCTGCAAGCGCACCGCTTCAGTGTGAAAGCCCTCGGGCTTTCACACTGAAGGAACAGCAACAGCTGTTTCGGGTCGGTTTGCAGGCGCTATTCTTAGCGCAATAGCGCTTGCAAACCGCCCCAGTGTGAAAGGGGCCTAAAAGGTACTCGGGTGCTTCTTCCCACTCTTTCACCATGAGGGTTCTTTACAGGATGGTCTACACCTAGTTTAATGCAAACTCCTTATGGACATGCCCACCATGTACTCCACTCCCCATTTCGTGAGTACACCACAGGAAATATCCACACTTGTAGCTTTGGCCTTCACAACACTCACCCTTATTCAACCAAGCAATAACTGTCTCTAACACTGTTCTTAAAATACAATTCTAGCTCTATTTCAGGCATACAAGCTGACTATTTGACTAAAGCAGAATTCTCTGCGTCTATGTCACATTTCTCTAGACAGATTTCTCAACCGGAGTCGGATCCTGATATGCCAGTCCTAGAGGACGCAGACACAGAAGGAAATAAAGAGGATATTGAGGCAGTATTTGAGGAAGCTGCAGAAGATTTTTCTTCCCTGGATTGTCACTATATTGAAGAGGGAGCTTCACAAAACAACTCATTGCCCCTGTTTGCAAAAGCCTTGACATTGTGCTAACACTCTTGGGTACTACAATACCTACAAATCCCTGCAGAATATTCCCAGTTCATGAACTGATAGAATGTTCAGTCTATGACATCTGGGTCACTCCTGAAAGAATTTTCACTCCCTCTAAATCTGTACTTAACTCTATCAAGTGGGAAAAAAGTCCACAGAGAAGTCGGCTATTCCTGTAGTTGATCCGGCTACCCCTCTCCTAAACAAACATCTCACTGTTTGTGACGCTCCTAGAAGCTCTCTTTAATCTTGCAGGCCCAGCACTGCAACCAGCTTGTGGGCAGGGCCAACAGATTGGTACCCAAGGTGGTGTGAAGGCATGCAGAGACCAAAGTGGCACCATTATTGTTTGGTAACTTGGAAGTAACAAATAACATGAGGGAGACAGCGTCAAGGAGCTTACTCAACAGTCCCAAACAATATGTCATCAAAGTCTGGACACCACAAGTAACTTAGGTACAACAGTTCTCAGCACACAGGTGGTACTTTAACACAATCCCAGCACTTAAGACTATACTTTTAACAAGAATCTCCAGTTTGAATGAGCTGTAGTTATGGGGGGTTCATTCAGAGGGCCACAGACTGTGACTTGCCTATGAAATCACTTGTTCATATCCATTCTGATCTAGTGCTAATACAGCGCACAAACCTTACAGGCTTGCATCCATGTAGACCCAGAAGACCATGGTATAGTCAGCGTAGGCCAGGAGAGGGCTGAAGTCAGACTCTGTTTTAGGGCATCAAAATCTTGTTGCTGTGGCTCACGCCATTGGGCCGGAATGTTAGGCGAAGGTCACCCCTTTTGTTGTGGAGACTCAATAACTGGGTGGGATGCACTGCAATGTGGGGAATGTAGGGATCATGAATCATCTGTAGCACTCTACCAGTCCCAGAAAGGAACACAGTTCAGTCAGTGTTCCTGGGCGTTGCAATCTTGAACAGCTTGAATCTTAGCAGGATTAGGGGATACCCCTCCCTCTTCAGCAATATGTCCCAAGTATTGAATTTTCTTCCGCATCATGTGACACTTGCTAGGCTTCAGTTTCAACCCGTACTGCAAGAGGCAAGTGAAAACCCAGTCCAGATGCTGAATGTGATCCTCAAAGGTTTTAGAAAAGATGACAGGAATGGTCACTGATGATGTCAGATTGACAAAACATGTAGGGCGGCGACTCTTTAGTCACTTCCGGGGAGTCACTTCAGCTTGTTGGAACGCAGGAAGTATTCCAAGGGAGTCACAGCTTCCTTTTGAATTTCGCTTCTTACTGTTACATGGATGTAAGTTCAATGCAACATGTTTTTTATGTGTCTTAAAATAAGCGGTATCACAAAATACTTCCTGGACTGATTCCATTGGAGAGGACAATCAGTGGGGGTCCATGAGCCCTGAATAGGAGGTCTATTGTTTTGATGTGTCCAGGAGCTGAATCCCAATAAACATGTATGGGATTGTGAGTTCATTGGACCCACTTTTTAAGTTTAAGTGGAAGTAAACCATCTTATTGTTTTCAGCAAAGGAAGCTGCCATCTTGGCCTCTGTTTGCCATGATGCTGCACATGTGATCATTTATGACACCAGTTATTGGATGGTTTGACAGTTTGGTTGAGAGCACAACCAATGTGAGAGTTAGATTCCCATCACATGCTGGAAATGTAACTGTTTTTTTAAACTGTTAAATTGATGGGCTTATTTTCGCTTTTAGGGGTCATTTGAATCCAGTAAGCGTGACAGTGTCCAATCATAAAGCTGCTCCCCTAATGGCACCTGTGGAAGCTTCAGAGGAACAAAGATCCTCTGAACCTCCATTCCCTCTGTAGACTGACCAGATTAACAGCGCCACCTACAGAGGGGAGGATAAACTGCACCTGCCGACAAGTTCTTGCTGCAGTTTCCGCATATCAAACAGCATCTAACTGGACTAGGACTATGAACAACCAACATGACCCTGTATTTCAGGATCATGCTGTTACACAGCAATTACAGCAATTGCCTTCTGCTATACTTTTCTGTGTAGATGCCCTAGAACTTGTCATAAAACTAATTTCCAGAAGGGCTCTAATCACCACTCATGTACACAGAATCTTATGACTAAAAGCTTGGACAGCTGAAGCTGCTTACAAAATGTGTCTCACACGTATACCTTTTCGAGGAAGATGTCTGTTCAGTGAGGCACTTGACCAATTTATCAAAGAGATCACAGGTGTGGAGGTTTTACTTACCCCATGCATGAACTGGTCCTTTTGTCTGAAGCAACTATGTCAGCACACCCTCGATGGTCTTTTTTTCCAACCACTTCAGTAGCTTCTGCCGGCCCACAGCAAAATGGGTCACATTTTCGTCCTCTTGCTGTTTGCACATGAAGAATAGGCGTCTCAGTTCAGGCAATGAGATATTCTCTCCAAAGATGCCTTCCAGCCTAGTGGTAATTTGCTCCAGAGTAGACCTATCCCTCTCAGGCAACACCAATATGGCCTACAGGGCATTCCTCTTCCAAAAAATTTTTGGCTGCATCAGGTATCAGCTTGGCAGGCACTTGATGCAGATGAAAGGCACTTTCCAGCCTCTCCTCCCAGTCCATCAGAGGCATATTGGAGACATTAAACTGGTGGTGAATAACCTCTCCTCTGCATAAGCATATGCTACCGATTATACCACAATGTGGGCGCGGCTTGGTGGTTGGCATCCAAGTTAGAAGATTGACACAAAGAGTCCAGAGGAAGGTTGAACAATTATTATTGGGTTGAGTTGCAGATGTGACAAATAACAATTTACACAACAATCAGTAATCACTTAGTGCTAGTATGTGGCTGTAGCAACTGTGGCAGAACACCTGACATAACAGTTCCAGACGCTATTTCAGTGCCTTGAAAAAGTATTCAACCTTTTTTTACAAATAAATATGTGAAAAGTGCATTTGTATTCAGCCCTCCTGAGTCAATACTTTGTAGAACCACCTTTCGCTGCAATTACAGCTGCAAGTCTTTTTTTATATGTCTCTACCAGCTTTGCACATCTAGAGAGTGCCCATTCTTCTCTGAAAAATAGCTCAAGCTCTGTCAGATTGAATGGAAAGGCACAGATTCTCAATAGGATTTAGGTCTGGACTTTGACTAGGCCATTCTAACACATGAATATGCTTTGATCTAAACCATTCCATTGTAGCTCCAACTGTATGTTTAGGGTCGTTGTACTGCTGGAAGGTGAACCTCCACCCCAGTCTCAAGTCTTTTGCAGACTCTAACGCGATCGGAATTCTCTTCGGAAAAAGCTATGATGGTTTTTCCGACAGAATTCCACTCAAACTTGGCTTGCATACACACGGTCACACAAAAGTTTGCTGAACTTTCGACCGTCAAGAACGCGGGGACGTACAACACTACGACGAGCCGAGAAAATTAAGTTCAATGCTTCTGAGCATGAGTCGAATTGTTTCCGAGCATGCGTAGGAATTTTGCACGTCGGAATTGCTACAGACGATCTGGATTTCCGATCGAAACTTTTTCCATCTGAAAAATTGAGAACATGCTCTCAATCTTTTGCTGGCGGAAATTCGGCCAGCAAAATTCTGATGGAGCATACACACGGTCGCATTTTACGATGAAAAGCTCTCATCTGTCTTTTGCTGGCCGAATTTCCGATCGTGTGTACGCGGCATAACAGGTTTCCTTCTAAAATTGCCCTGTAGATATTCCCATCAATTCTGACCAGCTTCCCTGTCCCAACTGAAGAAAAGCATCCCTACAACATGATGCTGCCATGTTTCACGGTAGGGATGGTGTGTTCAGGGTGATGTGCAATGTTAGTTTTCCACCGCACATACAGTAGCATTTTGCTTTCAGGCCAAAAAGTAAAATTTTGGTCTCATCTGACCAGAGCACCTTCTTCCACATGTTTACTGTGTTCCCCACATGGCTTCTCACAAACTGCAAACGGGACTTCCTTTGGCTTTCTTTCAACAATGGTTATCTTCTTGCCTCACTTCCATAAAGGCCAGATTTGTGGAGTGCATCAACTAACAGATGTCCTGTGGACAGATTCTCCCACCTGAGCTGTGGATCTCTGCAGCTCCTCCAGAGTTACCATACCTCTTGGCTGCTTCTCTGATTAATGCTCTCCTTGCCCGCGCTATCAGTTTAGGTGGAAGGCCATGTCTTGGTAGGTTTGCAGTTGTGCCATACTCTTTCCATTTTTGGATGATGGATTGAACAGTGCTTCATGAGATGTTCAAAGATTGGCATATTGATTTATAATCTAACCTTGATTTGAACTTCTCCACAACTTTAATCCTGACCTGTCCGGTGTGTTCCTTGGCCTTCATAATTCTGTTTGTTCAATAAGGTTCTCTAACAAACCTCTGAGGGCTTCATAAAACAGCTGTGTTTATACTGAGATTAAATTACACACAGGCGGACTCTATTTACTAATTAGGTGATTTCTGAAGGCAATTGTTTCCACTAAATTTTAGTTAGGGGTATCAGAGAAAGGGGGCTGAATATAAAATGCACACCACACTTTTTAGATCCTTATTTGCAAAAAAAATTTGAAAACCATTTTATAATTTTTTCTTCCACTATAACAATTATGTGCTACTTTGTGTTGGTCTATCACATAAAATCCCCCCAAAATTTTTTTTAAGGGATATGAATACTTTTTCAAGGCACTGTATATTGGTAAACACAGTGACACTGGTCGGATAGGTGCAGTAATGCCAGTAACAAAGCTCCCAACTGTCCCTGATTTCGAGGGACTGTCCCTGATTTGGAGCAATGTCCCTCTGTCCCTCTTTCCTCCTCATTTGTCCCTCATTTTGGTCTGATCTATATAGATACATATAAAATGCACTTATTATCTATCAAAAAGGGTTTTCCAGCACTAAACCTTTCATCTGGTTTCTAAATTGCTGCATTTGTAAATTCCAAGAGCCAATATAAAGGAATAGTAGTGGTAAAAAAGCACTTGTGGGTTTAACCAATCTTGTTTTTTGTACCATTCCCCTTTAAGGTGGCGTGGCAAGGGGTGTGTCCCATGTCTGCCTACTTTTGCTGCTAGGTGTCCCTCATTCCCACCTCAAAAAGTTGGGAGGTATGCAGTAATACAGAGGTATATCTTTGGCATAAAGGTTGTCACATGGCATAGCTTACATTACTGGAGTAGCATCTGTGTAGCATCTGTGTAGGGGGTACAATATGGAGAAAAAAAAAGGCTTTTTGCAATCTGGGCATCTTGGAGAAGTGCTCAACACCCATATCTTTGATGATCTGCAACCATTATGACCAATTAAGCGTGGGCAACAAAACAACACTATTCTAACTGTGAAAGTGTTAATAGACTTTAGTGCAGATTCTAAAGCTGGGACCAAGTTTCTGCAGAAATGATATATGAGAGAGTTCCGTTTTGGCGGGAAAGCAATGTTGAAGACTATTGTGAAGGCAGATGGCTGCAATCCCACTGAAGAAAGGAGAATTTTGTAGGAGGTCCAAACTTTTAAATGCTTAATTGAATATTTACTGGAAACAAATGTATTTATTTTCTTCAGAATTCTACATAGTTTAAGTATGGGTGCCCCTCTTGGAACAGTCTGACAATTTAGGGGTCTCAGGATATAACCCACTCACTTCTCACTCCAGGGTGAGTCCCCAGACAGGCTGCGTATTATGAGTAATAAGATGCTCTACAATCTGGGATCTCCTAATGGAAACCAAATGTCAGATCTTTTTTTTTCCCCTTAGTTTCTCTTGGAGACCGAAAAATAAAACATATGTTTTCTATCCAAGTGGCTTTAATTTGATGGAAAAAGCAAGAAGCCGAAGTTTTAACTCTTGCCATAGTGGTATGGAAAGAATTGTGCAGTGCAGCTTTATGCAGGTAAAAACACAGGGAACTTAGTCATATTAACGGCTGCAAAGAAGCATGGAGAAAAATATAAAGCAAAGAAGTAATTATTACTGACTCACAGCCACATGCAAGAACTGTCCAAAAACAATACTAAGTTCTGTACTGCATCAATGTATCAAGAAGCCCAAATACACACTGTTCCCAACCGTGCATGTAATCTATAACACATAGTTGAACTTATTTATCAAAGACTCCAAAGTAAAACTTTTTTTTTTTTTTTTTTTTTAACCAAGCCAATCAGACACTCCATTTCATGCCTTTATAGTGCAGTGAATGAATAAAAGTGAGAATCTGATTCTGGCTACTATAACAAAAAATAATCTTAGCTTAACCACTTCAGCTCCGGAAGATCCCCTTCCTGACCAGGCAATTTTTTTGCGTCACGGCATTGCGTTACTTTAACTGACAATTGCATGGTCGTGCAATGCTATACCCCAATAAAACTGATGGCCTTTTTCTTTTTACCACAAATAGAGATTTATTTTGGTGGTATTGGATCACCTCTGCCAATTTTATTTTTTGTGTTATAAACAATAAAGACAGACAATTTTGAAAAAAAAAAAAGCAATATTTTTTACTTTATACTATAAAACATCCTGCAGGCTACTGACATCAGCCGGGGAGGTGATGTGGCTGCTCAGCACCTCCTGCAGACGCCCTGTATCGGAGATGCCACGAGTCATGTGGCTCTAAAAATGTATTTACAATCCTGTTTTTTAGAAAAAAGTGTGGTACACAGTGTGGTATGCCTGGCTATAATATAGGGACTGGCAGTGACCATTGTAAGTTTTTTTATTTTTACTAATAGCAGCGGGGATGGGGGGGGGGGACAGAGACAAAAAATACAGAGCTGACAGGCAGGGAGGAGGGGGTGAGGGGGAGAGAGGAGAGCAGAGAGGACAGCTGAGGATGACAGAGGGATGTAAACTGGTGGTGTTGTTTAATCTGCTTTAAAGGATTTTTCTGGGTTAACAAACACTTTAAAGTGATTCTCCCACTACGCATGCCGTGCATCATCATTTTCTTCTACAGCTACGCCAACTGAAGAATCTTCATCATCCATCATACTTCCAGGAGTGATGGAAACCTCATCCCCTGCTGTGCACAGTGATTCCATCTTCACTAATGTGTACTCTAGTGACATAACAATTTTCTCATAGCTTAGTATTCTCCTTCAATCATTTTGGATTGTTTGGGCAGAATAATGGCAACCGGTGCAAAGGTAATATTCGTTTATAAGGTTTATGGTGGCAACCAGCTAGGATTCAGTTTTTCCAATGTGTGCTTACAAAACATGGAATCGTATATGGGCAGGTAGTAATTCTCTATGAAGATAATTACGTTATACAGTACATTATTGTTCAGTCCATAACAGAGTAGCATTTATATACATCATCTGAAATAGGAAAGCAAGGCTCAGGCTGTATTGTAACAAGCCTTACATTTGGTACTGTGCCCAGGCAAACATAAGTGAGAGAGAGCTTGTAATGTACATTTCAGTGGGAAAGTGTAGTGTAGGTGGTCTTTGGTAAAACCGCACCAACCACTTGTTTATGATAACTAGCTATTATGGGATGGAGTATAGCGGTGGGTTATGAGCCAGCAACCAAATTCTCTTGTAGGAAAACTATATAACTTTTTTGAAGGTTGATGGAACACTCAGTGAAGACTATTAGAGGACAACAATTGAAAAAATTGTATTTCAAATGCTATAAAGCCCAACTCCAAGAAAAAGAAAAAAATCACCAATCTACCTGTGCGTTAGCAAACCTACCACACGGCTTCAAGGGTAAACTGTTTGTTATTTCTAGGGGAGAGATGAAGTGCATACTAGTACATTATGACTTAAACGTACAGGGGGATCATTTATTTGATTTTGCTCTTGAGACTTTACTACTGCTTTAAAAGAGAAGTGAGGGTATATAAAAAAACAAAACATTCATCCTCACCTAGCTGGATGCAGCCGAGTGATCAAAGAGCACTGATCGTTCAGTTTTTGGTATTTAGTCACTGTCTGCTCTGCCAATTCAGCACTCACTAGATTATATTCATTATTATCACACTGATTCTCCTCCTGGCCAATCAGGAAGTGGGTTGGGAGACCCGTTTCCCCGATTGGCTGAAAGTAGAAGCCATCCTATTAGCCACCGAGGAGGAGACTTACGGCCAAACAGATGCATCCCAGGACACGGAGGAGATGCATCCTGGGACACGAAGAGACTGAAGGAGGAAGCCACCGCCTGTCAGCACAGGGTGAATGAGCTGGAGACGGGGGATGGGGGTGTGTGAGTGCGGTGTGGGCTGGAGCGACGGGGGAGGGGGATGTCAGGTCCGTCTGCTGCCCCCCAAAACTGATGGAGCATTAACCCCTTGGCACCTGGAGCATCCTTTCTACACAGGACTGTGCTTTACTTGTGGTCCAGGTCAGAACTCCCAAAGTCAATCTGAACACTTGGGGCCTAAGTTACACAGGTACCCAAGTCACCTGATGCATTCTACCTGTGTGGGTCATTTCACACAACCAGGATGGTTACTCTGTTCCTCCAACTACCACCAGCTACCACCTGCTTCATAGCTAACAATGTTTGCACACTTTACCATTAACATGATTACGATCTGAACTAAACTAATTCTTCTTTACACATAACGGGTAGCGGTAATTTACATCTTCACAAGATACACTTTCTGGATACTGTTCCCCAGCTGAGACATTAAAGAGGCAAGGGGTTTCTTTGCTTCTAACTTTACTTATTAAAAGAAGGATAACATAAGACCCCTTTCACACTGGGGCACTTTTCAGGCATAAAAATAGCGCCTGTAAAGCATCTTAAAAGCGCCTCTCATGCCTCCCCAGTATGAAAGCCTGAGTACTTTCACACTGAGGCAGTGCGCTTGCAGGATGGGAAAAAAAGTCCTGCAAGCAGGATCTTTAGGGCAGTGCGGGAGCGGTGTATACAGTGCTTTGGCAGTGCCGCAACATGGGCGTATTTAACCCTTTCTTTGGCCCCTAGCGGGGGTTAAAAGCGCCCTGCTAGTGGCCAAAAATCGCCACTAAAGCACTGCTAAAAATAACGCTGCTTTACCGCTAAATGCCAGCACTGCCCCAGTGTGAAAGTAGCCTTACAGTACATCATTTGGTAGTAATTCCCTAGACAAGGATGTTATATACGCTCGCTGGCCACTTTATTTGGCACACCTGTTCAAATGCTTGATAACACACATTGCTAATCAACCAATCACATGGTAGCAACTCAACTTTAGGCATCTAGATGTGGTGAAGACGACTTGCTGAAGATTAAACCGAGCATCAGAATGGGGAAGAAAGTGACTTTGAACGTGGCATGGTTGTTGGTGCCAGACGGGCTGGTCTGAGTATTTCAAAACTTGCTGATCTACTGTGATTTTTACACACAACCATCTCTAGGATTTACAGAGAATGGTCTAAAAAAAGGGAAAATATCCAGTGAGCAGCAGTTGTGTTGACGAAAATGCCTTGTTGATATCACAGTTTAGAAGAAGGAGAATGGGCAGACTGGTTTGAGATGATAGAAAGACAACAGTAACTCAAATAACCACTCGTTACAACCAAGGTATGCAGAATACCACCTCTGAATGCACAACACATCAAACCTTGAAGCTGATGAGCTACAGCAGCAGAAGACCACACCGGGTGTCACTCCTGTCAGATAAGAACAGGAAATTGAGGCTTCAATTCACAGTTTGGGCCCCTTAGTACCAATTAAGCATTGTTTAAACGCCACGACCTACCTGAGTATTGTTGCTGACCATGTCCATCCCTTTAGGACTACAGTGTATCCATCTTCTGATGGCTACTTCCAGCAGAATAATGCAGTATGTCACAAAGCTCAAATCATCTCACCACTGGTTTCTTGAACATGACAATGAGTTCACTGTACTGCAATGGCCTCCACAGTGGTTCTCAAACCTGTCCTCAAGTACCCCCAACAGGCCATGTTTGCAAGTTTTCCTTTATCTTGCACAGGTGCTTTAAATCAGAGCTATTTTATCTATCTTATGTTATTCCCAAAACATGGCCTGTTGGGAGTACTTGAGGACAGGGTTGAGAACTACTGCAATAGAGCCCCTTTGGTATGTGGTGGAATGGGAGATTTGTACATGGATGTCAGCTGGCAAATCTGCAGCAACGGCTTGATGCTATCATGTTAATATGGACCAAAATCTCTGAGGAATGTTTCCAACACCTTGTTGAATCTATGCCACAAAGAATTAAGGCAGTTCTGAAGGTAAAAAGGGGTCCAACCCGGTACTAGCAAGGTGTACCTAATAAAGTGGCCGGTGAGTGTACATCAACTCAGCATAATGTTAAAAGGTGCATAATCTAAACACTTTAGTTTACAAAATCCTGGTAGTAACTGTCTAACTGTTCTAATTTGATCTGAGCATGCGTGGCACTTTGTCCGTCGGACTATCACACAAGGTTTACAGAAGGGGTGCTCTGGTGTACCCACTTCTGTTACATTGTGTGCTATTCCTAGGCCATATGCCTCATCTTCCAAGATCCAAGGGGAGCTTTACCACACTCACATGGACATCTTTTTGTGCTGCTTCTGGAATCCCAAGAGAGAGATCCAGGCACCCCCTCCCACATATAAAAAAGAGGTCAGGGCTGATCCTAACAGACCAACCTATTAGGCCCCTTTCACACAGGCTTTCCGATCTGGTCCACCTGTCAGTTTTTCAGGTGGACCTGATCGGATGCTCCATGCACCTCTATGGAGCGGCGGATTTAAGCGGTGACATGTCCGCTGACATCCGCCGCTTTACAATCCAATCCTGTCTGTGAAATCCAGACGGCTGGAAACCCTATTTTCCATCCGTCTGGAGAATCAGATCGGATAGAATCGGATGAAAACGGACAGGCAGTCAGTTTTCATCCAATCTCCATAGAGGAGAGCGGGGCTTTGACATGTCTGTCTCCACACAGTGAGCGGAGACGGACCTGTCATCCGCCTGCTCAGCGTGGATCAGCCGAGCGATCCCCTACTGAGCAAAGCGGAGTCTGTACATGGACAAGCCCGTGTGTAAGGGGCCTTAAGGGGAATGTACTGTAGCTAAAAGGGAACTCTTCTTTCCACCTGTCTATACCCCTCCCCCACATGGCACACCCTCATGCGTGCAAAATACCTCCCATTAAAGTACAAAGTACAAAATGTGTTCCAAGTCCATCTCATTCAACTTAAACTTGTGAAAAATCTTCCATGTTTTCTCAAATATTCAGTCTTGTTACCACTCGAACCATTCAGTGCTCTCCTTCTTTTGTGGACCTCAAAGTTAATCAAGGTCATAAACGCATGTGTATTATCCAACGTAATATCCAGCACTTATGCCTCCTTCTTCTCCTCTTCCACTCTCATAAGATGTAATTACATGCTAGAGAAAGTAGAGAGACATTAGAGGGGAGGTAATTTTATAAGGTAGATGAGTCAGTGAGAGTCCTATTGGATTTATGAATTAAAAACATTGGACCCTAATATTAAAGACTTGTCTAGAAAGAGGAAAGTGAAAATTGGGCCGCCTGATTTGTGTTTTAAACCTTATTCCCAGATGCTGAGCTGCTCTGAGCTACAATCTGTAACGCAAGACATAGTAAAACATTTTAGGAAAATATTTAACTATGTGGACATCCTTCTGAAGCTTGTAAAGAATATGCATCTATCCTTATCCTGGAGGTGCCCGCTATGTTCAAGAAGAGGTCTACTGGCCCCCAGAGAACTACAACCATAGCAGGAAAAAGTAGCATATACCCTGTAAAATGCAAAGGCTGCAAATAAAGGAAAATATGGTGTATGAAAAAGGTGGTATTGCTTTCAAGTGTATACATTGCGTGTGTGTCTGTAATCATTCCTCCCCCCTTAAAAAAAAAAACAATGTATAAAGCAAAAAAAAAACAGCTTTGGCTCAAGAGGTCCTGAAATACCTTACAGAATAATACATTGTATAATGAAGCACCCTCCTAAATGGATGCTAGGATTAGTTAAATTTAGTGCTGGCTCACTGTGTTCAGTGGAGCTGTATTTTTGTTGCTAGGTAAATTAGTGGCTGCAATTGCTGTGTTAGGTAAATTTAGTTGTGCTTGCTGCAATCAGTGCAGGCAGCTGCATGTGATTAGTTCAGTGTTTCAACTGCTGCTGGTTTGACTGATTCCTCTGCTTTCCAGAGAGCAGTAGAATCCTTTGGAACATAGGTGGGAAATAATGCAAATAGCAGTATAAATATGTATACAGCTCTGGCCAATCCCAGGGAGGATGGCCCTGAAGGCAGCTGGGAGACTGTATAAATACTCTGAGAAACAGAGCTGCTGGGTTTTTTCCTTCAGGAAAGATACACAGCCTAGAGGGCTTGCTACCCTCCAAGGCAGCACTGCCATGTGCTTTCTGTTTGTGAGGCCTCAGGTGGGCAACCTAAGGGCCTGAATGTTGAAGCAACAGAGAGCTGACTGAGGCCGGGTTCAGACTGCTGCGATGCGGGAACACTGCAAATCTACTGCAGGTTCCCGCATCGCATGTCTCCCGGCGGCAGTTCACACTGCCCTATGCGAGCTGCTGGGAGTGTCAGTTAAATGTTAATGACACCCCCAAATAAGTTTGCATATCGCAGTGCGATCTGCAAACTCAGACAGGAATCGGATCGCATGGTGAGAACACCCATGCGATCCGATTCTGCTGCGGACCAAAAAAAGGGTCCTGTACGAGTTTGGGCCGAATGCGATGCAAATTCAGCCATACTATTTGTATGGCTGAAATCGCATCGGACAGAGATCACATATGATTTGCACTGCAGTGCGAATCATATCCGATCTCGGACATCGCAGCAGTCTGAACCCGGCCTGAGGGCTGTCATCTGAAGATCTACTCTGGTATCACAGGAGAAAGGTGTTGCATGGATGTTGGAAGGAGGCATCCAACTTTCCTTTGACATTTAAGTACAGATTGCTATGAGAGATCTTATAGATTTTTGGGCTGCTGTCACCCCTCTTGTGATAGAGAGTCATCTGTGTATTTGTTTAAAGGGCACATCAGCCAAGAGCTCAGTCTATCTAATTTTATGTGAATGCACTCTGATCGTTACCCAAAATATAATTCTACCCTAATTAAACAATGACTATCTATGCTCATTTTAGTGAAGCACTTCAAATCTACCATTCTGATGAAAAGGTTGTAAGGTAGAGTAGCAAAATAGTCAGCCCTATAAGTTGACTCTATTATCTACAACAATCCTTTTTATTTACATTATCAGATGTGGCCAAAAATGTCAAATTTTGCTTGTTGTCCATTGAATTTAAATAAAGAATGAACATCTGTATCTATAAATGCTGAAAGCTGTTGGAAGAGTACCTGGTAGCAGCTCATAAGCACAGCTGTGCTATCATTCCATTCATCATCATCATTATTTCTACAAATTGAACAATCACCATGGAGAATACTTGGATACTTTGAGAACTCAAACAAGATAGGCAGTCTTAACTATTTAATTGTCCTGCCAAGGGATTCAACATGGGTCAGAAAAATAAAAGTAAATTGCGTTTTACCCGTCACATTAATATATACAAGTGAAATTATATTTTCTTAATTTGGTGGTCAACAGTGTAGACACATTTTCACAATATAGAAAAACAGCTCAGGCCTGCAGGCCTGAAATAACGCATAGATGCAAAATAACGAATCTTTCCTTATAAATAGTTTTTATATGCTTACAGGACTATACAAGTACAGTATTTTATAGCATAGCCTAAGTACTTTAGGGCATTCCCAGTAGATGTGGTATGGGTTGCATATTGATATGTTGCATCTCCAAAAAGTGGAAGGGGTCGCTGGGTTTATTATATAGAGGTGTGTAAGGTACCAGTAAAAGAGGATTTTGTGTTGGTTTTCTTTGTAGTGGTCACGGATTGATGTTTTATTAGTGTTTTCCAAATGTCCTCCCATTCCTCTAGGTCTAAAGTGCTGCTCATGAAATTCTCTTATTATAAGCATGCATTTATGTTTGGGGAACGGGTCACTAAAGATAGTAGTGAGGAGCTTATCAGCCAACTAGATGTCGAGTCGCCCTTTGGTGGTGACCAGCACTACTGCAGCCTGTGATAACATCTACTGCCCCGTTCAACCTGCACAAAGAAAAGCTTTCTTCTCTTTCCTCCGTCACCAAACAAGGATCTAGTGGCAGCAGTGGAATATTGGGGTGTGTGCTGCTTTGTTACCTGGTTTGGGGAATTTTGAGTTCTTGTGATAATTTGCCAGCGTGATGGTTGATTTCCAATAATGGAATGGAGCGGAGGATCCGGAGCGGAGGATCCAGAGCGGAGGATCCAGAGCGGAGGACCTGGAGCGGAGGATCCGTCATTTCCAGGTCCATTTTTGATACACCACACCAGGCTTTGCACCTTCGGAGTTAGACGTGGAATACACGCTACCCCCAGGGATCAGTTGACTCACACGCTGTTTACATCTAGTGCCAGGCCAGGCACTATCACATGTGAGTGTAACTGTGATTATTGCTGCTGTTTTTACTCTATTCAAAATTACTACACTATGAGACTTTCATCTGTGTCTCCTGTGGAGTCATTTTTTTACATTCTAGCTCCTTCCTGAGTGGCGGCCATTGGAGTGGATTTATGCCATTAGTGGAACCAATTTGGGGTTCCCAAAGTGTTTCTTGACCTGCCTGTAAAAAGAGGTCAAACAGCTCTGGTGAGTGGCCATCTTCATACTGAGCACTCGTGGTGGAAGATCTAGAAGTTTTATCTCAGAGCATTCCGTTTGGTGTTGGGAATTATTCACTTATGGGCTTTATGCTTGCTTATTTTTCTCATTAATGTGCACATTTGAGTTTGATTAAGTGTTTTTTTTTGTGACAGTTTATTTATATGAACATGTATAACGCCTTATTCTTTATGTTATAATTTCGCACATTTCCAAGAATGTGTGATGCACGACGATACCTTACGTATCATCTGGCCTCTCTCATTCCTGTACTATCTGTCAATGACACACCCTTGAAGATATCTGAGCCCTATAAAGTTTATGTATTAGCTAAAGTCGCTCAAGTTTGAGTACTACAGCCAGGAAAATACTACAGCCAGGAAAATTACACAATCCCTGCACACTGTCATTGTCTGCTGTGATTTGTAGTCCTACAGCAGCTGGAAAGCTTTAAGCCCTTAGTATCTATTCGAGCACACAGGAAATAAGTGAATCAGACCACTAAATAATGATTTTGCTAATCAAAAAGTAATCTGCAAAGGAAAAGATTTAGGATCAGAGACTTTCCCTTCCCATAAAATGAGACCATCCTACAGCCCTCCATACAGTGGATCCACAGCACCACCCAGTGGTCACAGAGCCCACTTATAATATCGAATGCCTGGAAGGGGATGAGCCAAAGTTGGAAAAAAAAAAGAAAGCTGAGTTTGGGTGTAGGGAGCAAAAGTTTCTGTCGGTGGAAGCAGGTCCCATCCTAGGAAGCAGCTTCTCTCTCCCCACAGAGGATGCACAGGTCTGGCCAATAACTGAGCAAATAAAACA
This sequence comes from Lithobates sylvaticus, assembly GCA_028564925.1. Lineage (NCBI taxonomy): Eukaryota > Metazoa > Chordata > Amphibia > Anura > Ranidae > Lithobates > Lithobates sylvaticus. Next base: position 86,682,500 of record CM053031.1, read on the forward strand.
TCCCTGATTGCTTGACTATCTGTTAGGTAAGTGTCTATGCATCATATACATTTTCATTTTTTATTCACTTCCAAAAAGATGAAGGGCAGTGCTGTAAATCAGCAGAGAGTGACAATCACACTGCTATTCAGTTTTTTTTCTTTTGCTTTGCTTGGTATACATAGCTTTTAAAAAGCATCAGTGATTATTATATTATTACTCTATTTTTTATTACTCTGGTTACTTTACTTTTGCAAAATCTTGCGTGTGGTTGTATTGTTTCTCCATTACGGTATACCCCACAGGACAAATCAATTGTATAAGCTTTTATTCTGTATCTGCCTAGAATCAAGCTATGTAGGTGAAATACCAGGCTGTTTGCTATGTAGAAAGGGACTGCTGGTATTTGTAGTTTTGTGATCAACCAACAGCATGCAGCCCAGTGAAGCCTAATATGGGCAAAATAGCCGACTTGAATAGGTATAAATAAATAATACATTTGACATTTGTTCTTTATTGGAACAATTTTTAAAAGGGTATTTTAATTATTTTTAGCTGTTTAATAACTGTTTGTAAATACCTGTTTGTTGTCAAAAGGTAAAGTTGCTGTGAGATTTACTATTGTGTCCTCTCCAGGGGTATGACTCAGACCCTATAGGTACAGTGTCTTTGGGATGTTTTATGTTAGTAATACTTTATTATTATTATTTTCGGTCTTTTCTAGCACTTTTATACTTTTTCATGCATTTTCAGCTTTTAAAAGGAGCACTTGAATTGATTTTCTATATAATCTTGCAAGTCCCCTCCACTGATAATATGACGTCATGTGTGCCTGGATTTGGGAAACCCTTTTCTGATTTACATTTATAAGAAGGGGGAGGGACTAGTAACACTCAGGGGGCCTTTCACAGGGGGACCATACAATCAGACAAGCAAAGGATCTGCAAACAGATCTGCTGAATTGGAGCAGAACCGGACAGGTATTGCTTTTGTGGCTTTTGTGCCTATTCACTTTTATTCTCTCTTTACAAAAGAGGAGCTTTCCAGACCCACGTTGGGTCTATGGGTAGCTGGATAAAAAGGGACTTGTGTCTGTTTACGTTAGACCAGGGGTCTCAAAACTGGCGGCCCTCCAGCTGTTGCAAAACTACAAGTCCCATCATGCCTCTGCCTGTGGGAGTCATGCTTGCAACTGTCAGCCTTGCAATGCCTCATGGGACCTGTAGTTTTGCAACAGCTGAAGGGCCGCCAGTTTGAGACCGCTGAGACTATCACCAATCCATCATGTTTAGGTCTGTAAGATCGAAAAAAGAGGCAGACCTTTTTCCTTTTTTTCCAGTCCTGGACAGACTCGGAGGTAGTTGGATATAAATGACTGTCCATAAACTTACATGGAGCTTCCGAACAGGTCCACCTGAAAAACAAAATTATTTAAAATAAGTGCAGCGCTATTGCAAATATCAAAAAGTTCATATAAGAAATATAAGTAGTATAAAGTGCAATCCACTAAAAATTAATTAATCAAAAAAAGAAAAAAAAAATGCAATAAAGTGCAATGTGCTCCATATTCCACTCAGTGTCCTTATAAATTCCAATAAATAGTGCAACAAAAACAGACAGTCCATTGGTTGATTTGTGATATCCCTATACACCTGAAAAACAAACAAGATCAAAACAGCCCATGTAAGGGGTTTTACTCTATGCTCAAGTAAAGTATTTGTTAAACTGCTAAAATTAAGCATTTTTTTTACTTTGAATAAAATCCATATGTAAAAAATTCTCAATAGATCTAAAAATCTAAGAAGTTGAAATTACATTCAAAAGCCAAGGTTGGCTCCTCCCAAGTCTCCTTTTATTGGGTGATGGGTGGCCTCATTGAGCAATAGAGAGCAATGGAAATTGAGAGGATAAAGGGGCAAACTTGACTTTGCAGAAAAAGTCAACATTTACATAAGACTAAGTGGTTGTAAACCTGAGGCATGAAATAGTAGCAAAGCATAGCCCGCAGGGATCCCCAAACTACGACCCTCCAGCTGTTGCTGAACTACACGTCCCATGAGACATTGTAAAACCCTGACACTCATAGAGATGACTAGGCATGATGGGAATTTTAGTTCCTGAACAACTGGAGGGCCGTAGTTTGGAGACCCCAGCTCTATAGGGTGTACTTGTCTCAGTTAAGAGCACTAAATGTCATTTTTGTCTGCCGTGTGAAGGGGGGGGGGGGGTTCCCTCCAATCAGATCCCAGAGCACTCCTCACTGAGCTCTGAAGTGTGTGATTTCAGCTCTCCGCCCCCTTTTTTCTGAACTCGCAGTCAAGCTTTATAATTCAGCACTGTGAATTGGTGTAGAATCGGTGTAGAAAAGAGAAAACTGCAGATAAACAGGTACAACTTGTAAACAATTTGTTTCATCTCTGTCTTTCACCTGAGGCTGGGTATACAGTATGTTAGGGTTTAATGTGGAAGAAAAGCCTAACTATAGATAAAAGCCTGTATCTCTAGATGTGCTGAGATTTTGATGTTTGATGTTTGATTCCTGATAAAGGTAACCTCTTTGGATATTTTTTTTTCATCATATGTTAAGTTTGAATTGCTCTGACAGGTTTACTTTAAATCTATGAGATTTTTGTGATTGTGATCGATAAATCAGGTAGTTGTAAGCTTTGAACACAATATGGTCCTTCTAAAAAAATTTTTTAAATAATAATCACATTGGTCATTTTAGTTACCAAGCTATAGGCCAAAGTTATTTAAGCCTGATGAGATGGTCATTATTTGTATTTTCCTTTCTTTATTTTACATAGCCCACCATCACTGAGGGCCTCTTTATGATCATTTCTGAAAAAAGAATAGTTTTTGCTGCTCATAACAACCAATCGTACTCTCTTTTTTATGCCACCAACGTAGTATGGCACAATGAAAGAGAGAATCTCATTGGCCAATGTGGACAGTGAGGACACTGTTTCCATCCAACAATGAAACATAAGATACTCCATATAATATCAGTAAATAAAAAAATGTCTGTAGTTCATGAGAATGCAACCCATCCCTGTACTGGCTAAAGCTGGGCCTCCTTACAATTCTGAATTCAGTTATACTACTCACTATATCCCTATTGCATTCCACCACAGGTGTTTGTTTTATTTTCTGTCTGTGTTCTGTTGGGAGAGTTTCCTTCACTTCCTGTCTCGCAGACACAACAGGAAGTAAAGGAATCTCTATTTAGGGAATAATAATCTTTGTTAGACAAGTGTCCCCAGTTATAAGATTTCCCCTCACCTTTCGATTTTCGATCACTTTCTGTCCCAGTGACAATGGTCATCAGGACAAGGAGGGAGTTCCCCAGGAAGGACACAGGTAGAACACCGGGCAGAGGCTTTAACTCATTATCTATCAAAAACTAGAAATAAAATGTTTGACATTAACAAAGGATATGTTTATTTTTCCACCACTAAGCAATGCTATTTGAATGTTAAAGTTTGTGGTTCTGTCATGCATGTGACTGATATATCTCATTACATTATCAGTATCTGAATGCTATGTATCATTAACATTGTGGTGTATTGTCCTCTGTTTATCTCCACAGAGCAGTCATGGCCAAGCTCCATGTGCTGTGTTTGCTGCTTGCCACAACATTTGGCGCTCTCTGGGCACAGAATGGTGATCCAAAATCATGTGCAGGTAACTTGATCTTTTTCTCACAATACAGAAGACCTGTGAGGTTGCAAACCTATTAATTATATAACGTTTCTGTGGATGTTGATAAACCATAGGCTTGAGAACACTAGACATGTAATATCATATCTCCCAACATTTTGAGATGGGAATGAGGGACACCTATTTGCAAACATATGTAGGCATAGGACACCCCCCCCCCCCGACACACCCCATTAAAGGAAAATTAACAAAAAAGGTTAATTAAATCCACAAGGACTATTTTTTACCACTCCTATTCCTTTATATTGTCTTTTAAATGTACAAATGCAGAAATTTAGAAATTGGATAAAAGGCACTGGGAAAAAAATTTGAAAGATAAAAAGTGCATTTTAGATACAACTATATGGATCAGACCAAAATGAGGGACAATCGAGGGTCAAAGAGGGACAGAGGGACATTGCTCCAAATCAGGGACAGTCCCTCCAAACCAGGGACAGTTGGGAGCTATGTGTAATATTAAAGCAGATGAAAAAGGCTAGGTTGCTTATTGAACACACAAACCCACTGCTGTTTTGACAATTTTTTTGACCCAGCTCCTTCGATTTTTTCAATCAAAGGATATCTGACTAGAGGGAGCCAACACATCCACCCTATAAATGAATTTCAGCTGGATTATCAACAGTGCGTTAGGAGGTGCAGCGTGGCGCAGCTGCAGTAAACACTCACAGTCCAGTTTCAGAAACAGAACTGTATTGAAGTTAAAAGAGAAGCATGGGGTTTTATTTTTTGTTTTTTTTAATCATACTTACCCAATGCTGCATCTGCCCCCCCTGCCAGCTCTAATGCCTTGTACACACGGTCGGACATTCCGACCACAAAATCCGTCTGATTTTTTCCGACGGATTTTGTCGGAAACTGGTGTTGCGTACACGGTCGGACAAAGTTGATGGAAAATCCGACGTTTGGAACGTGGTGCCGTTCATTGCGTGTGACGGAAATACGTAGAGGCTAGCAGCCAATAGCTTTGGTCTCGTAATTTGATCTGAGCATGCGTGGCACTGTGTCCGTCGGAATTCTCTACAAACGATCGGAAAAAATCGGATTTTGCTGTCAAAAAATTTTAAGATCAAAAAAGTAAGCTAGAGCCCACAAACGATCGGATTTTCTGACAACATAATCCTATCAGACCTTTTCTGTCAGAAATCCTGACCGTGTGTACAGGGCATAAGACTGAGAACTGAGTGATCAAAAACCACTGATTACTCAGTGCTCTGTGAGAAGAGAGCAGGTGACTGCCAGTCACCAGCTCTCTGTCCCCCCCCCCCCCACGCTTACTGGAGTGCTGGGCTGTGAAGGTGACAGGAGCGGCTGGTTCAGGCTCTCAATGGCTCACTGAGAGCCTGACAAGGCCTTCCAAAGGGGTCACAGTAATTGAACACTACGGTTGAATTTAATTGAATTTTATTTAGAAAAAACACACCATAATATCAAATATGACAAAATACTAAAAATAGTGGTCGGAGTATGAGTTTGTCATATTTGATATTATGGTGTTCAACCTTATATGCAGTTTTTCTAGTCACAAGGACTGCACCATGTTGTTGATACTACATGGTGAAAGGCTGAAGTAATTACTATCTTTATTATCTAAATAGTTGTATACTAATAGTGCGGTAGATCCGGGCACCACAATATTTTTTCATCACTGAGAGCCTGAGCCAGGTGCCGGTCCAGGCATCTGGGTGGATCTTGACCATATGGTCGCAATCTTTCCCCAGCCTGGACCGACTCTGTGACATCAGGCGACAGCGGGCTTCAGCCTGCTGTTTGCTGAAAACGGTTCACAGGAGTGCAGAACGAACTGCTTTGGCTGCACTTCTCCTTTAAGATTCAACAAAGCACAACTACCCAGCGGGAAGACAACCCAGTCGGGTACACCCACAGAATGTTGCAGCGAAGAATAACGCAGTAGGTCTTGAGTGGACCGACAGCGTTTGTCTCGAGGTGTGTAATGCAGCCTGGCCCGTTTGTACCAAAATGGGGAGGCTTCCAGGAAGGATGTTGTGTCCCTGCTCTTTCCCTACTTGCCTGGAACCTCTCCCTGCCACTAATTACTGTTTCTGACAGACGGGTGACCTGTCCCTACACTACCCATATGCAAAATGCATGCCAAGCCTGGCAGCCAGGGTCTTAAATAGACTTGCCCGACCCAAGATGGCCATCAGGGTCACATGGAATACCAGCAACCAGTTAGATAGCTCCCCCAGTGACCCAGGAAACCATAGAGGAACCACGTTCCTCTTGACTTCCCCTCCATCTGCAATGCCACTGTGGTTGAGCGCCACCTGCAGTGGAGAAAGTAAACTGCATCTGCCTACAAGTGTATGGCCAACTTTAGTTTAGGAAATGTCCTCTAGCTTAGACCTTTCCTACAGTAGGACACTGTGAGATAAACTATGATTTTTTGACCCATTTATGTCTGAAAAGATTGTTTTAACAATAGATAATGCCTTTGTTGCTCATTCTCTGAAAATGCTCTGAACTTCCTTTCTCTCTATTGCCATCTTTGTGCCAAGGTTATTATCTACCTTTTTAGCCTAAGATGTTAGCTGATAGATCCTAGTGTCTGCACCCTAGACGTTATGTTTATGGCTATGTATACACATGTTGTCTCATACTGATCACCCCTCTACTACTGCCTATCACTGTGTGCCTTGGCAGAAAGTTATAATTTTACAACAGTCCCAGTGAATGGTAACTACAGCAGATTCAGATGACATTATTCTTCCAGGGTGTTTTTCTCAGGAAGACTTTCAGAGTCTGTTCCGAGAGAGACTTAACTGAACATCAAAGTCTTCTGTTGAATGATGAATTGGATGTTTTTTCACACAGTTGTGTAGACTTTCTGACAGGGTGTCTGTGAAGGTTCTCATGTATCCAGGTCATGGTATAGCTAGTAGTAGTTAAACTGGAGTTGTTCTTTTATGTTGAAGATGTTTTAATACTGATCCAAGTAGCTTTATCAGTTCTAATGATTGTCAGAATCAAGGCTGATGAGACTGCCATGAGACATCTGAAATTGGATGAGACCTTTGGCATCTGAACGGAACTCAAGCCAGTCCAACCTTTGTCTCAACACCAGCAAGGACAAAGATTGGGAGTACCAATGTCTCCCATTTTAGCTCACCTGTACATCAAGGATTTAGAGCTCATTCAGGGGTACAACACAGAGTTATTGGTTCAGGCATGTGGATGATACATGGGTCAAGACAAAACAATTTGATGGGAATTATGTGGGAAGACACACATAATAACAAATGACCCTTTTTGAACACTGTGTCATATGTTAAGGAAGGAGGTGACTGGGACAATGAAGTTTGCAGGAAACCCACTGTCTTTTTATGCCCACTAGAACAAAAAGGAGCAGCATAGATTAGAGACATTTAAAGCTTCTTCTCCTGAACACAGAAGTATCATGTTCAAAAGAGAAGCTTTTAGGCATAAAAATACCAAACGTCTATAAACATACCTGTGTGTTTAGCACTTCAGCATTTATTCATTTCAATGGTCAGAAAAAATAAAAATTCTGACCAATGAAATAAATAAACACCTATATGATGTGTGGCCCTCGGACCTCAGCAGTTTGTTGTGGGAACATTGCCAGGCACAAGCTCACTCAGCACTAACATATTCTTTGATACTTTCTTACAGATAAAACCAAATGTCCAGTCAATGTGTTCTTCATCATTGATACATCCGAAAGTATAATTCTACAGACCGCTCCAATTCAGAGCTTGCTGGATCATATGAAGCGTTTCATTCCAGCCTTCTTGGCAAAGCTAGAGAATGCTGCCTACCGGGACCAGATCCTTCTGAACTGGGTGTATGGTGGTCTGCATTATTCAGATGAGGTCCAAATCTACAGCCAACTTACTGCAGACAAGAATGAATATATTTCACGACTGCGTGGAATCCAGTATATTGGACGGGGCACCTTCACTGACTGCGCCATTTCTAATATGACAGCACTAATTGATGCTGCAATAAAGGCTCAGGCTACCCAAGGTCAGGATGTGATAAATTTTGCAGTAGTGATCACAGATGGTCATGTGACTGGAAATCCATGCGGAGGAGTGAAGGCACAGGTCGAAGCAGCCCAGTCTAAAGGCATCAAGCTGTTCTCTGTAGCTGCAAGTCGTGATGTGTATGAGTCTGGTCTCAGGGAGATTGCAAGCCAACCCTATGAGCTGTTCAGGAACGCATATACAGTGACCAATCCCAATGACCAAACTGAGATCGATCAGAGAACCATTGATAAAATCATTCAAGTTATGGTAAGTTCAGTGCCTTGAAACACACATTAGAAAGTAGCATACCTAAACTACACAGAATGTCAGTCAAAAAATTTTTGGGAAATTTTGGTAAAAGCTTAAAGCGGAGCTTCACCCAAAAGAGAAGCTCTGCTTGTCTGCCCCCACATTTTGTACCTTTTGGGGGCAGCAGGTACCTGGTACCCCCTCCGCATCCAGCCTTTTCACAGAGCACATCGCAATTTGCTCATGTGCAGTAGGAAACCAGCTATGAAGCCAAGGTGGTGGCACAGGTGAGGACACTGCTGGAAGCCTGGGCAGGTAAGTTCCCTAATAGTAAAAGTCAGCAGCTACAGTATTTGTAGCCGCTGACTTCTAATTTTGGGAGGGGGGAGACTTCTCTTTAACCTCAAGCAAAGATCTAAATACACAGATGACATACTGTACAAGGGGACTGTGTACCCACAAATTGATTACGATTTCTGTCCAAATTTTACGCAACCCCATCACACAGCACAGCCATTAGGATGGCACAATTTTCTTTGTTTACAAAGGTGTCATCTTCCCTACACCAGCCCTTGGATTGGACAGTAAAGGAGCAGCGGCTGACTAATGAAGTTATATCTCTGCTCACTAAGCTCTTCCCTCCTGTCAACATGTCCCTTGTCAGCTCATTTACATGCAGCTTACCTGCCCCTAGCTTTCTCAATCTAAGTACTGCTCTATAGGTGATTACAAGAGGATGATATTATGTCAAATTCAGATACTTATATTAGCTGCACTACAATATGTTTAAGAATAGCTGATATTAACCTTATAACATTGGCAAGAGCCAACGCTTTAAATGTCACGTTAACAATTGGGCTGGTAAAAAGACCTCCTGATTGAGCCTTTCTGTGATTGGCTGTACAGTGCTGACTTCATTGGGAGCCATGAGCCAGAGATGAAGTGCACCCCAGAACAAGACAGCATGTACATGGCAGCCTGGCGTTAAGGCCACATATATTTGAATAGCTGTCATAAAGGGTTTAAAAATGTGCATATGATAAGTACCCAGGGCAATTCTTCATCAATAAAACAAAAAGACCATGGTTGTTTCAAGGAGAGCTTCTTTTATTTTGGCTTTTGTATATCATGCTGCTAGCATTGATTCCGGGCCAGAAGGGAAGCTTATTTACGGTTATTGAACTTGTAACTTGAGATAAGATAAGAATTTCAAATTTAATCTTGTGTACTCCTACAGTTTCATTTGTCTAACATTTCACGAAGTGGTAGTTTTCGACCTTTTTGTATTGCTTGAAGAACACTTAGGAGAAGCCAGGCTTTACACGTGTAAAAATGTTTTTTAAGAAATACTATCTCAACTGTTTTCTGTCCTATTCTGCTTATATTCAGTGACACAAGCTAGCCTTTCCTGACTCCTGGAGGCAGTGCTTGTTCCAAACCAAAGCACACTTCTACAGCATAATGGACAGTGGCATGTCTGCCCTGGAACCAGCAGTGCCTCCAGAAGTCAGGCAATGGCAGCCTCCCAAACTGGATCAAACTCTCAGGGTCAGCCTAGAGCCTCTGTAAGATTTTTTTTTTGCCACTGTCTTCCTGTTGGGGAGATTTTCTCTCACTTCCTTTCACGGCAGGTAGTAATGGTAAATATAATCAAAGTGAAAAATGGTTAGCACTTCTGATGTTTTTTCTGTCTGTGGCTTCCTGTACCATTGACCTCCACTCTGCCCATTTCTTGCATGAGCGTCACAGGGATAGAAAGTGAGTGAAAATCTCATCAGTGGGTTATAGGCAGAATTAAAAACCCAAAAGAAATGTGAACACTTTACCACTATATCCACATTTTTTATTTTTTTATATAATCTTTATTTATATATATATATTTTCAGAAAAAGTACAAACAAGTAACAAAAACAAAAACCAAAATGCAAAGAAGGAATAGCAAATCCAAATAAACCGCAGTACCAAGCTATTTACTCATGTGCCTGCATAGTCCGCAAATTCTTGGGCCCGGTAGGCTGTCCCTATATCCAAATTTTTAAAAATGGCTAGAGGATTTTTTTTTTTTATATTTTCCTTAAAATAAAATTTAAAATTGCATAAAGTATAGTGTGCTAACTCTCCTGTCCTCTATATTTACAGACTCTATGGGTCTATCTGTCCAAAAGTGGCATTATACCTTTAAATAGAGACTAGAGAAAGATTGCATTGCTGTGCATGTTGGTGTGTTGCCAGTGGTGCACCTAGCATATCAGGCACCTGGGGCAGATCATTTTTTTTAAACTCCCCCCCCCATACATCAAAATTACTTTCAGTGATAATCATTAAATAAAATGTCATGCATGGGGGGTAGAATTAGCTGGCGGAGGGCAGATAGCAGCAGCTGTATGTACAGTTGCAACTTTATACAATCATACTGAACTTATATTGTCAACCTACCCGATGTGCAAGAGCTCACATTCACCACCTCCTGCATGTTTCCAACATCTGAAAATAGTTAAAAGCGATGCCTCAAAGGTAGCAAGAAGAAAAAAGGGAGTGTGTATAATGGCTGCCTGCTGAACACCCGGGTGTGTGGCCAATAAAGTGTGTGGCATTTCATGGTGTATAACTTTTAGTGTGGCAGTAAAATACTCTCCAGCTTAGGTGCCTTTGGCAGCAATAATAACCCCCTGCATTGATGTAAGTGGCCGTAATAATCTCCCCTTTCATTGGTGGTCATTGGTATAAACATTACTCCCCTAGTGTTGCTGGTCAGTGGCAGGGTGTAAAAATAACTCCCCTCCAGCATTTGTGGTCAGCGGCTGTCTCCATAGGTATGCCACTGTGTATTGCGGAATCATTATTTTGAATGCCAACCCAACACATCTGTGTTGCGGCACATCACAACGCATGGGAATGCACTACCATGTCTGCTCTGGTGCATTGGCAGCTCATTCAAAATGCAAAGTATCAAAGCAGACAATTGTGAGTTTGTCAATTGTGTTAATGTTTACTGATCATAGACTTTGCCCTTTGACTACTAGACTGAAAAAACAAGCTTTATCATTTAAAAACATAGGACATTTGACGATAAAATGTAGGTAATATTCTAAGCACATTATGATTTTTGTGAATTCATTGAAAATCTAATTGTATCTTTGTATCTTTCTGCAGAAACACGAAGCTTATGGAGAGGTATGTAAGAACAAGTTGACTAATATTTTTTGTAGGTAATGATACGCACAGATATGTATAGTAGATATAGATATAAACAAATATATGGTAAACTACAAAAATGATTTTAGTAAATATAACTATCTGACCAAAATGGAGGAAACCCCTACTATAAATAGTATAAACCACCAACAAAAGCCTGGCGATATCTCTGTCTGGGTCAATTACACTTCTTCCACTAATCCCATCCAAATAGCAATTCTTTATGATAACATTTGATTATATTGTATTTTCTTTGTATCAAAGTATATAAAAAAATGACACCCTGAACAAAAATCATTTAAAACAGGGGTCATCAAATGTTTTAAACAAAGGGCCAATCTACTGTCTTTCAGACTTTAGGCAGGCCAGATGTTAGTGTCAGTGGGAGGAATAGTACCCCATCATTGTTGTCAGTGGGAAAAATCATTGTGTCAGTGGGAGGAATAGTACCCCATCAGTGGTGTCAATTATATATTGCACGGCGCCTGGGCCATAGTTTGGAGACCACTGATTTAAAACATTCTCTGCAGGCATGTTTATATAGCTCCAATCCTTTTAGTTTTAATAACTGCTGTACAGAATGTAGCAAGAATTCCCAGTCATCTCATGTGTATTAGCATATAGTTGTTTTGTGTATATTCCAATGTGGTACGCAATGCAACCCTACTAACAGTGAGCCCTGCAGCAACTGTACGCTATTTTGTACTAATAAATCCAAACTTGTTATAAAATCATAGTCAGACAATCATCACATACAAGTGATCAGATGTTTCATTCTCCTAGTCAGTGCCGGGACAAGGTCATCCAGCGCCCAGGGCAAAGATTCCAAACTGCACCCCTCCTTCCTCTAGGGTTAGGGTCAGGGCGCCCACATCCGTGCAATAAACCATTGCGCCCATGGCAACCGTCCCTCCTGCCCACCCCTTGTCCCGGCCCTGCTCCTAGTAGGGAGACATGTACCTGTGGAAAATAAGTATTTGGTCACCTACAAACAAACACGATTTCTGGCTCTCACAGACCTGTATCTTCTTCTTTAAGAGGCTCCTCTGTCCTCCACTCATTACCTGTATTAATGGCACCTGTTTGAACTTGTTATCAGTATAAAAGACACCTGTCCACAACCTCAAACCGTCACACTCCAAACTCCACTATGGTGAAGACCAAAGAGCTGTCAAAGGTCACCAGAAACAAAATTGTAGACCTGCACCAGGCTGGGAAGACTTGCTTGGTGTGAAGAAACCAACTGTGGGAGCAATAATTAGAAAATGGAAGACATACAAGACCACTGATAATCTCCCTCGATCTGGGGCTCCACACAAGATCTCACCTGTGGGGTCAAAATTATCACAAGAACGGTGAGCAAAAATCCCAGAACCACATGGGGGGACCTAGTGAATGACCTTCAGGGAGCTGGGACCAACGTAACAAAGGCTACCATCAGTAACACACTACGCCGACAGGGACTCAGATCCTGCAGTGCCAGACGTGTCCCCCTGCTGTAATGAAGGCGTGGCTTTGTAAGAAGCATTTCAAGGTCCTGGAGTGGCCTAGCCAGTCTCCAGGTCTCAACCCCATAGAAAATTGCCCAGCGACAGCCCCAAAACATCACTGCTCTAGAGGAGATCTGCATAGAGGAATGGGCCAACATACCAGCAACAGTGTGTGACAACCCTGTGAAGACTTACAGAAAACGTTTGACCTCTGTCATTGCCAACAAAGGATATATAACAAAGTATTGAGATGAACTTTTGATATTCACAAAATACTTATTTTCCACCATAATTTGCAAATAAATTCTTTCAAAAATCAGACAATGTGATTGTCTGGATTTGTTTCCACATTTTTTCTCTCATAGTTGAGGTATACCTATGATGAAAATTACAGGCCTCTCTCATCGTTTTAAGTGGGAGAACTTGCACAATTGGTGGCTGACTAAATACTTTTTTGCCCCACTTTTTTCTGCTTAGCGGCTGCAGCTGACTGATTGAGAACATTTTTCCAGCAAGCCTGTTTGGCAAAAGTTAATCTAACGATCAACTTCTGTTTGATAGGCACAGCCACACATGGATCGAAATTTGGCCAGTCCCTGCTGAACTGGCTAAGTTTCGATCCATCTTTGGCCAGCTTTAGTATTTTTTTTCTCCTTTATATTTAGCTCCTTTATAATACTCCATCCTTGTATCTCAATCTTTTTCATCTATCTATGTTATTTTACCTCTCTTTCAAAATCCTCCTTTCTACTGAAATTTTTGTGGATATATTGCCCAAAGGGCATGCTCATCAGAAAGGGGTTTAGGGCGACCACTATACTTACCTCTAGAATAGTGTGCTAATTTCTTATTATGTAATGAAGTATATAATTTCCCCTGTTCACCTTTACAAAATTGTAAACTTCAGCATGATATCAGTGATTCAATCTTAATTAAGAGTTGGTCTAATTGTGCATAGACAGAACTTGCCAAGAGGAAAATTGCAGCTGAACACCTATTATTCTCTGTTAATGGAGCAATTGGAGGCAAACTTCATGTCATTACATACACTAAATATATATTTGCATCTTAGATGAAATCTAGATCTTCCAGGGGTCAGAAAACTCAAATGTATGTGTACATTTAGCCGTGTTGTTGCGGATATTGTATTTCTGTTCATACATACTACTCTTTGTTTCTTACAGTGCTATAAACTGAGCTGCTTGGAGATTCCAGGTCCCCCTGGTGTAGATGGACAGAGAGGACAAAAGGTAACCTATATACATTTACCCCTATACAATTGATTCTCTTTTCTTTAGTTCTCTGCAGAGTTTGCTAAGCAAACTATTCATCTTAAAATAAACACCTTCCGATGTATAACTCTGGTGCTGCTGATTCCTCTTGAAGTCTGCTTCCACCAAAGTAGCAGCAAAATTGGACATTTGTGGGTCAGGGTCTATGACAGCAGGCTTAGAGGAGGTACCAAATAAAATAAATAATACATGGCGGTAAAGCATCGCTATATTTAGCGCTGCTTTACCGTAGTTTTAGCCGTGGTATGTGGCCGCTAGCGGGGTGGTTTTAACCCCCGCTAGCGGCCGAAAAAGGGTTAAAACTCCCCGCAAAGCGCCGCTGCAGCGGCGCTTTGCCGGCGGTATTACCGCAGTATCCCCGCGGTGTCCCATTGATTTCAATGGGTAGGAGCGGTATAGGAGCAGTGAATACACTGCTCCTTCACCGCTCCAAAGATGCTGCTAGCAGGACTTTTTTTACCGTCCTGCTAGCGCACCGCTCCAGTGTGAAAGCCCTCAGGGCTTTCACACTGGAGACACAGCAGCCGCTGTTTCAGGTTGGTTTACAGGCGCTATTTTTAGCGCAATAGTGCCTGCAAACTGCCCCAGTGTGAAACCAGCCTTAACAAACATGTGTCCATATAAGTGAAAACAAATAAACAATGATATATAATATGTAACAAAAGTCCATGTGAACGGTAAAAATAATAAACAACTAAATAGGTGCTTCACATCCAAAGTGTAAAGTTGCAGGGGATATGTCACATCTAATAATCAAAGATGCAAGGCAGAAAATCTCAGACAAGTTCAGGTGTGACAAAACACCCCCACATGTGTCCCCACTCACCGGATCACGATGACACCCAGCTTTGCAGTCTGGGAGTCAGATTAGACTTGTAAAAATATCCACCGGGAATTGCTGGATGGCAGGAATGGCTGATGAAAATTAGGAAACAAACGATCCTTCCACAATAATTCTCAATCATGAGAGAAACAGGAACCCATAGAGGAAAGAAAGGGACCAATAGTGAAGTATGCTAGGAAAAAGGGATTTATTGCACATACAAGGGCATACTTACAAACGTAAGTTAAAAGTAGGCATTGGAAATGGAATAAAACTGCAGTAAACAAGACCGGAAGTGATGTCAGAACCGGAAGTGTGTCACGTCAAAGTGTGACGTGACACACTTCCGGTTCTGACATCACTTCCGGTCTTGTTTGCTGCAGTCCTGAACCATACCAGGACACCCCAAGGCCATTTTTTTAAAAATGTTTTGCTATTGCTGGCAATGTTTTTTTTTCATTCAGTTGACAGCTGATGGCTCATTCATTGTTAAGGACGCAGCAACTGGCTTCCCAACCTGCTCCTTTACAACCATCTATTCACTATGCCCTGATTGCCATTGTTGGGCGCTCGGCAGGCGAACATCCAACCGACCGAGAATTCCGGTGTTCGCCGAACAGGCGATGTTTAGGCCAAACTTTTGCTCGGCTCAAATTGTTCGGCCAACTCTACAAATTAATAGAATAGGTCAGCAAAGATTTTCAAGACTAGACTTAAAGATCAAACTCATAGAAAGGTAATTTTATTTCTTTGAGTATATACCTTACAGAGACATTTGCAGAAGAACGTGAAGCATTAAAGCATCTTTTGATCACATTTCTGAATACCTGCTTACTTCCACACCTGATCTTTTCTCTTATATTTTTTAGGGTGCCAAAGGAAATGCTGGTGAACCTGGAGCCGTTGGACCAAAAGGACGGCAGGTCAGTAACCCATTTATGTACTAGAAAGCATGTAATCTACCTGACCTAATATTTGACTGTGCTCATGTCTTGATCTATTCTCTTTTAGGGAGACCCTGGAATTGAAGGACCAATTGGATATCCTGGGCCCAAGGTTTGAAGTTCAAAAGAACTACATTTATCACCAATCTGTACTGTTCTCATTATAAGTGATTTTATATAACCACAGTTCCTTCTCTTTTAGGGTGTTTCAGGGTTGAAAGGTGAAAAGGTAAAAATGAATTCCTTCATCAGTCATGGTTGATATGGTAAGTGTGGTTGGTCACCTGTAACTGTCTTTGCCTTGTGTTTCACAGGGAGATTTTGGAGCAGATGGAAGAAAGGTAGGTAGTTTGGTGGATGGGTGTAATTAAAGGGTTCAGAGGTTGAAGTTTGTGCTTTATTAACCGTTTTCTTCTTATGACACAGGGATCAGCTGGGCTGGCTGGAAGAAATGGTACAGATGGACAGAAGGTAGGTGCAAATCTCTATATTCACTATACTAAGACTGTATATACTAAATATACAAATGTATTACAATTAACGTAAAAAGAAGAAGATAATTGCTAAATTATGTGGATACTGTATAGAATCGGGCATCATTTAGCCCGCACAACAATTTACAAGCTAAAACTAATCTGAAGATAATAAATAACCGTGTGTTTTTACTGCTTGAAATGCAGTTTTATTATACAGCTTTTCAGTGTTTGTTAAATAAAGGGTAAAAGGGTTTCCATTTTAACAGATAACAATAATTCAATGTCACTGATGGCCAATTTCAATATTTTTTTTTAGGGTAAATCGGGTCGAATTGGTTCTCCTGGCTGTAAGGGAGATCCTGGAGATAAGGTGAGCTTTCAGGGTCATATATACCATAAGGTGTAAAACTTTAAAATCAAATAGTGTAACGACTTAACTGTCGTATTTTTGTATTAACTGGTTCAAAAAAAAAGCATGGGGAGTCTGTAAATAAAATAAAAAAACATTGTACGCAGGAGCCCAGATTAGCATGATGTCTGAATACAGTCCTGACAACGTTAACAGGAACCTACCTCTGAAAGTGGTCATGTACTGCTTTGATCTAAAGAAAGAAGCAATAACCATTTCATCTGATAGATTTATAATTTGAGTTTTTATAAGCTAAGTGAACTTCCCTAACAGGCAGCCATGCATAGTAAGTACCTTGACCTCTCATATCCATATAGATCCTGTTTCGCAATTATAAATACCCATCCCCTGCCTACTCCTGTGCCTCACTATTGGTGAATGATGCTGTCCATTATGAGAATGAAGTAACTGTGTGGAACATGTGGAAGAAGATTGAGTCCATTAGACTTCATTGACTAAAGTCACTATTTGCATATTATGTCTTTCTGGTGCTCCTTTCCCTTTAATAAATTATACAGCATATCTGTGCGTGACCATTCCATGGGGCATTCTGCACATTAACAATGTTCACCCTGAGTTTGCCATGGTTGCATGGAAGCAATATATTTATTGGACAGTTTTAAAAAAAAAATCATAAATATTTGATTATTCTATAAATATAGTTATAACAAGATAACTTTATTGGAGGTAAAATAAGCAAAACAAATTAACATAACAGCTTAGCCATGCCAATTTTTTTAAAGGGGTATCTGCTATGTACAGAATAATTGAGTTATGCATTGCTAGTACAGGTAAAGATTTAGACAAATGACAAATAATCCAAGTGTAGATTGATTTCTGAATGGTACCAGGTACATTACCAAGCTGCTGGTTGTGTACATGTTGCCCTTCTGAAATAAAGTTACACTTGGATCTGACAAAAGAACATTGTCAGCTTACATTGGACTTGGTTGGAGAGTCAGGGCAGAGCAGGAAAACGTTGCTTTGCTTTGCTTGATTAGGCTATGTTATTGGGTCACTTTGGAAGTTTATATGTGCTCTTGTGTTGCTTATAGAAACTACTAATGCTATAGACCTTTTTAAACATATGCTGTACTTTGAAATTTCACATATGTATATTATTTATTCTTCAGGGCCCTAATGGCTACGCAGGAGATGCTGGAGACAGAGGAGATGATGGAGACCCCGGACCAAAGGTGTGTGGTTTCTTTATGTTTTCAGCCATAGGAGATAAGATATAGAAGACTTTATTTAGATTTAAGATGGCTTACATCTGTTTATTCATCTAACAAGGTCTTGCCTCTGCAAGATATACAGCAAATATTCCCAATGATCATCTTCATTCGATTTTTATAAACTCTTATACACACGCTCGGAAATTCCGACGGAAAATGTCAGATCGGACCATGTTGTCGGAAAATCGGCCCGTGTGTGGGCTCCATCGGACTTTTTCCGTCGAAATTTCCGTCTGAAAAAGTTTGAGAGCTGGATCTCATATTTTCCAACAACAAAATCTTATCAGACTTTTTCCGATCGTGTGTCGAGAATTCCGACGCACAAAGTGCCACGCATGCTCATAAAAAATTTGGGGATGAAAACTATTGGCTACTGGCCTCTACGTAATCCCGTCGTAAGTGTTCGACATCACCTCGTTCCGAAGGATCAGATTTTCCGACAACTTTGTGCGACTGTGTGTATGCAAGACAAGTTTCGACCAAAATCCTACGGATTTTGTGGTCGGAATGTCCGACCGTGTGTATGGGGGCTTATGCTCATGGACCCACGCAGTTTTAGTGATCGGTTGTAAATCAAGAATTAAAGTGGTTGTAACCCCTACATATGCTGAATGAAGTGATCAGCCTCAGGTAATACATAGAGATGAAACAAATCCTTCTACATAGGAGAGGAATGTGGCAGCCGACAGAAATTAAACTTAGTGCTCTGGATTGAGAGCAGTACACACTATAGAGGCATTTGCTTTGTTCATATTTCATGTCAGAGGTTTTCAACCACTTTAAACTATCAACTGATGGGACTGATCAGACTCCTAGTAACACTTTGCTTAGCTGTGGACAGTCTAATCTACCAATTAATTTTTCATTGAGATTTAGGCTGCCCATGCCCTTTAAATGTTGGGTGAGCATGCAGGCATTGTTCAACCAAGCTTACAAGATTTAGTTTAGTGGAGAGGGGATATAGAACAGATAGAAAGAAGTGCTGGTACTTATCAGCATAGAGCCACAGCAACTGCCCCAGGGTTTCTAATCAACCTCATTGCGAGTACCCCTCAACAACAAATATCTGGAGGCATCTGCAGGCACCCACAGATATGAGATCTAATTTGGCCATTTACTATTCCTTGTCTGGTGGAACATTTAGGTTAAACCTATCAAATGGGGTATTTTGAGTCTAAAGCCCCATACACTTGATCGGACTTTCTGACAGGAAATGTTCGATGTCAGGCTGTTGTCGGTAAATCTGACCGTGTGTATGCTCCATCGGACAATTGTTGTCGGACTTTCCACCAACAAATGTTGGCTAGCAGGTTTTCAAATTTTCCACGGACAAATGTGTGTTGTCGGATTTTCCGAGCGTGTCCAAAGTACAAACACGCATACTTGGAAGCAAGGACGAGCCAGAATCGCTCGGTCTTGTAAACTAGCATTCGTAATGGAGAATTAACATTCGTGATGTGGCAAATTA
Organism: Lithobates sylvaticus; assembly: GCA_028564925.1. NCBI lineage: Eukaryota > Metazoa > Chordata > Amphibia > Anura > Ranidae > Lithobates > Lithobates sylvaticus. The sequence goes on from CM053031.1 coordinate 86,701,787, forward strand.
TGAAATCTCCAAATGCAGCGCACAATTCTTGCAAACAAATTTTCAAAGGCTTTTTTTTTCTAGTGATATCAAGAATAATATTATGATGCTTTTTCTTTTTATTTGGGCAAGTTACCACAACACCATTATCACGTCATTTTAAGATCAAAGAAATTCCGATGGAAACTGTCCGATGGAGCCTACACAAGGTCGGAATTTCCGACAACAAGCTCCGATCACACATTTTCCGTCGGAAAGTCCAACCGTGTGTACGGGGCATAAGAGTTTTATTTGGACAACAAAATCAGTCCTGCCATAAGAAAAATCTAATTTCTCATTGGTGTGCTAATCCCAAGGCTGGAAATCCAACAAAGAAAAGCAGGGGAGCCACTAGATCAGCAAGACAACCAGAAAAAGGATTTGGCAAGTCCAGTCTCTGTAATTCCTCAGTTTAAAACTTGCCTACTGAGGCTGGACAGCTGACAGGTGCTCATACCAGCCCATAAATACATTTATGTTATTTAGCTCCCTGGCATCTTCCAGAGTAGCCAGATTACTAGTCTAGACCTTAAATATACTCACATATACTGTATATCATGTCTAGATTTTAGTGAGCTACAGTGGTTAGGTAAAAATGTTGAATGTTATTTTGTGTTGAGATGGCACTTTATAATTTTTAAAAACATGAGAAAGGAAAATGTGAAAAAGTGAGAAAATACCCATAGTGACCAACCTGATTCTTGGTTTCATGTTTCCAGAGATTAAATTAGTTTGGCTACCATAAGCAACAACTGCTGATTTTGTACAACTTCTTTTCTCATGTTTTTGTGCTACTCAAACATTCTCCACTAGAGGGAGCCCAAAGATTTGTGACAAATTAAACGTACCAACTTGTATTGCGTAAAAAGTCTGCCAATACATATAGGATACAGTCAACTTATTGTACATTACCATTTTCGTAATTCCTGCGTTTAATTACAAAATTAAAAATATAGTATAGAAGTGTTAGGGAGCTCTACTTAGTTTGCTAGTGTCTACACATACACAATGTAATGTGAAGAGTCTCTTTAGCATGTCTTAGCTCATTGTTATAACCACACGCTTGACTACCTAACTTCTTTTTAGATTGTTAATATTTGAGGTTTTTTCTTTTTAGGGTGATGCTGGAAGGCCTGGACGTAATGGACCACCAGGGCCATTCGGAGAGAAAGGAGATAAGGTAACTTAACATGGAAACATTTTCACACTTTCTGTGTCACTTACTACCTGAACTTTCTCTATGGATTTTTTGGAATATGCTTATCATAGAAAGCCCTTCCATCACCATCAGATTGTTGACTTTGTACTGCCAGTGAGCGGTAAGGATAGGCTGTAACCTCTGGCAACCAATTGCAGTCCCTGCGTGATCTGCTGCAGTAAACTGATTTTGAGTCTACCTGCTATTTTTTGTATGTCTCAGAATGGAGGGGGACCAAGAAAATGTTTGCCCAGTGGCCAATCAATATTAAAGACAGCCCTGAGAACGCTGCATGTCTGCGCAATCGCCAGTAGTGCAGTGCCAAATAGCAAAAGATGACCTGGTCATGAAGGGCTGTAAAATCTTCTGGAGCTGAAGTGGTTAACAAACTATACCTTTCAATATCCACACACATTGTTGTTCATTACCTCTCTACAAGGTTGGAGGAGCTGAGACCATAACCAACAGACCTGTAGCCTGACATAAGCCATGTTCAGAATTTCCCAACACATATATATGACATTCTGAGAAATTGAAGAGGAACTTCAATCCACCGATACACTGATCCTGTACCTCGGCACCATCTTTGAACATTTGGCACATGTTAGCGAAACTGCCTCCTGGGATGTGTTACGTAGATATCTCAGGAGGCAGCGGAGCCCAACGTCATTCTAGCTTAGATGACAAAGAAGGAAGTGCTGCATTGCAACACAAAAAAAGTCAGAATGCATTTAATAAATAAGGTAATTAGCCCCATATATTGTAAGGGTTGGAGGAGACAGAAGGAAGAAACTTATTTTAATGGCTGAAGTTCCGCTTTCATGTTGCCACATCCAATCAGAGTCATGGAGGCACCATCAAATGATTTTTTAGGAACAGAACTGTAGTTTTTATATTATTGCAATGTTATATGCACATTTTACATGCATAATGTTCTTATTTATGGTCTTCAAAGACATAAAGCATTTACTGCTCTAACACAAGTCTCTTTATATCTTTCAGGGTCTACCTGGAAATTCTGGGGCTCCTGGAGGTCCAGGTACAAAAGGGAATAAAGGAGGACCTGGGACTGCAGGACCAAAAGGAGAGCCAGTAAGACATTATCTTCTCAGTTATTGCTGCTTATTGTTGTGTATGTGGTTCACTTTCACACTTGCAGTATATTGTGGCTCCCTAGCCAAAATATTTTGCTGCATTAGGCTTTTACTCATTCCATATCTTTTTGTAGGGTCGCAGAGGAGATCCTGGTACCAAAGGAGGTGCAGGCACTGATGGCCCCAAAGGAGAGAAGGTGAATAAAATAGTTACATTAAAATGTGTTGCAGCAATACATTATTAAGATGACCATGGTGGATGTGATGTCATAATGTATTTTGGTTTCAGGGAGATCCTGGTCCAGAGGGTCCACGAGGACTTGGTGGAGAAGCTGGCCTAAAAGGAGCAAAGGTAGATACTAAATTTTGACAACTAGCTAAGTAACTGGCTCCATAATAAATCTGTTGGCTTGACCGCTGTGAAATCATCTATAATATTATATAATCCTTACCTGTATCCTTGTAATATTAGCCTTCTTTAAGGAGAAGTATGGCCAAAGCTTTTCTGGTCATATTTCTCTTCTGGGTCATTGAAGTGCACTTGCCTTTGAACTTCTGTGACCCAGCATCAGCCGACAGCGAGCTAAAGTCTCCTGACGGTTGACAGCACAGAGCCGCTCTAGGTTCTGGAAGGATTCCAGCAATAATGTTGATCCACCCAGATATCTGATTGGCAGCTGAGAGCCTGAGCCAACCACTCTCATCCCCTCAACAGTCCAGCTCTCCAGTGAGTGCTGGAGGGGCAAGGCAGAGAACGGTGACTGAAGGACACATATATATGTGTTGAAGTGTGTTGCCATGCATTGTTAATAGCATCCCAGCGCACATAAACAGAGCATCACACAAATGCAAAGGCACTGCACAAATAGAGCGTGTGCATTAAAGTGCATCTACAGCTTATTCAGAATGTGTGTGTTAAATTGCACTGTGAATAGACGTGTTTCCTGTGCTGTGATTGTATCCTAATAGTGAATGAATACTCTACATTCACAAATGCCTCCAGGTGTAGCCTAGGAGTAATAAATGGAAATATATTAATGGTGTGTATAAAATTCGCAGCAATGCTTGTACTGGAGGTAGTGGTGATTGAACTGTATACTAATCCAATTATCTCCTTAAAGGGTGATCGTGGAGCTCCGGGACCAAGGGGAGGGCAGGGAACAGTTGGCGTGCCTGGCAAAAATGTAAGTATGCTTGTTATGTTTTACCCTGTCCTTGTTTAAAGTATATTTAAGCCCTTACCTTGTAAAACAATCCATTCACTTTAACATAGAAATGAAAGGCAAAACATTTGTGTGTGTGTGTATATATATATATATATATATATATATATATATATATTTATATATTTTTATAAGTGATCACATGACTTCTGTTCTGCTGCAAAAGAAGCTTGGAGAGGTGGGGTGGAGACTGCATGGAGGAGTGTTTCAACAGGCAGAAAAAGAGCAAGTCTTGGCCTTTGGAGAACAGGCAGGCTATCTAACTGACCACGCTGGGAAGAATGTGCTTCTATGACTAGCGTGGTCAGTTTGAAATAGAAAAGCATGGGGAATGGCAGGATCACTAGATATTTTGCACAAAGGAAAAAATACAAAGAGAACAGGACACTTTTTAACACAAATACATGTGCAATAGACACATATCAGTAACATGTTGGGAAATGTTGGGGTAGCATACACTTAGTGCAACTATGCACTCTGTTTCATTGTGGTACAGAAATCATGTGTAAATAGTAATCCACACAAGGTACTAAGAAAGCGTAAAGTATTTTTCTATAAATAGTCTCTTTAGCAAGGTATCTTGTTATTTGAAAGTATTCACTGCATGATGATGCTTCTATCTATTCCTTTATCTGAATACCACTGATTCAATAAACGATTCCTAGTGGTGGTTTGGATCAGATCTGTCTCTGTCTAATATAAAATTTGACAGAATATTTGCTTATAGATCTGTCTTATCTGTGAAGAATCATGCCATTTAATCAGTCCTGATTGTATGCATCTATGAAGAATAGACAAATTAGCAGTCATGTAAAAGAAATCACCATCTGCCAGTTCTGCTGATTTGGAAATTGTTCTGAATAAAGCTACTCATCATTGAGTTTTTTTTATCTCTTCCATAGTCATGTTTAAATATACTAATACTAACATTGTTTTAACTAATGAATTGTTTGCATATTTCTGATCTATGTCTGCTTCTGCAGTCACTGGTTTCTACCCAATCCTGGTTTTCTTAACACTTTAGATCTAATATGTTTTGTTCCCCTGTAGTTAAACAGTAATGTTTGTTTCTTCTGCAGGGCTCACGTGGAGACCCAGGTGACATGGGAGAAAGAGGAAACCCGGGAGCAGCAGGACCTAAGGTAGACATGCGTATATAATAGACACTTTATAGGCCTTTTTATGTGGTTTCCATCCCTCTGTAACTCCTAGGAATTTTGACCATCTTTTATCACTGTTTACATATACCGACTGGCAGTCTGTCATTGGCCAAATGGCTAAAGACATTGTTAAAGACACAAATCTATTGATTTCAACCACAAAAAAATAAAACAGACTTTGTATCCTTAGAATTCCTAATCCCAAACAAATGAAAACCCCTAATAGGTGTGCTCTGGTTTGCTCTAACAGTGAAGAAAATGTCATCCTGTTCCCCCACAAGCAGCAAGATAACTATTTTATGATACCATTTCTATGCAGTCTGTTAATGCAATTCATTTTATTTTAGGGAGACAGAGGAAGACCTGGTATCAGCTACCCAGGACCACGGGGACCTCCAGTAAGTAAGAGCACCAAAATTGCATGTGTTTTATATATATACAGAATATATATATATATATATATATATATATATTACACACTCATAGAAAAAAGCTCTTATAAGTTGTTAATCTTATACTGCTTAGTAATGTACTAAACTAGAGTCAGCAGTATATTGTAGGTACCACAAGGTGCTATATCTAACCTGAAAGCTTACAAGAAATCTCTTCAGTGCCCTGGCAGACCCTTTTAAAGAATTTCTGCTATCAAGTTATGTAGAGTGTAAGCATGTCCTTCTTACCTATAGACGTGTTACAATTAGACAGCCAATTTCCAGACAAGAATAGTGTCATGTGAGAGGTAGGAGTGTGGATCAGTCAAAAATAGAGAACACCAATATGTCCTATTGGTAAGGGAGAGGGACAATTTCAAGCATCCGTAATTCCATCATATATAAGAGTGGGTCAACATACCTGAAAACACACTGACGAAAGAGAGGGGCCAAGGTCCCAAGGAAAGAAGGTATAAAGTGACCCCAGATGGTATACCATCTGGGGTCACTTTATACCTTCTTTCCTTGGGAGTGTAGATCAGTATTTGCAAATACCACATTTTAGAAAGTCTGTCTCCAATAGGATTGTTTGGAAGTTCCAGGGTTGCTTTGAAGAGGATTCCAGTAAAGCTGTTAATTTGATCTGGCCACACATGGTAATTTAGCAGGTTTAGAAACTGTGCAGAGTTACTATTATATTTTGCTGTCAGGTAAGAGATATTTGGAAATGATATGTCCATTAACATTAATTACCCTTTATTCTATTCAAGCAATTTCAGACCAGACTACATAATTACCATTTTTATAGGCTACCATGGGCATGTACAACATTTTCAGGCTGCCATCTGTTGTCCTAGTTGCCAGTTCCCATCAGCAGCCTGTTGTTCTCTAGTGGTGCCATGGATATCTGCATGCTTGAAATATAATTCACCAGGACATCTTAATAAGTAAAACATTTATTTTATTTTCAATCATCTACAGAATCCTTACACTAAAATTTCAGGACAGGACAGGGTAACTTTTTTATGGTAAAAAGGTGTCTTAGCCATAAAAAATAAAAGCGTATTTAATCCTGGAATGTTGGTGGTATTGTGGCGGTTCTAAGAATGATTGAATGAAAACCTAATTCTTCACATATGGAGGTATGCTGGTGAGACATATTGCTAGCATGAACTTTGATAGGTGCCATTCATCATTTTACTACAAGACTGATAAAGGCCTATAGCATGTTTTGCAGTTAACAGATGCCTTCTTTGACATCTGCCTATCACATACACATGCTCTCTCTAAGTATGTACATTTAGGTATGGGCATATTGGGGTTGATTTACTTAAAGCAAATAGGCGGTTCACTTTGCAAGGGAAGTTGCCCTTTACAAAGGAGTTTACCCTAGAAGTTTGTGAATGTGGTAAAGTTTCAATTTGCAACAAATAGAATGCAATCATATGCAAGAAAAATAAACAACAACATTTTTGCTTGTGCATGATTGGAAGTCATGACAGAATGAGCTTCATCACTAAGCTGCGGGGCGAAACCCCCTGCAAAGTGCATCTTCCCTTGCAAGGTGAACAGCTTGTTTGCCTTTAGTAAATCAACTATTTTGTCTGTGTAGTGTGGGATATGAGGTAGGTACTCCAAAAACCGAAAGGGACCATAAGAACAGTGAAGGAGGGTTAGGGTTGGGCTCTTAGCCTAGAATGATACAGTATATACTTTGAAGCCAGGCACCATGTAGGGTACCCAGGTGTTTTTCTGCCACATAAGCACATTTTCTGACACATGACATGATATGGCTGAAGCTGGCAGACAAATGGCAAAAAAAATATTTATTTTCAACCAAGCCAACTTTATCACTATAAAGTCTGTCATATAGTCTCATGGAGAATTCACCATAAAGTGAGAGATAACTACCTAGACAATCTATATGTGCAGTTAACAACAGTGATATGGCTTTAAGGTCAACCTGTCACAGCCATGCTGTGAATTGGGAATTCCCCACTGGTCCCCAATGGCACATACACTAGTATGAATTAAGACTCCAGTCTTGTGTGGAGTTTACCCCTAGGACATATAGATTGAAAATAGTATGACCAGTTGTAGAAAAGTAGCAATCCTAACAGGCGGTTGTTGTGCACATGTTGCAGATATGATGGCCACCGAATGGTCGATTTTCTGCACAAGGTCTTTTGTAAGTCATGTCTGCCATTTTGTAGTGTATAGATTGTTTTATGGCCACACTGTTACCATAAATATATTATTTATTTATTCTTATATAAAATTGGAAACAGTAGATGATTTTGTTTCTTGTTTTAATTTAGGGTGATAAAGGAGACAAAGGACCTCCAGGACCTCTGGTGAGAAATTATAATATTTTATGTGTTTTGCTCTTTTCCTCTTTTGTGTTCTAAACTACACAAACATCTATGTATTTGGCATATGACATCTAACTACTGTTATACATTATTACTTAACAGGACAATTTAGTAACTGTGTATTGAGGGATCTGAGATAATTTGTGTGCTTACTGGACTTTCTAGAGCTACTCTAGTCAGAGCATTTTCCTAAAAGAACTCTATACCAGGCAGGTTATGGATATTATGAGCTTGAATTTAGCAGTAGGGTTACAATTTATCAACGAACTGGGGTTAGTTTGCCTTATCTGCTATGACTTGTTGCCACGCAGCATCATTTTTTTAATGATCATTTATTTATGTCAAACAGCGTGCAAATCACAGAAATCTAAAGCAGCCAATTAGCAATTATCATTCACCATTTTGACTGTTCAATACCAATGAAAGGAATAAATTGCTTATTTTATGGTATTGCCTTTCATCAATGAGATCTTCATTTAATGTTTTTACAGGGAGGACGTGGCGACTTTGGACAAAAAGGAGCCTCTGGACCCAAAGGAGTGAAGGGGGAATTTGTAAGTAGCCAACCTAAACAGAAGACACCATCATTGTTGTATCCAGTAAGGTAGTCAGCTTTCACTGAATTTGTGCTTTTTTATACATGTGTTTTCAGTGACTTCATGTTATCTGGTTATGACCAAACAATGATCTATAAAGTACAGTAACATACATTTTGCTGTCTTTTTTTTTCTAGGGTGACAAAGGTTCCACAGGAGAGCCTGGCCCCCGGGGACCATCTGGGGAATCTGGAGGCGAGGTACGATATGTGCATTCTCCTACATGTTTTCAAATCTATTAGCTCAAATGTAAAATCATATGAGCTTTTGGATCATCGAAGACCTCGCTGGTCACAGAGAGGCATCATAAATTCCAGGGTAGGAAGCCTTTTTAGGACTCCTGCTTTGTTTGATGTCTCAGCATGTCTCAGCACTCCTCTTTTAGACCACCCATTCATTACGGCACACCAAACCCTAGTAAACGCGATCAGAAAATCGGATAAAAGATATCGCTTTCGACGCAATCATACAATTATCTAATCTTTAGTACAGAGCTTTCGAGAGCTGATAACCGCAGTTCATCCGAAATTATCTGTATGGACAGACACAAACTTTTTGTCATACGATACCAGATTGTACAATTTTCATTTAATCAGTACAGTATTCATCCGAAAAAAAATCAGAAGAGCAAGACCACACATGCTCGGAAACAAAAGAACACATTACAATACATTACATCACTTCCGAAGTTGTGTTCTGCCATAGGGGAAATTTCGTAAGTTGAGTAACCTCTTAATTTGCGATATGAGACTAGGATTCAAATAAAATGGATGCTCATTCGACCGATATTCTCATTCTGTGTACAAGACTTAAGGCTCACTCACTGATATACTAACAGCCAACCTGCCTGGTGGCTGCACACAAATACCTGCTCTTCAGCCCATAGTGGTACTTGGATGCACCCATGATACCTGACTTTCTTTCCCGTGTCCTAGAGAAGTCACTTGCTCAGTTGCTTGCCCAGTTACATCAAGATGCTTAGACTCCAGTGTTGGCATCTGCCTCTACCTGGAGGAATCTGTTTTCTTTCTATCTGTTTAACCTAATGATTATAGATTGATGGGGTCAGTGAGATCTCTCAACAAGTGCAATGGGTCCCACTGGACACATAAAAAACCTCCCTAAAGATGACCAAATACCGTACTTCTAAAATTTTAATGTACAATGTCTGTACAATCTCTGATATTATTTGAGGCCCTACCTTAGCAATCTATTCCATTATTATCTAGCCAGGCAGATACATGTTCTACATACAGTAGATGTTGGTAGATTTAAAGCAGATTTTATGGCGTATCATCAGTTTAAACTTTATATGCACCTTAGAGGTTCACAGGCACCAGTGCCACAATCCCTCCCCCGCCTCGGGTCTGCAAAAATTGTACAAAGGCTAAAATTCATCTAATGGTAGTTTTGTAGTGTACAATCCAGGTATCTTTAATAGCTAATATTATATGCAATTGATGGCAGATTGTAACTTCTTTTGTTTTCTATATTTAGGGTGACATTGGACCTCCTGGTGACCCTGCCTTGACTGTAAGTAGTGTATGATGTCATAATAAATTTATGTAATTGGAAGCAAATGTTTATTTATTGATAGATCATGTGCCATGTCATTACAACATACTTTGTACAGCGTAATTACCCTGTATTACTTAAAGTGCAAAATGATATTGCTTTAAACAATGCTTAACAGCTGTATTAACTGGATGTTACAAGATGATTTGTTTCTATTATTGCACAGGAATGTGATGTCATGACATACGTACGAGAGACATGTGGATGCTGTGGTTAGTTTTCTTTTTTTTTCACTGTGATTATTTATTACAAACACTCCTAAACAGGATAAGAGTTACCAACTACTTTAATTGGATGCTCAATATAGTATATTTATTCATTACTATTTACTTTTAATTAGCTTGTTTTTACAAGAATGTATAGAATTTTGTATATATTTTTGTTATGTTCACTTCAAAAAATAAACCATAGAACAGATGCATTGCAGTAACATGTGCATTGCTGCAATACAAATGTATGAAAAGTGCCTAAAAGTTTATTGTCGAATACAAGAATGGGTCATTTTTTTTTTTTTTTTCGTTCAATAAGGTTTATTGGTTTTAACATGCAAGAATACAAGTAACATTCAAGAAGATAACTTTCAGAGAATAAAATTATGTATTGGCCAACACGGCCTGTAAAGCATCAGATGAACAGATTACAAACTCTGGAAACACATTAGTTAGTGTACCATGGATGGTGAAATAAGTGCATCCAACGGTAATTGATCTCAGTCCAGATATGGTTAAGTGATGTTGGGGAAACCATAACATTGAATTATAACCGTGTAGGAGAGTCACGACAGTATCTATTAGTCAGCAGGGGAAAAGAGGGAAAGAAAAGGTTCCACCAGCCACCCCAAAAGGGATCACGCTGTGGATGGGGGAGCCTAAACCACCTCGACCATTTAACACTGCCATGAGTCTCCTCCTAAATAATGGGGGAGGAAGCATTTGGGGCTGATACATATCCTAGGGCCTTATTGAATTACTGTTATGTGATACAAGTCATTGAACTGGGGTGAGATCTGGAACAAGAGTATATATATAGCTGATCAGGAGTGCAGTTAGATAATCCGGGGAGACTGAGCTCATAATCCGAGATTTCATCTGTACACCAACATGGCAAGAAAAAAGTAGAAACTAGCCATGTCATGTAATTCTAGTTATGGCCCAAAAGAGAGCGGGCAAGAGGAGAGAGAGGAAGGTAATGAAGTTCTAGAGGGAAGAGGAAGTGAGGTTAGAGATGGGGTAGGATGAGGTGGGATAGATGGGTCACCTAGAAGTAAGACCATTATGAGGAGTTATCTCCAGGGTATAGAGGTATATGACATTATTTAGCCCAGGGTTCCTAGATGAGTTTGAAAACATGGATCTTGTCTTGTAGAATACTTACTATTTTCTCCTGCACCATAATCCAGGAGATTTTGCACTTTACTGCTGAGATTGGGACTGAGGTTTTTTCAAATGTGATGCTATAGTAAATTTGGTTCCTAAAAGGATGAAGAAGATCAGCGCTTGTGTATATTTATCTACTTTCTCCAACTTGAGGTTAAGGAGTGCTATGTCTGGGGTTTGGGGAACCTGAGTATTCGTCCAAAGGCTTTGTATTCGTGGGCAGGTCCACCATATGTGGAATATTGTGCCCGTGTGGTTGCAGTCTCTATAACACAACGAGGAAGCATCTGGGTAGATTTTAGTGAGGAAATAGGGAACCCTATACCAACGTGTAAATAGTTTGAGGCTGGCCTCAATCAGGGAAATATTTAATATACCTTTAAAGGATCATTAGAAGCAGACATTTAATTTTTCCCGTTCCCATTCTATCTGGGGGTCATTTTCCCATGTTTGGGCATAGGAAGGTTTGGACAGAGATGAAGATAATGAAGAGTAGATGATGGATATCCCACCCCCTCTGATCCGTGACGTTCGAGCACCAAGATTCATAAGTCGTGACCCTGGGAGGTTCCGGCTTATTAGGCCAGATAGATTGAAGAAAATTGAGAATTTGTGTGTATCTGAACCTTTCTGAAGTGGGCATCTCCAGTTTGCTCGTGCAGTATCCAAGTGTAATGGGGCCTGTAGACGTGAAGAAGTTCCCTATTCTACTTAAACCTTTGTTGAGCCACCAACGAAAGGGCAAAGTGCACTTGAAATTGCACAGAGAGTGCACTTGGAAGTGCAGTTGCTGTAGATCCGAGGGGGACATGCAAGAAACAGCATTTTTAGCTTGCACATGATTGGATGATAAAAATCAGCAAAGCTTCCCCTCATTTCAGATCTACCCCTCAGATTTACAGCAACTGCACTTCCAAGTGCACTTTCAATTTCAAGTGCACTTTGCACTTGTAGTTTTCACTTGTAGTGCAAAGTGGATTTGCCTTGAGTAAATAACCCCCATAGTCTTTAAAAAATGTACACACAGTGCTTTATATCTGTCTAAAACAGAGGGGGTGCCAACAATTTCAACTAGTGACTTAACCTCTTTAAGCATGCAAGCAGAAGAATGTGCTTAGATGAGAAAACCTCTCCTCTAGATGAAAGAAAAGAAAACGCCCAAGAAGACTCATGGGGTGTATGGCAGCATTTTGGCCTAGTCCAGAAACCAGGAAGCAACTCAAAATCTTTTTTTAAAAGAAGTTTAAAACAAGTATATATATTATATAGAGTGCATTTACTAAGGCTAGCAGCATAAGGGGTTTAAACTAGTTGATGTTGATGTTGACTGAAAAAGTTTAGTTGCACTTTAAATATGAGAATGTTTTCTAGCATTGTCTGAACTGTATTGTCCCTGTTCCTTTTTCAGACTGTGAAAAGCGCTGTGGTGCTCTGGACATTGTCTTCATTATTGACAGCTCTGAAAGTATTGGCTACACCAACTTTACTCTGGAGAAGAACTTTGTCATTAACGTTGTAAGCAGACTAGGATCCTTCGCCAAAGATCCAAACTCTGACATAGGTACAGTACTTTAGAACACTGCAGTCAAAGACTATTAGGTGTTCAAAAGAAAATCATGTTTACATTTTATTTATTTAACAATTCAATTGTGTTTTTTACATAACACCTCACAGATCTTTATTTTGTTTCAAAGAGGACAAAGGGTAAATCCAATCATGACTTAAAGACCAAGTCTATTTTTTCAATAATTGATCAGCAATTCTACCCCCCTCTCCTCCACTGTGCTCTGCAGATCCACCCACTCTATGATTCGGCACCTATCCTCTTCCAAGTTTAATGACCCCCCTTCCCCCCCATGAGAGAGGACTGGGGTTGAGGCAGGGGGAATTTTTTGGGGCTCTTTTAATACAACCTTTTTCTTTAGCCTTAGACATATTTAGAAATGCAAGCTTTTCCATAATGGTTGACTTCAGACTTATAGGAGTTTATTAACTAAAGCCAGATAGAACATTCACTTTGCAAAGGAATTTTCCCTAGAGCATAGTGAATGTAGTGAAATTCCATGGCGCAAAGCATAGCCAATCACTAGCAAGGAAAATAAAAAACATTATTCTTGCAAATGGTCTTGCTAAAAAATCACTGCATGGTGAACTTTTCCTTTAAGAGACAATTTTATAAAACAGAATTCATTTTGCTAATAGAAGGACCTGTTATATTTCTGTTTTACGTGTTTAGATTAATTGTGGTTGGTTTTGATATAATAATAAGAGCTTATTTGCTAATATAGTTGGATATCACTCAACAGGTGCTCGAGTTGGCGTTGTCCAGTACAGTCATGAGGGTACATTTGAGGCTATTCAATTGAATGATCCCCGCATTGACTCTCTGTCCAGCTTTAAGGAGGCAGTGAGGCGTCTGGAATGGATTGCGGGGGGAACATGGACCCCCTCTGCTCTGCAGTTTGCTTATAATACACTAATCAGAGAAACAAGACGTGACAAAGCCAAAGTTTTTGCAGTAGTGCTCACTGATGGTCGTCACGACCCAAGAGACCCTGATGATGGCCTGAATTCACTGTGTGGTGGGGACGTCACAGTCAATGCTATTGGCATCGGTGACATGTTCAACAAAGAGGATGATGCTGAGACCCTGACTTCCATCGCCTGCAACAACCAACAGCAAATCCAGAAGATGAAACTTTTCTCTGAACTGGTTGCTGATGAGTTCATAGACAACATGGAGGAGCGACTGTGCCCAGGTATATAGAATATTCATATATGGCATACCCCTACAAACAATAGCTTATATAGTAAGTATATAGCATTCCACAGTTTCTAAGAGCAATCTTTACACGGATTTACAGGGTAAATAGACTGAATAAACAAAACATTATGATAGACTAAAAGAGCACAGTAATGCAACTTTGGTTATTTCCTATTTCAAGTAAAACTGTTCCACAGACCAGCAACTCGATACATGCATAGTTTTATAGTTCATTGAAAAGCACATTATGATGTGGTTTATTATTAGAATTTTTTATAGAGGGGTTACCATTAGATTGTATTTGCTTTAATGTTCTCAAATGCTAAAATGTTCTTTAATGTCTAAATGTTCTAATCTTTGCAGACCCTCAGATTGTGTGTCCAGACCTGCCATGTCAATCAGGTAATTATAACTTAAAGGTAATGCATATCTATCCCTTATTCTAATGCGATACGTAGTGTGCAAGTATCACTATCTGGAAAAGACAGACATTTCAAGGTAATGCCACATGTCCTCAATGCCCCCTAACCATGCATGCTTCTGGATTGTCTCCACAGACATACAGGTGATACAGAGGGGGCCTATTTATAAAGCTTTGCAGATTTTTTAATAATAAACACCCCTAAATATAGTTATTTTTTTATTTTGCATCTGTTTATAATTTTTGTTGGCCCCATTCACATTTGGGCATTGTAGGATTGCTGGCAGAATCATTTGATTCTGGAACATGGTAAAATCACGCAAAAGAAACAGGCATTTTGTCACTCGACAAAACATGCGCAAAACCGCAATTTCCAAAAACGTGCCATATTCAGCTCAGAAAAGAAGTGCAGGATCTACTTTGGCACATTTTTAATGCAGAGAGCAGCCCAATGAAATGATTGGTGCTGCTCCAAAAACGTGGCAAAAAAAATACAGATTCAAAAACACTGTGGTCAAAACATGTGAATGGGGCCTAAAATCTAAATTGAACACTATTTTTTTAAATTGCTGCTGTTTTCGTCAGCATATAGTTATTTAAAGGAGGAGTATAGCCAAAGATTTTCTGACTAGACTTCTCCTGGGGATCACAGGAGTGCAGTTCCTTCTGCACACAGGAGTGCAGTTCGTTCTGTGACCCATTTTCAGATGACAGCGAGCTAAAGTCCAAGGTCAGCTGACATCATTGAGCCGGTAAAGGCTCAGGAAAGATCACGACTGTAAAGTCGGGATCCACCCAGATGCTTGGATCGGCAGCTGGCTCAGCCTCTTAGTAAGCCACTGAAACCCTGAGCTAGCCGCTCCCGCCCCCTGCACAGCTCGGCACTCCAGTGAGTGCTGGAGGAGCAGAGCAGACAGCCAGTGACTGACACTGACCGGCTCTCTGCTCAGTGAAGACTGAGAACTGAGCGATCAGTGGTCTTTGATCGCTCAGTTTTAGAAGCGGCGGGGGACAGATGAAGCATTGAACCGATGCTGCATCCAACTAAGTGAGTATAAATGTTTATCTTTTTAAGCTATACTTCTCTCAGAAAATCTGTGGAAAAATACAACCCCACTACCCAGCAGTCATCCATATGTCTGCATGATGGTGGAGACCTTCCATTCTGTAATCTCCAAAACCAAAATCTGAAATGAGCAAACTCCTTAGGTGCCTGTAGTTTGAAAGTCCCCACAAGAAAGAGAAGGGGAACCACTCTCCTTAAAGAATCATCTTTGGTTTACTGTAACATAGTGATGCACCAACATACCACCTGATGCTTAACAAACCTACGTATTTTACTCCTCAAGGAAGCTTAGTCATAGAGTCATGACTAATCTCCCTTGAAGAGTAAAACATGTGAGGTTTGTTTAGCACCAGGTGGTATGTTGGTGTATTGCTATGTTACAAAAAACAAAAGATTATTCTTTAACCACTTTCAGACCGGACCAATTTGCAGCCGAAGGACCAGGCCCCTTTTTGCGATTCGGCACTGCGTCGCTTTAACTGACAATTGCGCGGTCGTGCGACATGGCTACCAAACAAAATTGACGTCCTTTTTTTCCCACAAATAGAGCTTTCTTTTGGTGGTATTTGATCGCCCCTGCGGTTTTTATTTTTGCGCTATAAACAAAAAAGAGCGACAATTTTGAAAAAAACACATTCTTTTTTACTTTTTGCTATAATAAATATCCCCCAAAAATAAATAACAAAAATTTTTTTTTCCTCAGTTTAGGCCGATACGTATTCTTCTACATATTTTTGGTAAAAAAAATCGCAATAAGCGATTATTTATTGGTTTGCGCAGAAGTTATAGCGTTTACAAAATAGGGGATAGTTTTATAGCATTTTTATTAATATTTTTTTTTTTTACTAGTAATGGCGGCGATCAGCGATTTTTATTGTGACTGCGACATTATGGCGGACACATCGGACATTTTTGACACATTTTTGGGACCATTGTCATTTATACAGCAATCAATGCTATTTAAATGCATTGATTCCTGTGTAAATGACACTGGCAGTGAAGGGGTTAACCACTAGGTGGCAGTGTAGGGGTTACATGTTCCTAGAGGCGTGTTTCTAACTGTGGGGGGGGTGGCTGTCAGCTAGTGAATGCTGATCTCTGCTCCAATCACAGGGAGCAGAGATCGGCATCACTAGTTGCTAGGCAGAACGGGGAGATGCTGTTTATTTCCGAATTTCCCCATTCAGCCTTCCCGTGAGACGATCACGGGTATCCCCGCGTCGATCGAGTCCGCGGGACCCGCGACCGGCCTCACGCCTGATGGCACGGCGGCATCTTAAAGGGGACGTACCTGTACGCCCTTATGCCTGTCCGTGCCATTCTGTCGACGTACATCGTCGTGCGCCGGTCGGCAAGCGGTTAAGGAGAGTTGCTCCTCTGCTCCTTCTTTTGGGAAAGGGTGGTTCACTGGTGGGAACTAGCGGTGAAGGAGTGCAGCCTGTAGCAGAGAATTACTTTGTTAACTCTATAGGTGGTCACAGACTCTGGCATTCCCCCTTTCACAACAAAAGGTTTGAGATTTGCCCCAATAAAAAGCACAAAGATAATCGAATGCTGTGTGCTAGAGCAGTGGTCATTAACCCTGTCCTCAGGGCCCATTAACAGGCCAGATTTGCAAGATAACTGAAATACATCACAGGCGATATCATTTGCTGCTCAGTGATTGCAGTATTCTAGTCTGCATCTCCCCAAGGTAATACATAAAACCTGGCCTCTTAGTGGGCCCTGAGGACAGGGTTGATGACCACTGTGCTAGAGCAACCTTTCATGGTACAATTTAACTGCAGTAAAAACAGCATACAAATTAAATATTTCCATTGAGGAGGGATGAACCTTATTTATTCAAGTGCAGTCTTACAAGGAAAATTGGTTACAGACTGGTGAGGATGTTTTTAGATGCTGCCTACCTGGCTTCAGCCAAAAAGTTCCTCACCAAGGAATTATTTTCATACCCCGCCCACTATCATGAAATGAAGAATAATCCCCATTATATTTGGCATACATGATGAATGAGACATGCAAATACCTTCTGTTCTAAGAAGGCTTTACTGTGCTTCACAATGACTCAGTTGGAGGGCTTTTGATTGCTTAGCCAACCACCATGATTATACTTTCTCATTTATTTTTATGGGAAACAGATGACATGCATTTGTGGTAATTATCTCACCTGTTACCCATCAGTCAGCCCATGTATACAGTAAATCTTAATTATAGAAGTAAACTGGGAAACCAGCTAGCAATGATCAGAACAATCGAGAATCTATTCATAAATATTATATTGAAAGTTGAAAGTGAAACCTAAGTGAAAGTTGTGTAACTCTCTAGTGAAAGCTGTTATAAACAGACCCCCTATATATTGCTTGCAAGCGTTGATCTGTTTGATTTGAGTTCAACTAGACATGCTGTTTTAATGAGCATCTGAGCTTTTTTCCAAGATGTTAAAATGAAAAATGTAAGAAAGTGAAATCAACAAACAAGTAAAATTTGTGTTAATCCCCCCGTTAATTGGAAGGCCCATGTCACACTAAAGATCCAGTCACTGGCAGCAACTTGTCAATGATAGGATTGTTACAAAAGAAGAAAATACATAAAGTATTTGCATGCTGAAGAATTATATACTGCAGCAAATTGGTCAGGGAGGCAGTGACATGTAGGAACAGATAAATGCTTCTAGCAACAGGACAGCTAGCGTGACATGGCCCTAAAAGTGCCTTAAATAATTTAACTATTACAAATAATTGTGATCAAAATAATAATGTGAGGATGCATAACTAAATCTTTTTGAAGTTCATTATATCTTTCTACTGTACATTTTTTTTTTTTTCACACCGCTTCTGTTGCTGCAATTTCACTGCATGATCTGTCTATCTTGCCCCTGTTTCTGACCCCCTGTGTGATCTGGTAGTTTGGTGTAGTCAAAAAAGAGGCAGTGACATATTTGCGGAATTAGAGAGCTAAAACACTGAGGACATTATAAAGTTAAAAGGCAAAAAGGATCTCTAAATGCTATTGGTCTAATAACAATTGTCTCAGAGGAAAGGGAGAGCCCTGACCCTGTCCTTCTGACACTCACTTGCAGGTCGGAAGGGACATAACCCAACAACTATCGTTAATTACGACCTTAATGAAGAGGGTGTGGAGATCGCCTTTCCCAAAACCATCCCTCAGGTTGCTGAATTCCTTGAGTCCCAGAAGGCGAGTTCCGAGCCCCCAACGCAATCCCAGCTCATTGCTATGATGGTTTATACGGCTGAGAAAGCCAAGTTTTCCAATGGAGATGAGAGGCAGAAGTG
This sequence comes from Lithobates sylvaticus, assembly GCA_028564925.1. Lineage (NCBI taxonomy): Eukaryota > Metazoa > Chordata > Amphibia > Anura > Ranidae > Lithobates > Lithobates sylvaticus. The sequence goes on from CM053031.1 coordinate 86,720,374, forward strand.
GACCGGGCTGTTTATTGACACTTTTAAAATGGTTCACACAGACATTGTAGGAGATTCAGAAGCTCTAATTGGACTCTGTTAAATCAGAATGGTCATCCCCAGTTAGAATTAAGGTGGTAGATCCCTGTTACAGGTTTAACAGGTGTATGCATTCGGGTTTGTATTTTCAAGTTGTGAAGCATAGTCAGGTGTAGCTTTATACTATATGTAGAGATATATAGTTGGTCCTCAGACAGGATTCTGGAGGGGCGCTTTATCAATAAATCTATATTGAAGAGTTTGTCTTGTAAATGTTTTGTATATGTATAAAATATAAAGATTATATATTTGTTTGCATATTTCGAAAAATATTTAAAAAATTTGTTTCTGTGAAGTCCCCTTTCTGAAATTTCTTGAAATGTTTTCTTGTTATTAATCCATATTAATAACAGTAGCAAGTAGTTCTGCTGGAATAATTTGATTCCTTCTGCAAGTCCCCTGTTGACATCTTAATCCTCTGATTCTTGTATACCGCTATCTGATTCTTTTTATCCAACCTTCCTTAACAGCTTTTGCTTATTCATCTGAATAGGTTCAACAGTTAAAATAGTTATTTATTATGTAGAGTAAAATGTGCATAAAAATTAGCTTCCCTCCCCAAGCCAAATTATCTTTCTGAAGTCATGATGAATAGTAATGCCCTGTTGTGCACACATCTTTTCATGTCATGCAGTCATTTTAATACAATGCATCCCTTGCATTGTCCATCCCTAGTTTTGATAAATTTGGCATCAAATGTCAAAACATGGACAGACTAGAACAAAATGTAAAAAAAAACCTCATAATTTGTGCATTTTGAGGTTTGGTGTGCCCTCCTCTAACTATACTGTCACTGTGCTCTTATGGTAAATATATATTTGGAAGAATCTTGCGACCTAATGACCAATCATGGAATACCATTGTGTTAGGAATCTAAGGCTGAATATAATTAACTAAATTTACTAATCATTGGCTCTCTTTAGGAGACAACTATTTATCACTTTCCTTGTCCTTATACCATACCTAAATAATAGTTTTGATTGGGGAACCTATTTCAGTATTCATGCCATGTAGCTTATTTACCAATGCATTGTGATCTACTGTATATTGCATTGTGTACAAGAGTATATATATATATATATATATATATATATATATATATATATATACATGGACATACTTACAATGGCTTGCCTTCATATTGCAAGTATGTAATATTGTGCTATTTTTCTGTTGCTTTGAATGTGGCAGGATAATCCTGAACTTGTTAGGGAGATGCTACTTTAACGTAGATAATTTTAGTCCAAGTTTAGGTGAGCATATGTGTGGGTGGATACCATTGTTTAGTCTCTCCTCTGTTCTAAATGCGGTTTATGATCAAAGGTAAATATAATGATCATTGATCTGTATGTAATAACATATATATGCAAACTTGACCACTGGGTAAAAATGCCTCCGAACGGTAGAAACACAGTCAGCATACATTAAAGTGATTGTAAATGATCACCTTGTAAAACAACCCATTCAGTTTAAAATAGAAAGGCAAAACATTTTTGTATAGATATAAAAAAAAAAACATTATACATACCTTTTTTCCCTTTTTTATAAGTGATCAAATTCCCTCTGTTCTCAGCTGCATAAGAGCTGGGGGGAAGAGAAGCAGCAGTACACTGAGCTTCCCAGTGAATGGCTGTGCAGCAGGGGTGTGTCATTGGTGGAGAGTACCCTGAGATCCCAACATAGCTAGAAAACTGACCATGGGGTGCTTCGTGTTTGGTCAGTTTTTATTAGGAAAACAAGGGGACTGGCAGGAACATCAGGGATTTCACACAAAAGAAGCAATACAAAGAGAACAGGATACTTTTTCATACAAGTACAAGGTGCAGCAGCCACATATCAGGAATATGAAGTGTTGGGGTAACAAACGCTTTAACCACTTCAGCCCCAGAACATTTTACCCCCTTTCTGACCAGAGCACTTTTTACAATTTGGCACTGCGTCGCTTTAACTGACAATTGCGCTGTTGTTCGACGCTGTACCCAAAATTTGCGCCTTTTTTTCCTCCCACAAATAGAGTTTTCTTTTGGTGGTATTTGATCACCTCTGCAGTTTTTATTTTTTGCGCTTTAAACAAAAAAGCAATATTTTTTTTACTTTTTGCTATAATAAATATCCCCCCAATTTAAATAAAAAAAAACAAATTTCTTCATCAGTTTAGGCCAATATATATTCTTCTACCTATTTTTGGTAAAAAAAAATCGCAATAAGCGTATATTGATTGGTTTGCGCAAAAGTTATAGTGTCTACAAACTATGGGAAAGATTTATGGCATTTTTATTATTATTTTTTTTTTTTACTAGTAATGGCAATGATCTGCGATTTTTATCAGTACTGCGGCATTGCGACAGACAGATCGGAGACTTTTGACACCTTTTTGGGACCATTGGCTTTTATACAGTGATCAGTGCTATAAAAATGCACTGATAACTGTGTAAATGTCACTGGCAGGGAAGGAGTAACACTAGGGGGTGATCAAGGGGTTAATTGTGTCTTCCCTCAGTGTGTTCTAACTGCGGAGGGATAGGATTGACTAGGAGAGGCGACATATTGTTTTTCCTACTACTTAGTAGGAACAAACGATATGGCTCCTCTTCCCTGACAGCACAGGGATTTATGTGTGTACACACAAATCCCCATGCTGTCGATCGTGCACAAAATCGCGCGTAGCCGACAGCGATCGTGCTCAACGGACACGCGCATCGGGTCCCCCACTGTGCAGCAGCGCACGCGCGCCCTCTTGTGGCCACTAAAGGTATGGATGTACCCATATGGGATTTTGCCCAGGGGAGCCATTCTGCCACAGTACATCTGCGTGAGCCAGTCGGGAAGCGGTTAAGCATCATCCACGTTTCACTACAAGTAATGACATATTTATGTTACTATATAAAGGTCAATTATCTCTTTGTCATCCTTCTGATTATGAACATAATCCTAAGAGAGGAGAGAAGGAAGAAGAAATGTAAATATAACTATCTGCAGATATCTTAGGATGTAGAGCTATGTAGTATATATAGTGTGTATATGACCTGTATACATAGTATATATACACCTTTCTTTCACAGAGCTTGCCGTTGCTCAGTGCTCACAGCGCCCAGTGGATCTCGTCTTCCTTCTGGATAGCTCTGAGAGGATTGGAGCACAAAACTTCAAACAAGCAGCATCCTTTGTGGAGGAGGTCTCAAGACAGCTGTCACTGTCGAAGAAGGATGATGACACAGCTAATGCCCGTGTGGCCCTTCTTCAGTACGGTGGAAAAGATGAGCAGGCTGTGGCATTCTCTCTTACCTACAACCTTACTGAGATTTCCCAAGGTCTTTCACGTCTCACTTACTTTGACTCATCCTCAAACATTGGAAATGCCATCATTTATGCCATCAACAACATCCTTCAAGATAAAACCAGAGGAGCACGACGGTTTGCAGAGACCTCTTTTGTCTTAATCACTGATGGTGTTACTGGTGATGAAGGCCTGAAGGAAGCTGTTTCAGCAATGAAGAAGAATAATGTGGTCTCTACTCTGGTCTCTGTGGGAACAGACCTTGACATGCAGGTTCTAAAGCAGCTTAGTTTAGGTGAGAGTGCAGCCATTTTCAAAGAGAAGGAATATGCCAGGCTAGCTGAAAATGCCTTTTTGGACAGATTTGTGCGTTGGGTGTGCTAATTGAGAAAATACAAAGGGTATTCCTATTACTCAATGCTCTACAATTATTTTAATGTTTCCTAATTGATCTGGGTTGAATCCTCTTAAATGTTTGAGCTGAACATCATACATAGGATTCCACTTAGGTTACTGCAGTTTAGAAAGATGTGGAAGATTTATGTGCAGAGCATTGTGTAATGAGCAAAATGTGGTCTTGCAGGAAGATGTTTAAATAAATCTGTTTTAATTACTGTGCTACTCCTTGGATTGACCACTTATCCACAAGTCGTATAATAGCATTGTAATTAAGAGAGCATTTTCTAATGATGTAATAAATCAGAAAAATTTGAAAAATCATTATCAATCTAGAGGCCTATTTAAAAACATGGTTCAAATGATAAGAAGATTTGACATTACCTATAGTAAATCTTGTACCTACCAGATTTTAGCCGTTTAGAATACCTCAAAGAATTTCATGGATGGTTGTTCTATTGGTAGTGTGTTGGGGAGGGGCACGGGGAAAGGGTGTAGTTTGATTGGATTGTTAGGGGGGTATGAGCAAGAGAGCTTAACAGTCACAATTCTGCATGTGAACATATTGGGAGGTATACTTCACTGCGGTGAATACACGTTCAGTTGGTTGTTATCTGCAATTGCACTCCTTCGCTTTTTGTGCCATGTTTTTAAATGAATTCCAAGAGACAGACATGCAGATACTTGTAAATTTGGACAAATACTTCTAAACCAACTGGCTATGTCTTTTTATGAAAAGTTATAATTTTGAAAACAACTTTTGAAACACAAAGAAACATAAGATGTAAGTCAGGAAGCACATTTAGATCTGCACTTACCTATAGGTGTATCTTGTGTTTCTAAAATTGGAATTTATTTTGTTAATATTGTAACTAAGGAAAACTTTTTTTTTTATGTGTGACTTGGATTAGTTACTGAACATCAATGCAGCTCAGTGTCACATTCAGACATGTCATTGTCACTGTTGCTTGTCACACACATGTGGTGCTAACTGCAGGTCACATGACATGGTGACCTGAATTTAAACCTGTGGCAGGGGTGGGAAGGGGGGTACACAAGAGGGTATTTTTGTACACTGGCAAGAGAGGATTAGGCCCACACAACAGTTTGTTGTCACATGATGCAGAAACCCAGGAATTAATGAACTATTCAATTTTTTTACTGGAACTGTACTGACAATAAAATGTTCTCCTGTCATACTGTGTCTTTTTTCTTTTTTCCTTTACCTCCAATAAAAGCAAGCTTTCTATAGAAAATAATAAAAAATCACTTTGTCTTTAACTGCCTGCAGAGTTTGATGAAATGCAAAGAAAGGTGGCTAGTCTGTTTTTTGAAAAAGTTATACCCAGTATGTTCTATTTCAGTCGAAAAATCCACCTGTACTTGTAAAGTGATTGTGAAGTCTCATTTTGTTTTCTATAAAAATAACAAACATGTGATACTTATCTGCTATGTTGCACTGGATTTTCACAGAACAGCCCAGATCCTCCTCTTCTTGGGCCCCTCTTATGTGCTCCTGGCCCCTCCCTCCTGTTGAGTGCCCCCACAGCAAGCAGCTTGCTATGGGGGCACCCAAGTCGAGTCACAGTTCCCTGTGTCCATTTAGACACGGAGCCATGGCCCAGCCCTGCCCCTCTCTCTCCTGATTGGTTAACTGACTTTGATTAACAGCAGCGCGAGCCAATGGCGCCAGCCCCCGCGCATCGCCCCCTGCGTCGCACGCGCCCCCTAGAGCTCTTAAAGCGACCGACGTACCATGACACCTATTCGCCCAGGGGAGCCAACCTGCCACAGTATATCTACGGCGGCTGGTCCTTAAGTGGTTAAAGAGTTTTTATTTACTACTTGCCCAAGTAGCTTCCTCAGTTATAATGTTCCTCACAATCAGTAGAACTGAGGAAGCCACTTGGATGATTAGCAAAATGTCTTTAACATTATAAATCAAGTGCAGCTGAATGTTACCAACTACAATTTTTACTCCTTTTATTTTCAATTCAATTGTTATATTCACATATTGTTAGATAATATCTGATCCTAAAATAGTTTTTTCATTGTAAGCCTGTTTCAGGCCATCGCCTTTTCAGAAACTCACCATGTAGAGTTCTGGATAAATATTTGCCTTCACTCATTGTCATGGATTTGAATAATTATATAGTTGTATGGCGTACTCTTCTAAACAACATATGAAATCAATACCATGGCAAAGTACATAGCATGAAGTATACGTCTCTTTGTATATACACATCATTTAAACACAGTGAAGTCTGTCAAGAATCAATTTGGCATATTACCTTAAGACAAGTTATTATTGAAAACATTTTATTTGCACATTGAGTAGTTTATGGAGATTACTGTTTGCTAAGGTATTTATCTTATTGAAAGTTACATAATCAAATATGAAAAGAATTATATAAGATTTTAACATTTTTGTTGATTCAGCACAGGTAATTCAGGTCATGGTAAATGATCCATAAGATTGCCATTGTGGTGCTGTGCCTATCAGCGGGTTTTCACTCCACATCTACAAAAAGAATATATTAGTTAGTGATCTCAGAACAAAACGAATGAGCCCCATTGTCAACATTTATAAGAAAACTGTTGAATTTTACAGGTCAATTGAAATGCTACAAATAAGTACAGTAAAACCTTGGATTGCGAGCATAATTCGTTTCAGAAAATATGCTTGTAATCCAAAGCACTTGTATATCAAAGCAAATTTCCTCATAAGAAATAATGGCAACTAGTTCCACAACAATTTATTCATAAGTCCTTCGGTTTAAAGTCCATATAAAAAGATTATAGCAATGTGATAGGTTGTGTAACCATAAAATGTCCCTCCACAAATGGAAGCCTCCACAAGGGGATTAGAAGCAAAATCTAGCAGGAGCTACAGAGTATAAAAGAGAAGAGAGGTGCCTCTAAGTGTAGCAATATGGTTACATTTAATGAAGGTACAACATTTAGCAAATTACATGGTTGATGATTTAAAACAGGCACATCTAGGTATGCAGGCATCCGGGGTAAAGCTGTCCACATAGACCATCCTCCGCACCATCATCGTCATTACCCCTTCCACGCTGCGCTCCGCGAGAGCTTCAAGCCTCGCTTTTGGATTGCTCTACTACAGGGAAGTCTTACCGGTCACAATTGCAGACCGTCAGCGGTGAGAGCCAGCGGTGCGCTGGACGGTCTGTGGACAGCTTTACCCCGGATGCCTGCATACTTAGATGTGCCTGCTTTAATCATCAACCATGTGAGTTGCTAAATGTTGTACCTTGATTAAATGTAACCATATTGCTACATTTAGAGGCACCTCTCTTCTCTTTTAAACTCAGTTGTGACATGACGCTACTTGTATATCAAGACATCGCTTGTATATCAAGTCAAAATGTATTAAAAATTTTTGCTTGTCTTGCAAAACGCTCAAACCAAGTTACTCGAAAAAACAAGGTTTAACTGTACTTGTTTTATTTGCATTGATTTCTACAATTTCTGTGCATGTGTGTCATATAGCAAAATACTCAAGCAAGAAACATTAAATGGAAGCTACAATTCTCTCATCTTAGGGCTAGTTATGTGACCAGTAATGAAGCTAATTGGTATCAGCTTACTTGTCTCAAAAACTATTATGCAGCCCAAGATGTGAGAACAGTAGCTTCCCAATCTCAGGCTTCTCCTTCTGCTAGTCAAGTAGTTTGCATCATGACAGATTGCCTTTGCCTTGAGCTCATATATAGTATACATCCTGTCGAATTTTCAACTAGGGAGCGTAGTTGAGCAGAGCTTTGGTTTCATAGTACAGATCATCATTTGTATTGAATTGTACAGAGTCAAATATGGCAAAAAAATAGTGAAAAGCTTCTTTTTAGCTAGGTGATACTGGGGTTGATTTACTAAAATTGGGGAGTGCAAAATCTGGTGCAGCTCTGCATAGAAACCAATCAGCTTCCAGGTTTTTTTTTCATCAAAGCTTAATTGAACAAACTGAAGTTAGAAGATGATTGGCCATCATGCACAGCTGCACCAGATTTTGCACTCTCTAGGTTTGCTAAATCAACCCCATTGTCACAAGATAACAATAAGGGCTCTTTCACACGGGGCGGATCAGTGCAGATCCGCCCCGTGGATAGCCGCTTGCTCAGCGGGGATCGCCGGAGCGATCTCCGCTGAGCAGGAAGATCACAGGTCCGTCTTTGCACTCCGTGCAGGGACGGACCTGTCAGAGCGCCGCTCTCCCCTATGGGGATCGGGTGACGACGGACCGTAGAGTCCGTCATCACCCGATCCGCTCTGCAGACGGATGAAAAAATGGGGTTTTCCTCCGTCTGCAGAAACGGAGCATAGCGGGCACGGACGAGAGCGGGTGTCAGCGGATGCTCATCCGCTGACACCCGCTATCCCATAGGGATACCTGTATGTCCGTTTTTCATCCGAAAACGGAAGGATGAAAAACGGACATACGGTCCGTCCGTGTGAAAGAGCCCTTAGGCTTCTAAAAAGAATGTTGACTGAAAACATCAACACCCCTTAATATAACCAACCTATATATAACCTACAATATTGTAATATTGTCAGAACAAATAGTCCAGTATGAAAAAAAAAAAGTAAAATAATTGTTTTAAGACCCTTATGCCGCGTACACACGGTCGGAATTTCCGACAAAATTTTTTCGATGTGAACTTGTTGTTTAAAATTCCAAACGTGTGTAGGCTCCATCGGACATTTTCTGTCGGAATTTCCGACAACAAATGTTTGAGAGCTGGATCTCAAATTTTCCGACAACAAAATCCGTTGTCGGAAATTCCAATCATGTGTACACAATTCCGAAGCACAAAATTCCACGCATGCTCGGAATCAAGCAGAAGAGTCGCACTTCATTTTTCTCAGCTTGTCGTACGTCTTGTACGTCACCGCGTTCTTGACATTTGGAATTTCCGACAACATAAGTGTGACTGTGTGTATGCAAGACAATTTTTGAGCCAACATCCGTCGGAAATAAATCCACGGTTTTGTTGTCGGAATGTCCGATCGTGTGTACGCGGCATAACGGTTATTTTAAAGCAGAACTCCAAGTTTACTCACATAGGGTGTATGCTGCTTTTAGGATTGCTGCCCTTTCTATCATTCATTTTGCTACCCTAAATTTGAAATCATGACAGATAGAATAGTTTTCACTATACTTCTGTTGCTGCAACTATGGGAGCTACGGGTCCCCTACACAGAATTCGTATTGTCTTTTATCCACCTATCCTCTTCCTGTATCCATTAACAAACAACTTGTATTTTGTGAATAGTTCACAAAATACAAGCATTTTGTGAATGGAAAAGAGAGAAGCGTGGCAGATGACAATATGGGGGGGATTTACTAAAACAGGTGCACACCGAATCTGGTGCAGTTGTGCATAGTAACCAATCAGCTCCTAGGTTGTATTGTCAAAGCTTAATTGAACAGGCTGAAGTCAGAAGCTGATTGGTTACTAGGCACAGCTGCACCAGATTCTGCCCCTTATGGCTCTCATAGTCACAGCATTGGAAGTATAGTGAAATCTATGCAATGCATCATGAATAAATGTGTAAATATTAAGGAAAAGGCGGGGATCCTAAAAGTAGCGTACACCCGATGTGAGTAAACTTTTTGCACAGCAGACTTTTAAGAAAAAATGTATGCCTGGCATTCTGCTTTAAGTCTGACTGTAGAAGTACTAAGACTATGATGTCGAAACAGAACAAACCTGTTTTCTAAGTGTATTTTAGTGGTTTATTGTTGCAGAGGAGGAGTGGGAAGACTAATGTTTTGTTTAACAGAGACCACATCATTACATTCTAGTGTTTGCACATGCTTGTAATTCATGTCCAGTACCATCATGGTCATGTAGGTACAAAGACAAACAGAGCGTAACACGCACATTAACACGGTGAGGCCTGATTCACATCTATGCAGGTTGCAGTTTGCACATTACAGGTGCATTTTGCGTCTTTCAATACACATTTTTGATCCATTGAAGTCTATTGAACCAAAAACCAGAGAAAATCCCTGGCCCTTTTCAAAAAATGCACAGATGTGAACTACATCAATAGAAAACCATGTTAAATGGACTGTAGTGTGTTTCTGCAAAGCTGAAAATGCACTAAAAAATGCATAGGTGTGAACCAGGCCTAAAGAAGCCAATGCAAGAAGTCATCACAGTGGCAGATTTGGGCTGTTTAGACATTATCTACTACCAGTCACTACCGGTATGTGAAAAGGAATGATTTCCAAAACCACAAAATATCAATTTGTGAATAAACAAATTTCTTATGGTTGGTAGATGAAACAACATGTACAATATGCCAGAGCAGAGCACACTGTCATAGAAAACACCACTTTATCTTAAAGGTTAACAATATGTAATTGCTACACAGGCCATTATGTAATTAATAATTATTATAATAACCCTTTTCAGTCTGTGCCCAGCTATGTTTGTTTAAAATGCTAAACAAATGAAATGTGTACTCCATGTAATATGGCAAACTGTAAGTATTCTGTACACCATCTATGTACACAATAGACCTGGAAATCAAATAACAATCATTCCATGCAACAATAGTTTAATTTTTGCTGAAGGCATCGAATACTCCCATGCTAAAGGAATGTAGAGGATTTTCGTTTTCGTATAACAACGAGAGTGCTCAGTCAGCGATAACAACAGCAAACTATCCAAATTAAGCTGAATACACATTATACAATTTTTGTTATTCAATTTCCTTTAGATTTACCTTCAACTATGTAGTGCAAGGGCCTGCCTGATTGAGTGCAATTTTAAAGTGTTTAGGTTTGACCTCATATTATATGGTTTTGGAAAATCTAAAGGAAAGTTGTACAAGAAAATTGTATAACAATTGTATAGTTTGTAGCCAGTTTTAGAAGTCAATTTGAGAAAGGATGTGGTATAGCAAACATCAATTTCTTGTGATACACACACACTTCTGCTGATCACTCTGCTACTTCCAGGATTATTATTGCATCCTGTCTCAGCTCCCTGCCCACTGGACTGAAGAAATTGATTTATTGTCCTCTGATGAGATTGGAGGTGGGAGAACAACATAGGAGGCCAGGTACCAGGAAGCTGAATTGCTTAAACAGGAAATAGGTATCATCTATTTGGGTGTAACATGCAACATCTCTGTAAATCACAAGAAGTCTAGCCAGAATTACAAATACTTTGGCATGTAAAACAGTAGACATATATGAATTATAACTATTTACCTGCTTACACAGTTACTTTTTTAGCAGAACAACTATTGTCTCACCGAGTTAATGTTTTCCATGATGTCCATGGTGCCCATGATGCGCATGATGCCCATGAATTCCATGATGGGCTTGTGGTCCATGGTGCACATGATGGCCAGCGTGTATATGTGGACCCATCTGATGGTTTGGAGGATGGCCTACTTGAAGATGGGGATGGGGATGGTGGTGGTGGTGGTGGTCATGGTGAGGGTGATGTGGTCCTGAATAAAACATTACTATTTGTAGTTAATTGTAAACTCAGACAAATATGTCAGAATAATGCATATATGGACAGATCAGTAAAGACTTACTATGCTGCCAGCAACCAGGGCCATGATAATGAAAGTTACCATATGGTATCACATGGGACCAGGTAAGGGCAGTAATTTCCTTCTAAACTTAAAGCCAAACACTTTAGTGTGAGGAAGAGTAAGAACCTCTTTCAGGCTTTATTGCTGCCTATGACCACATCGGGACATTTATCCTAAAGTGACATTGAAGGTTCATTTAAAAAACAAGCATGTTATACTTTTTAAGCTTGTTATACTATATGTTACCTGCTCTGTGCAAGGGTTTTGCACAAAGCAGCCCTGATTTTCCTCTTTGCTGTTCCCCTGTCGGTGCTCCTGGCTCGTCCTCTTCAGCTAGTGCCCCCAACAGCAAGCCGCTTGCTCTAGGGCACAGGTGTCAAACACAAGACCCGCTGGCCAAATCCGGCTCTCCAGGCCATTTCATGTGGCCCTCACACCTCTCCTGCAGCTGCAGGAGAGCTCCAGCCCTCCTCTGGTCTTCCTCCAGACCCCTACTTTCTGCTTTCAAGCAATGCATCCAGCTTCTTCCCAGAGGCAGCATAAGGAAAGGGGGTGCACTGTGATGTTAGGGAGAGTAGGGGACTCAACTTCTGATGGTGGGGTGGCTCTTGACATCTAATGTAAGGGGAGGGGATGCGCTGGACATCTAATCTTACAGATAAAACTGGCCCTTTTGAGGACAATCATAATGCTGATGCGGCCCACAATGAAATTGAGTTTGACACCCTTGCTCTAGGGGCACTGGTGCATGCTTGCTCCTGAGACCTGCTCTATGCACCCATAAGACACACAGAGCTGTGGCTGAGCCCCACCCCCCACTATCTCCTTATTGGCTCACTGGCTGTGATTGACAGTAGCATCAGCCAATGAGGAATGAGAGATCAGAGAGAAGCTCAGCTCTTGTGCACATCAGTTGGTCAAGAAGGAGCTCAAGTGAGTATTAGGGGACAGGGGGGCTGCACACAAAAGGTTTTTACCTTCATGCATAGAATGCATGAAGGTAAAAATCCTTGAGCCTTTAAAACTAGTTATTTTCCTGTCAGAGAAGGAAAAGAGGAGAAATCTTCCCAACTGAACACAACAAAAACTTATTTTTATTAAGATGGCAGCTTCATTGGCTGAAAACGATAGGATGATTCAGTTCCCCTTTAAGTCTCCTCCTACAAGCTTTAACCAGACACTGATAGAAGTCACACGACTGCTATATACTGCTGATGAGAAAAGGTATTTAGCAGTTTATATTTGCTAGAATAATTGCATTTCCATGTTCCATGTTTAGTGTGGGAGACCAGATATAGTGAATGCAGGGTCCTGGGTTTAGTAACACTTTAATGATTGGGTTAGTAAATGGTTCTATATAAGAAAAAAATAAATCAGACAGCTGTGTTTATAGCCAAAGTACACTGTTAGTGGCAGTGAGTCTCCTGATGGAGACAGACTGGCCAAGTGGCACCAAAAGGGCATAAACATGTGCAAAATGGTAATTTAGGGCATCAAATGTTACAAGACCCAATCTGTTTCTTTGCACATGAACTTGTCATGCAATTTAACAGTTCCGAATCACAAGACAAGTCGCACCCCATCGCCGGCAATGGAACAGTTCATATCACCGCAATGTCACGCGATTATAAAAAAGGTTCCTGCGCTACTTTTGCGCTACTTTTTACCAATTTCATTGCGGCTTGAATAAACTTTTGCTAAATGAAGTTGCAAGCGGTAATGAAATCGGCAGTGCAAATCACACTGATGTGCGGCTTTGAAATCAAAGTAGCGCGATTTCAAAGCTGCACTGATTTGAACCAGAGCTAAGCTATAAAGTGGGTGATACAGAGACCAAGACTGAAAGAAATCTGGTGTAGTAAGAGGTAAAATGAGCAAAAAAAAAAAAGTAACCTCGGTTTGTATTTCCCATTCCAACGAGTCTGAAAAATAAATAAAAAAATCAGCATAATTGTACATAATAATAATAATAATAATGTACATAATTCAAAAACATACATTTGTTCCAATTTCTAGATATTATTGCATCTGTGTTATATTTACATTTACAACCGAATTGCTGATACTGTTTTAAAGCTGTAAGTACAGGAAAACAGCTAAATACACATTTTGGGTACATATTTTGTTACCTTATAAGAGATTTTTAATTGTTTACAGCCATTGGTGTGATCCAGTCAGGCTTGTGAAAAGCACATTCATAATCATAAAAAAAAATAGTTAATCAAAGATTAAAGCAGAGTTCCACCCATTTAAAAATCAGCAGCTACAAAAAGTGTAGCTGCTGACTTTTAATAATTAGAAGCTCACCTGTCCCACGGTCCAGCGATGCGAGTGAAGGAAGCCCTGCTCCTCTCCCCCTCCTCTCTGTGGCGCCAGCATTGTTACTGTGGACTAGGGATGAGTCAAACACCCCCGGGTTCGGCTCGCACCAGAACCCGCGAACGGACCTAAAGTCCGTGCGAGCTTTAGAACCCTATTAGTTACAATGGACGCGAACGTTCAAAATTGCTAATTTTAAAGGCTAATATGCATGTTATTGTCATAAAAAGTGTTTGGGGACCTGGGTCCTGCCCCAGGGGACATGTATCAATGCAATTTTTTTTTTTTTAAACGCCCGTTTTTTCAGGAGCAGTGATTTTAATAATGCTTTAAAGTGAAACAATAAAAGTGTAATATTCCTTTAAATTTCGTACCTGGGGGTGTCTATAGTATGCCTGTGAAGGGGCGCATGATTCCTGTGCTTAGAACTGTCCCTGCAAAAAGTGTCATTTTTGCAGGAAAAAAAGCTATTTAAAATCAAATCACTCGCGGCTAATGAATTGACGGCTCCCGTAACACAGAGAACAGTCATTCATTGAAAGCCATTCATTAAAAAAAAGTAATCGATAAAAAAAAAAAAAATGTAATCGATCAAACAAAAAAAAAAAAAAGCGATGGGGGTCCCCCCAAATTCAATAACCAGGCCCTTCAGGTCTGCTATGGATATTAAGGGGGATCCCAGCCAAACAAAAAAAAAATGGCGTGGGGTCCCCTCAAAATCCATACCAGACCCTTATCTGAGCACGCAACCTGGCAGGCCACAGGAAAAGAGGGGGGACGAGAGCGCCCCCCCCTTCCTCCTGAACCGTACCAGGCCACATGCCCTTAACATTGGGAGGATGCTTTGTCCCCATGTTGATGAGGACAAGGGCAGAACGGAACTACGATGTCGGCGATCGGGAGTTGTTGGCAATCAAGGCGGCACTCGAGGAGTGGCGCTACCTGTTGGGAATACCTGAAAGCCGCCAGAAGACTGAGACCGCGCCAGGCCAGGTGGGCACTTTTTTTTACCAGATTCCAGTTCCATATAACTTACCGTCCCGGATCGAAGAACACCAAGCCTGACGCGTTGTCACGGATGTACAGCGAGCCTGAAGCCCTTTCGTCCCCAGACACTGTCCTGTCTTCAGGGAATTTCCTCCTACTCCAGGGGGACTTACTTACCCAGATTAGACAAGCGTCCACTGGCTGGCCATTTCGGGGTGTACAAGACCTCCGATCTGCTCCAGCGCACGTTCTGGTGGCCGCAATGGCGAAAGGACTGTAAGGAGTATGTGGAGGCGTGCGTTACCTGCATCCAGAATAAGGGCAGCAAGACCAGAGCTTGGGGGTTGTTGAAGCCGCTCCCCGTCCCGGAGAGACCATGGAGGATGATCTCCATGGATTTTATTGTGGAGCTACCGCCCTCAGAAAATTGCACTACCATCTTTGTGGTAGTGGATAGACTATCCAAGATGTCCCACTTTCTGCCCATGAGGGGCACACCATCTGCAGCCGGGGGGCTTATCGGAATTCTGGAAGTCCCCTTTAACAGAAGACTGATCCGTGCCTTCAAGAGGTCCCATCCCAGTAAGATGGCGCAATTGGGCATCCGGAGGTTGCCCCTTGGGGGGGGCAATGTCAAGGAAGACATCCCAGTGACCCAGGAGGGCCTGCCCACAGAACTTCCTTCAAACCCAATCAGCGCTTGTCGGCGCGCATTGGCGTCGGCGGGCGCGCAATGGTAAGGGGGTACAAACTTACACCTACCATTTCACAAAAAAAGTGTCAAAAATTGTAAAAATTGTAAAAATGACAGGAGATGGTCTTTGACAATTCCTTTATTAAAATCTTCTTTCTTCTGGTCTTCTTCCTTCTTCCTCTCTTCATCTTTCGGTTTCTTCATCTTCTCCTTCCAGCATCTTCTTACATCTTCTTCTTCCATCATCTTCTTCCTCCGATCCGCTTCTTCTTGCTCTGGTCTTCTCGTCCGGCATCTTCTTCCACAGCGTCCGGGTCTCTTCTTGGGCTGCTCCTCGCAATGGGAGGCTCCCGCTGTGTGAGACTTCGCTGCGTCTGACAGGTCTTTTATAACGGAGGGCGGGCCACCTGGTGACCCCGCCCCCTCTGATGTCATGGGGGAAGCCATAGGGAATTCCCCATGACGTCCCCGTGCGTCAGAGGGGGGCAGGGTTACCAGGTGGCCCCGCACTCCGTTATAAAAGACCTGTCAGACGCAGCAAAGCCTCACACAGCGTGAGCCTCCCATTGCGCGGAGCGGCCCAGAAGAGACCCGGACGCCGTGAGAAGAGACACCGACGCCATGGAAGAAGATGCCGGACGAGAAGACCAGAGCAAGAAGAAGCGGATCGGAGGAAGAAGATGATGGAAGAAGATGATGGAAGAAGATGCCGGAAGGAGAAGATGAAGAAATCGAAGGATGAAGAAAGGAAGAAGGAAGACCAGAAGAAAGAAGATTTTAATAAAGGAATTGTCAAAGACCGTCTCCTGTCATTTTTACCATTTTTGACACTTTTTTTGTGAAATGGTAGGAGTACTTTTGTACCCCCTTACCATTTCACACAGGGGGGGGGGCGGGATCTGGGGGTCCCCTTGTTAAAGGGGGCTTCCAGATTCCGATAAGCCCCCCGCCCGCAGACCCCCACAACCAATGGCCAGGGTTGTGGGGAAGAGGCCCTTGTCCTCATCAACATGGGGACAAGGTGCTTTGGGGGTCTCAGACCCCCAAAGCACCCTCTCAATGTTGAAGTCATGTGGCCTGGTACGGTTCAGGAGGGAGGGGGGGCGCTCTCGTCCCCCCTCTTTTCCTGCGGCCTGCCAGGTTGCGTGCTTGGATAAGGGTCTGGTATGGATTTTGAGGGGGACACCACACCATTTTTTTTGGCTGGGGTTCCCCTTAAAATCCATCCCAGACCTCAAGGGTCTGGTATGGATTTTGAGGGGGACCCCACGCCATTTTTTTTTTGGCTGGGGTCCCCCTTAATATCCATAGCAGACCTGAAGGGCCTGGTTATTGAATTTGGGGGGACCCCCACGCTTTTTTTTTTTTAATTTTTTTTATTTTTTATCAATGACTTTTTTTATGAATGGCTACCCCCTTACCATTTCACACAGGGGGGGGGGGCGGGATCTGGGGGTCCCCTTGTTAAAGGGGGCTTCCAGATTCCGATAAGCCCCCCGCCCGCAGACCCCCACAACCAATGGCCA
This sequence comes from Lithobates sylvaticus, assembly GCA_028564925.1. Taxonomy (NCBI): domain Eukaryota; kingdom Metazoa; phylum Chordata; class Amphibia; order Anura; family Ranidae; genus Lithobates; species Lithobates sylvaticus. The sequence continues at coordinate 86,737,232 of CM053031.1, forward strand.
GGGTTGTGGGGAAGAGGCCCTTGTCCTCATCAACATGGGGACAAGGTGCTTTGGGGGTCTCAGACCCCCAAAGCACCCTCTCAATGTTGAAGTCATGTGGCCTGGTACGGTTCAGGAGGGAGGGGGGGCGCTCTCGTCCCCCCTCTTTTCCTGCGGCCTGCAAGGGTGCGTGCTCGGATAAGGGTCTGGTATGGATTTTGAGGGGGACCCCACACCATTTTTTTTGGCTGGGGTTCCCTTTAAAATCCATCCCAGACCTCAAGGGTCTGGTATGGATTTTGAGGGGGACCCCACGCCATTTTTTTTTTGGCTGGGGTCCCCCTTAATATCTATAGCAGACCTGAAGGGCCTGGTTATTGAATTTGGGGGGACCCCCACGCTTTTTTTTAAAAAAAATTTTTATTTTTTATCAATGACTTTTTTTTTTATGAATGGCTTTCAATGAATGACTGTCCTCTGTGTTACAGCAGCCGTCAATTCATTAGCCGCGAGTGATTTTAAATAGCTTTTTTTCCTGCAAAAATTACACTTTTTGCAGGGACAGTTCTAAGCACAGGAAACATGCGCCCCTTCACAGGCATACTATAGACACCCCCCAGATGTGATACTGCAATACTGTACTAACAGCACGCACACACTAATCCCCAGAATAATAGCACATAATGTCAGCAGTCAGCAGCACATAACACTGACACTGACGCTGGAACACAACACAATATGCGAGGCCGCCGGCGCGGCGGCCTTTTATACTGTGGGGCGTGTGCTAAACCCCCTGAGCTATAATTGGCCACAGGCATCCTGCCTGTGGCCAATTATTGCTCTCCTCGCCGCTGGCTCTTTGATTGGCCAAGCATGCGGGTCACAGTGCATGCTTGGCCAATCATCAGCCAGCAATGCACTGCAACTGGCGCAGTGCATTGCGGGCTGCTCGCATCACACGAATTTGATGCGAGCCGCCCAAATAGTTCTGGGCTCGCAGAGTGGGCGAACGCCCGATGTTTGATTCGAACATGGGTTTGAATCGAACACCGGGCTCATCCCTACTGTGGACGCCTGGCTGTGTGATTGGCTGGGCAATCTTCTGGGAACTGTGACGTGTCCCAGAAGATTGCAGGGAGGGAGGGGGAAGATGTGATCTTCCTTCCGAAGGTCGGGGGATGAAGTGGGAGCTGGGCACCCGTAATAACATTGTACCCGCTCCTCCCCCAAAAAAATGACATGCCAAATGTGGCATGTCAGGGGGTCACCTACACTTAAAGCGGAAGTTCCATTTTTGGGTGGAACTCCGCTTTAACTCAAATAATGCCCTTACGTGATGAAGAGCAGCAACTCAACTGTGAGATATTGGCACAGTGGGACTCAGATTAGTATAGGAAAGAGTTGCGCTCCAAAAACATTGAAAGCATATATATATATATATATATATATAATATATATATAAATGAAAACAATGATATGACAATCATTCTTATGCTAATTTGTGAAAAGCAACATAGATTGACCACCAATCCACCCAGGGTACTGTAGTTTTTTTTTTTAGAGAAAGAGCAGCAGAAAACTGCCTACCTTCAGGCTCAGGTTCTGTCTGAATAATATCTTCACACAGCTGTAATGAGGGAGAGGTAGTAAGTGAGATGAGGCATTAATCTTACTCATTCATGTGTTTGCTTAAAACCCAGCTTGAGCAACTGAGTTGTGTGAACAATAGGCTTTTTATAACAGGTCCTGTTGTAAAAAGGGAAACTGGAAAAGGTGAAATGTTGAATAAAGATCCAACTGTTGGTTAAAAGGAGAATGTATAATATAACATGCAATAATTGAAATTTATATGACAAAGTCTATTTTAGTTTTTTTTACCTTTATCATTATTAAGAGAGACAATATTTACAAACCCAAGTAGCTAAAGAGTCTTTTTATGTTATGTAGACATTAGCAAGTAAAAGTGTGTTCACTATAGAATGACCTAGGTGTGGGTGGTTTGAGCATGAGTAGTGGGGATGCAGGGAATTGGGAAAGGGGGGGTTACCTGGGGGGGGGGTGATAGGTTTAGCTACAAGGGCATTGGGTGTTAAAGAAGGATGTACTTCTTCCAACAGGCAAAGGTTGAAAGCAGAGAAGGGCATGGATTGAGAGTGTGGGAAAGTATTGGTGAGAGAAGCGGTAAAGGCCTCAGTGTAATGCTAGAGTGAGGGCAGTGAAAAGCATGCATGGGTACAGCTGTCAGGGGGGATAATGCATACTGGTGAGAGCAGAGAGGTGCAGACATGGGTGGCATGCAAGTGTGTGTGTTGTTGAGAATGGAAGGGTCGAGTAAATCAGATAGCGTCATAAGCAGGGTGGTGGCGGGGTTGGTGGTTTAGTGGGCAGAGAAGGGGGCAGCTTGTAGATTTGTTTGTGGGAGAGGAGGGGTGGTGTGCATGCAGGCACTAGGAGGAGTTTTTGAGGGTGTGGTTGGGCAGATACATTGGCAAAAACTTGGGAACTAGGTGATGGATAGTGCAATAGTGTGGAAGGCAGGTTGACATTGCAGGAATGGGGGATGGGTGATATTGGGTCACCACTAGTGGGCGATAATGGCTGACATTGTAGAAGGAGGGCTGGCTGACATTGTAGGAGGGAAGCTGGGTGATAGTGGGTGCAAGCTGACATTGTAGGGGGAGGGATAAGGTGACAGTGTAGGGGGGTAGAGTGCACTACAGAGATGCTGTCAGCCAGCCTGGGTGCTGATAGGAGTGCTCCAACCTCACAAGACCCTCTCCCTGCTCACACTGCCGAAGATGCTGATAGAATAGAGGACAGACTGCCTAAAAGCTACTACTGCAGCCATTTCCTCAACCTGCTTTCTTAGCCCTGACAACAGAAGCCTTTAGGAAGCTTTCATTCTTTCTATTATCATCAGTGTGATCGGGTAACGGGGTAAGATCTGTGTATGGAAGAAGCATTCCAACCAGCCTCCATCGTCTCAGCCTCCTACAGCTTCTCCTCCTTCAAACAAGTGGCCGGAGGGAGTGCGGGACCGGTGGAGACTGTCAGGAGCAGAGTGACGATTCATGGGGGAGGGCTGCATGGAGTTGGGGAGGCCTAAAGGAAGGCACATGGTGCTGCAGAGCAATTTTCTTACAATTGCATTGGCCAATAGACCGAGAGTAGAAGAACAAGGAGAAGGACTCACTATTGTGATTATCAGTGTTAACTATCAGTGTTAAAAAGAAACTCTGACTAAGTTGGAGTTTAGTTTTCTCAGCACGGTTTAATTTTCCACTGGGGATAATGTCTAAGGCCCCTTTCACACTTATATAATTATTAAAGTAGAATTCTAAGCTAAAGCTAGCATCTTTTAAGAATACTCCTCCTCCGACTACCTATGCTGACTAACCTGTGTAAGAAAGATGTACAGTGGCTTGCGAAAGTATTCGGCCCCCTTGAACTTTTCAACCTTTTGCCACATTTCAGGCTTCAAACATAAAGATATAACATTTTAATTTTTTGTGAAGAATCAACAACAAGTGGGACACAATTGTGAAGTGGAACGAAATCTATTGGATTGTTGAAACTTTTTTAACTAATAAAAAAAATGAAAAGTGGGGCGTGCAAAATTATTCGGCCCCCTTGCGTTAATACTTTGTAGAGCCACCTTTTGCTGCGATTACAGCTGCAAGTCGCTTGGGGTATGTCTCTATCAGTTTTGCACATCGAGAGACTGAAATTCTTGCCCATTCTTCCTTGCAAAACAGCTCGAGCTCAGTGAGGTTGGATGGAGAGCGTTTGTGAACAGCAGTTTTCAGCTCTTTCACAGATTCTCGATTGGATTCAGGTCTGGACTTTGACTTGGCCATTTTAACACCTGGATACGTTTATTTGTGAACCATTCCTTTGTAGATTTTGCTGTATGTTTGGGATCATTGTCTTGTTGGAAGATAAATCTCCGTCCCAGTCTCAGGTCTTTTGCAGACTCCAACAGGTTTTCATCCAGAATGGTCCTGTATTTGGCTGCATCCATCTTCCCCTCAATTTTAACCATCTTCTCTGTCCCTGCTGAAGAAAAGCAGGCCCAAACCATGATGCTGCCACCACCATGTTTCACAGTGGGGATGGTGTGTTTAGGGTGATGAGCTGTGTTGCTTTTACGCCAAACATATCGTTTTGCATTGTGGCCAAAAAGTTCGATTTTGGTTTCATCGGACCAGAGCACCTTCTTCCACATGTTTGGTGTGTCTCCCAGGTGGCTTGTGGCAAACTTTAGACGAGACTTTTTATGGATATCTTTGAGAAATGGCTTTCTTCTTGCCACTCTTCCATAAAGGCCAGATTTGTGCAGTGTATGACTGATTGTTGTCCTATGGACAGACTCTCCCACCTCAGCTGTAGTTCTCTGCAGTTCATCCAGAGTGATCACGGGCCTCTTGGCTGCATCTCTGATCAGTCTTCTCCTTGTCTGAGCTGAAAGTTTAGAGGGACAGCCAGGTCTTGGTAGATTTGCAGTGGTCTGATACTCCTTCCATTTCAAAATGATCGCTTGCACAGTGCTCTTTGGGATGTTTAAAGCTTGGGAAATCTTTTTGTATCCAAATCCGGCTTTAAACTTCTCCACAACAGTATTACGGACCTGCCTGGTGTGTTCCTTGGTCTTCATGATGCTCTCTGCGCTTTCAACAGAACCCTGAGACTATCATAGAGCAGGTGCATTTATACAGAGACTTGATTACACACAGGTGGAATCTATTTATCACCATCAGTCATTTAGGACAACATTGGATCATTCAGAGATCCTCGCTGAACTTCTGGAGTCAGTTTGCTGCACTGAAAGTAAAGGGGCCGAATAATTTTGCACGCACCACTTTTCAGTTTTTTATTTGCTAAAAAAGTTTAAAATATCCAATAGATTTCGTTCCACTTCACAATTGTGTCCCACTTGTTGGTGATTCTTCACAAAAAATTAAAATTTTATATCTTTATGTTTGAAGCCTGAAATGTGGCAAAAGGTTGAAAAGTTCAAGGGGGCCGAATACTTTCGCAAGCCACTGTATATACTTTTCTATTTTCAGCCCTCTCTGGTCTTGTCACGTGATCTTGTGTCAGCTGGCGGCAGCTGCAGGGGAGAGAAGAGAGGTGATGTCACCGATAGGCTCCTATGGCTCTTCAGTTTCTTGGCGCTCCCTCCTCTTCCTTGCAGCCACTGCTGGCTGACACAGTGTGTGACTGATCCAGAGCGGGCTGAAAATAGGTAGGTATATACATCTTTCTTACTCAGGTTAGTCAGTAAAGATGTTAGGAGGGGGGGGGGAGCATTTTTATGATTAGTTACTTTAAGGATAACATTTATTCTGAGCCTGAATAGACTACATAGTCAGGTAAAAAAAGATACAAGTCCATCTAGTTCAGCCAAAAAAAGGCCAAAAAAATCATACAATTCCATAAACACAACCCTATACTCACAGACTACTAAAATGTTATAGTAGATCAGTAAAAGTTTGTTTTTAAAACTTAATAAATATGTTCTGCATTTTAAAATGGATTATACAGAATTATTCCTGTTCCTTTGGGTGAGATCATGTTTTCACAGAGACTTCATGTTTTCGAATCATAAACCATCAGTTACTATATTGAGCTAACATTATAAAAAAATAAATATTTTTATTAAATATTGGCCTGTTTTCTTAACTATATATAAGCTGGATTTAGAGATTTATAGTTGTAAAGTAAAAGGATTTAATACTATACACTGAATTAAATGAATATACATGTTTGAATATATCTATTTGCACAACACATAGATATACATTTATGCTTCAATACAAATAAAATATGGATTATTGAGTATTAGAGCAGTTATCATGGAGCAGTTACATGAGCAATGGCTTATCAGATATCCTGGATGTGAAAGTATGCTTCTGGAATATTGAGCACAGGTTATCTTCCACAAATACTAGGTGATAGCTAGCATAGCACACCTGATATTTTATGAGTTTGTGTACACTGGCACCGAAGACCCAGCTGTGTCACCACCTCTAAAGTGATATTAAACACAAAAACATAAATTTAATATATTGCAGTTTACCCGTTTTTAGATGTGGTGACTTCATTCGTTTTCTTTTTTTAGGCTATATTCCTATCATTTCGCCTAGCGATCCAGTCAGTAATTCTGTTATTTTTCAACTTAATTAAACAGATAAAGCTGTCCAGACAAGGTTGCAGTTATAGGGTTGAGATAAACCATTTACCACTGACAGGGGTACTTAACCACTATAGACCCGCGCTATAGCCAAATGACGGCTACAGCGCGGATCTATTGTGCCGGGACTACGTCTCTGTGAGACTCGCTGGATCACAGATCCGAGTAAGGGGTCGATCCCGACCCCTTACCACGTGATCAGCTGTCAGCCAATGACAGCTGATCATGTGATACTAACAGAGGCGGTAAACGGCTTTTTTTCCTCCTCGCGCTGACAGCGCGAGGAGAAAAAAAAAAAGCCGATCACCTGCGGCAGTGAGAGGGACATCAGTCCCTCTCACTGCAATGTGCCCAGCGATGTGCCCAATATATTGTGCCCACCTTTGCCCCATTAAAGTGTCCCTACCAGTGCCCACACTGCCATCTCTCAGTGCCCACAGTGCCATCTCTCAGTGCCCACAGTGCCATCTCTCAGTGCCCACAGTGCCAGTGCTGCACATCAGTGTCACCTGCCAGTGCTCATCTGTGTCACCTACCAGTGCTCATCTGTGTCACCTACCAGTGCCCATCAGTGCCCATCAGTGCCACCCATCAGTGCCACCCATCAGTGTCATCCATCAGTGCCCATCGGTGCCACCCATCCATGCTACCCATCCGTGCCACACATCCGTGCCACCCATCCGTGCCACCCATCCGTGCCACCCATCCGTGCCCATCAGTGCCATCTTTGCTGTCCCCATCAGTACCGACTTATCTGTCCCCACCAGTGCAGCCTATCAGTGCCCACCAGTGCAGCCTATCAGTGCCCACCTGTGCCGCCTCATCAGCGCATATCAATGAAGCAGAAAAATTACCTGTTTGCAAAATTTTATAACAAACTATTAAACATGATTTTTTTTTTTTTTTTTAATTTTCCATCTTTTTTTGTTTGTTTAGCAAAAAATAAAAACCCCAGCTGTGATTAAATACCACCAAAAGAAAGCTCTATTTGTGGGAAAAAAATGATAAAAATTTCATTTGGGTACAGTGTTGTATGACCGCGCAATTGTCATTCCAAGTGCGTCAGCGCCAAAAGCTGAAAATTGGTCTGGTCACGAGGGGGGTTTAAGTGCAAGTAATCAGGTGGTTAACAAATCAAGTATTTCATATAAATAAGTGTAAATAAAGTGGACCACTTGCCAACCGGCTCACACCGATATACGTTGGCAGAATGGCTCTTCTGGGCAAAACCCTGTATGGGTACGTTGTACCCTTTAAGAGCCGCCAGGGGGTGCGCAAGCGCGCCCGCTCTGCTGCACGGCAGGAGACCCAATGCACGCGCCCGGCGGGCGCGATCACTGCTGGTTGTGTATGAACACACAAATCCCTGTTCTGTCAGGGGAGAGGAGACATATCGTTTGTTCCTACTAAGTAGGAACAGTGATATATCTCCTCCCCCAGTCAGTCCTATCCCCATACAGTTTGAAGCACTAACTAGGGAGCACAGTTAACCCCTTGATTGCCCCTAGTGTTAACCCCTTCCCTGCCAGTGACATTTATACAGTAATCAGTGGCTATTTTTAGCTCTAATTACTGTATAAATGTCAATGGCCCCAAAAAAGTGTCAAAAGTGTCCGATCTGTTGCCATTACTAGTAAAAATAATAATAATAAAAATGCCATAAATCTTTCCCATAGTTTGTACACGCTATAACTTTTGAGCAAACCAATCAATTTACGCTTATTGCGATTTTTTTTTACCAAGAATATGTAGAAGAATATTTATTGGCCTAAACTGATGAAGAAATCTGCTTTTTAAAATCATTTTTGGAGATATTTATTATAGCAAAAAGTAAAAAATATTTTGTTTTTTTCAAAATTGTCGCTCTATATAGCTTTATAGTGCAAAAAAAAAAAAAAAAAAAAACGCAGAGGTGATCAAATACCACCAAAAGAAAGCTCTATTTCTGGGGGGAAAAAAGAATTTTGTTTGGCTACAGCATTGCATGACCACGCATTTGTCAGTTAAAGTGACGCAGTGCCAAATTGTAAAAAGTGCTCTGGTCAGGAAGGGGGTAAAATCTTCTGGGGCTGAAGCAGTTAATTTACTTCCTAAAAATAAATATTTTAAATATTTAATGCATTCTTTTAGGGTTCATGCACACAGCTGCAAGGAGGCCATACAGCGTCCATGAGCATCTAGAACCTCCGTAAAAACATCCCCAGGACCCATAGCTGCTCATAGACAGCAATTACAAGATGCAGCTGTATGTGGGTATGTTCTGGTACTTTTGTAAAGCATTAGCATGGACGTATGCCACGAACGTAGACTGTCTGCATTTGGGCATGTGTCCTTGTGCGTGTACCCTTGCGGCTGTGTGCATTAGTCTTTAGTTATAATATGCACTTGTATACATTACTATATATCCTGGATATATACTAACCACATATGATGTGAACAGATAGATGGATATAGATAGATTAGATAGACATAAAATGAACATATAAATAATATAATGTACTATACATACCTCCCGCAGTACTAGGAGTTCAGTTACCAATACAGAATAAAACTGGCTGACCTTTTAGCTGGAAGTCAGATCTACAAGTGATCCCAAGGAGGAGATAAGTGAAATAATACAGCTTAGAAAAACCTATTTGAACCTATTGAACTGTACTGTTTTGGCAACAGAGCACACCTAGACCCTCCCTAACTCAGAGGAAGTCATCACTGTCATCTATATAGTGTACAGACAAACATAGAAACGCTCTACAAAACTGTACATGAACAATGCGTGGAGGATAAAGGTCACAGAATATTTTGAACATTCTTCACATTATTGCTGTGTATGTGACCCCCGTTCCTTATATAAACATATTATTTCAACAGACCATTTTTTAAACATTTAACTTAGGTCATAGCTGTGTCTGTCATAGGTGACGAATGTGCATCGCTACCCCCGGATGGGGCCGCTCAAAGATTCTCTACGCCACTGGTTGCCTTGACTTTGCAAGTCCTCCAACACCTGACACCCTGACCCTGTTCTGACATTTCTGCTATAAGCAAAAGAATTCAAAGGCACACACACATGCAATGTAAACCAGTTAGATTTGTTTACTGGAAGATTAATGACAATGTATTCAGCAACAAGAGTTTGTATCATACAATAGTTAAGACACGGTTAATAAGCTGGTGGCAAACCCAACTATAAGCAATTAAAAAACTTCAAGAACATATAAAGAGCAAGGTTTAGCCCTGACTGAAGTCTAAAGTTACAGGCAAAGAAAAGGGTAGAGGAGTGATCAGGCTTCCGTCAAGCCTCTCCCTTTAATCCCCTGACATTACAGCCCCAAAATTGTGCAAACTTTAAATTCACACTAGCAGACATTATACAGTTCCTATCCCTATGCTCTAACAAACAGAGTCCTTGGTTACTGTATGGGCCTGGATAGGCACCAAATGTCCTTGGGGAGGGGGGATGCACTGTAGTTCAGCAGAGGTAAGCTCGAAGGAGGTTTTAGGTCTTCAGCTAGCTCTTTTTTTTAATATAATCTTTATTTAGAGCAGTAACACATGTCATAACAAAAATTTTCTGAATAGCTAATATATCAGCATGCAGTTGACACGTACATGTTATTTACCGTACTTAGCAAAAAGAGGCATAACACAAAGGGAATACAGAAAATTAATCAGTTTTACGTCATACATAGCTCAGATGTTTACCCCTTTAAAGACTCGGTGACTACTGCTATGTTATCACAGACTGGTATGTATAAACTTCTCAGCAATGAAACCCTTCACCAGTCCAAGACTAGCCAAGGTCAGAAAAAGGTCTAGCTTGACTTCAAGATGGTTCCCCCTGGGCCATACATCAGAGGAGGGGGGGCAACAGTCGCCTCCAGCTGGCCTGCTCCAACACAACACTCAGGCCGGAACCATATCCAAGCACTCTTGGAACATCAAGGGGAATAAAAACCATACCATCTAAACGTCAGATGGGTTCCCCTATAGTGGCAGGACATTGGTATCATTTGTGGGGTAATACATACACAATAAAACATATAGAACAACTTTCAAAATAATAAAAACAATTCAGAGAGAGAAAAGGATTAGCAAAAAGGGGAAGAAAAGAAAGAATCAGGATGATACCTGAAATCTCACGAAAGCTGTCATCGTCCACGCCAAGTCTGTCATCATAGAGTATAAAAAATGTTCTTCGTAGCAAGGAGGGTAGATAATCAATGTCACAGCCTTTACTGAGAGTATATCTAGTACTACTACTGCTAGGGTTTAATATGCTGTCTAAGAGGTGGTTTTGCTAGTTCTAACAGTGCTAAGTCTAAACTGGAGGATTTGTGGTCCATGAATGTGGTCCAACCATAATGACCAAGTGCTGGCAAAATGATCCCAGGTACCTTTACAAGTCGCAATCCAATCCTTAGCCTCCCTGATCTCATTCACCTTATGTACCCATTCCTCCCTACCAGGAATTTGTGCTCGCTAGATTTGGAGCAACTGCTTGGCTGCGTTCAACAAGTGGGGAAACATGCTCCTTTTATACTGACTAAGCGGCATTAGAGGAATATGCAGGAGAAAATGAATCGGGAGAAGGGGATTTTAAGGCCCAGAATTTCTTTAATCTGAGCGTTAATGTCCATACAAAATGTTACTATCACAGGGCAGTCCCACCATAGATGCAAAAGCGTACCACGGCCTCCGCAGCCCCGCCAGCATAGTTCAGAGGTAGAAGGGTAAATCTGGGCCAGGTCAGCGGGCATTCGTACCAGCAACCTATAATTTGTCTCCTGCATTTTGGAGTCAATGGAGCTTGAGTGTGTGAGCTGGTACAGGTGGGTCAGCTAAGCAGCGGTAGGCTCGGACCCAAGGTCCTTTTCCCAGGCTTGGCAGCAGATCCCAGTAGTTGGTAAAGTTCAGAGACCATATGCGGTATAGGCTCATCAGCTATAAAAAGGCCTTCAAATGACGTAAGAGAAGTAACATCTCTTATAGAACTGCCATATACTTAAAAAAAAAGTGGTGTAATTGTCTGTACCCCCAGAAATTCATTTGTTGAGCTTTCAAGGTCTCAAGGGGCAACAGTTTACCATTCCTCATAAGTTTACTACAACTGGCATTACCATCATCCACCCAGGGCCCAAATAATGCCATCTGTTCTCCAGGAGGGAACCAAAGACCACCCCCCCCCCAATGGCGCCAGCGGGGACAGAGAGGGAGCCAGACCCAGCATTTGGTTGATCTGGTCCCATACCTTAAGCGCATGAGTCGTGCCATCTGACAACACCCTGTGTCAGGGCCGGCCCATCGTCCCAGGTGGCATCTTAAGAGGGGCGGCAGTCGGCAGTGACAAGTTGTACCCGTACATCACCCGTACTGGCAAGAGGGGCAGGGTGACACTGTTGTACCTATCATCCCCTCCTCTCGCGGCCGTGGGCTGTCTGTCTGTGCGATCCCGGATTTCACACAGGCACAGCCGAGCAGAGTGAGGCCGCCTCCCCCTTGTTTATGTGTAAACAGCGGGAGGGGATCTGCTGAGCATGTGCCGCCGCGCTTATCTGAGGTACTGAATGGGGGGTCTGCACTGAACGGTGGGCTACACTGAAGAGGGGGGCTGCACTGAAGAGGAGGCTACACTGAAGGGGGGGTCTGCACTGAACGGGGGCTACACTGAAGGGGGGTCTGCACTGAAGGGGGGCTACACTGAAGGGGGGTCTGCACTGAACGGGGGCTACACTGAAGGGGGTCTGCACTGAACAGGGGGCTACACTGAAGGGGGTCTGCACTGAACGGGGGCTACACTGAAGGGGGGTCTGCACTCAGGCCCGGCCCTACCATGGGACCCGATGGTGCTATCGTCCCAGGTGGCACTTTCAGGGGGCCAGCCAGCCAACCCGTTCCGCCCGCTCCTCTGCGGATTCCACTGTGAGGAGCCCGGCGCCGAGGTGAAAGGAGTGTGTGGGCAGAACAGGGGAACAGTCAGCGGGCGGGACAGTCCATAGGTGAGCGAGCTTCCTGGCCAATCAGCAGGCCGGCGGGCAGGGGAGCAGAGAGATGACATCATCTCTCACCGTCCACCCTGCATCACTGCAGTTCCACCCTCACTGTGCAGCCGCGGGCAGCAGAGAGATTACATCATCTCTCTGCTTCCTGCCTTTACTCTGGGACACAGCAAGTAGCAATCCTCTACGTGTGGCAGTTGACGTCGTGGCAAGTGACCATCTGCAGCGCGTGGCAGGTGACGTGGCAAGTGACAATCCGCTACATGTGGCAGGTGAGGTTGTGGCAATCTGCAACGTGTGGCAGGTGGGGTCGTGGCAAGTGACAATCCGCAACGTGTGGCAGGTGGGATTGTGGCAAGTGACAATCCGCAATGTGTGACATCATGGAAAGTGACAATGCGCAACATGTGGCAAGTGACAATCTGCATCTGGTGACAGGTGACACAGCAAGTGACAATCCGCATCTGAAGGCAGGTAACGTTAGCAAGTGACACGCTCAGGGCTCCCACTGATTCTGCATTATGGTGAGTTGAACTATTTTATTTTATATAACAATGAAATAATAGAAATATTGCACTTCAATCATTTTTTTTGCAATACAGTGTTTCTAACTGGGGGAGATGGGACTGACTGGAGGAGGAGAGAGATCTATGTTCCTAATCACTAGCAGTCAGAATGGGGGTCTGTCTGTTTACATTGACAGAGCCTCTCTGCGGATCGATCGCGGGTGGCCGGCTGACATTGCGGCCGCCGGCCACGCACAGGTCCTTTTATACTCCTATATACATGTATAGAGCCATAACAGGTCCTCTTTATACTCCTACATACATGTATAGAGCCATGACAGGTCCTCTTTATACTCCTATGCATGTATGGAGCCTAGACAGGTTCTCTTTCTACCCCTATATACATGTATAGAGCCATGACAGGTCCTCTTTATACTCCTTTATACATGTATAGAGCCATGACAGGTCCTCTTTATACTCCTATATACATGTATAGAGCCATGACAGGTCCTCTTTATACTCCTATACATGTATACAACCATGACAGGTCCTCTTTATATTCCTACATACATGTATTGAGTCATGACACGTCCTTTTATACTCCTATATACACATGTATAGAGCCTTGACAGGTCTTTTTATACTCCTACATACATGTATAGAGCCATGACCGGTTCTCTTTATACTCCTACATACATGTATAGAGCCATAACAGGTCCTCTTTATACTTCTATATACATGTATAGAGCCATGACAGGTCCTCTTTATATAGTAAAGTTATTCCTGCGCTACCATGAAAGGGAGGGGGGGGGGGGGAGAAGGAACGTAGGGGGACTGCTGCAGGCACCGAATTTAGGTCAAACCGTACCTACCAGAGAGTAAAATATTGAAAAGGGGGGGGGGGGGTGGTGCTGCGCTGTACCCAAGGGAATGGGCAGAACTGCTGCCAAATGGCAGTATGGAAGTGAGCAAAGATCCACTGCTCAGGATAGCAATTTAAAGCGGTTCTGCACCCATTTCATTTAGTAAATCTCTTTGTCTTCCAAATCAGGCAAAGAGTACTAAATGAAATGTTTTTTTTTTTTTTTTTTTTTTTTTACTTACCTTGTAATTGAAGACTTCCGGTCTTCTCTCTCTGCGGCGGCGGACGGGGTCTCTGCGTCGATCGTCGTCACGCCGCACTGTCTCCTGGGATCTGGTGTCATTGATCCCAGGAGTCAGTGCGGGCATCTTCCGAAATCTCGCGAGATTTCGGCCACATCTTCCGAAATCTCCCGAGATTTCGGCCACATCTGCCGTAATCTCGTGAGATGTCGGCAGATGTGCCGTTACTGTGCACGCGCGAGTAACGGCGGTGCATGCTGGTCCATCTAAAGTTCATGTGGGTGTTTCACATGCCCACAGGCAAGATGGCCCCCAGCACAAAAGAAGAAGACGAGGAACTTCATCGGACGAAAACCGGCGGCGATCGAGATGGAAGATGGAACAGGTGAGTCCCCCAATAAAGGTAAGCATCCTTTATATTCCGTCCCAAAAAAAAAAAAATGTTTACAGAGTGCATAACCGCTTTAAGGGTATGAGAGCAGCTGGATGGGAGACAGCTATCTGTGAAGTCTATTATTTAGGAGTGATACCCTAGTATTCAGGCTTAGCTATAGGAGATAATAATCCCAATGTATGGAGTGCATACAATGCTAAAATACAGCATTAATAAATAATAATTAATAAAGGTACGAGAGTGTTAAATAACTAATAGCACCTAAAACCAACTGTCACAGACTAAAATCACAATTAAAAAAAAATATATATAAAAAAATGTCTATGCTACAAACATATAAATATATAAATAAATATGTGCAAACAATAATCCAAAGTGCATATAGATAGTGCATAGAAATAATATTTTAGAAAAGTGCTTGTGCAGAAGTGCACAACATCCTAGGTAAAACTGCACAATAAAGTGAGAATAAACGATTGTTGCAATCATACTATAAGGTGTGTGATAAGTGATAGGCGAAAAAAATCAAATGTGCAAATAATGCAATAAAGTGAGGAATATAGAATTCCTGAATATAGAAATCAACAATAAAGTGCAAGTGCAAAAAAATGCTAGATGAAACTAGCCTGTGTAAACAAAAGGAAAATGCAATTGTATATACGTATGCAAATAGACTGAATGCAGGTACAAACGTATAACACAATAGTAGTGAAAAATGCCAAATCAAATGGTCATAATAAATAAATTTGCTGCATGCAAGTCCGTGATATAAGGGGAAATGCAATAGACAGTCTATAATGTGGTTTTATTCTTCTGGTGAATGAGCATACAGGTGTGCAAACACTGGGCAGAAATTGGATCTGTGCGGTGAGGGTGTCTCTAACAGTGGGGATATCTCCTCTTCGTGTGAGTACACTCGAGTGGGTAATAAACCATTACCTTGCGGCAAAGGGTTAACCGCATAAAAGAAATGGTAGTGTCAGCTTCCTTCTCCCTCTGTCACTGCGCCTGCATGGGGGGTTTAGTACACGCCCCACACTATATAAGGCCGCCGCTCTGGCGGCCTAGTGTAGTGTGTTCGGGCGTTAGTCAGTGACTGTTTCAGTCACATTATCTGCTGTGATTCATTCTGCACTGTGCTGACAGACAGTATCTGCTGTGTTATTCATTCTGCTGAGTGATCATAGTATCTGCTGTGTTATTCATTCTGCTGACATTGTTTGCTGTTTTATTCATTCTGCTGATGCTGAGTGCTGAAATTATCTGCTGTGATTCTGGGGATTAGTCTAGTGTTTGCGTGCTGTTAGTACAGCATTGCAGTATCACATTAAACCACCTTTACCCTTCTGGCCTGTTGTCATCTAAGGCAGCCAGCCAGCCAGCCAGCCATCGCAGGAGTTAGCGTGTGTGTGTGCTGTGTGAGTATAGCACAGCACACAATAAACCACCTCAGCCTCTATCTACCCTAAGGCCCTGTTGTTGTCATCTAAGGCAGTAAGCCATCGCAGGAGTTAGCGTGTGTGTGTGTGTGCTGTGTGAGTATATCACAGCACACAATAAACCACCTCAGCCTCTATCTGCCCTAAGGCCCTGTTGTTGTCATCTAAGGCAGCCATCTGCAGGAGTTAGTGTGTGTGCTGTGTGACTCCAGCACAATATACACTACCCACTACAATGCCTGGAAGACCGACAAGGAGAGGCAGACAGTCCCGAGGCAAGAAAACAGGGCAAGCAGGCTCTGTGTCTAGAGACAACCGTGCTGGTCGTGGACGTGGTGCATCGTCATCAGCACGTGGCCATGGGACACGCTTGTCCTTCTTTTCGGCAGCTGGACATGTTGAGCCGCATCATGCCGAAGGCTTGGTAGAGTGGATGACCAAGCCCTCCTCATCCTCCTCATCCTCTCTCACCCAGGCTCAGGGTACTGGCAAAGCAGCTGCCAACGCGTACTCAATGGCATCATCAGGCACCCCTTTCCTAGACCCACCATGTCCTCCTGAGGAGTTCCCCAAACTGTTTGAGCACAGTGTTGGGTACATGCTCCAGGAGGATGCCCAGCGTTTTGAAGGCTCGGATGATGATACCCAGCTAGAGGAAGGCAGTAGCGTGAGCGCAGAGAGAGGGGATGCTCAAGGACAGCAATCTGGCAGTCATGTTCCACCAGCTGCAGCTTACTGCCAGGTTTGCTCCAGTGGTGAAGAGGAGGGGATGATGAGGTCACTGACTCCACGTGGGTGCCTGAAGGGAGAGAGGAGGAGGAGGAGGAGGCGGCACATGTCCAATGAGGCAGGATGCCCTCCGGGGGCCAGCTTGAGGCCAGCACACCAACTGAATCACACCGCAGAGCTCCGCCTGTGCAGGGCGCTGCCTCTGCACGTTATTACAAAAGTTCTTTGGTGTGGGCCTTTTTTGAGACGAGTGCATCAGATCGCACCACTGCTATTTGCAACATATGTCTCAAGCGTATCTCGCGTGGCCAAAACATCAGTCGCTTGGGCACCACAAGCATGACTAGACATATGTCGACCTGCCATGCAGCTCGTTGGCAAGCGCACATAAAAAGACCAACACCAAAGAACAAAGCGGGCCTCTCCTTGCTCCTCATCAGCTGGGATCTCCAACCCCACTATACCTTCAGTCCTCTCTGAAAGCTGCACTGAGAGGAATGAAGGTGTAGAATTAGGTGTGTCACAGCCAAGTACTTGCGGGCACTCTGTTAGCAGTACACTGATGTCCGATTGTAGCTTACTCCCAGCCATCCACATGCCCATCGGTTGAATGCTAGCTTGGCTAAATTGCTAGCACTTCAACTGCTGCCTTTTCGGTTGATAGACTCGGCCCCCTTCCGTGAGTTTGTTCAATGTGCGGTTCCTCAGTGGCAGGTTCCCAAACGCCACTTTTTCTCACGGAAGGCGATTCCGGCTCTCTACCGGAATGTGGAAGGCAATGTCCATGCCTCGCTGGACAGGGCGGTCAGCGGTAAGGTGCATATTACCGCTGACTCATGGTCCAGCAGGCATGGACAGGGACGTTACCTGTCTTTCACGGCCCATTGGGTCACTCTTTTGGCAGCTGGGAAGGATGCAGGACAAGGTGCAGTAGTGTTGGAGGTTGTTCCGCCACCACGCCTCCAAAATGCTACTACTGGTTGTGACACACCTCTCTCCTCCACCCCCTCCTCTTCTTGTTCCTCCATGGCCTCTTCGAGTGCTCTGTCCTCGGAACCAGCCGTGCTCCGTAGGCGTCCAAGGGGCTACGCAAGTACGCAGGCAAAAAGATTCCATGCCGTGCTTGCGCTGGTGTGTTTGGGGGACAGGAGCCACACTGGGGCAGAGGTTCTGTCAGCTCTGCAGGGGCAGGCCGAGAGGTGGTTGACGCCACGCCAGCTTAAGCCAGGAATGGTGGTTTGTGACAATGGCACCAACCTCCTCTCTGCCCTGCGACAGGGACAGCTGACCCATGTGCCCTGTATGGCTCACATCCTTAACCTGGTGGTGCAGCGGTTCTTGGGCAGGTACCCAGGCTTACAGGATGTCCTGAGGCAGGCCAGGAAAGTCTGTGTTCATTTCCGCCGATCATATAATGCCAGTGCTCGGCTGGCTGAGCTGCAAAAGGAGTTGAACCTGCCCAAGAACCGCCTTATATGTGACATGCCCACCAGGTGGAACTCAACGCTGGCCATGCTGCAGCGACTGCACACGCAGCAGAGGGCCATCAATGAGTACCCGTGCGACTACGGCACCAGGACAGGGTCAGGGGAGCTCAGATTTTTTTCCCCACGCCAGTGGAGCATGATCCTGTCACCATTTGCACTGTCCTGTCACCATTTGAGGAGGTCACGAGGATGGTGAGCAGTGACAGTGCATGCATCAGTGACACTGTACCTCTTGTCCACCTGTTGGAGCATACGCTGCGTGGGATAATGGACAGGGCACTTGAGGCAGAACAGAGGCAGGAAGAGGAGAACTTCCTTGCCTCTCAAGGCCCCCTTTATCCAGACAGTGTTCCTTCTCTCCCACCCATCACACAGGAAGAGGATGAGGAGGAGGAGGAGGATCGTGTCAGCATGGAGGTGGAGCCTGGCACTCAGCATCAGCAGCAGCAGTCTTTTAGGGATGATTTACAGTCCCAACAAACCAGTGGACTTGTACGTGGCTGGGAGGAGGTGGCTCAGTTTCATGTCGTCCTCAGTGACCCAGAAGACTCCGGACCGAATGCCTCAGCAAAGCCTGCGGAAGGATCCTCGTATTCTTCGGATCAAGGAGAGGGACCATTACTGGCTGGCCACTCTCCTTGATCCACGGTACAAGGGTAAGGTTGCGGACCTTATCTTGCCGTATCAGAGGGAGCAGAGGATGAGACATCTCTGGGAGGCCTTGCAGAAAGGTCTGTGCAACGCATTCCCAGAGACTGGGAGGTTACAAACTCCTGGTCCTGGACGACGAGTTGCTGAGGCTTCGGTCAGTAGCAGAAGGAGCGGTGGGGAAGGTGGACGTCTGACCGATGCGTTCAGACAATTTTTCAGTCCACAGCCCCAAGGTATGATCGGTTCCAGCAACCATCGCCAGCGTCTGATATACATGGTGCAGGAATACCTAGGGGCAATTTCAGACCTGGACACCTTTCCCACCGAAAATCCTCTGGCTTACTAGGTCTTGAGGATGGATCACTGGCCAGAGCTTGCACAGTATGCAATTGAGCTACTGGCCTGTCCTGCATCCAGCGTTCTTTCCGAACGCACATTCAGTGCTGCTGGAGGCTTTGTCACCGATCACAGGGTGCGCCTGTCCACCGACTCGGTTTATCGACTGACCTTCATAAAGATGAATCAGTCTTGGATCACCACCAGCTACCAGGCACCTGATATAAGCTGATATAACTGAATAATTTATAATGTCACATTCCTTCAAGACTGCCTATGCTGATGCTGAGTGACTGTCCTGTTATGTTGACTGACTATCCTCTTCCTCCTCAATGATCCATTCCTGATGATAGCTTGGAAGAACATTTTTGTTTCTGTGTGCCACCACCAGTGGCTAAGGCCCATTTTTTAAGCCCCTGTTTAACAGGGGCGTGTAATTACAATTTTTTAATTTCAATACATTTTTATTAGAGTTAACCATGTGACAAACATTTACAATGGAACTGCGCTCAGCGCAACATGTTACCACATTTAAGGCAAACAAAATATATTTATAACTTTTACGTGGTCTGATCAAACATAATACATCCTTGCTGGTTTCGTTGCAATGATTCAATAAACATTTACAATCTTCCGTATTCACTATATAAGAATGTTGGTTTTACCCTCTATAGCTACACTTAGAGTCTTGGTTGGATGATAATATATTTTGGGTGGGTGGCCCCCGCCCCCGGCGCCCCCAAGGGGATCACACTGCGCCAAGGGGATGGCCCCCATCCCTACCAGGCTGGATTGTATGACTCCTGTTCTTTCTGTAGCAGTGCTGTTTGGGTATATGAGTCTTGTGCTTATTGTATTATTTACCTTATTTTTTCTAGTTAGAAAGTCTATTATTAATAAAACATTGACGGTTTTATTTGAGTCTGAAAGCTTATGTTTGTGACGTATTAACGTTTAGGGGGTTGTAAATGTATGTAGGGGGAAAGAAGGGAAGAGAAAAAGAGTAGGTGTAGACAGTAGGGGGGGAAGAGGTAGGGGGGGGGGGGGGGGGCTACGCACGAGTCGTGGCTCTACCTGTTGGTGAGTTATGTTATCCTATTATCTGATAAATAAACAGATGTGATGGGTAGTGGAGGTGTCATGTGTTGTTCCATTTTTGATACCACTTAGTCCATGGTTCCCAAACTTGGTACCTGGCTGCGTAAGTGCCCTGTGTGGCTGCGAACATCAGTTCGTATGATATATGTAGGTTTGTAGTGCGAATTACTTCAGTAATGGTGGGTACCTCATCTTTTAGCCATTTCCTTGTGAGTTCTAATCTAGCACTATTAAGGATCTGTGTTGTGGTGTGTCTCATAGGATGGGGTATCAGTTCCATTTCTAGTGATAATAATGCCATACCTGGATTGGTGGGACAGTGAGATTTACTTATATCCCGAATTATGTGAAAGACTCCATGCCAGTATTTGCCTATTTTGGGGCATGCCCAGAGGATATGTGTGATGGTTCCTCTGTGTCCGCATTTTCTCCAACATAGTGGTGATGTATCTTGTTTAAATCCCGCCAGACGTGTGGGGGTCATATACCACCTAAGGAAGATTTTTTGGTATAATTCCCACGAATTCGCACTTTTGGAGGCCTTGTAAATAGAGGAGATAGCTAGTTGCCATTGTTCAATAGTGTAAGATGTGTTCAGATCAATTTCCCATGTTCTCATAGTGGGAGATTTGGTGCATATCGCTTTCATATTAAGAAGGCCATAGAAAAGTGAGATACCTTTAATAGAGGATGTGGGATTTGTTAGATATAGGTATGCGTTCCATGGAACTTTAGAGTTAACATCTGTGATGTATGATAGTAGGTGGGAAATTTGCATATATAAGAATTGGTCTTTAGGTTCTAGGTTATGTTCAACTTGTAATGCTCTAAAGGATTTTAGTGCGGGTCCTATGTATAAGTCTTCTATATTTCTGATCCCTTTATGTATCCAATGTTTGATGTGTAGATTCGGTATGATAAGTTCTAGGCTTGTGATAGGTATTGGCATAGTTTTGAGTGTTAGTTCCGAGTCTGGTAGCTGCAGAATGAGTTGCCACGCTAGTAGGGAGGCTTCTATGGTTGGTGAAAGCTTAGGAGGGTACGGCATGTGTCTAGATATCAAAAGTAGATCGGGGAGCCTATGGTTGGGAGATTGATATCTCTCCAAGGCTTGCCATCTTGTCTCGTGGTTGCCAGGGAACCACGATTTCAATTGCGCTAGGACAGCTGCGTAGTAGTAGTCTTTTAGTAATACATGACCCACCCCCCCAGCTTTTTTGGACTTAATTAGTTTGTGGAATGCACATCTGGCTCTTTTTTTTTTGCCAGAGGAATCCGTTGACCGCAGCTTGTGCGCGGGCAAAGAATCCACCCGGCACTGGAATAGGGAGGGTACGAAACAAATATATAAATTGGGGTAATAACATCATCTTGAAAGCTGCTAGGCGTCCTGACCAAGTGGTTTCAGTTTTAGATAGTGCTTGTAGTTTGGGAGGTAGATGGAGTAGGAATTGAGTGTAATTGGCTTCTACCAGCTTATTCGTGTCTGCTGTTAAGGTTACTCCTAAGTATTTTATGCCTTCCTCTGTCCATTTATATGGGAATTGTCTCTGGAGTCTATCTGATGTACATTTCTCCACTCCTAGTCCTAAGATGTATGATTTGTTGTCATTAACCTTATAGTACGACACTTTATTAAACAGTTTCAAAGCTTCATGTGCCGCTGCCAGGGAGGAACCCACCTCCGTCAATATCATAATGATGTCATCTGCGAATAAACTTATAGAATGGACTTCCTGGCCAGTAGGGAAACCTGATATGTCAGGATGATTTCTGATGTATGTAGCTAGAGGTTCCATCAGTAAATTAAAGATCAGGGGGGAAAGCGGGCACCCCTGTCTGGTCCCATTTGAAATACTAAAGGGTTTGGAAAGAGAACCAGACATAAACACTTTGGCGGACGGGTCAGAATAGAGAGCCATTATGGTCGAAAGAATGGGGCCTGAAAAACCGAACTTTTCCAGTGTCTTGGCTAGGTAGAGCCAATGAATTCGGTCGAAGGCCTTCTCTGCGTCCAAAGTAAGGAGCAGAGAAGGTCTTCGTTGTTTTTTTGCCAGGTGTATTATATTGATCATGCGCCTTGTTGCGTCAGAAGTTTGTCTATTCTTGGTGAAACCTGTTTGATCAGGATGTATTAGTGTAGGTAATATATCTACTAGGCGGAAGGCAATGAGTTTAGCATAAACTTTCAGATCTATGTTTAGTAAAGAGATCGGCCTGAAATTGGAGGGGACAGTGGGTTCCTTCCCTGGTTTAGGCAGAGCGACTATTAGAGCTTCCAACATTTCTGGTGGGAAAGAGGCAGAGGCAGCTGCTTTTGTAAATACAGGAGCTAGGAAGGGGGTCAATATCTTTTTAAATTCTTTGTAGTATTCGCTACAAAACCCGTCTGGTCCCGGGGACTTGTTGAGGGGTAGTGAGTCAATTGTTTTTTGGATTTCAGCTTCAGAGAACGGGAGGTTCAGTGAATGAAGTTGTTGGGGCGACAATTTGGGCAGTGAGAGATTGCGAAGAAAGTCATTTATAACCCCTGGGTCTGGTTGGATTGTTGTTGTATCGTCTTTTAAGTTATATAAAGAGCCATAGTAGTGGCACCTCCAGGCATCATATACCGCGTGCTTCTGCATAAGTGGGTTCAATGAGGGGGGGCTGCGTAGAGGGGTGGACGTTGAGTCCATCTCTGGATCTGGGGTGAGGTTGAAGTCTCCACAGAGGATTAAAGGGCCCTCCTGACATTTCCTGATTTTCCCCATCAATTTGTTGAAGAAGTGCGCTTGGCGCTTGTTAGGGGAATAGGCTGTTGCTATCGTGTAAGGTGTAGAGTTGATCATACAGACCAAAATTAAGTATCTGCCCGATACATCACAGATCTCTCGGTTGAGCTGAAACGCTACTGTGTCACGTACAGCTATTAGCACCCCTGTGTGCACATTTCGGTGGTGCTGTTTTGCAAAAGTGTGTCTCTTGAGCGCACAGAATATCTCCTTGGTGAAGTAAAGCCTCTTGCCACAAGGACTTGCGTTTCATGGGGTGGTTGAGTCCCTTGGCATTGATAGAAACTATGTTAATAGCCATTATTCATGTATAGAGTAAGTCATGAGATGAAGTTGCACCTCAGCTCAACACTTGGTCTATAGGGTGTATTTGTTTCAATAGTGTTGCGTGGGTGGTGCGACTTACTTGAATGTCTCGTTGTAATCGAGTTGATGCACGGTTGGTTTGTGCGTTGCAGTACTGCTGATGGCGGTGGAGGCGTCCTGTTGAACTCTAGGAATTCTCCGTAGGCCCGGTGATGCGTCAGCCACGGCTCGTGCGTAGGTGCGGAGAGTTGGGGGGGGTGAAGAGGAAAAAAGAGAGCATTGGGAACAAGAAAAACATAGAGAATAAAAAGTAAAGACAGTTCAATGAACGGCATGGTTGCAGGCTCCTGGGTGCAACCTAACTGGGGGGTAATAATACCCAATGGCAGCTTGTCGCTGCGTAACATTATTGGGGGTTAAGTTCTGTCCTAGCGACCATAATGGTCAGGGACTTGTTGTGTTTGCTTGTCATCCCTCTGCTTCATTTTAAGAATGGGAGGTGTTGTTTTTGGGTGTAACTGGTTTCCATTCCTGGGTGAGTCTGCGGGGGTTGCTGGATACATCATGGTCTTCTTGGTTGTCTGGTAGTATGTCCCATTCTTTCAGAAGGGCGATTCCTTTCTCTAAGGAGGTCACTGTGTAAGTGCGGTTACCTCTGGTCACTGTCGGTTTTGTGGGGTATCCCCACCTGTATATTATTTTATGATTTCTTAGCACTTTAGTCACTGTGTTCAGGTTTTTGCGTTTTTGCAGTGTATACTGTGACAAGTCTGCAAAGAATTGGAGATTCTGGCACTCCGCTGGGATCTGCTCTTGCCTTCTCATAATAGACATGAGTTGTTCCTTTATGTGGAAGAAGTGAAGTCGGAGTATCACATCTCTGGGGATTTGGTCCGACAGGTGTGTGGGTTTGGGTAGTCGATGGATTCTGTCGATCGTGACATCTAAATCTGTGAGAGTAGGTATGAGGGCTTTAAAAATGGCGGTAGCATGTGCAGCCAGGTCAGGTTGTGCTACAGTTTCAGGAATCCCTCTTACTTTTAGATTGTTCCTTCTGGACCTGTCCTCTAAATCTGCCATTTTAGCTTTGATCCATTCAGAGTCAGCTTCATTTTCCTCATGAGCATCTACCAGCTCGTTAATGGCGGAGGCATATTCTCCCATCTTAGTTTCTATGTGGTCCACCCTGTTTCCCACCTCCTGTATATCTCTGTTAATTCGGTGCATGTAGCCTGCCATATCTGATTGCAGGGAGCTCCTTAATGACAGGAGCATATCTTTTAACACAGTGTCCATGACTGGCATATTTTGTGTGGGGAAGGATTCTATAGATTCCGGGAGCTCCCTGGTGTCTTCCCCAGAGTCTGAGGTCGGGCTCCCTGCTCTGTCTAATCCTCCAGCATCGAGCCTGGGTTTGGTCTTGGCCGGGCTGCAGGTAGATGGGGTGGATGGGTAATGTCTCCTATCGTCCGGGGAATCGCTCATTTGCAGTCTGTTACCTTTGGATGAGGTCCGTTGGTGCCTCGAGGCGTCCGGGGATGAGTAGGCCTCAGCGCCATCTTGGTTTTCCGCCTTGCCGCTCGTGGGGTAAAAGTCCGTCAAACGCTGGAGTTTACGGTCCTGCTTCCTCTTCCCAGACATCCTCGGTATGAGGTAGTGCTACGCCCGTGGGGTATATCGGTTTGTGTGTCTCGGGTGAATGCTTTACAGCCGCTGGTGTCCCTGAGTTCGCCGGAGCTCCTCTACCACACGTCCATCCGGCTCGCTCGCTAGGCCACGCCCCGTAATTACAATTTTTTATGCAATGCTTTGCAACAGGTCTGACTGCTGTGCTCTAAGTACAGTATCTGTGAGGGGTTGCAGTGTTGTGGCACCAGCACCAGTGCCTAAGGCCCAATTTCTCCGCCCCTGTTTAACAGGGGCGTGTGATTACAATTTTTTATGCAATGCTTTGCAACAGGTCTGATTACATTTTTTTTATTACAATTTTTTATGCAATAAAAGCGTGTCAGTGACATTATCTGCTGTGATCCATTCTTCAGTGCTGCTGAGTCTGAAATGATCTGTGCTGTGATTATTCTGCTGAGTGCTGCTGACTGCTGACATTATCTGTTGTGATTCTGGGGATTAGTGTGTGCGTGCTGTTAGTACAGCATTGCAGTATCACATTAAACCATCTTTACCCTTCTGGCCTGTTGTGTCATCTAAGGCAGCCATCTGCGGCTAATAAATTGCCGGTTCCCGTAACACAGAGAACAGTCATTCATTGAAAGTCATTGATAAAAAAAAAGTCATTGATTAAAAAAAAAAAAAAAAAAAAGCGTGGGGGTTCCACCTAAATTCAATTACCAGGCCCTTCAGGTCAGCTATTGATATTAAGGGGAACCCCGGCCAAAAAAATTAATGAAAAATGGCGTGGGGTCCCCCTCAAAATCCATACCAGACACTTGAGGTGTGTGAAATGGTAAGGGGGTACAAAAGTACCCCTACCATTTCACCAAAAAAGTGACAAAAATGGTAAAAATGACAGGAGACGGTCTTTGACAATTCCTTTATTAAAATCTTCTTTCATCTTCTTTCTTCTGGTCTTCTTCCTTCTTCCTTTCTTCATCCTTCGGTTTCTTCATCTTCTCCTTCCGGCATCTTCTTCCATCTTCTTTTTCCATCTTCTTCTTCCTCCGATCCGCTTCTTCTTGCTCTGGTCCTCTCGTCCGGCATCTTCTTCCACGGCGTCGGTGTCTCTTCTGGGCCACTCCGCGCAATGGGAGGCTCCCGCTATGTGAGGCTTCGCTGTGTCTGACAGGTCTTTTATAACGGAGGGCGGGGCCACCTGGTGACCCCGCCCCGTCTGACGCACAGGGACGTCATGGGGAATTCCCTATGGCTTTCCCCATGACGTCATAGGGTGGGGCGGGGTCACTAGGTGGCCCGCCCTCCGTTATAAAAGACCTGTCAGACGCAGCAAAGCCTCACACAGTGGGAGCCTCCCATTGCGCGGAGCGGCCCAAGAAGAGACGCCGACGCCATGGAAGAAGATGCCGGACGAGAAGACCAGAGCAAGAAGAAGCGGATCGGAGGAAGAAAAAGATGGAAGAAGAAGATGGAAGGAGAAGATGAAGAAACCGAAGGATGAAGAAAGGAAGAAGGAAGACCAGAAGAAAGAAGATTTTAATAAAGGAATTGTCAAGGACCGTCTCCTGTCATTTTTAAAATTTTTGTCACTTTTTTGGTGAAATGGTAGGGGTACTTTTGTACCCCCTTACCATTTCACACAGGGGGGGGCGGGATCTGGGGGTCCCCTTGTTAAAGGGGGCTTCCAGATTCTGATAAGCCCCCAGCCCGCAGACCCCCACAACCAATGACCAGGGTTGTGGGGACGAGGCCCTTGTCCTCATCAACATGGGGACAAGGTGATTTGGGGGGACCCCAAAGCACCCTCCCAATGTTGAGGGCATGTGGCCTTTTTTTTTTTTTTTTTTTTATCAATGACTTTTTTTTTATCAATGACTTTCAATGAATGACTGTTCTCTGTGTTACAGGTGCCGACAATTCATTAGCCGCGAGTGATTTTAAATAGCTTTTTTTCCTGCAAAAATTACACTTTGTGCAGGGACAGTTCTAAGCACGGGAAACATGCGCCCCTTCACAGGCATACTATAGACACCCCCAAGGTACGAAATTTAAAGGAATATTACACTTTTATTGTTTCACTTTAAGCATTATTAAAATCACTGCTCCTGAAAAAACTGCAGTTTTTAAAACTTTTTTTTTGCATTGATACATGTCCCTGGGGCAGGACCCAGGTCCCCAAACACTTTTTATGACAATAACATGCATATTAGCCTTTAAAATTAGCACTTTTGATTTTGAACGTTCGCGTCCATTGTAATTAATAGGGTTCTAATGTTCGCATGGAGTTTAGGTCCGTTCACGGGTTCTGGTGCGAACCGAACCCGGGGGTGTTTGGCTCATCCCTAATGCTCATGTGCATCCTCTTTCTCTCATCCCCCCTTTCTCTCTCATCCTCTTTCCCTTACCCCTAACACCTCTTTCATCTTTCTCTCTCTCTCTCTCTCTCTCTCTCTCATCCTCCCTCTCTCTCTTTAATTTAAAGGAAAAAATGTCTAGGTGTGCAAAGCTGGTAGAGACATATCCAAAAAGACTTGCATCTGTAATTGCAACAAAAGGTGAATCTACAAAGTATTGACTCCAGGGGGGCTGAACACAAATGCACGCCACACTTTTCACATATTTATTTGTAAAATATTTGGAAAACCATTTATCATTTTCCTGACACTTCACAATTACGTGCCACTTTGTGATAGTCTATCACATGAAATCGCAATAAAATACATTTATGTTTTTGGTTGTAACATGACAAAATTTGGAAAATTTCAAGAGGTATGAATACTTTTTCAAGGCTTGTATATGCAGCACAGGAAAAAAAAAATCTTTCTGCTCTCTCCTCACAGAGTAAATTTCCAAATCTTTTTGTTACAGTTTTAATTATCTGTATAGGCATGCCACACACCACCTTTCCTAGATCTCATGCTATGCACCACTGGCTTCTTAAATGTCTTAAATTCTCCAACAGTGAGATCTCCCTGACAAAGTTCCTGACTTTCTAGTGCATTTCTAAAATAAAAAAATACATAGGAAAATGTGACCCTGCGTTCTGGTTGCAGCAGGACCAGAAATGAAGGTAACTCAACTAAGTACCTGACAGATAAAAAAATGGTCCGGAATTTTCCCCTTTGGCATTTTCCATTTGATGGTTTACCTCTTGGGCATCTGCCACATATACCAGCTATTATTAAATAAATTGCCAACCTTTTGTGGGTTACATAAAATTGACACAATATACAAACTATTACTCTGGCACTAAAGGGATCTGTTCTATACTATTATTGGGAGCTGCTGACCGACTAGAGAAACGCTATCTTTTGGATAGCACCATCCTGCAGTTAGGGTTGGTAAGCCTAGTTATGTCATTCTTCAAAACCCTGTAATTGGGAGTACAATGTATGGGCAGGGAGGTTGTACAGAAGTTGATCTACCGATTGACTTTTGTGCAACTGCCCTGTCAGATTTTTGCCGCTCGCCGGTGGCTATAGCCAGTAGCGCTAATGAGTGTATTCTGATGGCAGAGAAGTCCTAAGGATTTTCATTTCATTCTGGTTTTATGTGGATATGGTGGTTTCCATTTTCTATTTTTAATATGTATATGATTTATGGTGTGAGAGTGCAGTAATGTGTATTTTTAGTTATATTGAATTAATTTCTGATTATTTTAGTTTGTATGTCATGCAACAGACCATGTAGATGTATTGAGCTATTGCATTTCTACAAAAGTTTTTTTTGAAATTGCATTTTTTCCCCACAAATTACAAGATTTTTATGCTCTATAAAGTATAATAAAGTATCGATATATACAGGAGGACGAGACTGTTGGTTTTACTACTTCTGTTGAATTATATGTACTCACTGGAGAGCAACATCATGTACTAATATGGCATGGAAATTAACATTATCTTCGGATTGCTTTGCATAATATCCAATCTAATTTTCACAAATGAAAAGTTGCAAAAATTGACTTTACTAGTCTGACAGTTAAACTTCCAGCAAGTCATATCAGCAGTTCATTGGGTATCTAATTTTGATCTGATATGTATTAGTATCTGTGTACACAAACATATAATCATTAAAAACAGACTTGCCTGTATAAAACTACAATATAGATATTCATCCAGTGTGTGTATACCTTTAACATTATATATTGATTTGTTATAGCTGTCTCCCAACACAAATGCTGTATATTCCAGAAGAGTTTTATGTAGGAACACAGTAGTTAAATTTTTATATTTATGTACAGCATATCTTATTTACTATATTTACTAGAACTTTTTGTCACCACAAGAAACAATAGAATCTTTGTCCAACAGACATACAGGTGAGAGAGCTTTTTCTGACAATGGTTTTATTGCTGTCTTTACTGTTCCAATGGCTACCAATCTGAGTGTCACCACCGCACCTTTTTTGTACTGGTGTCACGAGAACAAGAAATAAAGGAAAATCTTCATAGTGCAGAAATAAATACCTGAAAACAATGTAAATCCCACACTATGCAGAACTAAAGAAATATTAAATTGTCTGAGTTAGATTCATATGTTCATTAACAATTTACTATTTTACCACCAGATGTCGCCAAGACATTGGTATATTTTTTACAGGTCTATCAACCGTGTCTGAAATTGAAATAATGAATTGAAGTCAAAATTCACATGAATTGATAGAACACATGTCAAAATCACCAATACACAGATGTGGCCCTTTGCTTGTTTTTACTAGGCCCTTGGGGTGCTATTCCTCCCACTGATATAAGGCACTATTACTTTTACTGAAGCTAACAATATGGCACTATTACTTCCACTGACACCAATGAAGGGGCACTATTGCTTCCACTGACACCAATGGTGGGGCACTATGGCTTCCACTGACACCAATGATGGGGCACTATTGCTTCCACTGACACCAATGATGAAGTACTATTGCTTCCACTGACACCAATGATGGGGTACTATTGCTTCCACTGACACCAATGATGAAGTACTATTGCTTCCACTGACACCAATGATGGGGGCACTATTGCTTCCACTGACACCAATGATGGGGCACTCTTGATTCCACTGACACCAATGATGGGGCACTATTACTTCCACCAATGATGGGGCACTATTGCTTCCACTGACACCAATGATGAAGCACTATTGCTACCACTGACACCAATGATGAAGCACTATTGCTTCCACTGACACCAATGATGAAGCACTATTTCCTACACTGACACCAATGATTGGCAACTATTTCTTCCCCTAATACTAGCAGTGGGGCAATATTCCTCCCACTAATACCAATGGTGGGGCATTGTTTACTCCCATCGATGCCAGGGCATTGTTGGCCACAGTCTGGCCCCCTCAAAGTCTGAAGGACAGTAAACTGGCCCTTTGTTCTGAAAGTTTGGAGACCCCCTGCATTGCATAATGCTTGTCTTTGCAAAGTACAAAAGCACAATCTCCTTCAAAACTCCTTTAAAAATTCGGGAGTCTACCAGTACAGAATATCATACTTAGCAAACACAAAAAGACCTATTTGAAAGACTATAGTGTTATATAAATTCCTTTTACGCAATATATGGTATATACAGTAAAACAATCATAAAGCTATGTTCTTATTTAGATCTTTATTACCCAAACACATTGTTAAAACACTGTGGTATGAATCCCAAAATTCCAACTCACCTTCCATCCTATACCCCATAAATACATACATAAGTCATAGTCATTCCAACCTAATAATTCCCATTCAGCAGGAAAATCCCTGGACAACAATGGCAGTCCTCCTATATTGTTATTTTAAAAGGCAACTATACCACATGTGAATTAAATATCTATGATATTGAAAAACTAGATAGCTTTTTATACATGTATTCACCAGAATGGTGGATATAAACAAACATAAGACCAAAACTAATTGCAATCTCAAAATGGGTATCCGATATATACACTTTGAAAGATACAATAGCAATGTCAAGGATAAATGTCAATCCCAAAAGGTCTCATATATTTCAATGGGTGTCTTCCCAGATGATCCAAGAGTAAAATTTTAACATACAGTATGTATGATTCTACCAGAAGCATATTGTTAACCTATTGTACAATTTAATTTTAAGATACTATTTAGCACCCTCTAGTGTGTAGTAGAATTAGTATAGGTTGTGTTAGAGTAGGTATATTTAGTTTAGCTCAGGGCAAAGCCTGAGCTATGGAATCTGGATCAGGGTTTAGTGAGTCAGGGATGGATGACTCATCCTGACAGCTCCTCTGGTGCCTCCCCCTGTTTCTGGAACATTGGAGAATGTTCAAGAAATAGTGGGTGGAGGTTAGGAGGAGCTGCCTGGAATATGTATGAGGCCTCGGCCAATCCCGGGTAGTGGGCTGGCAGGGGCAGAGCTTACCTCATAATTAGGCATGAGCCATGCCAGCAGGGCAATCGGGTCGAAGATGGAGATACAGTGTTTAGGAGGCTCCCCCTAGTCTGGGGGGGTTTCCTGCCTTGGGCCATGGCTCAGTGCGGGAACAATCCTGCCATAACACATGGAGGAAGCCCTTCCTGGAGGCACAGGAGCAAGAGAGAGACAGTGAGTAGAGCAACAATGTTAGGGACAGCGGTGTGGTTAAGTCTTTATCCTTCTTTATCCTTCCCTGAAAGATCGCCTGAGAGTCAGCCTGCTGGGCTACTGTAAATCAGTCGGGAGGACTGGTGTGAGAGTTAGCCTGGAGGGCTAGTAAAAGGAGCAGCTGCAGCCAGGTGGGTTGGCAGTGCCTGAAGAAGTGGTACTGGTATCAGTGGCCACACTGCTTCACTGAAATCTTTGCTACACAACAAGGGGCTGTGAGTCCCTGCCTATAAAGGGCTATTGCTACAAATTTGACTGGGAGTCTGTCAGATCATCTACAGTGGTTCAGATGGTGCAAGCAAGGGTGTGCAGGAGGAAAGTAAAGGAGACTGTATATACCTGTATGTGGAAAGATGTCCCTAAAGTTGTTGAAGTTTTGCTGTCAAGTGGGCATCCCAAACCCTCCCATTCTTAAATTATTAACCCTCTAATAAAAAAAAACAAAAAACAAAGTCACGGACTGTCCTCTGACTCTGGGGTACTTGTGAAGATTCAGTGTGCCTGGCTGTGCAGGAATGGGGGATCCAAGTTCATCTGCAGTTCCTAGGGGGGGGGGGGGTGTGCTAAACTTATGTATACTGTATTATATTGTATACTTTACATACTGTATATCATGTGTCAAACACAAGGCCCGTGGGCCGAATCCGGCCCTCAAGGCTACTTCATGTGGCCCTTGCACCTCTCCTGCATCTGCAACACCTCCCTCATCTCTGCCCCACCTTGTCTCAGCAGATGGCAGCAGAGAGGAGGACAGAACTCCTCTGCCAAATTCTGTGCTTCTCCATGCAGCCACAGAGGGGCTCGTTTCTGTCACCCCCCATCTCTGCAGTTGGCAGCAGAGAGGAGGACATAAATCCTCCTACAGATCCTGCACCTCTCTGTGCAGCTGTAGCACCCCCTTGTCTCTGCCTCCACTGGTCTCAGCATTCAGCAGACTTTGGCAGCTGACTCCAACTCTCCTCCAGACCCTGCAGTTTCTTATTCCCAGCTCTGCCCCCAGCAGCACATAGTAAGGGAGGGTGAGGGACTCTTTGACTTGTGATGGTAGGGGTCTACAGATAGAACTGGCCCTCTGAGGCGACCACAATGAAATGGAATTTGACACTCACTCCTGCTGTATATAATGTATATAAGGAAAACAACATGGGCCAGAAGATACTGCTCATTAGTAAAGTTGTTTATGGATTTGTTTAGCAAGATATCACTTTAGTCTGCATAGTCTATCTATTGTAGGGCAATCAGATGTCCCTGGTTCCCATTTTGAGGAGGCTGTTCCCATTTGAAAATTGTTCCCGGAAGTATCCCTGGGAGCCCTGCAGCGTCCCCTGGAGCTGTGCAGAGGCTCCCATACTGGCATAATTTACATATGAATGAGATGTAGGAGATTGGAGCTCCGAGTGTCTGTGCAGCCTGGCAATGGCATTATCATCTCCCTTCCTGTCAATTTGCACCCCCTCCACCTAATGTCACCACATCCCCTTATTCTCCTCTGTCACCATCAACACCCTCTGTCCCACAACCTTGTCCCCCTCCTGTCACCCTATACTCAATCTCACTCTTTTGAGCATCTCCATGTCCTGCGTAGAGCTCCCCCACCCATCAACCTACATCCTTCACTTCCAACTGAACCCCCCTCCTCCTATACTGCCCCTCTCTTCCTGTCATGCTGCATACTCTTCTTCTCCACTCTAAACCCCTACCTGTCAACCTGTATCTCCTTTACATACTCAAAATCTTCCTCTTCTAACCATGTTACCCCCCTCCTGTAAACATACATGTCCTTTCTAACATTCCTCCCGTCATCCTATCACCCTTCTCTTACTCTGCCTCCTCCCTCCCAGACTCCAATGAATCATTATCGCCCATACCGTGGCTTGGGGTGTGCCCTTTTATGGGTGGAACTTAGGACACCAGATTTTTATGTGCAGGAACAATTTATTTTTTTCAATACAATGCACCACAACACACAGCATATGCATGGCCACTACTATATTAGTGTGTTGGGGTCTAAATGAATCAGAATAACACAAAATGAATGGCACCACAATGCACTGTGGTATAAAATTTGCTGTGTGTTGCAGTACTTGCCTTGTCCTGCACCAATAGCCTCTGAAAATGAGCAGCTCATCACCAAAATAACTTAATTCACGGAAAGAATTGATGTCCTTTATAAAATTATGTATTTAGGAGCTATCAGTTATTGGCATACCCAGCTTCATACACTTGGTATAAACAAGCAGTAGCCAGTGGTTACAAATGTTTTTCCCTGTTTGGAAGCTCAGTTCCTTACCCATGACACAAGGAGGGTTAAATAAATTGCTTGCAATGCTGAGCTTCAGTGTCCATTTTGGGGAAGACCATGAACAATATTAGGCTAGGGAGTCCCTTCAACCCATGGGGAGGCCATTTTGCGTGAACCAATATGTAAGCTGAACGGATTGTGATTGGCCAAAGGAGGACATAGAGGAAGGGGTTATGGACTGCTGTGCATCTTGGGAGTGACAAGAGCCTGCTGGGAGGAACTGAGACTTGTGAGAGTTGTAGTCCCCAGACGGACTGAGCCTGTGTATCAGATTGGCAATGAAACTACATATCCCAGCATGACCCGGGGCTCTGTTTAGAGGAAAAGGAAGGTCTGTTCCTGGACTCCAGGCAGATATGGGGAGGACATTACAGGAGACATTTGCCACTGCATTATAGAGTAGTAGACATCTCCTGGTATTTGATAATGTCACTGTTTCTGACTGGTGCTGCTGCCTGATCTTTTGGAGAATACCACTACCACTGACTTCGCTGAGCCACCACTGGAGAGCTGAAGGAGGCCATTTGTCACCCCAGAAGTTGGTGAGAGGCCACTGGCCAAAACCTACTTTACCCTAATAAAGAGGAACAATAATGTTTGCTTGAGACACTGTGCAGTTGCCTACACCCAGGTTCAGAGGAACTTTATCTGAGCACTCCAATTCTGGGTTTGGGCCCCAAAGTACTGAATAGTAGGGGAAGGATATGACTAAGACTGACAAACTATTATTCTATCTTGTGGGCCTTTTGCAGAGACACGCCGTCACCCTTGCCCTGCATAGGTAAGGTGACGGTGTCTCTTCAAGATATTTCAGTAAGGTAAAGTAGTGAATGTGAATCAGCTGGGAACACACTGATTCGCGTATAATAGGGCAAGTAAAAGTCAGATTTTTTTATTTTTGCCTTTATTGTTTTACAGTACTGCACCTTTATGTGACTTCAGTCTTTTAACAGATTTTTTTCCAGTTATGGACATTTTACAATGTTTGCTTTTAATGTGTATTTTCTGTTTCTTGAAGGGTGAGGTTATGACTCATGCTGTTTACACCAGGAAAATATGAAGGCAAAAACTTTCCATTGCACCTTCTACATTCAGCCTTATGATCAGAGGCCAGACTAGCAACCATGTCACCAACAACCATGTCACTTACAATTAGCTTCTTTAGATTAAAAAGCTTCTTGGCTGCTAGATACAATACAAACTATCAGGTATTTATCAAAGGGAGAAAAATGTAAGTGTTGCTATAGCATCAAACATGCTCATATTTGACTAGTTGATATAGACAGCCTCAGGTCAGCCTCCCTGTCACTCCTGGAGAGGAGAGGCAGCAGGGGTGGCATTTACTAGAACCAATTGGCTGTATTATCCTCCTACGGCCACTGAAAGCCAGCTTCTCCTCCTCTCCCTCACCACATTCAGCAGATCATATGTTTTTTTAATATAATGATAATATGTGGGTGTGCAAGTAGCTGGTCATGCCTGGGGCACAAAATAGGGCAGCACCAGCCCTGCATTAGACATTGCACATTTAAACAGAGATTGTTTGCACAAGGTACTAGGAATAGCATAGATTAGTCCTTTGTATGCAGATCTGTACTCAGTGAAGATCACTATAATGCCCCGTACACACGGTCGGAAATTCCGACCACAAAATCCGTCGGATTTTTTCCGACACTGGTGTTGCATACACACGGTCGGACAAAGTTGCCGGAAAATCCGATCATTCTGAACGTGTTGCCTACGACGGGACTACGTAGAGGCTAGTAGCCAATAGCTTTGGTCTTGTAATGTTATCTGAGCATGCGTGGCACTTTGTCCGTCAGAATTTGCTACACACGATCGTAAAAAGTCCGATAGGACTTTGTTGTCGGAAAATTTGAGAGCAGGAGATAAAACTTTGTCCGTCGCAAAATCCGACGGAAAAAGTCCGATGGAGCCTACACACGGTCGGAATTTCCGACAACATTGTCCGATAGGACATTTTCCGTCGGAAAATCTGACCGTGTGTACGGGGCATAATGGGCGACATATCTCTACTGACTGAAGAGCACTATAATGTTCTGCATTAAAGTACAATGAGAAGCTTCTGCTGATACATACAGGTACCACTAGGTGCCAGGACTTTTTCCCTGAAAGCGCTTTCTCTTGCTTAACAACAAAGTTACTTTAACCACTTCTTGCTCGTCGTATAGTAAAATGACGGCGAGTGGGATGCACTCTTGTTCTATGACAACGTCATATGATGGCACCCCAGAACCACCGCTCTTTACCCATATGATCAATTATGATACCTCATAAAGTGACAAATATTACAAAGCAAAATCAAATAAAGTGCTAAGTGCTGAGTAGAGTATAATGAATGGGTGAATACATCACATAAGTGCATAAATACGTCACATGAGTGAATACATTGCATAGGTTGCTTAAATAGATCACATAAAGTGCTATGAACCATTCAGTTGCATGACAAGTAGGTGCTCAATATATAGGACGCAGGATCCTTGTGAAGAAAATCCCCTCCGGTAACCCCGCTCACCACAAATTATGGATTTTCAGTCCTTTTCAGTCCTGGGCTCAGATAAAGCTTAGTGTGGGGATTGAATGGTGGGTGACAGAATTCCTTTCCTAGATGCTCCCAAAAGATATATTCATTTCCAGAGGATACTCATTTCCAGGCCGAAAATAGAAGAGAGAGAGGAACATGTGAAGTACTGCTAATGATAGGCTGCCGCACCGCTGTTATATGGATCACTCACACAATAACAAACAGGTATCAGCGTGTTTCTGGGTGC
The DNA here is from genome assembly GCA_028564925.1 of Lithobates sylvaticus. NCBI lineage: Eukaryota > Metazoa > Chordata > Amphibia > Anura > Ranidae > Lithobates > Lithobates sylvaticus. The sequence goes on from CM053031.1 coordinate 86,773,554, forward strand.
ACGCATATGGCATGTGTTCCACGGTAACCAGAAGCAGCATCACTGGCTCTCAACAGTGACGAGTTTCGCGTTTCGCCCCTCCTCCAGAGCGTCATCATGTCCTTGATCCTCTGGAAATGTATATGTATCTTTTGGGAGCATCTAGGAAAGGAATTCTTTCACCCACCATTCAATCCCCACACTAAGCTTTATCTGACCCCAGGACTGAAAAGCCGCGGTTCCATCATTTGTGGTAAGTGGGTTACCGGAGGGGATTTTATTCACAAGGATCCTGCTTCCTATATATTGAGCACCTATTGTCATGCAACTGAATGGTTCATAGCACTTTATGTGATCTATTTAAGCAACCTATGCAATGTATTCACTCATGTGACGTATTTATGCACTTATGTGATGTATTCACCCATTCATTATACTCCACTCAGCACTTAGCACTTTATTTGATTTTGCTTTGTAATATTTGTCACTTTATGAGGTATCATAATTGATCAATTGCACTGATATTTCTTGGGAATTTACTCCAATAATCACATAGTAAGCACTTTATTCGCTAGCGCAGTTTATACATTTATTTTTTTATGTTTGTCATTTCTAAGGTCTATACCTTTGTAAGCAGCAGCAGCGTTTTGTTTGTTTTGTTTGATCATCAACACAGTGGGTTCTGTTGGCACGAGTTCTAGTTTGTTTACCCATATGATCGGCTGGGTTCATTCACACCCGGTCACATGTAAACAAGGAAGTGACGTTTAGTGGCTCTCCTCGGCTCAAACGGAAAGAGTGTGTGGTGAGGAGGGCCAATCAGTGGCATCGCCTCGCAGGGGGGATGTGTATAGGTAATTAAGGCACTGATCATCAGTGCCCTGATTACAGTACAGCCCCAGCAGTGCCCATCAGTGACACCAATCAGTGCTGCCCTTCAGTGCCCATCAGTGACTTCTCATCAGTGCCGTCCATCAGTGCCCATCAGTGCTGCCTATCAGTGCTTATCAGTGCCACCTATCAGTGTCCATCAGTGCAGCATAATGGTGCCTCCTCATCAGTGTCACCTAATCAGTGCCCATAAGTGCTGCCTCATTAGGGCCCATCAGTGCAGCCTCATCAGCGCACATCAGTGAAGGAGAAAAATTACTTATTTACAAAATTTACTGACAGAAACTAAAACTTTTTTTTATTTTTTTAGCAAAAAAAAAAAACCCAGCTGTGATTAAATGGCACCAAAAGAAAGCTCTATTAGTGTGAAAAAAATGATAAAAATGTCATATGGGTACAGTGTTGCATGACCGCACAATTGTCATTTAAAGTGTGACCTGATAATTGGCCTGGGCAGGAATGGGGTATAAGTGCCCAGTATGCAAGTGGTTAAGGGATAGTGTGTTTACAATAAAAGGGAACCTCCTAGGATAGATATTATTTGCCATACCAGAGGATTCCATCCAGGGCTGGAGACTGGCATGGGTCAATTCCCAGTGCACAAATTAGTTCCCAAATAAAGTATCATACAGTTATATGCCTACTCTTGTCTTGGAGCTGGCCAGTCACACCCAATAGCACTAATGGGAGCCTTGAAAATGTTAACTCAGAAACAACCTATCCAAATGTCCTATCAAATACTTACTGTAATTTTCCTTTCCTGATGGACCCCATGGCAGTCTACATGTGGGTTTACCCCGCCTCCTCTCCAGTGCTATAGGACTGCATTCCGTAGCTAGCCAACTCTTGATCCATGGGTGGGAACTCCATCTGCCATGGAGTTCATCAGGAAAGGAAAATTACGGTAAGTATTTGATAGCAAATTTTCGGTTTTCCTGACAGACTCCGTGGCAGCCTACATGTGGGAAAAACTAGCCAAACCGCACGGGCTTGCTGATCAACAAAAACTTTAATTTGCCCTGTCAACTGACAGGACACTTAAACCAACGCTTACAGAAGATAAGGGTGCAGATTCCACCCAATAATGCGTCTGGAGCCACGTGCGGGCCGCCGCCCAGGCACTGGAGACGCCCCTAGACAAGTGTGCTGTCACAGTCTCTGGAGGAGCCAAGCCCTTTGTCCAGGCCATCAAGTAGGCCTATAGGGCAATCCAGGATGTAGGTGTCCTAGATGAAGCCAGTCTTCACCTGTTTTTCCCAGAAAAGAGATCTAAATGAAGGTACTCCTTCAGTGTCTCACATCTAGGGAATGAGCCTCAGTGCCACATGATGTCTTGGTTGTTTTATGGAAGGCCAATGCGACTTTGGGATTTGAGTCCAGCATGGGTATGAGTACTACCCAGTCCAGAAAAAAGGTTAGAATCAGCTTTTTGTGACCGAAGGCCTCGATATTGAAATTCTCTTGGCCGATGTGATAGCTACAAGAAAGCGGGCTTTGATAGAGAGACCCTTAATTGATGTTGGGCTGACTCCATCGGCTCCGAGAGAGAGTCGAGTATGAGAGGAAGATCCCATTTAGAAAATCTTGGTCCCCTCTGGGGTCTAAGGCTTACTGCCCTTCTGAAGAATTGCCGGACGAGAGGGTGGCCCGCCTGCGAGACTCACGAGAAGGCCGAAAGGGCCGAAACTTGGACTCTAAGAGAGCCAACTTACAGAGACAGGTCTAGGCTTGATTGAAGGAATTCCAGAATTTCTTGCACCCCCGGATCCCTGAATGATCTTCCTGTGGAGGATGTGGACTCCACCAACTTGGCCCATATTCTTCCATAGACCACGTTCTACTAGCTCTTCTCGAGCCCATGAGAGTGGAGATGACTTCCGATGCACAACCGAGGGCTCCCAGCCTTTCCCTCTTAGGAATCAGACCAACAGACAAACAGCTGTAAACGTGCCAGGCATGGATGCAGAACTGCCTCTTGGTCTGAGGGGAAGGGGCATTGGGTCCCGAAAGCGGAGTTGTGTTAGCAGGGGAAACCAGGGCCTGTTTGGCCAGCATGGTGCTTGCCACTACCTCTGTGGCTTCCGCTCTGAGTCTCAGCAAGAATCTGAGAATTATTGGGATCGGAGGAAAGTCATATGCTCTGCTCCATGGTTCTGTTTGAAGTTGCAGGGGGTGCAAACAAGTCGACTTTTGATCGGACTCCCATAGACAGGATCTACTTGTTGTTGTCCAATTGAGTACGGGATGGAAGACCTGCCTGGTTCTTCTGAGCCCATGTCATAATAGGCTCCACTTCCCGAAATAGGGAGAAGGCTCCGAGTCCCTCCCTGTGTCATCCGCTGTGGTGTTGTCTATTCTCAGCAGTGCAAATTCTCCCTCTATCAGGTGGCAGAAGGCCCAGAGAGCTTGGAAAGCCGCCCGTAGTTCCAGGACATCCGATACCGGCCTATACGGCCAGAGGTTTCATCTGCTCTGGGCAATTTCAGACTTGCAGTGAGCCCCCCATCCTGTATTGCTGGCATCAGTCGTGATGGTAACCCAGGAAACGGGGGCAATTGAGTGGCAACCAAGCAGATTCCTGTGCTGTAGCCCCCAGAAGTGCCTGAATTTATGTGAATGCACTGATTGCATTTGTCAGCCTCAACCATGGGGAAGCCAGGGCCAGGTGTACTTTGTCCCGCACTACCAGAGCCAGGGAGATAGTATTCTCGACTGTTTCGAATTGGGCCCCTAGGTAGAATAAGCATTGCGTTGGTTCTAGATGATTCTTCTCTAAGTTCAGTAACCAGCCAAACTCTGGAAACATGGAGATGACTTGAGCCCTGTGATGTAAGAGCTGCTCTCTGCCTTGAGCCAGTAAGACTAGATTGTTGAGATAATGATGCAAGCGTATGCCCTTCATACTGATGACCGAGAGGGAGGCAGGTGAACTGGATATGCTCTCGCCCCACTGCAAACCGGAAGTAATTACGGCACTCCACCGGCACCTGAAAGTAGGCATCCTTTAAGTCTATGGCGATTGGCAAATCTTCCAGCTGGACTGCCCACTGAATTGTAGACAGGGTCTCCATTTCGAACTTCTCGAACTGACAAACTTGTTCAGATACGCAAGGTCTATTGCTGGTCTATCTTCTGAACCAAGAAAGGGGAGAGAGTACTGGCAGAGTTTGCAGGAGCTGAACAATCAAACAGCCTATATGGAGCAGAGCTGTAGTACTGAAAACAGAAGAAGTGTGTCCTGGAAGTCTGCAAAGCTCCCCATACACTATACCATCTGATTATGATTTTGATCTACCATCAACTATGTAGTGCAAGGGGCCTGCCTGATTGGATACAGAGGGAATAAATAGATAGGTGTGTTCTCGTATTGTATAATTTTGGTAAATATAAAGGAGATTGTACAGATGTATAATCAGATTGTATAGTGCATGGCTACCTTTACACACCTAAAATGAACTATACACGCTTTCGGTGCCATTAATTGTTAATGGCACCCCAAACGCAGAAGTAAAAACGAATTTTTCCACATGAAAAAGCATGCAGCCCATTAAAATCATGTGTATTATGGGAAAAAAGGAGCCAAAATATACTATACGCTAAGTGTAAATGGGGCCTGAAAGTGAAATTGGTGTGTTAACACAAGAACAATGAGGCTCCATTCACATCTGCCTGGTTGCGATCACATGGCAAACTGCACAGAAAATTCAAGTGAATGGGCTGCCCTATGCATGACGAGCGGAAATGCGAGCGTGAGTACCCACTATGCAGAGATGTGAACGGGCCTTACAGCTGAGTATCTGCTTCAATTTTCTCTGATATGTTTGTATAAAGATAGCTATATACTATAAAATCTGATTGTACAATCTCTGTACAATTTCCTTTAGATTTACCAAAACTATGGAATAGGAGGGCCCATCTGAAAATCTATTCAATTTGTATCCAATCAGGCAGGCCTGTGTACTACATAGCTTATGGTAGAGCTAAACAAGATTGTACAATCAGATTGTATATGTATGTACATAAATGAGGTGGTATGTTAATGAGAAAGGTGTGGTCAAGACAGGTAAGCAACTCAACAGCTTCTCCATAGAAAATATTTATTTAAGCATTACAGCAATAACATCATCCAAAAACTGACGCGTTTTGGCCTTAGGCCTTCACCTAAGGCCGAAACGCATCAGTGATTTTGGATGATCTTATTGCTGCAATGCTTAAATAAATATTTTCTATGGAGAAGCTGTTGAGTTGCTGGCCTGTGCTTTCTATGGATCTTTTGTGAGCTTAATTAGCCAGAGCACCGACTACTCTACACACCAACTATACTATATAGCGGTTGAGCTTGGGTGAGTTTTTATCTTGCGTCAAGACATGTAAGCACGCCCTATTCTGTGATACATAAGGCAGTTTATGATGGGATATGAAACATCCTGGATGGTTTCATGATCTTCATACAGGAAGTGATCTGAGCAGGTGAAAATTCAAAGCTGCCTTGAAAGAGGTAAGTGAGAGATAAGCACATTTGGATGGCTGGGCGGAAAGGAGATTAGAAAAGGATTCTATTTATTATGAAAACTGAAATTCTGCCTGACAAGATGATCCTTTAAAGGAGAAGTACAGCCAAAGCTTGTTTGGCTGTACTTCTGTGGATCTACACTACTGTGACCCATCTTCAGTAGGGATGGGCCCGGTGCTCGATGCCAACCCACGTTCGCATCGAGCACCGGGCGTTCGCTCGCTCGGCGAGCCCAGAACTATTTTGGCCGCTCGCATCACATTCGTGTGATGCGCGCGGCCCCGCAATGCATTGCGGCCGGCGCGGCCGGCGCAGTGCATTGCTGGCTGATGATTGGCCAAGCATGCACTGTGACCCCGCATGCTTGGCCAATCACAGCGCCGGAAACTCGGAGAGCCATAATTGGCTACAGGCAGGACGCCTGTAGCCAATTACAGCTCAGGGGCTTTAGTACACGCCCCCTCATTTAAAAGGCCGCCACGCCGTCGGCGCCGGTCACATGAGTTCCGGCTTTAGGAGAGAGCAGGCTGATTCTGTGTCACTCTTTGCTAGATTCATTTAGAAAGATTTGCTCTACTTTGCTAAACCATTGCTACCTGTCATTGATCGTCCATTGCTGCTGCTGGTTAGTGTGTTTTTAGCTGCTGCTGGGGGTTAGTCTGGTGCGTGTCTTACTGTTAGTACAGTATTTCAGTAGTACCAACCGCAGTGCTGTTAGTACAGCACTGCACCCCAAAAGCACCCATAGGACTTGTAGTGTGTTAGTGGCAGGCACTGGCAGCAAACAGAGCTCCTATATTTTCTTCCCAGAAGCACCCATAGGACTTGTAGTGTGTTAGTCCCATCACACAGAGTTCCTATATTTTCTTTGCAGAAGCACCCATAGGACTTGTAGTGTGTTAGTCCCATCACACAGAGCTATATTTTCTTCCCAGAAGCACCTATAGGACTTGTAGTGTGTTAGTCCCATCACACAGAGCTCCTATATTTTGTTCCCAGAAGCACCTATAGGACTTGTAGTGTGTTAGTCCCATCACACAGAGCTATATTTTCTTCCCAGAAGCACCTATATGACTTGTAGTGTGTTAGTCCCATCACACAGAGCTCCTATATTTTGTTCCCAGAAGCACCTATAGGACTTGTAGTGTGTTAGTCCCATCACACAGAGCTCCTATATTTTGTTCCCAGAAGCACCTATAGGACTTGTAGTGTGTTAGTCCCATCACACAGAGCTCATATATTTTGTTCCCAGAAGCACCTATAGGACTTGTAGTGTGTTAGTCCCATCACACAGAGCTATATTTTCTTCCCAGAAGCACCTATAGGACTTGTAGTGTGTTTAGTCCCATCACACAGAGCTCCTATATTTTCTTCCCAGAAGCACCTATAGGACTTGTAGTGTGTTAGTCCCATCACACAGAGCTCCTATATTTTCTTCCCAGAAGCACCTATAGGACTTGTAGTGTGTTAGTCCCATCACACAGAGCTCCTATATTTTCTTCCCAGAAGCACCTATAGGACTTGTAGTGTGTTAGTCCCATCACACAGAGCTCCTATATTTTGTTCCCAGAAGCACCTATAGGACTTGTAGTGTGTTAGTCCCATCACACAGAGCTATATTTTCTTCCCAGAAGCACCTATAGGACTTGTAGTGTGTTAGTCCCATCACACAGAGCTCCTATATTTTGTTCCCAGAAGCACCTATAGGACTTGTAGTGTGTTAGTCCCATCACACAGAGCTCCTATATTTTGTTCCCAGAAGCACCTATAGGACTTGTAGTGTGTTAGTCCCATCACACAGAGCTATATTTTCTTCCCAGAAGCACCTATAGGACTTGTAGTGTGTTAGTCCCATCACACAGAGCACCCATAGGACTTGTAGTGTGTTAGTCCCATCACACAGAGCTATATTTTCTTCCCAGAAGCACCTATAGGACTTGTAGTGTGTTAGTCCCATCACACAGAGCTCCTATATTTTGTTCCCAGAAGCACCTATAGGACTTGTAGTGTGTTAGTCCCATCACACAGAGCTCCTATATTTTCTTCCCAGAAGCACCTATAGGACTTGTAGTGTGTTAGTCCCATCACACAGAGCTATATTTTCTTCCCAGAAGCACCTATAGGACTTGTAGTGTGTTAGTCCCATCACACAGAGCTATATTTTCTTCCCAGAAGCACCTATAGGACTTGTAGTGTGTTAGTCCCATCACACAGAGCTCCTATATTTTCTTCCCAGAAGCACCTATAGGACTTGTAGTGTGTTAGTCCCATCACACAGAGCTATATTTTCTTCCCAGAAGCACCTATAGGACTTGTAGTGTGTTAGTCCCATCACACAGAGCTCCTATATTTTGTTCCCAGAAGCACCTATAGGACTTGTAGCGTGTTAGTCCCATCACACAGAGCTCCTATATTTTGTTCCCAGAAGCACCTATAGGACTTGTAGTGTATTAGTCCCATCACACAGAGCTATATTTTCTTCCCAGAAGCACCTATAGGACTTGTAGTGTGTTAGTCCCATCACACAGAGCTCCTATATTTTGTTCCCAGAAGCACCCATAGGACTTGTAGTGTGTTAGTCCCATCACACAGAGCTCCTTTATTTTGTTCCCAGAAGCACCTATAGGACTTGTAGTGTGTTAGTCCCATCACACAGAGCTCTATATTTTGTTCCCAGAAGCACCTATAGAACTTGTAGTGTGTTAGTCCCATCACACAGAGCTATATTTTCTTCCCAGAAGCACCTATAGGACTTGTAGTGTGTTAGTCCCATCACACAGAGCTCCTATATTTTGTTCCCAGAGGCACCTATAGGACTTGTAGTGTGTTAGTCCCATCACACAGAGCTCCTATATTTTGTTCCCAGAAGCACCTATAGGACTTGTAGTGTGTTAGTCCCATCACACATAGCTATATTTTCTTCCCAGAAGCACCTATAGGACTTGTAGTGTGTTAGTCCCATCACACAGAGCTCCTATATTTTGTTCCCAGAAGCACCTATAGGACTTGTCGTGTGTTAGTCCCATCACACAGAGCTCCTATATTTTGTTCCCAGAAGCACCTATAGGACTTGTAGTGTGTTAGTCCCATCACACAGAGCTATATTTTCTTCCCAGAAGCACCTATAGGACTTGTAGTGTGTTAGTCCCATCACACAGAGCTCCTTTATTTTGTTCCCAGAAGCACCTATAGGACTTGTAGTGTGTTAGTCCCATCACACAGAGCTCCTATATTTTGTTCCCAGAAGCACCTATAGGACTTGTAGTGTGTTAGTCCCATCACACAGAGCTATATTTTCTTCCCAGAAGCACCTATAGGATTTGTAGTGTGTTAGTCCCATCACACAGAGCTCCTATATTTTCTTCCCAGAAGCACCTATAGGACTTGTAGTGTGTTAGTCCCATCACACAGAGCTATATTTTCTTCCCAGAAGCACCTATAGGACTTGTAGTGTGTTAGTCCCATCACACAGGGCTCCTATATTTTGTTCCCAGAAGCACCTATATGACTTGTAGTGTGTTAGTCCCATCACACAGAGCTCCTATATTTTGTTCCCAGAAGCACCTATAGGACTTGTAGTGTGTTAGTCCCATCACACAGAGCTCCTATATTTTGTTCCCAGAAGCACCTATAGGACTTGTAGTGTGTTAGTCCCATCACACAGAGCTCCTATATTTTGTTCCCAGAAGCACCTATAGGACTTGTAGTGTGTTAGTCCCATCACACAGAGCTCCTATATTTTGTTCCCAGAAGCACCCATAGGACTTGTAGTGTGTTAGTCCCATCACACAGAGCTATATTTTCTTCCCAGAAGCACCTATAGGACTTGTAGTGTGTTAGTCCCATCACACAGAGCTATATTTTCTTCCCAGAAGCACCTATAGGACTTGTAGTGTGTTAGTCCCATCACACAGAGCTCCTATATTTTGTTCCCAGAAGCACCTATAGGACTTGTAGTGTGTTAGTCCCATCACACAGAGCTATATTTTCTTCCCAGAAGCACCTATAGGACTTGTAGTGTGTTAGTCCCATCACACAGAGCTCCTATATTTTGTTCCCAGAAGCACCTATAGGACTTGTAGTGTGTTAGTCCCATCACACAGAGCTCCTATATTTTGTTCCCAGAAGCACCTATAGGACTTGTAGTGTGTTAGTCCCATCACACAGAGCTATATTTTTTTCCCAGAAGCACCTATAGGACTTGTAGTGTGTTAGTCCCATCACACAGAGCTCCTATATTTTGTTCCCAGAAGCACCCATAGGACTTGTAGTATGTTAGTCCCATCACACAGAGCTATATTTTCTTCCCAGAAGCACCTATAGGACTTGTAGTGTGTTAGTCCCATCACACAGAGCTCCTATATTTTGTTCCCAGAAGCACCTATAGGACTTGTAGTGTGTTAGTCCCATCACACAGAGCTATATTTTCTTCCCAGAAGCACCTATAGGACTTGTAGTGTGTTAGTCCCATCACACAGAGCTATATTTTCTTCCCAGAAGCACCTATAGGACTTGTAGTGTGTTAGTCCCATCACACAGAGCTATATTTTCTTCCCAGAAGCACCTATAGGACTTGTAGTGTGTTAGTCCCATCACACAGAGCTCCTATATTTTCTTCCCAGAAGCACCTATAGGACTTGTAGTGTGTTAGTCCCATCACACAGAGCTATATTTTCTTCCCAGAAGCACCTATAGGACTTGTAGTGTGTTAGTCCCATCACACAGAGCTCCTATATTTTGTTCCCAGAAGCACCTATAGGACTTGTAGCGTGTTAGTCCCATCACACAGAGCTCCTATATTTTGTTCCCAGAAGCACCTATAGGACTTGTAGTGTATTAGTCCCATCACACAGAGCTATATTTTCTTCCCAGAAGCACCTATAGGACTTGTAGTGTGTTAGTCCCATCACACAGAGCTCCTATATTTTGTTCCCAGAAGCACCCATAGGACTTGTAGTGTGTTAGTCCCATCACACAGAGCTCCTTTATTTTGTTCCCAGAAGCACCTATAGGACTTGTAGTGTGTTAGTCCCATCACACAGAGCTCCTATATTTTGTTCCCAGAAGCACCTATAGAACTTGTAGTGTGTTAGTCCCATCACACAGAGCTATATTTTCTTCCCAGAAGCACCTATAGGACTTGTAGTGTGTTAGTCCCATCACACAGAGCTCCTATATTTTGTTCCCAGAAGCACCTATAGGACTTGTAGTGTGTTAGTCCCATCACACAGAGCTCCTATATTTTGTTCCCAGAAGCACCTATAGGACTTGTAGTGTGTTAGTCCCATCACACATAGCTATATTTTCTTCCCAGAAGCACCTATAGGACTTGTAGTGTGTTAGTCCCATCACACAGAGCTCCTATATTTTGTTCCCAGAAGCACCTATAGGACTTGTCGTGTGTTAGTCCCATCACACAGAGCTCCTATATTTTGTTCCCAGAAGCACCTATAGGACTTGTAGTGTGTTAGTCCCATCACACAGAGCTATATTTTCTTCCCAGAAGCACCTATAGGACTTGTAGTGTGTTAGTCCCATCACACAGAGCTCCTTTATTTTGTTCCCAGAAGCACCTATAGGACTTGTAGTGTGTTAGTCCCATCACACAGAGCTCCTATATTTTGTTCCCAGAAGCACCTATAGGACTTGTAGTGTGTTAGTCCCATCACACAGAGCTATATTTTCTTCCCAGAAGCACCTATAGGACTTGTAGTGTGTTAGTCCCATCACACAGAGCTCCTATATTTTCTTCCCAGAAGCACCTATAGGACTTGTAGTGTGTGTTAGTCCCATCACACAGAGCTATATTTTCTTCCCAGAAGCACCTATAGGACTTGTAGTGTGTTAGTCCCATCACACAGAGCTCCTATATTTTGTTCCCAGAAGCACCTATAGGACTTGTAGTGTGTTAGTCCCATCACACAGAGCTCCTATATTTTGTTCCCAGAAGCACCTATAGGACTTGTAGTGTGTTAGTCCCATCACACAGAGCTCCTATATTTTCTTCCCAGAAGCACCTATAGGACTTGTAGTGTGTTAGTCCCATCACACAGAGCTCCTATATTTTGTTCCCAGAAGCACCCATAGGACTTGTAGTGTGTTAGTCCCATCACACAGAGCTATATTTTCTTCCCAGAAGCACCTATAGGACTTGTAGTGTGTTAGTCCCATCACACAGAGCTATATTTTCTTCCCAGAAGCACCTATAGGACTTGTAGTGTGTTAGTCCCATCACACAGAGCTCCTATATTTTGTTCCCAGAAGCACCTATAGGACTTGTAGTGTATTAGTCCCATCACACAGAGCTATATTTTCTTCCCAGAAGCACCTATAGGACTTGTAGTGTGTTAGTCCCATCACACAGAGCTCCTATATTTTGTTCCCAGAAGCACCCATAGGACTTGTAGTGTGTTAGTCCCATCACACAGAGCTCCTTTATTTTGTTCCCAGAAGCACCTATAGGACTTGTAGTGTGTTAGTCCCATCACACAGAGCTCCTATATTTTGTTCCCAGAAGCACCTATAGAACTTGTAGTGTGTTAGTCCCATCACACAGAGCTATATTTTCTTCCCAGAAGCACCTATAGGACTTGTAGTGTGTTAGTCCCATCACACAGAGCTCCTATATTTTGTTCCCAGAAGCACCTATAGGACTTGTAGTGTGTTAGTCCCATCACACAGAGCTCCTATATTTTGTTCCCAGAAGCACCTATAGGACTTGTAGTGTGTTAGTCCCATCACACATAGCTATATTTTCTTCCCAGAAGCACCTATAGGACTTGTAGTGTGTTAGTCCCATCACACAGAGCTCCTATATTTTGTTCCCAGAAGCACCTATAGGACTTGTCGTGTGTTAGTCCCATCACACAGAGCTCCTATATTTTGTTCCCAGAAGCACCTATAGGACTTGTAGTGTGTTAGTCCCATCACACAGAGCTATATTTTCTTCCCAGAAGCACCTATAGGACTTGTAGTGTGTTAGTCCCATCACACAGAGCTCCTTTATTTTGTTCCCAGAAGCACCTATATGACTTGTAGTGTGTTAGTCCCATCACACAGAGCTCCTATATTTTGTTCCCAGAAGCACCTATAGGACTTGTAGTGTGTTAGTCCCATCACACAGAGCTATATTTTCTTCCCAGAAGCACCTATAGGACTTGTAGTGTGTTAGTCCCATCACACAGAGCTCCTATATTTTCTTCCCAGAAGCACCTATAGGACTTGTAGTGTGTTAGTCCCATCACACAGAGCTATATTTTCTTCCCAGAAGCACCTATAGGACTTGTAGTGTGTTAGTCCCATCACACAGAGCTCCTATATTTTGTTCCCAGAAGCACCTATAGGACTTGTAGTGTGTTAGTCCCATCACACAGAGCTCCTATATTTTGTTCCCAGAAGCACCTATAGGACTTGTAGTGTGTTAGTCCCATCACACAGAGCTCCTATATTTTCTTCCCAGAAGCACCTATAGGACTTGTAGTGTGTTAGTCCCATCACACAGAGCTCCTATATTTTGTTCCCAGAAGCACCCATAGGACTTGTAGTGTGTTAGTCCCATCACACAGAGCTATATTTTCTTCCCAGAAGCACCTATAGGACTTGTAGTGTGTTAGTCCCATCACACAGAGCTATATTTTCTTCCCAGAAGCACCTATAGGACTTGTAGTGTGTTAGTCCCATCACACAGAGCTCCTATATTTTGTTCCCAGAAGCACCTATAGGACTTGTAGTGTGTTAGTCCCATCACACAGAGCTATATTTTCTTCCCAGAAGCACCTATAGGACTTGTAGTGTGTTAGTCCCATCACACAGAGCTATATTTTCTTCCCAGAAGCACCTATAGGACTTGTAGTGTGTTAGTCCCATCACACAGAGCTATATTTTCTTCCCAGAAGCACCTATAGGACTTGTAGTGTGTTAGTCCCATCACACAGAGCTCCTATATTTTCTTCCCAGAAGCACCTATAGGACTTGTAGTGTGTTAGTCCCATCACACAGAGCTATATTTTCTTCCCAGAAGCACCTATAGGACTTGTAGTGTGTTAGTCCCATCACACAGAGCTCCTATATTTTGTTCCCAGAAGCACCTATAGAACTTGTAGTGTGTTAGTCCCATCACACAGAGCTCCTATATTTTCTTCCCAGAAGCACCTATAGGACTTGTAGTGTGTTAGTCCCATCACACAGAGCTCCTATATTTTGTTCCCAGAAGCACCTATTGGACTTGTAGTGTGTTAGTCCCATCACGTAGAGCTATATTTTCTTCCCAGAAGCACCTATAGGACTTGTAGTGTGTTAGTCCCATCACACAGAGCTCCTATATTTTGTTCCCAGAAGCACCTATAGGACTTGTAGTGTGTTAGTCCCATCACACAGAGCTATATTTTCTTCCCAGAAGCACCTATAGGACTTGTAGTGTGTTAGTCCCATCACACAGAGCTCCTATATTTTGTTCTCAGAAGCACCTATAGGACTTGTAGTGTGTTAGTCCCATCACACAGAGCTCCTATATTTTCTTCCCAGAAGCACCCATAGGACTTGTAGTGTGTTAGTCCCATCACACAGAGTTCCTATATTTTCTTTGCAGAAGCACCCATAGGACTTGTAGTGTGTTAGTCCCATCACACAGAGCTCCTATATTTTCTTTGCAGAAGCACCCATAGGACTTCTAGTGTGTTAGTGGCATCACACAGAGCTCCTATATTTTCTTCTCAGCAGCACCCACAGGACTTCTAGTGTGTTAGTGGCATCACACAGAGCTCCTATATTTTCTTCTCAGCAGCACCCACATGACTTCTAGTGTGTTAGTGGCATCACACAGAGCTCCTATATTTTGTTCCCAGAAGCACCTATAGGACTTGTAGTGTGTTAGTGGCATCACACAGAGCTCCTATATTTTCTTCTCAGCAGCACCCACAGGACTTCTAGTGTGTTAGTGGCATCACACAGAGCTCCTATATTTTCTTCTCAGCAGCACCCACATGACTTCTAGTGTGTTAGTGGCATCACACAGAGCTCCTATATTTTGTTCCCAGAAGCACCTATAGGACTTGTAGTGTGTTAGTCCCATCACACAGAGCTATATTTTCTTCCCAGAAGCACCTATAGGACTTGTAGTGTGTTAGTCCCATCACACAGAGCTCCTATATTTTGTTCTCAGAAGCACCTATAGGACTTGTAGTGTGTTAGTCCCATCACACAGAGCTCCTATATTTTCTTCCCAGAAGCACCCATAGGACTTGTAGTGTGTTAGTCCCATCACACAGAGTTCCTATATTTTCTTTGCAGAAGCACCCATAGGACTTGTAGTGTGTTAGTCCCATCACACAGAGCTCCTATATTTTCTTTGCAGAAGCACCCATAGGACTTCTAGTGTGTTAGTGGCATCACACAGAGCTCCTATATTTTCTTCTCAGCAGCACCCACAGGACTTCTAGTGTGTTAGTGGCATCACACAGAGCTCCTATATTTTCTTCTCAGCAGCACCCACATGACTTCTAGTGTGTTAGTGGCATCACACAGAGCTCCTATATTTTCTTTGCAGAAGCACCCATAGGACTTCTAGTGTGTTAGTGGCATCACACAGAGCTCCTATATTTTCTTCTCGGCAGCACCCACAGGACTTCTAGTGTGTTAGTGGCATCACACAGAGCTCCTATATTTTCTTCTCAGCAGCACCCACAGGACTTCTAGTGTGTTAGTGGCATCACACAGAGCTCCTATATTTTCTTTGCAGAAGCACCCATAGGACTTCTAGTGTGTTAGTGGCATCACACAGAGCTCCTATATTTTCTTCTCAGCAGCACCCACAGGACTTCTAGTGTGTTAGTGGCATCACACAGAGCTCCCATATTTTCTTCTCAGCAGCACCCACAGGACTTCTAGTGTGTTAGTGGCATCACACAGAGCTCCTATATTTTCTTTGCAG
The DNA here is from genome assembly GCA_028564925.1 of Lithobates sylvaticus. NCBI lineage: Eukaryota > Metazoa > Chordata > Amphibia > Anura > Ranidae > Lithobates > Lithobates sylvaticus. The sequence continues at coordinate 86,788,865 of CM053031.1, forward strand.
AAGCACCCATAGGACTTCTAGTGTGTTAGTGGCATCACACAGAGCTCCTATATTTTCTTCTCAGCAGCACCCACAGGACTTCTAGTGTGTTAGTGGCATCACACAGAGCTCCTATATTTTCTTTGCAGAAGCACCCATAGGACTTCTAGTGTGTTAGTGGCATCACACAGAGCTCCTATATTTTCTTCTCAGCAGCACCCACAGGACTTCTAGTGTGTTAGTGGCATCACACAGAGCTCCTATATTTTCTTCTCAGAAGCACCTATAGGACTTGTAGTGTGTTAGTCCCATCACACAGAGCTCCTATATTTTCTTCCCAGAAGCACCCATAGGACTTGTAGTGTGTTAGTCCCATCACACAGAGTTCCTATATTTTCTTTGCAGAAGCACCCATAGGACTTGTAGTGTGTTAGTCCCATCACACAGAGCTCCTATATTTTCTTTGCAGAAGCACCCATAGGACTTCTAGTGTGTTAGTGGCATCACACAGAGCTCCTATATTTTCTTCTCAGCAGCACCCACAGGACTTCTAGTGTGTTAGTGGCATCACACAGAGCTCCTATATTTTCTTCTCAGCAGCACCCACATGACTTCTAGTGTGTTAGTGGCATCACACAGAGCTCCTATATTTTCTTTGCAGAAGCACCCATAGGACTTCTAGTGTGTTAGTGGCATCACACAGAGCTCCTATATTTTCTTCTCGGCAGCACCCACAGGACTTCTAGTGTGTTAGTGGCATCACACAGAGCTCCTATATTTTCTTCTCAGCAGCACCCACAGGACTTCTAGTGTGTTAGTGGCATCACACAGAGCTCCTATATTTTCTTTGCAGAAGCACCCATAGGACTTCTAGTGTGTTAGTGGCATCACACAGAGCTCCTATATTTTCTTCTCAGCAGCACCCACAGGACTTCTAGTGTGTTAGTGGCATCACACAGAGCTCCCATATTTTCTTCTCAGCAGCACCCACAGGACTTCTAGTGTGTTAGTGGCATCACACAGAGCTCCTATATTTTCTTTGCAGAAGCACCCATAGGACTTCTAGTGTGTTAGTGGCATCACACAGAGCTCCTATATTTTCTTCTCAGCAGCACCCACAGGACTTCTAGTGTGTTAGTGGCATCACACAGAGCTCCTATATTTTCTTTGCAGAAGCACCCATAGGACTTCTAGTGTGTTAGTGGCATCACACAGAGCTCCTATATTTTCTTCTCAGCAGCACCCACAGGACTTCTAGTGTGTTAGTGGCATCACACAGAGCTCCTATATTTTCTTCTCAGCAGCACCCATAGGACTTCTAGTGTGTTAGTGGCATCACACAGAGCTCCTATATTTTCTTTGCAGAAGCACCCATAGGACTTCTAGTGTGTTAGTGGCATCACACAGAGCTCCTATATTTTCTTCTCAGCAGCACCCACAGGACTTCTATTGTGTTAGTGGCATCACACAGAGCTCCTATATTTTCTTTGCAGAAGCACCCATAGGACTTCTAGTGTGTTAGTGGCATCACACAGAGCTCCTATATTTTCTTCTCAGCAGCACCCACAGGACTTCTAGTGTGTTAGTGGCATCACACAGAGCTCCCATATTTTCTTCTCAGCAGCACCCACAGGACTTCTAGTGTGTTAGTGGCATCACACAGAGCTCCTATATTTTCTTTGCAGAAGCACCCATAGGACTTCTAGTGTGTTAGTGGCATCACACAGAGCTCCTATATTTTCTTCTCAGCAGCACCCACAGGACTTCTAGTGTGTTAGTGGCATCACACAGAGCTCCTATATTTTCTTTGCAGAAGCACCCATAGGACTTCTAGTGTGTTAGTGGCATCACACAGAGCTCCTATATTTTCTTCTCAGCAGCACCCACAGGACTTCTAGTGTGTTAGTGGCATCACACAGAGCTCCTATATTTTCTTTGCAGAAGCACCCATAGGACTTCTAGTGTGTTAGTGGCATCACACAGAGCTCCTATATTTTCTTCTCAGCAGCACCCACAGGACTTCTAGTGTGTTAGTGGCATCACACAGAGCTCCTATATTTTCTTTGCAGAAGCACCCATAGGACTTCTAGTGTGTTAGTGGCATCACACAGAGCTCCTATATTTTCTTCTCAGCAGCACCCACAGGACTTCTAGTGTGTTAGTGGCATCACACAGAGCTCCTATATTTTCTTCTCAGCAGCACCCATAGGACTTCTAGTGTGTTAGTGGCATCACACAGAGCTCCTATATTTTCTTTGCAGAAGCACCCATAGGACTTCTAGTGTGTTAGTGGCATCACACAGAGCTCCTATATTTTCTTCTCAGCAGCACCCACAGGACTTCTATTGTGTTAGTGGCATCACACAGAGCTCCTATATTTTCTTTGCAGAAGCACCCATAGGACTTCTAGTGTGTTAGTGGCATCACACAGAGCTCCTATATTTTCTTCTCAGCAGCACCCACAGGACTTCTAGTGTGTTAGTGGCATCACACAGAGCTCCTATATTTTCTTTGCAGAAGCACCCATAGGACTTCTAGTGTGTTAGTGGCATCACACAGAGCTCCTATATTTTCTTCTCAGCAGCACCCACAGGACTTCTAGTGTGTTAGTGGCATCACACAGAGCTCCTATATTTTGTTCCCAGAAGCACCTATAGGACTTGTAGTGTGTTAGTCCCATCACACAGAGCTATATTTTCTTCCCAGAAGCACCTATAGGACTTGTAGTGTGTTAGTCCCATCACACAGAGCTCCTATATTTTGTTCTCAGAAGCACCTATAGGACTTGTAGTGTGTTAGTCCCATCACACAGAGCTCCTATATTTTCTTCCCAGAAGCACCCATAGGACTTGTAGTGTGTTAGTCCCATCACACAGAGTTCCTATATTTTCTTTGCAGAAGCACCCATAGGACTTGTAGTGTGTTAGTCCCATCACACAGAGCTCCTATATTTTCTTTGCAGAAGCACCCATAGGACTTCTAGTGTGTTAGTGGCATCACACAGAGCTCCTATATTTTCTTCTCAGCAGCACCCACAGGACTTCTAGTGTGTTAGTGGCATCACACAGAGCTCCTATATTTTCTTCTCAGCAGCACCCACATGACTTCTAGTGTGTTAGTGGCATCACACAGAGCTCCTATATTTTCTTTGCAGAAGCACCCATAGGACTTCTAGTGTGTTAGTGGCATCACACAGAGCTCCGATATTTTCTTCTCGGCAGCACCCACAGGACTTCTAGTGTGTTAGTGGCATCACACAGAGCTCCTATAATTTCTTCTCAGCAGCACCCACAGGACTTCTAGTGTGTTAGTGGCATCACACAGAGCTCCTATATTTTCTTTGCAGAAGCACCCATAGGACTTCTAGTGTGTTAGTGGCATCACACAGAGCTCCTATATTTTCTTCTCAGCAGCACCCACAGGACTTCTAGTGTGTTAGTGGCATCACACAGAGCTCCCATATTTTCTTCTCAGCAGCACCCACAGGACTTCTAGTGTGTTAGTGGCATCACACAGAGCTCCTATATTTTCTTTGCAGAAGCACCCATAGGACTTCTAGTGTGTTAGTGGCATCACACAGAGCTCCTATATTTTCTTCTCAGCAGCACCCACAGGACTTCTAGTGTGTTAGTGGCATCACACAGAGCTCCTATATTTTCTTTGCAGAAGCACCCATAGGACTTCTAGTGTGTTAGTGGCATCACACAGAGCTCCTATATTTTCTTCTCAGCAGCACCCACAGGACTTCTAGTGTGTTAGTGGCATCACACAGAGCTCCTATATTTTCTTCTCAGCAGCACCCATAGGACTTCTAGTGTGTTAGTGGCATCACACAGAGCTCCTATATTTTCTTTGCAGAAGCACCCATAGGACTTCTAGTGTGTTAGTGGCATCACACAGAGCTCCTATATTTTCTTCTCAGCAGCACCCACAGGACTTCTAGTGTGTTAGTGGCATCACACAGAGCTCCTATATTTTCTTTGCAGAAGCACCCATAGGACTTCTAGTGTGTTAGTGGCATCACACAGAGCTCCTATATTTTCTTCTCAGCAGCACCCACAGGACTTCTAGTGTGTTAGTGGCATCACACAGAGCTCCCATATTTTCTTCTCAGCAGCACCCACAGGACTTCTAGTGTGTTAGTGGCATCACACAGAGCTCCTATATTTTCTTTGCAGAAGCACCCATAGGACTTCTAGTGTGTTAGTGGCATCACACAGAGCTCCTATATTTTCTTCTCAGCAGCACCCCACAGGACTTCTAGTGTGTTAGTGGCATCACACAGAGCTCCTATATTTTCTTTGCAGAAGCACCCATAGGACTTCTAGTGTGTTAGTGGCATCACACAGAGCTCCTATATTTTCTTCTCAGCAGCACCCACAGGACTTCTAGTGTGTTAGTGGCATCACACAGAGCTCCTATATTTTCTTCTCAGCAGCACCCATAGGACTTCTAGTGTGTTAGTGGCATCACACAGAGCTCCTATATTTTCTTTGCAGAAGCACCCATAGGACTTCTAGTGTGTTAGTGGCATCACACAGAGCTCCTATATTTTCTTCTCAGCAGCACCCACAGGACTTCTATTGTGTTAGTGGCATCACACAGAGCTCCTATATTTTCTTTGCAGAAGCACCCATAGGACTTCTAGTGTGTTAGTGGCATCACACAGAGCTCCTATATTTTCTTCTCAGCAGCACCCACAGGACTTCTAGTGTGTTAGTGGCATCACACAGAGCTCCTATATTTTCTTTGCAGAAGCACCCATAGGACTTCTAGTGTGTTAGTGGCATCACACAGAGCTCCTATATTTTCTTCTCAGCAGCACCCACAGGACTTCTAGTGTGTTAGTGGCATCACACAGAGCTCCTATATTTTCTTTGCAGAAGCACCCATAGGACTTCTAGTGTGTTAGTGGCATCACACAGAGCTGCTATATTTTCTTTGCAGAAGCACCTATAGGACTTCTAGTGTGTTAGTGGCATCACACAGAGCTCCTATATTTTCTTCTCAGCAGCACCCACAGGACTACCGACTACAATGGCTGGAAGACCGCCAAGGGGGGGCAGAGCCAAGAACACAGGGCAGGCAGGCTCTGTTTCTAGTGGACGTGGCCGTGGCCGTGGACGTGGTCGTGCATCGTCATCAGCACGTGGCCATGGGACACGCGCGTCTTTGTTTTCGGCAGCTGGACATGTGGAGCCGCATCATGCTGAAGGCTTGGTAGAATGGATGACCAATCCCTCCTCATCCTCCTCATCCTCTCTCACCCAGGCTCAGGGTACTGGCAGAGCAGCTGCCAACGCGTACTCAATGGCATCATCAGCCACCCCTTCCCTAGACCCACCATGTCCTCCTGAGGAGTCCCCCGAACTCTTTGAGCACAGTGTTGGGTACATGCTCCATGAGGATGCCCAATGATTCGAAGGCTCGGATGATGATACCCAGCTTGAGGAAGTCAGTAGTGTGCGCGCAGAGAGAGGGGATGCTGAAGGACAGCAATCTGGCAGTACTGTTCCACCAGCTGCAGCTTACTGCCAGGTTTGCTCTAGTGGTGAAGAGGGAGGGGATGATGAGGTCACTGACTCCACGTGGGTGCCTGAAGGGAGAGGGGATGAGGAGGAGGACGAGGAGGAGGAGGATGCGGCGTCACATGTCCAACGAGGCAGGATGCCCCCTGGAGGCCAGCTAGAGGCCAGCACAGCAACTGTACAACACCGCAGAGCTCCGCCTGTGCAGGGCGCTGCCTCTGCACGTTATCAGAAAAGTTCTTTGGTGTGGGCCTTTTTTGAGACGAGTGCATCAGATCGCACCACTGCTATTTGCAATATTTGTCTCAAGCGTATCTCGCGTGGCCAAAACATCAGCCGCTTGGGCACCACAAGCATGAGCAGACATATGTCGACCTGCCATGCAGCTCGTTGGCAGGCACACATAAAAGACCCACACCAAAGAACTAACCGGACCTCTCCTTGCTCCTCATCAGCTGGGATCTCCATCCCCACTACATCTTCAGTCCTCTCTGAAAGCTGCTGTGAGAGGACTGAAGGTGTAGAATTAGGTGTGTCACAACCAAGTACTTGCAGTACACCGATGTCCGATTGTAGCAGGCAAATTTCCCTGCCCCAGCTGCTGGACCGTCGAAAGAAGTACACTCCCAGCCATCCACATGCCCAGCGGTTGAATGCTAGCTTGGCTAAATTGCTAGCACTTCAACTGCTGCCTTTTCAGTTGGTAGACTCGGCCCCCTTCCGTGAGTTTGTTCAATGTGCGGTTCCTCAGTGGCAGGTTCCCAAACGCCACTTTTTCTCACGGAAGGCGATTCCGTCTCTCTACCGGCATGTGGAAGGCAATGTCCATGCCTCGCTGGACAGGGCGGTCAGCGGTAAGGTGCATATTACCGCTGACTCATGGTCCAGCAGGCATGGACAGGGACGTTACCTTTCTTTCACGGCCCATTGGGTCACTCTATTGGCAGCTGGGAGGGATGCAGGACAAGGTGCAGTAGTGTTGGAGGTTGTTCCGCCACCACGCCTCCAAAACGCTACTACTGCTACTGGTTGTGACACACCTCTCTCCTCCACCCCCTCCTCTTCTTCTTCCTCCAGTGCTCTGTCCTCGGAACCAGCGGTGCTCCGTAGGCGTACAAGGGGCTACGCAAGTACGCAGGCAAAAAGATGCCATGCCGTGCTTGCGCTGGTGTGTTTGGGGGACAGGAGCCACACTGGGCCAGAGGTTCTGGCAGCTCTGCAGGGGCAGGCCGAGAGGTGGTTGACGCCACGTCAGCTTAAGCCAGGAATGGTCGTTTCTGACAATGGCACCAACCTCCTCTCCGCCCTGCGACAGGGGCAGCTCACCCATGTGCCCTGTATGGCTCACGTCCTCAACCTGGTGGTGCAGCGGTTCTTGGGCAGGTTCCCAGGCTTACAGGATGTCCTGAGGCAGGCCAGGAAAGTCTGTGTGCATTTCCGCCGATCTTATAATGCCAGTGCTCGGCTGACTGAGCTGCAAAAGGAGCTGAACCTGCCCAAGAACCGCCTAATATGTGACATGCCCACCAGGTGGAACTCAACGTTGGCCATGCTGCAGCGACTGCACACGCAGCAGAGGGCCATCAATGAGTACCTTTGCGACTACGGCACCAGGACAGGGTCAGGGGAGCTTGGTTTTTTTTTCACCACGTCAGTGGAGCATGATCAGGGATGCATGCACTGTCCTCTCACCATTTGAGGAGGCCACGAGGATGGTGAGCAGTGACAGTGCATGCATCAGTGACACTGTACCTCTTGTCCACCTGTTGGAGCATACGCTGCGTGGGATAATGGACAGGGCACTTGAGGCAGAACAGAGGCAGGAAGAGGAGGACTTCCTTGCCTCTCAAGGCCCCCTTTATCCGGACAGTGTTCCTTCTGTCCCACCCATCACACAGGAAGAGGATGAGGATGAGGAGGAGGAGGAGGAGGAGGAGGATTGTGTGAGCATGGAGGTGGAGCCTGGCACTCAGCATCAGCAGCAGCAGCAGTCTTTTAGGGATGATGTACAGTCCCAACAAACCAGTGGACTTGTACGTGGCTGGGAGGAGGTGGCTGGCAATCATGTCATCCTCAGTGACCCAGAAGACTCCGGACCGAATGCCTCAGCTAACCTACGCTGCATGGCCTCCCTGATCCTGCAAAGCCTGCGGAAGGATCCTCGTGTTCTTCGGATCAAGGAGAGGGACCATTACTGGCTGGCCACTCTCCTTGATCCACGGTACAAGGGTAAGGTTGCGGACCTTATCTTGCCGTCGCAGAGGGAGCAGAGGATGAGACATCTCAGGGAGGCCTTGCAGAAAGGTCTGTGCAACGCGTTCCCAGAAACTGGGAGGTTACAAACTCCTGGTCCTGGGCGACGAGTTGCTGAGGCTTCGGTCAGTAGCAGAAGGAGCGGTGGGGAAGGTGGACGTCTGACCGATGCGTTCAGACAATTTTTTAGTCCGCAGCCCCAAGGTATGATCGGTTCCAGCAACCATCGCCAGCGTCTGATATACATGGTGCAGGAATACCTTGGGGCAAGGTCAGACTTGGACACCTTTCCCACCGAAAATCCTCTGGCTTACTGGGTCCTGAGGATGGATCACTGGCCAGAGCTTGCACAGTATGCAATTGAGCTACTGGCCTGTCCTGCCTCCAGCGTTTTTTCCGAACGCACATTCAGTGCTGCTGGAGGATTTGTCACCGATCATAGGGTGCGCCTGTCCACCGACTCGGTTGATCGACTGACCTTCATCAAAATGAATCAGTCTTGGATCACCACCAGCTACCAGGCACCTGAAGCGGATATAACGGAATAATTTATAATGTCACATCCCTTCAAGACTGCCTATGCTGATGCTGAGTGACTGTCCTGTTATGTTCACTGACTATCCTCTTCCTCCTCCTCAATGATCCATGCCACCACACCAGTGCCTAAGGCACAATTTATCAGCCCCTGTATAACAGGGGCGTGTACTTACAATTTTTAAAAAAAAATGCTTCGCAACACGTGTGACTGCTGTGCTCCAAGTACAGTGTCTGTGAGGGGTTGCAGTGTTGTGGCACCAGCACCAGTGCCTAAGGCACAATTTTTCAGCCCCTGTTTAACAGGGGCGTGTAATTACAATTTTTTAAAAAAATGCTTCGCAACACGTGTGACTGCTGTGCTCCAAGTACAGTATCTGTGAGGGGTTGCAGTGTTGTGGCACCAGCACCAGTGCCTAAGGCACAATTTTTCAGCCCCTGTTTAACAGGGGCGTGTAATTACAATTTTTTTTAAAAATGCTTCGCAACACGTGTGACTGCTGTGCTCCAAGTACAGTATCTGTGAGGGGTTGCAGTGTTGTGGCACCAGCACCAGTGCCTAAGGCACAATTTTTCAGCCCCTGTTTAACAGGGGCGTGTAATTAATTTTTTTTTAAAAAATGCTTCGCAACACGTGTGACTGCTGTGCTCCAAGTACAGTATCTGTGAGGGGTTGCAGTGTTGTGGCACCAGCACCAGTGCCTAAGGCACAATTTTTCAGCCCCTGTTGGGGCGTGTAATTACAATTTTTAGGCAATGCTTTGCAACAGGTCTCATTGCTGTGCTAAGAGTACAGTATCTGTGAGGGGTTGCAGTGTTGTGGCACCAGCACCAATGTCTAAGGCACAATTTTTTCAGCCCCTGTTTAACAGGGGCGTGTAATTACAAATCTTGATCTAATAGTTCACAGCAGGGCCCATTCCTGCGCCCACCAAGAGTAACTATGAGGGCCTACAGCCTTGTGGCAACACCGTCCACCACCACCGCCAAAGGCCCAATTTTTCTGCCCTGTTCATCAGGTGCTTGCAATTACAAATCTTGATCTAATAGTTCACAGCAGGGCCCATTCCTGCGCCCACCAAGAGTAACTATGAGGGCCTACAGCCTTGTGGCAACACCGTCCACCACCACCGCCAAAGGCCCAATTTTTCTGCCCGGTTCAACAGGTGCATGCAAGTACAAATCTTGATCTATTAACTCACAGCAGGGCCCATTCCTGTGCCCACCAGTCTTGTGGCTACACCAACATCTAATAGGGCAAATTTCTGCAGAGTATATACGCCAGGCCCCTACTTTCAAACATCCAACTTACAAACGACTCCTACTTGCAAATGGAAAGAGAAAACAGGAAGTGAGAGGAAATCTACCCCTAGGAAGGGAAATTCTATCCTGTTAGATTTAATTTGGGAAAAAGGTATCTCCTCTCTACTGATACTTTATCACCAATCCTTGTTTCAATTAAAACCCCACTTTTCCAAAAACATTTGTCATTGGGACGGAAAGGGAGGTGACATGTTCTGAACAGATGTGCAAAGACAGCAAATGTTACAGGGGTGATAACCCCTCCCTATGTTCTCCAAAAAGCTTAAAAATAGATTTTTTTGGGATGGAGCTACACTTCATAATGTACCTGTTTAGATTCTACTTAAGAACAAACCTACAGTCCGTGTCTTGTTTGCACCACCTATATACTGCTGTTCAGAGTATATAGGGTTGTAGGTATAGGGTTTTATTTTGGGTGCGGGGTCCCCCTTAATATCCATACAAGACCCAAAGGGGCTGGGGTGGGGGGGGGGGGTGATGGGGTAGCCATGCCATTTTTCTCAAGGATTTTCAGCCATATGGCGGCCAGAACAAGACATGACATTAAAGCCGCAAGTGGTTTTAAATGGCTTCTTTTTTTCCTTTACAAATGTCATTTTGTGCAAGGACAGTTCTAAACACGGGAAACACATGCCACTTCACAGGCATACTTTAGACACCCCCCAGGTACCATATTTAAAGGAAAATTTCACTTTTTTTTTTTCACTTTATGCATCATTAAAATGACTGCTCCCGAAAAAACGTTAGTTTTTAAAAGTTCTTTTTGCATTGATATATGTCCCCTGGGGCAGGACCCGGGTCCCCAAACCTGTTTTATGACATTAACATGCATATTGGCCATTGTAATTAGCACTTTTGATTTCGAACGTTCGCGTCCATTATAATGTATAGGGTTCGAAAATTTGCGCGAACTTTCGGTCCGTTCGAAGGTTCTGGTTCGAACCGAACCCGGGGGTGTTCGGCTCATCCCTAATCTTCAGCAGACAGCGGGCTGAGGTCCGCTGTCTGCTGACATCACAGAGCCGATCCAGTGAGCTACTGAGAGCCTGAGCTGGCTGCTCCAGCCTCCTCCACAGCCTAGGACTCCAGTGAGTGCAGGGGGGCAGAGCAGAGAGCCAGTCCTCTCTGCTCAGGGAGCTCTAAGAACTGAGTAATCGGAGGCATTTGACCGCTCGGTTTTCAGTCTTAGAGCCGGCGGGGGACAGATGCAACACCGAACAGATCCTGCATCCACCTGGGTAAGTATGATTTAAAAAAAATAATAATCCTATACATCTCTTTTAAGTATTTACATATTTCTAATATGTAGCAAAAAAACACCTCAAAACAAGCCCTCACTGACTTCTGTAGCTGCAGACACTGAAAAACAATTCATCCCCAAAGTTTATAGAAGAAGCACTAAAGCTAAATACCTCTGTCACCCCCTAAGATTCACCTCTTCCGCTTGCATTAGCCATTCATATAAACCCAGTTTAGACTCCTCCATTGTTCGCCGTTCTCCAAACCTAATCATTATATTGGCCCTTGGCCCTTACTCAGAAATACCTCTAATAATAAAAATATCTGATGGGTAGGCTGTTTAATTTCTTGTGCTGGAAATCACTTACCTTGCCCTGGGTTTTCCCTAGTGTGTGATCTGGAAGATCTTTAAAAAAAAAAAACATATGTAAGACTGGGTTTGCAAATAGTTTGTATTTCAAAAATTAATTTCAAAGCACAACTGTCAAAGTTTTTTTTAAATAATTTATTGGATAGAGTGGGAAAGAGAGCAGACGATTTTAAATTTGACATTAATGTTTATTAGGATGATATATCGGTAGGATATTGAATATTGATATTGATTGATATATATATATATATATATATATATATATATATATATATATATATATATATATATATATACTGTGTGTATATATATATATATATATTTTTTTTTTGCTATGCGTGTCCCATTGGGTAGATTTATTTTCACTTCCTGTCCCATAGCCAAACAGGAAGGGAAAGGAAATCGGTTTAAATTAAGGTCACCACAACTATTGCCCCCATGGGAAGATTTCCCTTCTATTACCCTTTCGCTGCCAGGCCCTGTGCTCCATTTTTACCCTCAGGTGGCCAGACCATTTTTGCAATTTTTTGTTTGCTCTTTTATTTTTCACTTATAGCTTTGAAAGTTTGTAAAAGATCCCCCAAACTATATATTTTCTGAAAGCACATGACCAGTAGAATAAAAAGATGGTGCTACTGAATTCTAAGGCTAATTTGTGCAAATGTTTATCAAAACAATATTTTTTATAAAAATCCACTAAAATCAGGATTAGCAGATAAATACACAGCAAAGTTTTCAAAATTCCTACTAAATATTAAAGCTTAACCTTTATTGAGTTAATAAATAATAAATATTTGTAATTTTTACATTGCGCCTTTTTGCAAAATGGCGAAAATCAAACGTACGCAAAAATGTAAATATCCAAATTTCTCTTAAAATCTGAAGGTTTTCATTTTTTCCTTACAGCTTTCAGAATGTGTGAAAGACCCCCAAAGCCACATATTTTCTGAAAGCATATGACCTCTAGAATAAAAAGAAGGTGCTACTGATTTTTTAAACCCTGCGGTATTTGCGCAAATGTTTATCAAACCAATATATTCGCAAAAAATACACTAAAACCATTATTAGCAGATAAAAACACAGCTAATTTTACAAAATTCCTGCTAAATCCCTAGTAAATATAAAAGCTTAACCTGTATGGAGTTAATAAATAACAACATTTTTTAATTTTTACATTGCGCCTTTTTGCAAAATGGAGAAAATCGAACGTGCCCAAATATTTCTCTAAAAATCTGGATGTTTTCATTTTTCACTTACAGCTTTCAGAATTTGTAAAAGACCCCCCAAACCATACATTTTCTGAAAGCACATGGCCAGTAGAATAAAAAGAAGATGCTACTGAGTTTTAAGGCAGCAATATTTGCGCAAATGTTTATTAGATTAATATTTTCGCTTAAAATACACTAAAATCTTTAAAGCAGAACTCCGGGATTTTCAAAAAATCACCCATTAGTATACCCCCCACACAAAATACTAAACAGTTATTACATTTGTGAAATTTCTTACCGTTTAAGAGATATGACTGATTGAATTTTCAGGAAGTCAGCTCTGTGATTCAAAAAATGCAGCCTGTATTCTGGGAGGTAGGAGGTATTACAACAGTGATTGCATCATATCCTCTTCTCTCTCTCTCTAACTGTAATTAGCCTGCATTTCCCATGAATCCTTGGGATGGGAGTGAATGTGGGAGGTACACTAGGCTTGTACATGGAAATGTGAACTAGCCCACTTAAATAAATCACACCTCTCAATCTGCAGCCAGCAAGCCACACGGTATGATAGGTTACAGCCTTATAAATGCAAAGCATTTTAATATAAATGCATATTAATATAATATTTAATGCATTTAATAAATACAAATAAAACACAAAGGGAAGACACGCTTGCACCACTACCTACTTCTTCCCACCTCAGCGCTTCAAGGTATAAATTCAACACAATAAATTCAGGTAAATATAATAAATAAAAACCTGTAAAGAATAAATAAAGTTCAGCAGCCACTCTTAAAAATAAAAAATATTCAACACAGATGACTAAATAACTCTTTTTAAAATCACTTAAAATCACTTAAGATAATCTAAAAAGTCATTAAATCACAGTAGCGCTATAAAGAACGGAAACCGTTGTCACTTTTAAATGAACACAATATAAAAGCACCGCATAAACATACTGATGATTCTAGAAGGACAGGTGATCACAACGAATCAAAAAGAAAAAGCAAAGAAAGCAGGGGATGGTAATAAAGTTTGTGCAAGCAGTGGGGAAAGTTGTTTCTGTAGATCACATTGACCGCGAGTGCACCAACCACCGATATCCTTCACCCTGTGCTCCACACGTCCCCCTTAGGGGTTTCAACTCACCAGAATATGGATAAAAGCGAGCCTTAAATCCTCATCATCATCTCCCTGCATCCGACTCTGCTACGATCTCCAAGCATTCAATCCACCAGACCATCAGAATATGAATAAAAAGCCAGCCTTAAATCATCTCTCTGCATCAGCCTCTACACTTGGTACCGGCTGGCGGCCTGGAGGTATTGGTGATCCATGGATTGAATGCTTGGAGATCGTAGCAGAGGCGGATGCAGGGAGATGATGATGAGGATTTAAGGGTTGATTAGAGACATTCAGTGGATGTCAGCAGTTCAAGGTGCCTGAGTTTCTTCACCCGTACCCTCTATTCCTACTTGAAACTGTGTTATGTTTGATGTTACCACTGCAAAATAAAAACCTTAAAAAGGACTTTTATGTGTCAGCATCCAAAGTTGTTGGGTACTAACCCTGGGAACCCCTGGACATTCACTGACAAGCCACGAGGAGGTAACTGGTAAGCCCAAAAGTCAAGGCCGCCCCTCAAGGGGTTATGGCCGCTACACATTTTTTTTGGGGGAGGGGGGTCTTTGGTGAGATATCAGGGGTCTAAATAGACCCCCATATCTCTTTTTTGAGACAGAGAAGGGGACTGAAGTCCCTATATCTGTAGCGCTTTACATGAATGAAAGGAATCTGTATAGAGATTCCATTCATTCATGAAATGACAGTCTGATACATTGTAACACTTGCGGTTACAATGATCAGCTGTCAGTGGTTATAGCAGCGATCCCTGCCTATATCCATTGTACGGGGGGGGTTTGGTATACACATGTATACTAAGCCTCCCCAAGCATCAACTTCACCCCCACCGCACCGCTCCACCCCCTCCCCCGCCGCATTCTTCAGCCTGACAGATCATAGGAGATCTGTGCTGCAGGCAGCAGGAGGGAAGGAGGGATGCCGCTCAGAGCGGCCATGGATCGGGGGTGCGGGGTAGTATGGGGGGTGATTAGAGGTATTGGGGGGACACATCTGGATCCCCCCAAGCCCTATGCAGAACCTGAAGCCAGCGGGAGCAGCAGAGGAGGGATGACAGCTAATGATGGTGGCTGTGGGGAGCGGGTTTGCGGGGGTTGGATCAGGTGGAGGGGGGGTAATCAGTGCTGGGGGGGTAAAAGAGTATAAGAGAGGAAGTTAGGGGCAGGAGGTGGAGAGGCAGGGGACAGGGAGGCGGCAGCGGCGTAGGTGGGGGTGGTCAAATTAGGGGTTGATAACTCTGATCAGTGGGTTGTAATCTGCAGATCAGAGTTATAGAATTGTTCAGCAGAGTCTGCTGAACAATTCTGATATAAGCTTATGGTCATTGAAGTGGCAAAAAGCTTATAGGAGATGGAGATATGAAGTCTGTACGGCGTACGGACCTGGCAGTGAAAGGGTTAATGTTTCAAAATGTGGTATTCTCTTTTACTTTCATGGATACTGGTAATCAGAATAAATAAAGATGGTGAATCTCCCTAATGAAGGCACAAACAGCAATTTAAACATGACTGGTGTTCTAATCCCTCTCCATACAAAACTTAAAAAAAAGATTTTGCCTTAAGTTAGGCTTTATGGGCTAAAACATTTGACAATACAGTACTTTACCACATTGCATGTTTTGTGCATTAGCGTATTGTTTTTTTGTCTGTTTCTGTACATCAGTAGCCAAATGAATAGGCTTCTTTAGTGCAATGTAGCTTGATGCCTGAAACAATGCGCACTGATGCGCGTTCGTTAATGCAACACACGAAAACAAAAGTGTAAATCCAGCCTAAATCAAAATGTCATTTGTAAGTGCTAATTTCAGACATTTTAAATATTTAAGCAGCCTGCAGAGTGTTAAGTGGTGACAGGCTTAATGCCCATACACACGATCGGACTTTTTGACAACAAACATGCAAATTACCTGTTACAAGAAAAAAATCGGACCGCGTATACGGCTAATCGGACAAACTTTTTCAGTTTTCATCGGACAAACGTTCACTGTGCAAACAGACAAACTTTCCGGCAACAAAAGTCCTATGATGCAAAATCCTCTTGTGTGTACACAAGTCCATCGGACTTTAGTCCAAAGTACAAACACGCATGCTCAGAACCAATGCAAAAGATCAGACAAAAATACAGAAGTTGACCTAAGGGTGGCGGTAAAGAGCTGACAAAAAAAACACGTGATTTGGTGAAAGTTGGCTTAAAAAGTCCTGCTGTGTGTATGCATACCAAGTTCATGGCCGACGCCCTTTGGACAGAAATCCACGGAAAAGTTTGTTTGAAGTCCGATCGTGGGTATGAGGCTTTACTTTAATGAAGCTTTGGCTAAAAAACAGAATATTCATGTACTCACCGTTTCCGTTTAGAAGGGAAAAGGCACATGATGAGCTGCTAGAGTTGCGGGAAAATGTGATCAGCAATTGTCTTTTCTGGTTTTGCACAAAACCTGAATATTATTAATAAGAAATACCAATTTCATTCATAAGCATGAGTACACATTTAAAATCAAAATTAAAACCAAAATAAACTAAACTGAATTCATATAAAATATAACATAGAATATCATGAGCAAGTTCTACAGTAGATGTGATACATACCAACAGGTGGAACCTTGATAATGCAGTTTTTATTGCAGTAAACCTTTGCACATCAAAATAAATAAATAAATAGGGATGGACAAGGAAGGAACCTCGGTATTTGTGGAAATCCCCAGATGTACAGTATATACTTTAAAAATGATGTCACATAACATTATTATGCTTGTGACCAAGAATGACATCCCTCCATGCACTGACCTAACTTTGAGTCACAAGAAGTGAATTATGGAAGGAACGTTGAACCTTGAAGGGACATATAAACTTGAATAGGAGGAAGTTGCAACATTACATGCTGTTGCTTAATTTCTCAAATGTCTGGAAACATCCTCCAGAATAAACACTATTTGTTACAACTGCCTATACACCCACTCCGTGTTCTTCTATTAAATGTTTCATAATGTTTCATACCTGTCCTGTTTAGTGGCGGCTGGTGCTCAAAATTTTTGGGGGGGGCGGCGCAAACAAACAGCCTCACTGTGCCATCAAACGCTGCCACTGTGCCCATTAAATGCTGCCACTGTGCCCATCAAACGCTGCCACTGTGCCCATTAAATGCTGCCACTGTGCCCATCAAACGCTGCCACTGTGCCCATTAAATGCTGCCACTGTGCCCCAAGTGCTGCCACTGTGCCCCAAGGGCTGCCACTGTGATCCAAACGCTGCCACTGTGCCCCTTAAGTGCTGCCACTGTGCCCCTTAAGTGCTGCCACTGTGCCCCTCAAGTGCTGCCACTGTGCCCCTCAAGTGCTGCCACTGTGCCCCCTGCCTGCCCTCTGCACTTACCTTGTCTCAGTGTGCAGCTGGTGACGGCGTCAGGCGGCGAGCGGTGTCTCCTCATCGTCCGATGTCTTCTCCCGCACTCCTCCTGTCTTCTGCTATGATTGAACGCCTAGCGTCCAATCACAGCGCCTATGACTTCAGCCAATCAGGTGACAGGTAACAGACCCGACAACCTGATTGGCTGAGAGGCGGGTCTGTGTTAGGGAAGCGATGTATTCGCTTCTCTAACACAATACTGTGTAATCAGCGAACGCACAGCAGTGCGCCCGCTGTTTACACTTATGGAAGCCTATTAGAGCCCACTGCTCTAATCAGGTCCCCTATTAGAGCTTACAGCTCTAATAGGGCGCTTCCAAAAACACCCCCCCGCTGTAATTCAGATGCCCGGTGCCCAACAAGGGGCCGGACACCTGAATAGGGGGCGGTAGCGGTGACACTAGATAGATTCATGCAATGCATGAATCTATCTATTGGTGATAGAGCGGTGCAGGAGAGAGGGGGCGGCGCTCCTGTGCCCTCTATGCACGCACCGCCACTGGTCCTGTTACCTGGACAGTGAACTTACTTGCAGCTGAAATCTGTTTTATACAAAAAGTAAAAAAAATGTAAATATAACTAAAGGCAAAACTTTTTTATTTTTTTCGTTTTGGATGGACTGGAGAGGGATTAGAACACCAGACAGTTACGTTTTTATTGCTTTTTATTTATTGGCAGATGTGGCCGAAATCACGCGAGATTTCGGGGGATGTCCGGACTGACTCCTGGTATCAATGACACCAGATCCCAGGAGACAGTGCGGCGTAACGAGGATCGCCGAAGAGACCCCGCCCGCCACCGCCGAAGAGACAGAGGAAAGAACGTCAGCAATTACAAGGTAAGTGAAAAAAAAAAAAAAAAACACTTAATTTAGTACTCTTTGCCTGATTTGGAAGGCAAAGAGATTTACTAAATGAAGTGTGTGTAGGACCGCTTTAAGGAGATTCACCTATTTATTCACTATTTGTCCTGTTTCCTTTTATCATTGAAAGTAAAATGAAAAGAAAATCACAAATTTTGGGTTGTACCCAGAAAAGTAATAGTGGGAAAATCTTCCAATGGGGACACTAGTTCTGGTGACCTGGGGGTCCCCAAGGAATTCCCTTAATTGGTACGGATTTCCTCTCACTTCCTGTTTGGCTATGGGACAGGAAGTGAAGGGAAATCTCCACAATGGGACACAGATGGATAAAAAAAAATCTGACAGGGGTTATAACTCTGCCTAAAGGCCCGTAAACACGATACGAAAATCGAATGGAAAAATTTGTACGACAAGCTGTCTGACGATTTTTGGATCGTTAGTACTGTGGTTTTGACATCCGATTTTCGTCAGACAAATGTTGGATGTGCAGACTATAAATCTTTTGTCGGATGTGAACTCAATGTCCTATTTTCGTTTCATTAGTATGTTTTTTGTATGAAAAAAATGGTAAGAGCAAGACTACGCATGCTCAGAAATTAAAGAATATATACAAAATTATTCAACACATTACGTCACTTCTGACGTTGTATTCTGTCGTACGATAATTTTCGTATTGTGAGTAACCTCTTCACTTGTGACATGAGACTAGCATGCAACAAAAAAATGGACGTTCGGTCGTCCGAAAATCTAAACGTGTGTACGAGGCTTTAGACCCCATACACACTGTTAGATTTTCTGCAGATTTTTGTCTTCAGATTTACCAAAACCATGTACTGCAAGGGCCTGCATGATTGCATAAAAATGTAATCTCTTAAGGTTTGACCTCATATTATATGGCTTTACGCTATCCAAAATGAAAAAAAAAATTAAATAGTTTTGGCTACAGTTCTTCTTTAATTTCCAGTCTTGCGAATTCCTTTAGGCATCATAAATATCATATATATAACAAAAAATGTTATGTCTTACTCCATCTTGGCTTTCACTTTAACCACCTGATTACTGGGCACTTAAACCCCCCTCGTGACCAGACCAATTTTCAGCTTTCGGCGCTGATGCACTTGGAATGACAATTGCGCGGTCATACGACACTGTACCCAAATGAAATTGTTATCATTTTTTCTCCCACAAATAGAGCTTTCTTTTGGTGGTATTTGATCACCTCTGCGTTTTTTATTTTTTGCGCAATAAACAAAAGAAGAGCGACAAATTTAAAAAAAAAACTATATTTTTTACTTTTTGCTATAATAAATATCCCCAAAAAATATATAAAAAAACATTTTTTTTCCTCAGTTTAGGCCGATACGTATTCTTCTACATATTTTTGATAAAAAAAAATCGCAATTAGCGATTATTTATTAGTTTGCACAAAAGTTATAGCGTTTACAAAATAGGGGATAGTTTTATAGCATTTTTATTAATATTTTTTTTTTACTAGTAATGGCGGTGATCAGCGATTTTTTTTTTGATTGTGACTGCGACATTATGGCGGACACATCGGACATTTTTGACACATTTTTGGCACCATTGTCATTTATACAGCAATCAATGCTATTTAAATGCATTGATTCCTGTATAAATGACACTGGCAGTGAAGGGGTTAACCACTAGGGGGGCGGGGAGGGGTTAATTATGTTCCCTGGGAGTGTTTCTTACTGTGGGGGGAGGGGACTCACAAGGGGAGGAGACCGATCTGTGTTTCTCTGTACAGAGAACACACCATCGGCTCCTCTCCTCTGACAGGACCGTTGATCTCTGTGTTTACACACACAGATCCACGGTCCCGCTGTGTTACCGGGCAATCGCGGGTGCCCAGCGGACATCGCGGCCGCTGGGCACGCGCATCAGGTGCCCAGTGACACGGCGAGAGCGCGCGCGCGCTCCTGGCGGCGCGCGCCTGCTCCCTGGAGTGCACAGAAGGGGAGGACGTCATATGACGTACTCCCGGCACAACAGATCCGCGCTGTAGCCATCATTTGGCTATGGCGCGGATCTCAGGCAGTTAAATAGTTTGTTTGGGCTAAGCCTTTACTAATTGCTGCAGTTGCTGTTAGCGCTGTATAAACTGTATGTAGCCATAGTTCCCAACTGTCCCAGATTTTGAGGGACTGTCCCTGATTTGGAACAAAGTCCCTCTGTCCCTCTTTTCTCTTAATTTGTCCCTCATTTTGGTCTGATCTATATAGTTAGGTAAATAGTGCATTTTATATACATCAAAAAGTGTTTCCCAGTGCTAAACCTTTTATTTAATTTCTAAATTGCTGCATCTGTAAATTTCAAAAGCCAATATAAAGGAAAAGTAGTGGTAAAAAAGGCACTTACGGGTTTAACCAATCATTTTTGTTTGTACGATTCTCCTTTAAGGGGGCGTGGCAGGGGGTGTGTCCTATGATTACATACTTTTGCTAATAGATGTCCCTGGTTACCATCTCAGAAAGTTGTGAGGTATGATGTAGCTGAAAGATCATTTGAAGGTGTCAATGAAAACAGGTGTAGGTCGCATTTTATTAATTCAGTCATTGTGCGATGTGCTTGAAAATGGTTGCAATGGCCTGAAAATTCTCATGTTTCTGGCCAGCATTATTAGAGCAGCTGTTTTACAAAAAAAAAAAAGAAGATTTTAAGGTCTGCAAAGATGGGCAAATTCCACATGCATTAATGTACATTCATCTTGCATTTTAGATCAGTTTGAGATACTTTACATAGTTACATAGTTACATAGTTACATAGTAGGTGAGGTTGAAAAAAGACACAAGTCCATCAAGTCCAACCTATGTGTGTGATTATATGTCAGTATTACATTGTATATCCTGTATTTTGTGGTCGTTCAGGTGCTTATCTAATAGTTTCTTGAAACTATCGATGCCCCCTGCTGAGACCACCGCCTGTGGAAGGGAATTCCACATCCTTGCCACTCTTACAGTAAAGAACCCTCTACGTAGTTTAAGGTTAAACCTCTTTTCCTCTAATTTTGATGAGTGGCCATGTGTCTTGTTAAACTCCCTACTGATCTGTTTCTGTTTTGCTTTGGTTAAATGTTTGTCTTGGGGTTGTACAGCAGTCTTTAAGAAAGTAGGCACAGTGAAATATCATCCACGGGTGCAATGTGTGAGGGGCACACAGGCCCAAAGGGAGGGAGGGCCAACTGTGCCCTTACACATTTCATGGGGAGACACCGGTTCCCTGTCTTTTTTTTGTCTGGGGAAGGAACTGAGAGGCCGCACATCACAGCTGACCCCACGCCTGCTGGAGAAAGAGCCTTGTGAGAGCCAAACCCCACATCTATGCTTTGCAGCCAGTAAATGCTACTGAACCACCCGCTGATTATTTCATAGCTGTCATCTGTAGAGAAACGATATCTCATCCCATCCTGTCCCCTGCTCCTCCCCGACACCCCAAGGGTTAGAACTGCAGCAAAGGTTCATGTAGCAGCGTAGCGTTTGTGATGTGGAGGAGATTGGGCTTCTCGTGTTATGACAACTGTTGGTTACATAGTATAGATGAGGCCAGCTGTGGGGTTCGCTCCCACTGGGCTCCTTCTCCAGCAGGCATGGGGTTAACTGGGATGTGCAGCTGCACGCCACCTTCCCCAGACAACAAAGACAGGAAGCCAGCGTCTCCCCATGTTGTGCAATCTGTGAGGGCATAGTGCCCCCCTGCCTTTGGGCTCATGTGCTCTGCACACAATGCACCCGATAGTTTACTATTGTTGCCCTTACCTTCTGTGTATGAATATATATATATATATATATATATATATATATATATATATATATATATACACATACATACACTACATTACCAAACGTATTGGGACACCTGCCTTTACACGCACATGAACTTTAATGGCATCCCGGTCTTAGTTCGTAGGGTTCAATATGGAGCTGGCCCACGCTTTGCAGCTATAACAACTTCAACTCTTCTGGGAAGGCTGTCTGACTCTATCTGGATGAACTTTTTTTTAATAAGCCCTGCATCTTTTATAAATCTTCTATATCTGTTTTACTGTATTAAATATAGAGATACACTATCTTACCAAAAGTATTGAGAATTCTTACAGAAGCGCATTTGTAAGGTCAGGCACTGATGTGGACAAGAAGGCCTGGCTAGCAGTCTTCGCTCTAATTCATCCCAAAGGTGTTCTATTGAGTTGTGTAGGCCAGTCAAGTTCCTCTACCCCAAACTCGCTCATCCATGTCTTTATAGGCCTTGCTTTGTGCACTGGTGCTCAGTCATGTTGGAACAGGAAGTAGCCATCCCCAAACTGTTCCCACGAAGTTGGGAGCATGAAATTGTCCAAAATATCTTGGTATGCTGACGCCTTAACATTTCCCTTTACTAAGGGGCCAAGCCCAACCCCTGAAAAACAACCCCACACCATAATCCCCCCTCCACCAAATTATTTGGACCAGTGCACAAAGCAAGGTCCATAAAGACATGAATGAGCGAGTTTGGGGTGGAGAAACATGGCTGGCCTGCACAGAGTCCTTACCTCAACCCAATAGACCTTTGGGATGAATTAGAGCAGAGACTGCGAGCCAGGATTTCTTGTCCACATCAGTGCCTGACCTCACAAATGAGCTTCTGAAAGAATGATCAAACCTTCCCATAGACACACTCCTAAACCTTGTGGACAGCCTTCCCAGAAGAGTTAAAGCTGCTAAAGCTGCAAAGGGTGGGCTCAATATTGAACCCTACTGTGCGTGTAAAGGCAGGCGTCGCAATACTTTTGGTAATATAGTGTATCTCTATATTTAATACAGTAAAACAAATATAGAAGATTTATAAAAGATGCAGGGCTTATTATAAAAAAGTTCATCCAGATAGAGTCAGACAGCCTTCCCAGAAGAGTTAAAGCTGTTATAGCTGAAAAGCGTGGGCCAGCTCAATATTGAACACTATGGACTAAGTCTGGGATGCCATTAAAGTTCATGTGCGAGTAAAGGCAGGTGTCCCAATACCTTTGGTAATGTAGTGTATGTGCCCAGGTCAGATTTCATGAATGGGAGGGTTTACAAAGGAGACATACTTGTTGCATTGAACTGTATATTTAACATTTAACCATAAACATTGGGCCAGTATAAAAACACCAATAAATGTGATAATTGTTTTTATTTAAAAAAAAATGTAACTAGTATACATACAGTTAAACTGGTGGCAGGAGGAGAAAGAAGACAGCTCACCTCACTACTGTGCGGTTTGTCCTCTTTTGTCCATCAGGGGGCTATGGGCTATGGGCTATGGTCCAGGTCCTGTTGCAACTTCAGAGCAGGTCCCTAACCTGACTCTGTTTTTTGGCAGAGATGCCTGTATCACATGACTGGCTGCTTACTTATCTTTTGGCAAGTAAATTAATTCACATTTTCAATGTTATATATTTATAAGAAATAAGATGATTTTAAACCCATCCTTCACAAGCAAGTCCTAAAGTGTTATACAGTATATGGCAACAAAAGTGAGTACACCCTTAAGTGAATATGTCCAAATTGGGCCCAATTAGCCACCCCCCTTGGTGTCATGTGACTCGTTAGTGTTACAAGGTCTCAGGTGTGAATGGGGAGCAGGTGTGTTAAATTTGGTGTTATCACTCTCACTCTCATACTGGTCACTGGAAGTTCAACATGGCACCTCATGGCAAAGAACTCTGAGGATCTAAAAGAAATAATTGTTGCTCTACATAAAGATGGCCTAGGCTATAAGAAGACTGGCAAGACCCTGAAACTGTGCTGTCAGCATTGCTGCAGAGATTCTCGGACCTTACGCTGTACACTGCATCAAATTGATCTGCATGGCTGTCGTCCCAAAAGGAAGCCTCTTCTAAAGATGATGCACAATTAAGCCTGCAAACAGTTTGCTGAAGACAAGCAGACGAAGGACATGGATTACTGGAACCATGTCCTGTGGTCTGATGAGACCAAGATGAACGTATTTGGTTCAGATGGTGTCAAGTGTGTGTGGCGGCAACCAGATGAGGAGTACAAAGACAAGTGTGTCTTGCCTACAGTCAAGCATGGTGGTGGGAGTGTCATGGTCTGGGGCTGCATGAGTGCTGCCGGCACTGGGGAACTACAGTTCATTGAGGGAACCATGAATGCCAACATGTACTGTGACATACTGAAGCACAGCATGATCCCCTCTCTTCGGAGACTGGGCCACAGGGCAGTATTCCAACATAACGACCCCAAACACACCTCCAAGACGACCACTGCCTTGCTAAAGAAGCAAGGAGGAGTGGAAGAGGACTCTAGTGGCAACCTGTGAAACTCTGGTGAACTCCATGCCCAAAGGGTTAAGGCAGTGCTAGAAAATAATGGTGGTCACACAAAATATTGACTCTTTGGACAATTTCACTTAGGGATGTACTCACTTTTGTTGTCAGCGGTTTAGACATTTATGGCTGTGTGTTGAGTTATTTTGAGGGAACAGAAAATTTACACTGATATACAAGCTGTACACTCACTACTTTACATTGTAGCAAAGTGTCATTTCTTCAATGTTGTCATATTAAAATATATAATAAAATATTTACAAAAATGTGAGGGGTGTACTCACTTTTGTGAGATACTGTGTGTGTGTGTGTATATATACACAGTAGATATATATCTATATATCTCTATAAAACAAACATTGGCTTTTCATGAAATTCAAACTATTTCTGGTGGTGTCCATTTATCCAGTGATTAATAGTCAGACAGGAAAATATTCATTTGTAAGACGGGATTACATCAGCTATGAGAGATAACTAGTTTTGCAACAAAGTCAGCTGATTGAACACAACGTAATGCCTTGTGACAGTACAGTCTCTTTTTTAGACGTGTTCTAGGCAGAATTGTCACATTCCGTTCCACCCCTGTAATAAAGGTGCAGGGAAATCCCATGTAAATTATTAGCCGATAACTGACATCAGGAGTGTCAGTGGAGCAGTGGAAGAGGACTCCAGTGGCAACCTGTGCAGCTCTGGTGAACTCCATGCCCAAGAGGGTTAAGGCAGTGCTGGAAAATAATGGTGGCCACACAAAATATTGACACTTTGGGCCCAATTTGGAAATTTTCACTGTTGCCAGCAGTTTAGACATTAATGGCTGTGTTGAGTTATTTTGAGGGGACAGCAAATGTACACTGTTATACAAGCTGTACACTACTTTACATTGTAGCAAAGTGTGATTTCTTCAGTGTTGTCACATGAAAAAGATATAATAAAATATTTACAAAGATGTGAGGGGTGTACTCACTTTTGTGAGATGCTGTATGTAAACCTATAGTGCTAGCTAGTTTTTATGTTACAGATGGAAAATTATACCTATTATTATTATGTGTCAGTTATTATTGGAGATGTATTTGTTTTTTTTTCACCCTGGAAACCTAAAATGATCAGACTGAATATATTTCAGGACATAACATTAGCTATAGTGTCTATTTGATTCCTGTTATTTATTCTTTCTATGCATTTGTATATACTGTGCTTTACATTCTTGTTCTTTATTATTAGCACTTGTTTGTAAAACTTAGTATAATATCATGGGAGATAAAAATGCTATATAAATTATTAATAATAATGCTGTCATTAATTATAATAAAAATGCGCAGCATCTTTCTGGTAGAATGTAAAAGAACTGGCAGTAAGCACACAATGATCAAACATGGATCATTTTTATTTGTTTATGCTTTATATATGTATACATGATTATACTCTGTATATTAAAAGTAGCACAAATGAGTTTTTCTAATTCATTTTTATTATGTAGTTGAGTCATTTATTCATAATAAAATATGAATTTATGTTTAAAAGTATACATGTTTAAGTAGATGATCAAGAACAATACAAATCTTCTAAATTCCAGTGGGAGTGCATTCATGACATTCCAACAATATTCATCATCTCATTTATCTCCATGGCAGTGCTGCAATTAGAAAAATAAAGATTTATGTATGTTATAACAAACAACATTAAAATGTAACATTAAATTCCATTCCAAACACGATAGTTGTTAATGATTATCTGGATATTGACACTGTTGTATAGATTAAAAGTAACAGAAGTGTTGGGTAGGTGTAGTCCTGCTTGACCCTTCTGTTGGGCTCATAATGTTGTCTTGAAATAAGGCCCATTTTTTGGTCAAGCGTTTTTTCTAGAAATATAGCTGCATATGTTCTACTACATGGGACTCTTCACGGATACTCACATTGATGTCTTTTCTCATACCTGCCTATTGACTTTTTATGAGTCCATGTTTGGAACCCTTCATTCTTTCTCTATGTTAGGATTGTCACTGTCTGTACACTGCCTATGCTGACAGTTCTATTTTTGTGCTTGCCTTTGTCTACTTACAATGTTCTATTACTATTTGAAATCTTAATAAAAAGATTGAAACAAAAAAGTAACACAAGTGAAGCCATTCAACTATACAATATTTTACAATATGTTTATTTTTGTGAACTCACCTTTTTAGCTTAGCAAGGGTGATGGTGATGTCCATGGTTTTCGTGATGCCCATGGTGTCCGTGGTGTCCATGGTGCCCGTGGTGTCCATGGTGCCCGTGGTGACCGAAGAGGTGTCCAAGAATGTGAGGGCCGTGGTGGCCATGATGTCCATGATGTCCATGATGTCCATGGGGTGGACCAAACTGGCCTTGTGGGTAACCTGGTGGACATGGTGGAGGTACGCATGGTGGGGGTGGACATTGAGCTGGAGGATAAGCTGGGTTTCCTTTAACAAAACACAGGTAGATCTATTATACAGAAATGATTAACACAAATCTCACCGGACATGAAGCTGAATATTAAATAATTTGTATTCTTAAGCAGCTCTTAGTGTGCTTCTTATTTGGTTGATGTAAGGGTTATATGTTACTATCATGCAATCAAATGCATTATAGATCCAAAAAGATTCAAAATAAAAGCTTTTTTACACTTTTACTGTTATTTCAACCAGCTAAGGAGACATGGAAATAAAATCACTAACAATCCTAACTGACATTGGGCGGCCAGTGAAAATAGTCTGTAAGTGCAGAACAAGAAAATTAGCTTGTGGTAACTAAAGTCATGATTGAAGACACAGGAAACATTTCACAGTTCCCAACTCCAGTAACTCCCTCCGTCTTTCTGAAGAGTGCCCAGCCATGCTCTGTGCCTCTTATGTGTTTTACTCTTACAGCCATGGTAAAGGCATGTTTCATTTTCTCCAATGATAGGAGAATATTTGGCTATTAATGAACATGTTGGTAAACTTTTTGTTTGATAGCTATAGTTTCTGAAGGCCAGAAATGATCTTCAGCTTATGTGTGCACAGCCCAAATGTGGTGCTTTAAATGTTTTCTTGGGTTTTATGGGTTCATGTACAGCCCCCCTTAGTGAGTTGCCAATTAAATTATTATTGCATAGAGATTGTAGTGATCTCTAAGACTAAAGCCTCGTACACACAATTGGATTTTCCGCAGACAAAGCATCAGACTTTTGTCTGAAGGGTGTTGGTCAGGAACTTGTCTTGCATACAAACGGCACACAATTGTCAGCCAACAAACGAACGTAGTGACGTACTTTGTGGCTTTTCAGCTCTTTAGCGCCACCCTTTGGGCACCTTCTGCTAATGTTGTGTTTGATGAGCATTGTTTCCGATCATGCGTGTTTGTACTTTGGACTTTTGTCTGACGGACTTGTGTACACGCAATGTGAAAATCTGACAACAGACCGTTGTCCGTGAAAAATTTATAAGCCTGCCAGCCAACATTTGTCCGATGGAGCATAGAAACGGTCGGATTTTAAGCCAACAGTCTATCAACACACAATTTCCATCGAAAAATCCGATTGTGCGTACGAGGCTTAAGACCCCATACCCACTATCCAACTTTTGTCAGATTTCCTTCAGATTTTCCAAAACCAGTGCCGCCTATCAGTGCCCATAAATTCTACATATCAGTGCCTCCTCATCAGTGCCCATCAGTGCCACCTTATCAAAATTTTGTCCCCTGCACCCAGAATGGTGCCAGCAAGGGAGTAAAACTTGCTTTTAAAGGTAAGGGTATTGGCTCTATAGAGATCTTTTTATGCAAGCACTTTATCTGCTAACCATATGAACCTTGTAAACATAAATAAAACTAGTAAGACCTGGGTATCACTTACCATACGGGTTTGGGTTGTAGCTCCACATGATTGGCGATCTTTAAAATAAACAGGAAAAAAACATTATTTTACATAATAAACATGGATTTTTATTCAATCTCAGATGATGTATCATGTAATTTAAAGCGGAACTTCACCCAAAAGGGTAAATTCCACTCTCCCCCCCCCCCCCCCTTCAACTTTTGGGACTTGATTTTTTTTTTGTATTTCTTTCTACCCGCTCCTACTTCCACTCAGATTGCCTAGGCGATCCCCAATCCCCCTCCCTACTCAAAGCCTTCTGGGACACTTCACAGGTCCCAGAGAGTTGAAGGACTATTCATAACTATTCAACACAGTTAACATGCTGGCACCAGGATCCAAGGAACGGTAAAGAAACCCATTCGGGTAAGGATAGCGCTGGACAACTGAGTTTTTGTTTACTAAAAGTCAGCAGCTAAAGTTTACTTTAAAAGCCTAGTCTATCACTGGGGGAACTACAGCCAGAGCAGCCCACATGACTACAATGTGGTCTAGGAGCCCAATGTCCCTTAAGCCTCGTACACACGCTTAGATTTTCTCACGACCGAGCGTCAATTTTTTGTGGCTTGCTAGTCTCATGTTGAAAGTGAATAGGTTGCTCCCAATCCGAAAATTTTCGTACGACAGAATACAACGTCAGAAGTGACGTAATGTGTTGAATAGTTTTGTATGTATTTTTTTGTTTCTGAGCATGCGTAGTGTTGCTCTTACATCTTTTTTCGTATGAAAACCGTACTAATGAAACAAAAAACGGACATTGAGTTCACATCCAACCAAAATTTTATAGTCTGCACATCCAGCTTTTGTCTGACGAAAAAGCGAAATCGGCTGTCGAAAGCACTTTACTAACGATACGAAAATCGGCAGACAGTTCGTCGTACAAATTTTTCCATCCAATTTTAGTATTGTGTGTACAGCATTTAGACCCAATACACACTATTCAATTTTCTGCACATTTTTTTTTTTTCAAGTTTATCAAAACCATGTAGTGCAAGGGCCTGCCTGATTGCATACAAATTGAAACTCTTAAGGTTTGACCTCATATTATATGGTTTTGGTAAATCTGAAGACACGAATCTGCAGAAAATCTAATAGTGTGTATGGAGCCTAAGGCCCATTTAGCTCCTGTATAATGCAGGGTCTGATGTTGTTCAGCAAAGCCAGTGGACAGAGTTGTAAAGAAACATCTCCTCTCTGGCAAGTAACTGGATTTATCGGACTCTTTTTCCCACTGACCACCAATATAAGGGGAATTCTTCTTGATGACCACCTTTCTCAATGGGACATTTTCTTCCCCACCAACTACAGTGTTCTCTAGTAATTCACCAAGGTCCCACCAATGGCTCTCTTACATATATATATATATATATATATATATATATATATATATATATATATATATATATATATATATATATCTTATGGTATAATTGTTGTGTACTAAATTAATAATGAAATAATGAAATCTATTTTTCCCTTATCTATTAGTTATGTGGCATCGCAAAATTTTTGTTTATAAATTGTGTACAATTACAAATGTATAATCTTTAGAGCATCAAAAATGAACAATATAAATTTAGTTGGAAACAGAATTAGAAAATATGGATACAATCAGATAAATTTGTGTAAGTGTATGTACATTGTGAATTTATTTTTCAGTGTGTTTGATATCAACTGTATACCATTTTCTTAAGCAAATAGTCTTTTATAAAATCTGTTGCAAAGTTTTTTAACCTGGAAATCCTGCCAGTAGCACCACCTCCTGTTGCAGGCTGACAGTATTAATTTCCCCACAATTAGCAGAAGCTTTGTTAGCCTGCCATACAAGGTCCTCCAGTTGGTTGTTGTAGCGCTACCCCCCCCCCCCCCAGGAACCGCTTGGTAATTTGGGTCCTCTGTTCTGCACCTCAACTCCAAGAATAACCTCAGTCCCTCTGACACACCTGGTTATATGAAAGTTATTGCAAGCACTTATAAGAACATGAGTATAGATACCTTTAACTTAGCTGTGAATTACCACCGGGAAATAGACACAAGACTGTTTAGTGGTAAATTAACTCTATATGTTGGTTATTGGCATTGGTTAGAATAAGTGGTGGTTTGAGCATAGATGAACACACAAAAGGTAGGCTCAGATACAGTCTGCTGCACAGTATAATTACTATGCCAAGGTAACGTAGAACAGAGTTTTGTACCACTGGACTGGGAACAATGCAAGTCAGCAATAACGAGGGCATAGAAGTATTAACTGCAATGTGAATAATAATACTATAACTACTCTACAGTACACTCTAGGATAATGGCTAGGATATGGTCCAGTCTTCCCCAAGAGGTGAAAGTCCTAACTCTTCAACCGGCTGGCGTTGGGGCCAAACTGTACCATTGGTGCACATGAGAATAGTGCCAGTCAAGCCAATAGGCAGCAATAAGGCTACAAGCTGGCTGTATGGTCAATTCCTAAAGGGCTCAGCTTCTCTAGCAGCAAATAGTAAATCCTCATAGCGGCAACTTATCCTAGTGATATTGCAGCTCATCATCTAGTCACACAGTGATTAGTCCACTTTCTGCTTTGCACCCTAGTGACTCTGACTGTCGGGACCCCTAAACTCAGCTCTCTGGATCCTGCTCAGGCCACCGATATGCAGCATTGATGGTGCACACTGGGCAGCGATGTGCACTCTCCAGTCTCCTTCATAGCAAGATGAAACTGTGTAATGTACAGCCAGAATAAATGCAGCTCTTTCCCTTCCTCCTGGAAATCTATCTTTGGGAAATGCAGTTCCAAAGTTCTCGATTAGAATAGATTCTCTCTCCTCTTGACTACAGTTCCCATAGTGCTCAGCAGCTCCTTCCGCTTGCTGATATAACTGTTAACCAGTTCAACACTGCAGGACAGAAGCTTCAGAAAGCAGCTGCAGCCAGTGTTTCTCTCACTCTCCATTCTCCATTCAAACACCTAGCTACACTGTTGAGCTGGTCATATAATAAACCTGATAGGTGACCCAATAGCAAACTGAAAAAAGCACACTATAGGCTGACAACACTGTTGCTGATTACCAAACAGTGACTTATCAATCAGCCTAGAACAGGAAGTGCTGTAAGGACTATTTTATTTGTGCAGCAAGCAATGTTACTCCTCTGAAAAGCAATCTATTCTCGGATCCCTTTTTAGACATGTGACAATATGCCATCTGCCTGATTTTACCCTATAATTGACATACTACTCCGCTGCAAAAGCATGCATTACACTCGGTAACATTGTGGTTCTGGTGCAGCCCCATACAACTACAGACTACAGTGGCATGAGTATAGCCGTGAAAAGCTGTATGATAGTGTTAAGATGGGCTGTCAGGGAGCAGTAAAACAGCAGCACAGCCTCACATATGAACAATTCTATACTGGCAGAATCACAAGGTAAAACATTTTGCAAAAGATTTTCAAAAAATATATATTTTTTTTAGAAAACTGCATAAAGTGAGACATGATGCAAAAAAAAATAATGAAAAAAGATGTTGGATTTACATACACTTTACTTACAGATATATATGAGGCTTTAAAACATTTGACACTTTTCTTAAAACAAAATACTGCTTTAAAAAAACATTTTTAAAGTAACTGTAAATTGTTCCAACTCCCTGCTTGTGTAGGACATTGGAGTCTTCCATCTCTGGTAATAAATTCAGAGCAGATCTCACACACTTGTGTAAGCATAACACTATATGTAAATAGTTTAATCTATAACAGCAATATGTGAATGAATAAAGTACAAGTCCTGTCTGCCACAGAGGCAGCCTACAGCTCTGTAGCTGACAGCCCATACAGAGGTACAGACAATAGAACTACAGGCAGTGTGTGCCCATGAAAAATAATAAATGCACATTTTTTCCTGCAAAAATACGGGCATTTAATATTTTTTCACAAAGGTGAACCTAGCCTTTAAAGGCGAAGTAAAGCTAAAGCTCGTTTCGCTATATTTCTCCTGTGGATCACAGGAATGCAGTGTGTTCAGCAATTCTGTGACCCGTTTTCAGCCAACAACAGGCTAAAGCCGCTGTCAGCTGACATCACAGAGCCAGTCCAGGCTGGGGAAAGATTGTGACCATATGGTCGGGATCCACCCAGGAGCATCGGTTTAATGCTGCATCCACCTAGGTAAGTAGCCACTTACCCTAAATAGTTATTTCTAAATCAAAATCCGACCACACATGTTACAATCTGATGACACAATCTCAACATTTCCTAAAAACGAGTGCAGGGGAAAACCTGATTAAATACAAATCAAATGTATTGTTCCGGTAGGCCCTAGTACTGTACCGATGTCGGTAAGTCCAAAGTTAAAGCTAGAACTCCAGAGAAACTTAAAGTTAACTGCTCATTCTTGTGTGATTCCCAGTGTGAACCAGCCCTAAAAGTTGTAATTAAACTATGTATAATGTACATACCAGACACTTGGACTGTGGAGGTGATCCTCTGTGTTATTTACTCCAGGCACTTCTCTTCTGCTCTACACAAAAAGAGGAAATAAAGTCTGAGAGGTGGCAGGGTGTGTTCTAGGCTGTATTGTAAATAGTCACTGATGTCAGTTATCAGCTAATAATTTACATGGGATTTCCCTGCACCTTTATTACAGGGGCGGAACGGAATGTGACAATTCTGCCTAGAACAAGTCTAAAAAAGAGACTGAACACAACGTAATGCCTTGTGACAGTCCAATCAGCTGACTTTGTTGCAAAACTAGTTATCTCTCATAGCTGATGTAATTCCCCTCTCTTACAAATGAATATTTTCCTGTCTGACTAATAATCACTGGATAAATGGACACCACCAGAAATAGTTTGAATTTCATGAAAAGCCAATGTTTGTTTTATAGAGATATATCGATATATATACACACACACACACAGTATCTCAAAAAAAGTGAGTACACCCCTCACATTTTTGTAAATATTTTATTATATATTTATTATATATTTTCATATGACAACACTGAAGAAATGACACTTTGCTACAATGTAAAGTATTAAGTGTACAGCTTGTATATCAGTGTAAATTTTCTGTCCCCTCAAAATAACTCAACACACAGCCATAAATGTCTAAACCGCTGACAACAAAAGTGAGTACATCCCTAATGAAATTGTACAAATTGGGCCCAAAGAATCAATATTTTGTGTGACCACCATTATTTTCCAGCACTGCATGGAGTTCACCAGAGCTTCACAGGTTGCCACTGGAGTCCTCTTCCACTGCTCCATGACGACATCACAGAGCTGGTGGATGTTCGAGAACTTGCGCTCCTCCACCTTCCATTTGAGGATGCCCCACAGATGCTCAATAGGGTTTATAGGGTGCACTCAACTTCTTTGGTTGACCATGGCGAGGCCTGTTCTGAGTGAAACCTGTCCTCTTAAACCGCTGTATGGCTCTTGTCCTCATCAACATGGGGACAAGGTGCTTTGGGGTGGGGGGCCGCAGGAGGGGCTCCATCCCCAAAGCACCCCCCATGTTGACGCGGCCTGGTACGGCTCAGGAGGGGGCGGGGCGCTCACCCGTCCCCACTCCGTTTCCTGGGCTGCGGGCTGCGTGCTCGGATAAGGGTCTGGTATGGAATTTGGGGGACCCCCATGCCATTTTTTCAGCGTAGGGTTCCCCTTTAAATCCATACCAAGGGATGGGGCTATCAAGGTCTTAATCTCGCCGATGGAGGCGGCGACATTGGCTTCCTTCGCTAATCCCGTCTACCTGGAGTCACGTTCAAAATTAACGAACTTTACTCCGTGTGTGGGCAAGTCCATTCATTTCAAAAGTCTGGTCGTCATCTCGTCACCAAACAACCCCCTCCCACCACCGAACTGCCAATAAAGCTGGTTAAATCTTTCCAGTCACCTACAGACAGGGATAAGGGTATATCACTAATATACTACAGCTTACAGGATAAAAATATATGCACTAAAACGACTTCAATGCTGGCATGGGAAAAAGACATGGGGAAAGAATTCTCCATCACACAATGGGAAAAATCTATCAGACTGACGCACTCTTCCACTAAGAGCACTAATCTAGGGGAAATGCAACAGAAACTACTACTCAGATGGTACCTGACACCCCATAGATTAGCAAAAATGTTTCCTGGCGCTGCCTCTGCTTGTTGGAGGGGCTGCGGGAACACCGGTACACTGATCCACATTCTATGGACCTGCCCTCGCTTACAATCAACATGGAAATGGGTGCAGGGACTAATCTCGGACATTGTTAAAACTCCACAGAGGTTATCTCCGGAGATGGCAATATTATCTCTGGAGATAAACTCCATCCCAATACAGTATAGAATCGTCACTTCCCATATTCTACTGGATACCAGATTAACTATATTGAGACACTGGAAATCTGACAGCACCCCAACATCCATAGAAATAATCCAACTCATAAATACAAATAGCTCCTTCGAGATAATGCATGCTTCCACCATGGGGAAATACACAACAGTACAGGAACTATGGGTTCCCTGGAACGAAAGGTATGATAAATGATTATTATGTGACTCCTGAGACCAACTATACTACAACATCAAGCGTCTTGACTATACTATTGTTTTATACCCCCTTTTTCTTTTTCCCCCTTTTCTTTTCTTCTCCCCTCCCTTATCCCTATCTCTCCCCTTATTATTTCAATCTTCTAACTCTCCATCCACAGCTTCATTACAAGTTAAGCTCATGATGTTATGACATGGGTACTCCCGCCAAGCCTAATGACTAATGTTGGCAAATTGTTAAACTAAAAATAGCAAGATTTAATGTCTCATGATTTTGCTGCAAATGCGTTTTGTGTGTGGGGCGTGACGGGGGCCTCCAACCTCTCGACACAGTGTGTTCCCATTTAGGGGTGTCGGGGGGAGGTGTGGGGTCCCGCCTAGCTCTACATAGGGATGCTGTATTCAACAGGACCTATCCTGATAAGGAAAGTTATCAGATAACTAAGTAATAAGTAAAGTATGAAAGGATGTTATCTATATTCTGTTTTTTGTTTTTTTACTCTGTGTATTGTTAATGCACTGTGTTGCATTCTGACGTTATTCTTTTCTACCTCTGTATTTTTTACTTGAAAACTCAATAAAAATGTATTGCTTAACCACTTTCAGACCGGACCAATTTGCAGCCAAAGGACCAGGCCCCTTTTTGCGATTCGGCACTGCGTCGCTTTAACTGACAATTGCGCGGTCGTGCGACGTGGCTCCCAAACAAAATTGATGTCCTTTTTTTCCCACAAATAGAGCTTTCTTTTGGTGGTATTTGATCGCCCCTGCGGTTTTTATTTTTTGCGCTATAAACAAAAATAGAGCGACAATTTTGAAAAAAATGCATTATTTTTTATTTTTTGCTATAATAAATATCCCCAAAAAATATATAAAAAAACATTTTTTTTCCTCAGTTTAGGGCGATACGTATTCTTCTACATATTTTTGGTAAAAAAAATCTCAATAAGCGATTATTGATCGGTTTGCGCAGAAGTTATAGCGTTTACAAGATAGGGGATAGTTTTATAGCATTTTTATTAATAATTTTTTTTTTTATTAGTAATGGCGGAGATCTACGATTTTTTTTGTGACTGCGACATTATGGCGGACGCATCGGACATTTTTGACACATTTTTGGGACCATTGTCATTTTTACAGCAATTAATGCATTTAAATGCATTGATTTCTGTATAAATGACACTGGCAGTGAAGGGGTTAACCACAAGGGGGCAGTGTAAGAGTTAAGTATGCCTAGGGGTGTGTTTTTTTACTGTGGGGGGGCATGGCTGTCAGCTAGTGAATGCTGATCTCTGCTCCAATCACAGGGAGCAGAGATCGGCGTCACTAGTTGCTAGGCAGAACGGGGAGATGCTGTTTATCTCGGCATCTCCCCGTTCAGCCGCCCCGTGAGACGATCGCGGGGGTCCCCACGGCGATCGAGTCCGCGGGGACCGCGATCGGACTCACGGGGGTCCCGACCGGCGCGGGAGCGCGCCGCTCCCGGCGCGCTCCCGATGGCACGGACAGGCTAAAGGAGGGACTTATATATATGCCCTCCTGCCTGTACGTGCCATTCTGTCGACGTATATCGTCGTGCGCCGGTCGGCAAGTGGTTAAAAAAAAAAGAAGTGGGAGGCACATATACAAACTGTTGTAATTCCTACACCGTTCACCTGATTTGGATGTAAATACCCTCAAATTAAATCTAAAAGTCTGCAGTTAAACCAAAAAAAAGTCTGGTCGTGTGTGGGTGTGTGTGGGCAAGTCCGCTTGTTTGGAAAGTCCGGCGGACCTCCGCTGGAAAGTCCGGCAGATTTTTCCCTGGACTAAGTCCGCCAGATAGTCTGATCGTGTGTACGCGGCATTACAAGTCACATGACACCGGGGAGGGAACATGGCTAAATCTGGACATTTTCACTTAGGGGTGTACTCACTTTTGTTGCCAGTGGTTTAGACATTAATGGCTGTGTGTTGAGTTATTTTGAAGGGACAGGGCTGTACACTCACTACTTTACATTGTAGTAAAGTGTAATTTCTTCAGTGTTGTCACATGAAAAGATATAATAAAATATTTACAAAAATGTGAGGGGTGTACTCACTTTTGTGAGATACAGTACATATACACACACTGTACTGTCAAAAGTATTGGGGTGCCTGCCTTTACATGCACATGAACTTTAATGGCATCCCAGTCTTAGTCCTAGGGTTCAATATTGAGCTATAACAGCTTCAACTCTTCTGGGAAGGCTGTCCACAAGGTTTAGGAGTGTGTCTATGGGAATGTTTGACCATTCTTCCAGAAGCGCATTTGTGAGGTCAGGCACTGATGTGGACGAGAAGGCCTGGCTCGCAGTCTCTGCTCTAATTCATCCCAAAGGTATTCTATCAGGTTGAGTTCAGGACTCAGAAACTTTGTGGGAACAGTTTGGGGATGGCCCTTTCCTGTTCCAACATGACTGCGCATCGGTGCACAAAGCAAGATCCATAAAGACGTGGATGAGTGAGTTTGGGTGGAGGAACTTGACTGGCCTGCACAGGGTCTTGACGTCAACCAGAACACCTTTGGGATGAATCAGATTGGGACTGCGAGCCAGGCCTTTATCGTCCACATCAGTGCCTGACCTCACAATTGCGCCTCTGGAAGAATGGTCAAACATTCCCATAGACACACTCCTAAACCTTGTGAACAGCCTTCCCAGAAGAGTTAAAGCTGCTATAGCTGCAAAGGGTGGGCCAACTCAATATTGAACCCTACAGTGCATGTAAAGGCAGGTGTCTCAATACTTTTGGTAATATAGTGTATCTCTATATTTAATACAGCAACACAAATATAGAAGATTTATAAAAGATACAACGCTTATTAAAAAAAGTTCATCCAGATAGAGTCCACAATTCCTAGGGAGCACCCAGAGTGTGTAAAGTATCACCCAGAAGTAAATCTGCAGGTGAAATGACAATCCTCCACCAACACCACAGCAAACTGGGCCTGTTACCCTCATGCCGCGTACTTTCCGGCAGACTAGGTCCGACGGTCTTCCCAACGGACTTTTGGCAGAAGTCCGATGGACTTTACGAACTAATGGACTTGCACACACACGAACGGACTAAGTCCGTTCGAAAGTCCATTCGTTTTGAACGTGATGACGTAAACGTGACTAAAAAAGGAAGTTCAATAGCCAGTAGCCAATAGCTGCCCTTGCGTCGTATTTGGTCCGTCGGACCAGCGCACAGACGAACGGTTTTCCCGATTTAAGTCCATCAGACTTGATTCCGTCGGATAGATTTGAAACATGTTCTATTTCTAAGTCTCCTCCTATTCCTTCTAGGTCTACTCCTATTAGGCCTATTAACAAGGGTAAGGGCATTTGCCCTACCTTAATATGGCGGACCAGGAGCTCAGAGATGGGCGTGTTTAAGGTGTATTGTATTCATATTAGACGGTGAGTCAGCACACCGCCTATGCCCCAGGAAGAAGTAGTTCTTTGACGAAACGGCGTAGGGTGAGCGGCGTGCTGACGTTACCTCCATTCCCCGTCCATTCAGGAAGCGACGGGTATCGATAGAGAGAGCTGGCCGGCTCGCTTGTTTTCACATGCCTACATGTTACATCTAAAATGTAAGTGCAATATGTACCAGTATTTAAATTTTTAAAAGGTAATACAGTATTACGCTATGGATATCTGTCTTTTCTCTGCATAAACGATTATTGGTGAGACTAAAGAGGACCGTGGCAGGATATATATGTTTACTTTGAGAGTGCCACTTGGAGCATCCGGGATAGAGACCCTGGCAGGGTGATAAGCCACAGGCCTTTCTGATCTCCTTGACAAAGAGATCAGACCAGCTGGTAAGCTGCAGTGTTTTTATTGGTTGAGGATCCTTTTCTCCTTCTTGCCTGGTGTATTCCATCACTTTTCTGAGGGTGTTGAGTGCAACGTCACCATTGAAGCATAACAACAGATCTCTACCATTCATTGTGGACTTTGTGCATGCTAATCTTTTAGTATATATGTTGTTTTTTTGTTTGCCTTTATGATGTCACTTCACTGAATTTAGGTTTTCAGTCACTCTTATTTATATAAGAATTTTTTTTATATTTAATTTTTTTATTTTCACTATGTTGATTGGTCGGAAGGTTATGGATTGAATTCAGTTTACGTCAATCCAATTCTGATCACGATCAGTATCACTTTCATATTTGATCTGGTTTTTACAAACCACAAAATGGCACCAGTGTCCTCTTGGCTGTATTGTGTGTGGAACGAATTATGAGGCCTGGAGCGCAATAAGGGAAGGGCGGTCCCCTCTAGCCCTTACCCCATATATATGTGCGGCAATGGCCATTAGCCATGCCCCTGATGACGTTTGATATGACGAAACCCATTGGGTGGAGCCTGGACAAGTGACGTTGCTGCACAAGTGAACCGTGGCCATCTTGTTGGTTTGAAACTATCAGGGAATTGTACTTGACATGCTTGATTGTTACTGCTAATGTGTGAGTATATTGGCTATGTTTTAATAAATACATGAGTGCTTTTACACTATGAGGCAGTCTTTGTTCTCATTTTAGCACATCTATATGGGAATCTAACCTGTGGAGAGACCTTCTCAGAGGGGACAACAG
The DNA here is from genome assembly GCA_028564925.1 of Lithobates sylvaticus. Lineage (NCBI taxonomy): Eukaryota > Metazoa > Chordata > Amphibia > Anura > Ranidae > Lithobates > Lithobates sylvaticus. The sequence continues at coordinate 86,828,038 of CM053031.1, forward strand.
GATTTGAGCCTTAACTATTTGTGCAGTCTATGGTGAACAGGAGCAAGCCTGATGGGTGTTTGATCGCTGTCATACCATCTATAATCTAGTGGTCTAGGGTAAAAGGGCCCGGTCTGCTGTGGTGTTGATGGAGGATTTTCATTTGACCTGCAGATTTACTTCTGTTACACACTCTGGGTGCTCCCTAAGAGTTTGCTTTGAATGCATCCCCATTAAGCATGAAAAACAATAAGCCCACAACCCTTGTCTGAGTTTGACACTAACTGAAAAGGAAATTGACAATTAAGTACACAATACTAAACTAAAGGGCATCATCAAACAACAGAGCAATCTGTCATTAAAAGCTGCAGAAGGGCGAAGATCAAACACACACAAACCTACGTCAATGTTCCTGCTTTGTTTTACAAGGGCGGGTTCTGTACTATAACCAGTGTAACTTGATTTGCAAAATTATTTTGGTAGATGAAAATGACAGAGGAGCAAACCTTTGTGAGTGTTACACAAGTGTGTAAATATACAGGGACATAACATGATGATGCTGGAAACAAAGAGCTATGATGTGTCATATATAGTTAGAAGGCTGTGGTATTATATTTAGGGTTATCGAATTGTAGACTTTTGATCTAATATGTAAAAATGTAATATATGTGAGACATGCTGAGAAGCTAAAATTACATCAAAGCAAAAGTGGACAAAGTGGATCACTTAAAAAAGACATCAACCATCAGAATACTTTACCAGTATCAATGGTCTTACACAGTTACATAGTTATTTAGGTTGAAAAAAGACACAAGTCCATCTAGTTCAACCAATAAAAAAAAAAAAAAAATCTTACAATCCCATATAAACAATCCTATACCCACAGCTGATCCAGCGGAAGGTGGAAAATCCCAGCAAAGCATGATCCAACTTGCTCCAGCAGGGGAAAAAATTCCTTCCTGATCCCCCGAGGGACACCATTTTTACCAATCTAATGCCGCGTACACACGGTCGGAATTCTCGTCGGAAAAAGCTCTGATGGTTTTCCCGTCGGAATTCCGACAGAATTTCGCTCAAACTGTCTTGCATACACACGGTCACACCAAATTCCGACGGTCTGTAACACAGCGGCATAAAACGCGTTCGACAGCACTATAGAAGGGAAGTTTAATGCTTCCGAGCATGCGTCAAATTGTTTCCGAGCATGCGTCAGAATTTTACGTGTCGGAATTGCATACACACGATCGGAAAATCCGATAGAAAGGTTTTCCGTCGGAAAAATTGAGAACAGGTTCTCAATTCAAAGTCCGTCGGAAATTCTGACAGAAAAAGACCGATGGGCATACACACGGTCGGAAAATCCGTTGACAAGCTCTTATCGGACTGTTTCCATCGGAAATTCCGACCGTGTGTACGCCGCATTATAAACCAACCTTTCTCAGTCAGGCTTCCCAGACACTGCTGCTCAGCAACTGCAGGCAAGTTGTTCTACCATGAAGAAAATTCAATACTGGTCCTAATATAGATCTGTGAATTCACTGTTTTGTCAGAGTCCATCCAAGTTTTATTCTGTGTAGAACCTGATGAAGGGGGAGTGGAATTGTCCCTGAAACACTTTGGTTGCTGGACCATGACGAGAATTCAATACTGCTTCTAATATAGTTCTGTGAAGTCACTGTTTCTCAAAGTCCATTCAAGTTTTATTCTGTGTAGATCACATGTGTCAAACACAAGCCCCATGGGATGAATCTGGGCCACCAGGCCACTTCATGTGGCCCTCACACCCAGGGCTTTCTTTCAGCTGAAACCTTAGGCTCTTTCCCTCCACTCCCCCCATCACCACTTTCACTTGTAAACATAAAAGCCTTCTGTGTTTACAAGGACAGCTTTCCTCTAGGCAGCTCTCACAGATTCCTGCCTGCCCTGCATTCATTTTGGGGACAAGAAAGACGCAGGTGTAGTGTGGGATGGGGCATCATGTGATAAACTGCACTGCGATCTTCATCTATGCCGAGGTGCATAGATGACGACCAATGATCTCCCTGCAAATGAGAGGGAGAGGCAGAGCCACCTACACTGCCAGGAGGTCCTAGAGCCGGGCCAGGTAGGTGAGATGCAAGGAAGCTTTTGGGGCAGGAGAAATGTGTGCAGAGGTGACAACCTGTTACCTCTGCCTGTCAGGAAGGGCATGCCAGCACCCAAGATGGCTGCCAAAGAAGATAACCTGTTACCTCTGCCTGTCAGGAAGGGCATACCAGCACCCAAGATGGCTGCCGAAGAAGACAACCTGTTACCTCTACCCCTGTCAGAATGCCATTGTTGCGCACACAGCCTGTGGCAGCTTTTGGCACCCAAACAGGCTATTTAAACTCAGCCAGTTTCCAGACTCAGTGCTGTCTGCTCTACAGCGTTCCCATTGCCTTGTATCTGATATGTGTTCCTGTTAACCGACCCGGTTAACCCGTTCTGCCTGCTCCCTCTGCTACCTTGCTGCCAGCCCATCACCGATCTGGCCTGTATTTTGACTACGCTTCTGCCTTTGCATCTGCTCCTGACGTGCCCTCCAGTGTATGACCCGGCCTGCCTGTACCTGCCTTCTCTTCTGCTTGAAGAATCCTACTGAACTACCATCCCTCCTGCAGCTGTCCCGGCTTCACTGTCTGCGATCCACCTGGCACTGGTGCGACTCTGCACTCCTGCGCCTCCTGTCTGCTCTACCAGGGGGCCAAGAGTCAGAGGTGTAAGAGAGGCCATCCTCGGCATATCAGGCTCTCCCGTCAGGTACGTGACATCCTGGTAATTACTGCCCTTTAACATCCTCCCACTGTTAGTGCATTGTTTGATGTGGGGGATGTGGTTGAGTTCCTGCACCTATTCTCTAAGAAAAGAAGCCCTGGATAAATTTATATAGTCTTACAACTACAACCGGCCCTTTGAGGGCAACCATAATTCAGATGTGATTGAGTTTGACACTTCTGGTGTAGACCCTGATTTAGAAGTGGTGTTGTCCGCAAAACGTGTTGGCTGTTATATATGTCTTTTTTTTTAACCTACAATTAAAATTGTCTTGTCTTGTATTGCCTTTTATACGATTTCTGTATTTCTATAGTTTGAGCTCCTGTTTGTAGCCCATCAAGGGAAACCTTACTGTGTAGAAGCCACCTCACTAGAGCAATTGAGTTTGTTTGATGCTTTCCTTCATCTGACTGCACTTGCGAGTTTACAGTTCCCAGCACCTCTTTCAGTATGTTGTATGACGCGTTTCAATGCTTCCGCATTTTCATCAGATCCAGAACTTGAGGATACGCTCGCCCCCGCTCAGCAAACCCAGCTTTTTTGTTCTTTATGTTGTTCTGGAGGCCTGCTCTTCACCTGACAACTTCTGTCCAGACCACTGGTTCCTAGTAATGTACTGACTATGTGACTCGTTCTTGATTTGGACATTGTTTGTCTTAAGATTGATGATAATTGGGAGGGTTCCAGGGGACCCCATCAAAATTTTGCTGTAGGGACCCATGATCTGTAGTTAGGCCTTTAGTACCATGACATATGGAAGCATGACACCTGTAAATCTAATATGTTATATGGAAATGTGTAACCTGTACAATATGTGTAATATGTCACATGTAGAGATGCCACCTGCCCTAAGAAAAAGTTAAAATAGCCGTCATGAGTATGGTCTGTTGTGAGTGCAGCCTTAAAAGAGGTATGCAGAAATATGCAAAATCAAAATAATGGTGACCATAAATGCTTTGATTTTGTTATCTGATCGATATGTACAGTTCATGCGGAAAGTATTCACAGCGCTTAACTTTTTTCCACATTTTGTTAGGTTACAGCCTTATTCCAAAATGGATTAAATTCATTATTTTCCTCAAAATTCCACAAACAATACCCTATAATGACAATGTGAAAGAGGTTTGTTTGAAATCTTTGCAAATTTATTATAAATAAAAAGCAAAAAAAAAACACGCCATATTCACAGCCTTTGCCATGTCACTCAATATTGAGCTCATCCTGTTTCTACTGATCATCCTTGAGATGTTTCTACAACTTAATTGGAGTCCACCTGTGGTACATTCAGTTGATTGGACATGATTTGGAAAGGCACACACCTATCGGTATAAGGTCCCACAGGTAACAGTGCATGTCAGAGCATTATATGTTTGAGATTTACACTGCCACTTTTTGCATTTGCACTTTACTCCATTACATTTCTAGCACCCATTCTTGAGTTCACAGCGCAGCACCACAATTATCCAACTACAAGAGATTGTTCTCTATTATCACAGTTTGCATCAAGTCATTTTTTTTACTGGTTCTAGTCATCTTTTTTATGCATTCAGTGTACCATCAGGCTAGGTTTACATCTATGTGTTTGGCTGCGGATGCAGGAATTGCAGCAATAACCACCTGAAGGGAAAATGCGTTGTTCTTAGGAGACACTCAGGGATGCCATTCATTCTGAACGACACCCCCATGCATCTCAGCCTGCAGCGCATTTTTGAAAAGGTGCATGCACCTTTATTTGTGGAAACACAGGCGCAGCAGCCACCTGCGCAAATGCAGGCTGCAAAAACACTAAGGCGTGAACCTACCGTCAGGGACGGTGCTTATTTAATGTAATTGTACGTCAGTCAGCTTCAGTTTGACTTTCTTCCTGTTTAGGCAGCCAGCCACAATCGCTGAGCACATTCCGCTCAGATTTTCATAGCTCAGTCTAAAAATAACCAGCGTTTGCATGCACCTAAAGCCAGAACCACTCTCAAGGTCAAGGCTATGACTGCTGCTAAAGTCTCACTTCCTGTATAACTCACTCAGCCATTCACTAGCCCTGCACGGTTTTATGGACCCCCATAGGGGCTTACTTTACAATTGGCCTGTTTATTGGCAATGTGTTTTACAACCCAGTATAGACTTCTGGTACAACCCAGTATAGACTGCTGGTTGTGTAGGTAAAGATTTTAGCATAAATTCAAATAGCGTCTGTGGATGTATATATAGCATCAATACATATTGATTCATTTTAAAATGATATACTTTTACTTTGTGGCATATATTATTGATGTGGAGGTTAATTTATGATGCTTTTGTAGCCGACAGTGGACTATAGTTACAGTGCCTCGAAAAAGTATTCATACCCCTTGAAATTTTCCAAATTTTTTACATGTTACAACTAAAAACATAAATGTATTGGGATTTTATGTGATAGACCAACACAAAGTGGCACAGAATTGTGAAGTGGAAGGAAAATTATAAATGGTTTTCAAATTTTTTTACAAATAAATATGTGAAAAGTACGGCCTGCATTTGTATTCAGCCCCTCTGAGACAATACTTTGTAGAACCACCTTTCACTGCAAATACAGCTGCAAGTCTTTTTGGGGATGTCTCTACCAGCTTTGCACATCTATAGAGTGACATTTTTGCCCATTCTTCTTTGCAAAATAGCTCAAGCTCTGTCAGATTGGATGGAGAGCGTCTGTGAACAGCAATCAAGTCTTGCCACAGATTCTCACTTGGATTTAGGCCTGGACTTTGCCTGGGCCATTCTAACACATGACTATGCTTTGATCTAAACCATTCCATTGTAGCTCTGGCTGTATGTGTAGGGTCATTGTCCTGATGGAAGTTGAACCTCCGCCTCAGTCTCAAGTCTTTCGCAGACTCTAACAGATTTTCTTTTAAGATTGCCCTGTATTTGGCTCCATCCATCTTCCCATCAACTCTGACCAGCTTCTCTATTCAGGGATAGCCCATCCATTAGGGGCGCCTGGGTGCCGCCCCCTATCCTCGCCACCCCCTATATGCAGTGGATAGCTTCATGCATAGCCCTTTGGGGTTACCGGGCATATGAATTAGAGCCATAGGCGTGTTGCACCCACCTAGGTGTGTTGCAACAGTGAATGAAAATTCACTGTTGCAACACTGATCCTTCTCCCGGTGAATCAAGAAGCAGCCAAAACATCAGGCAATTCTATTGGATGCCTAGCGCTGGGAGGAGGAGAGAGGAGACACAGCGGAAACTGCTCCAGGAGAGAACACCGGTCACAAAGCAGCTTTCCCCAAGCCCGCCACGCTCTCACCACCCACATCCAAGGTAAGGACAGCAGGTGGTGGTGGGGGGTTGTGTTAGTGCCACGGGGGGGGTATTGCCACTCCACCAGTGGCCCAGGGGGGGGGGGGGGTGTTTGCCGCCCACCCAAAAAAAAACTCCACCATCCGCTACTGTCCCTGCTGAAGAAAAACATCCCCACAACATGATGTTGCCACCACCATATTTCACGTTGGGGATGGTGTGTTTAGGGTAATGTGCAGTGTTAGTTTTCCGCCACACACAGCGTTTTGCTTTTAGGCCAAAAAGTTCAATTCTGACCAGAGCACCTTCTTTCACATGTTTTCTATGTGCCCCACATCACTGCTAACACTTTAAATTTTGAGTTGGAGCACATATATAATAATGGACAGATTGTGGGTAGGTATGCCTGAAGGGAGCCCACCACTCCTTAAAAGCACTGCGCTGCCTTTGTGCTATTTTTGGGTGACAAGTTTGTCTCTGTGCCTTTAACCACTTCCCATCCAGCTACATACTTTCGGTGGTTATACCGGGATGATGCCTACGGCTGCAGGCATCACCTTGGTATTGTTTTTTATAGCATTCGGCTCTCTTGTAATAGCAATCGGAGTGGCTAACTAGCCGATCGATTGCTGTTACAAGCAGTGGGTGGGGATGTTCTGTTCTTCTTTGGATTTTCTTCTTTGGATTTTCTACCTCATGTTATCCTTCCATGTACATGTTGTATACCTCTGTACCTTTTGTGAGTATGCATTTTATTGGTTGCTTTTCATTTTAATAAACAGCTTTTTTACTCGGGTAATGCACCAGGGGTTTGCACCTTCCCTTTCTTGTTTTTGTAGTTCCACACTGGATACCACCATCCAAGGAGGGCTACATCCACTGGACATTGGACTGTGTATGTGATCTGAATCTTGTTTGGCCATCTCTCTGATGAGGACCAATGAGCGCTGGTGAGTCATAATACAGAATTCTTACTTTCTGAGCATATTCCCCGAAATGTATAGGGCCCTAAATGTGAGTATCACTCAGAGGAGTGTTCAGCCCCCTCCAGCCACAGTGTATTTCAACCACCCATAGACTTTTATTGGCACAAAGGCAGGGGGGCTGAATGCTGCAACAAACTACAAAACAAGGCTAACATTGCCAGGTGCCAAAGAGAGGGATCATCAGAGGACCCCTTGAAAATGTGTGGCCCTATGATCTGTAACACACCTGGTCACTGGAATTTACATTTTACGAACACATCACAATATTTGGTCATTTATACAAATATGGGGGGGTTATTTACGAAAGGAAAATCCACTTTTCACTACAAGCACTGAAAGTGCACTTGGAGGTGCAGTCGCTGTAAATCTGAAATGAGGGGAAGCACTACTGATTTTATCATCCAATCGTGCAAGCTAAAATGCTGTTTATTATTTTCCTTGCATGTCCCCCTCGGCTGCACTTCCAAGCGCACTTTCAGTGCAATTTCAAGTGCACTTTGCACTTGTAGTTTGCACTTGTAGTGCAAAGTGGATTTGCCTTTTGTAAATAACCCCCATGGTCTAGTAAAAAGCTGATAGATTGGTTTAGATTTTTTAAAACTGCATGACAAATAAAAAAGCAATGTTGATTCGGGGGGTTGTTTTACTTTATTTTGCATTTTGTAGATCAAGGATTAAAAGTATATTATTTTTATATTTATTTTAGGTAGGAAGTTTCGAAGCTGTAAGTACCATACATGTAGTTAATATGTAATATTCGGTTAAAATAAAGAAAGTATCTTTCTTGACATCATCCACCTTTGGTTTCCTGAAAAAGAGAAAAGAAAAATAATATAGTATATATTTAATAAATATTTTACATTGTTGTGGTAATATATTCCTGATTATATGAATTTGTTGGGGATCAGTCGATATTCCTCTGTAATCTCACCATTTCTGTATGCATAAATAAAATAACTCTCTAAAGCAAGCATTTCCAACGACCAGGAAATAGTTTGGCTCTTGGCCATTGGATATACTGTGCACCCTTCAGGTAGATACACTGCCCGTTCTATGACATTTAATTCCACCCTTGGATATGCAACAGTAACAAAAATAAATCTTTTATTGTGGAAATATTACAATAATATTGATCAATAGATCAAATTTAGGAATAGTAAACTTTTTAAAACAATATATTGAATACATTGTAGTATATTTTCAATGGTTACAATACTCACTTTAATTCTAATGTTTCACATGGCCATGCTGCTTATGCTGCTCATGATGTCCATTAGGGTCATCAGGTCCATGGGGGGGAGGGTGACCTTTTTGGTCATGAGGTCCATGGGAACCTCCACCGTGGTGAGGAGGAGCTTGGCCTTTGTGTTTTGGATCAGAATGTGGAGGGCCACCTGGTGGATGATGAGGATCCCCTAAAATACAACACTGTTATGAATACCACCAAATGCCATCTTTGATATCACTACACTTTGCCCTTGGTGTGCATGAAGGGGTGAATTGTAGTAGGATGTGTGAGATTGGACTTAAAGTGTGCCATCTATTTTCAATGTAAAGAATTTAAATATAGACATCATTTAATAATTAGTTTAAAAAAAAAAACTGCTGCCCAGTCAAAAATGAAAAAGCAGAAGTGCATACAGGAGGCACAGCCGCATAAAAAGAGACAAGTGCACACACAAGACTATATCACCCCCTTGTTGACCTGGTCCCACCAGTTTCTTGGATGTCAAACCAGTATCCAAGGGACATGTTTGGATGACACATTAACCCCTTGTAAAGCCCCCTCCCCATCTGTCCTCCAAAGTGAGTCTTCTACCAGGTTAAATGCAGTGTTAATTTTTACATCAAATTTTGATTTACTTATAGTCTTTTGACTAAAATGCCATTTACCCTAATACTCGAGTATAAGCCGAGTTTTTCAGCACATTTTTTTGTGCTGAAAATTCCTCCCTCTGCTTATACTTGAGTCAAGCACTTTTCTGCAGCAGAGAATAAAATTTCCCAAACCGATTTTGGGGCCCCGTATCTCGGGGCCACTTGGTGCTAGGAACCCCAAATTTGGTGTGCAAACCCAGTGGAACTAGCACTATAACATAGATGTAGTTCCTAGCACCAAGTGGTCCCGAGATATGGGGCCCCAAAGTCGGTTCGGGAAATGTTATTCTCTGCTGCAGAAAAGTGCTTAACATTTTCCGAACCGACTTTGGGGCCCCATATCTCGGGGCCACTTAGTGCTAGGAACTCCATCTTTGGATATGTTATAGTGCTAGTTCCACTGGGTTTGCACACCAAATTTTTTATAGCACTAAGTGGCCCTGAGATATGGGGCCACAAAGTCGGCTAATGGTGTCCATCTGCAGCAATGTCATTTTGGGACCCTTTGGGTTCAGAGGCTGCAGCTAGGGGGCATCTAGGAACCCTTAACTATCGAGTTTGAAGTTCGGGGGACCTATGGCTGCAAATGGGCACAGTGAGGCTGCAAATGGGCATTGTTGACTGTCTTTTCCACTTACAGTAGCTGCGCATTTCTCACCCTAGGCTTATACTCGATTCAATACGTTTTCCCATTTTTTTGTGGTAAAATTAGGGGCCTCGGCTTATATTCGGATCGGCTTATTATCGAGTATATATGGTAGTTTTGGTCGTATTTTAGTCTTTTGACTAAAATGGCAATTAAGTTTTAGTTATATTTTAGTCATCTGAGTTGTTTTAGTCGACTGAAATCCCCAGTACATTTTAGTTGACTAAAATCTGATGAGTTTAGCTCAATCTTAATGCATTATTTCTTTATATACTCCTGGAGTAAAAATGTAATAAGATGTTTATTATTTATGGTATTAAGGTTTAAACATGCACTACAGACAAAGATTTAGCTGTTGTCATTAGGGATGAGCCGAACACCCCCCGGTTCGGTTCGCAGCAGAACATGCGAACAGGCAAAAAATGTGTTCGAACACGCGAACACCGTTAAAGTCTATGGGACACGAACGTGAAAAATCAAAAGTGCTAATTTTAAGGGTTAATATGCAAGTTATTGTCATAAAAAGTGTTTGCAGACCTGGGTCCTGCCCCAGGGGACATGTATCAATGCAAAAAAAGTTTTAAAAATGGAAGTTTTTTCAGGAGCAGTGATTTTAATAATGCATAAAGTGAAACAATAAAAGTAAAATATTCCTTTAAATTTCATACCTGAGGGTGTCTATAGTATGCCTGTAAAGTGGCGCATTTTTCCCGTGTTTAGAACAGTCCCTGCATTTTGTACAAAATTAAATTTGTAAAGAAAAAAGTAATTTAAAACTACTCGCGGCTATAATGAATTGTCGGGTCCCGGCAATACAGATAAAAGTCATTGAAAAAAACGGCATGGGATCCCCCCCCCCCCAGTCCATTACCAGGCCCTTTGGGTCTGGTATGAATATTAAGGGTAACCCAGAACTAAAATTAAAAAAAAAAATTGCGTGGGGGTCCACCAAATTCCATACCTAGCCCTTCAGGTCTGGTATGGATTTTAAGGGGAACGCCTTGCCAAAATAAAAAAAAAATGGCATGGGGTCCCCCCAAAAATCCATACCAGACCCTTATCTGCGCATGCAACCTGGCAGGCCGCAGGAAAAGAGAGAGCGAGAGAGCACCCCCCCTTCTGAACTGTACCAGGTCACATGCCCTCAACATGGGGAGGGTGCTTTGGGGTAGCCCCCCAAAGCACCTTGTTGGGGACAAGGGCCTCATCCCCACAACCCTTGTCCGGTGGTTGTGAGGGTTTGTGGGCAGGGGGCTTATCGAAATCTGGAAGCCCCCTTTAACAAAGGGACCCCCAGATCCCAGCCCCCCCTGTTTGAAATGGTAACGGGTACATTGTACCTGTACCATTTCACAAAAAAAAGTGTCAAAAAAGTGACATTTTCTTTATAAGTGAGGGTGGGGCCACACAGTGACGTACCCGGGTGACCCCACCCACCTCTGACGCACGGGGACTTCCCAATGGCTTCCCTGTGGCGTTAGAGGGGGTGGGCCACCCGGGTATGTAAATGATTTGCCCCGCCACCCTCTGACGCCACAAGGTTTTACTTTGCATAAAAATTTAGCTTTTTATGATGGAATAAATAAATAAAAAAATTTCATGCTGCTTACAATTATCCTGAAATTTTGCTTTAATCCTTTCCTGGAGCATCACTTAAAGTGATCAAAAAGTGTATTTTTTTTTAAATAACAAACATGTTATACGTACCTGCTTTGTTCAATAGAATTGCACAGAATGGCCCCAATCCTCCTCTTCTTGGGTTGCCCTGCTCCTGGGTTCTCCTCTTCTCGGTATGCCACCATAGGAAGCCACTTCCTATTGTGACACTACTGCAGACTCGACCCTGAGCAATGCTGCCTGCGTCCATAGACACAAACAGAGTGGCTTGGCCCCGCCCCCCAGCTCCCTCGTCACAGGATATAACTGACAGCAGTGGGAACCAATGGCTTCCACTCCCTCAGCATAGCCTTTGAGAGTGGGGAGAGCCGCTACAGATGGGCATAATGCTGGATCGAGTGAGGGCTTAGGTAAGTATAAAGGTGGGTGAGGAGGCAATTATAATACCTAAACATTTTTTTACATTAGGGAATACATCAAAGCAGTAGTAAAGTCCACTTGTTTATTTATACCTACAGGTAAGCCTTTAATAAGGCTCATCTGTAGGTACAGTAAATATCTCCTAAACATTCTCCATAGAAGATACAGTGCTTACTTTAGTAGCAGCTGGTGACGTCACGGGCGCACTGCACTCTGCACACTACATGGCAGCATGACGTCCATTGAGAGAGCTGTGCAGTGGCCATGTGCATGCGTGAGAGTGATGTCATCACGGCTCACCCATTCAAACCAACCCTGAAGGAAGACCAGGTGAAGATAGAAGTCCTGTCAGTGGTGGCTTCGTTTTAAGGTAAGTCTTTCACAATGTCCTAGCAGGCAATGCATGTTAGCACTTATGCTCTTAACATACAGAGGGAAGTTTTTATTTATTTTTTGCGGTTTACTACTGCTTTACAGTGAAAAAATATTTAGGCTCTAGAACCACTATAAACTGAACAGTGTACTTATTTTTCCTTGTTTTAAAACTGAACAATTTCGTTTTTGTTCTTGTCTTTCAACAGCATCAAAATTGTGCGTTTAGTTCTGGCTTTCCGTAAAATTTAGGCTGTACTCTGCCTCTTTGAAGAACCTATCATCACATAAACAATATTCCTGTCTGGCTGTGCAGCAAGTGATACAGACACTTTTTGAAGGTTAGAATCGCAGCAATAGATGCTATGAATGGGGCGTGTTTCAGCTATAACATGTCTGTGCACACGTGTGAAGGGTTAACAGCTCAGTTGACCTGCCGTAGTAATGTCACTCTGCTTAGATAGTTTTCCCGCAAGCTGGGGAATCATTGTTCGAGGTGAAGCTGAGAACGTGTGCGTAACCGTGCCCATTTACGAAACATAACCTAAGATGATGCCCAGGCTGTATTTGTGAAGGGAAGCCCTTATAGAGGGACACAACACCAGCACTAGTGTCAATAATAGCATACTAATAATAATAATAATAAAAGCAAACAAAGTTTTTATGCCACTAAGATATAAGAAGAAATGCAGCAAAAAGCAACTTTAATTTGAAATCTTCAATGTAGCTTTATATTCATCGGTGTACAAAATATATTTTTCTCAGTGTACACTGTTCCCTATTGCTTGCATTTTCTATTTTTAAATATGAAATATGAAACATTCTATTGGTGAATATAGCACTTACCTGGAGGTGGTTGATCCATGACTGATTTGCTGCAGAAATAAATAAATACCTTGAAAAAATGTATACTAGTCAAACATATTTTTATGTCTAAATTCATATAACATTTTACAGTCTTTATATATTATATATATATATATATATATATATATATATATCTATTATATATATATATATATATTATACTGACTCCCATATAGGATATACATTCAGTGCAAATTATGTTGAACAAAAAAATATAATATTTTGCATCCAGGATAGTGCTGTACATTATATATTTGAAAAGCATTCTCACTAATAATGACCAACAACAATGTATTCTGCCAAATTAATTTGAAGTTTTTTTGTTTTTAATCACAGTTTTCCATTTTTTTTTTTTTTTTTTTTTTACTATAAAGGTTTATTGTAAAATTGCAAATAAACAGGTTATGTATAATCCATTTTTTTGGTTTTCTATATAATGCTCATTCCATATCATATTAAGAACAGATCTCTGTGAGGAATCCTTCTTGATTTCAGCGGGGGCGGTATCAAGTAGAGTATGAAAAGAAATTAATACAACTTTTAATCATTTGTTTTTAATTATTAACCTTTTTATTCCTTCCAACAGAAGCTGTTCTTTTCACTTCTCACCCCAGAACATGGAATAGGTTAGAAAAGTTGGAGGTGGTCCAAGATAATGGGATAGCATTTTTTGTACATTATGTAAAATATGTTTAATGTGATTAGCAAGTGTTGTGCCGCGTACACACGATCGGACTTTTCGACGAACTAGGTCCGGACCGGAATCCGTCGGACAATTTGATCGTGTGTGGGCTCCAGCGGACTTTTCTTTCCCAAAAGTCAGACGGACCTAGAAATAAAACATGTTTCAAATCTTTTTGACGGACTCGAGTCCGGTCGAAAAATCGGGTCGTCTGTGTGCTAGTCCGACGGAAGAAAACCGACGCTAGGGCAGCTATTGGCTACTGGCTATGAACTTCCTTATTCTAGTCCGGTCGTACGTCATCACGTTCAAATCCGTCGGACTTTTGGAGTGATCGTGTGTGGGTAAGTCCGTTAGTTTGAAAGTCCGGCGGACCTCCGCTGCAAAATCCGTCAGATAGTCCGCAGGACCAAGTCCGTCGAAAAGTCTGCTCGTGTGTCCGCGGCATTAGTCACATGAAAGTATACACTTTGAATAGTTTAACCATGAAAAGAGATGTATGTTATGCAGTTGCTGTACCATGAGGTGCTTTTATGTTTAAATGTGCATAGGCTAAAATGTAGCTGTTAATTGACAGTAGCTGACTACTGACCATTGCAATGCTTTTAAAAATGTACAGAATGCTGCATTTTTTTGCAACGGATTATACTGCAAATGCACTGCAATTGCACGTGAACGCACCGCAAACGCATGTAAACGCAACTTAGTAAAAAAAATAAAAAAGTATACATTTCCAAAAAATGTACTGCAAATACAAGTAAACTCACTAAAAACTCACTGCAAATGCATGTCAATGCACATGCAGAAACAAAATGTAAATGTAGGGATTGAGGAGTAAACGAGTTCTAAATGAACACATAAAAAAGTGAATGCAGTTCAATTATTTTGATGCTACCATTGTTTATTAAGCAGTAAACAATGTATTTTAAAACTGTAAGGTTTGTGCTATCAGTTATTGTGCATTTATTACCTTATTTATTATGAATTTCTGTTTGTTTTATATTATTTAATCTCATCTCTGAGCAAAACATAACTTTTTTTTATTTTTATTGGCAGTAATTAGTTGGTTTAGGTTCACATCTACACTATCTTGTCAAAAGTATTGGGACACCTGCCTTAACACGCACATGAACTTGGCATCTCAGTCTTTGGGCCCTTTCACACAGGCTGTCCGATCAGGACAGTACATTTTGGATCCATAGACTTCAATGGAAGTGCATGAAAAATGCATATGCATGCATTTTTTGTGTGTTTGTGGTAGGGTTTTATGTTTAACAACCAGTGCACAGATGTAAAGCCAGCCCTAGGGGGGGACAGGGAAAGGAAGGTATATGTGGCGAGCAGCAGGCTGGAGAGGGGCTACAAATAAATGCATTTATAGCTCAAGCCCATAAATTAAAACAAACTTATATGGTGAAAAGAACGAGACACTTACCTCTTACTGGAACAGAGAGGGAGAAAATGTTATGTTTGTGAAGGATAGTTGTCGTCACTTATAAATAGAGACAGTTATACATGTGAGAGCCAGTCACAAGCAAAAATAACAAATCAAACCACTGGTTTCTATTTATTAGGAATAAGTTTGACAAGTCTTCTTATTGTTCTCGTTCCAAAAATATTAACTGTATTATATGACTCATCGCTACAAAGAAAACTTTTATAACTTTAAAGTCACATGGATGGCACTCCCAGATGAAAATGTAAAGAGAGAAAAAGCAACAATTGTGGACAGTGGTGAAGAAACCCGGCCCTGTGCAGCTTATAAATAGAGACCCACTGCGTGTAACACATCAAAAGTTGTTGATGCCCATTTGTGAGTGCCCCCTGCTCATTTATTCAACCTGCCTACCCTTTTGTGTCCCATTCCATGAAACTGTTTGCTTTGGGAATGGGCCAGCTACAAATACTGCAGCTGCTGACTTTTGATAATCGGACACTTACCTGTCCCAGGGTCCAGCGATGCTCCGCTCGTCCCCCGATCCGCTCAGCGGTGCCGGCATTGCAATTGTGGGCACTCGGCTGTGGCTATACAGCCGGGCACCCACTGCGCATGCGCGAGCGGCGCCGCGTGCCGTGATTGGCCGCGCAGTCATCTCGGACCTGTCACATGTCCCAGATGACTGACAGGAGGGAGCCCTTCCTGCGCCGAGGGGAAGTGATGTCATCAGCCCAGGCACCGAAGGTGGCAGACTACGAGGGACCCCCTAGCAACAGGCATTTAGAGGCGAGTGAATTTTTTTTTTTAAATTATTTCTTTTTACATTTTTTTAGGAATTTTAAGCATTTTTTGGGGGGGGGGGGAAACACCACTTTAAAGCGGAGTTCCAACTACAAACTATATAAATATATATTTTTAGACCTTTTACAAGCATTTAAAAAGGTGTTTTAACGTCTTCTGTTTTATTTCTCCCCCGATGTCCGGTTTCATCTGTTTAAAAAACTTTGATCCTGGTTATCTGTTCCTTCTCATTTTGCTTGTGGGCATGTGAAACCCACAAGCATCCTGTTCCGGGATACGGTGCTGCTGCTGGACCAGCATGCACCGCCCCATTCTCGCGCATTCGCAGTAATGCGCCGTAGCGGCGCTGTAAAGTATGCCCGTTGCCATAACAACGGAAGTGCTGGTATTATTTGTTATTTAATATGAGAACACATTTATATGCTATACAGTGGTACCTTGGATTACGAGCATAATTTTGTTCCAGAAGAATGCTTGTAATCCAAAGCACTCGTATATCAATGCGAGTTTCCCCTTAAGAAATAATGGAAATTTAGATAATCCGTTCCAGTGGCACTGCTAGTGTATGCAGTACCGCATGTAACTAGAGGTATTGGGGGCCGGAGACATTCGGAAACACTCAGAGAGCACTCGGAGCCAATTGGATGCACTCGGACAGGCTCGGAGACACTCGGGAACTGATTGTTTCTGAGCGCCCCCGCACCTCTAGCCAAATGCAGTACTGCACACCCCAGAGGCTTGAATCCTGCTCGTTTTGCGAGACAACGCTTACAAACCAAGTCAGGATTTAAAAAAAAAAATTGCTCATATTGCAAAATGCTCGTAAACCGCGTTACTCGCTATCCGAGGTATTACTGTATATTCTTTTAGTCCTTGTTATATTGCTATTATCCACTAGGGGGACCTATATACATTATTTTTTGTAAATGGGCTGTATATTTATCAGTTATCAAGTGGCCATTTGAGACGTTTTTATATTATAACATTATTATTTTTGTTTTTACAATTTTTATTGCTGCGAATTCAGTGTTGAATAAGCATGTTTTCATCTATTAATTCCATCCGGTTGAGTGGAGTGCAGTGATAAACTTCCGGTTTGTTTCGATTGATGTCCGGAGATGTTATGGTTGTGTTCCTGCTTCCGGTGTTCGGAATGCACTGTCGATAGACAGACATCTCCTGCCTTCAATTTCCGGTCCAATTATGTAAAAGGGTGTGCTTTTGTCAGTGGGCCGCGCCTCTGACGATGTCCTATTGAATGAAAAAGCGTTAGGCGGGTCCCTGAATTCGCAAGCGCACTATGAGCCGCGGCATTTGATTATTTACTGCTCGTTTTATGCGTTTTTGCTGTACGTGGAATTTTAATAAAGCCTTTTCTATGCCTTACGGGAATCGGTATGTATTGCTTCATTTCATTTTGTTGACACTGTATGAGTAATTGTTTCTATTGGAGTCCTGTGTGGAGATTGCTATTTGTGGCAAGTTCTTTCAGTCCTGGTGAATTTCATTATCTAGCCATTCACCCGCCGTTGGAAGCCAGTTCCTGTGGGATTCTGGTTGATGCCTGTTTTTTTCATTCCTCTGGTAGAAAATGATAAAACCATATATTGTAGGTCCCTTTGTAAATTTTGAAGCCTGTACTGTAAGTCAACTGGTTGATATGCATAATCTCCCCATTTTCACTCCAGTTTACTTTGTCCCAGTTATCATAAATCACGAGATCGAATGTAAACACCTTTTGGGGAAAAGTGCAATAATTATAAAAAAAATAAAACAGGTGGGTATATACAGTATATTAGTACAAAAACATTTGCAAAAATGTCTTAGGTATGTTTTTTTTTTAGAGCAGAAAACAAAAAAACATGGGTAAAGTCCTTGGAGTTTATTTTTGATAAGTGCAGAAGAGTTTTTTGGAGATTTATGTGAAGTCAATGCTTTTGTGTTTCAGATTTCTGGAAAATAAAGCACTGAAGAAATATCACAGAAATATGAGGGTCGTTGAATGTATTTAGCATATATTTATACCATGAATTGCAAAGAGCTTTTTTTTGACTATTTTCAATTGTTCTTGTAAATTCACTTTCCACCTGTCAAAGATAAAATTTTAGATATCAATATGCAAGTAACACTATTTTTTTTTTTTTTTTTTTTTTTAATTCTTTATTTATTTCAAAATTTCAAGTACACACATACAAAATACTATTTTACATTTTCACTTCCCACCCCTCCCACCTTTCCCACCACCCCCCTCCCCCGCCTCTACCCCGCAACCTCTTCCCCGAAACCTCTGTTTATTTCTATCCATCCAATTGTTTTGTCGCAAGTGTAACTTTACTGTCTAGTTATCTCCTCAAAATATCTCCATGTCTCTTTAAAATCATCCCAACTGGCCCATTTATCTCCCCCCTTACTCGGTTTATCCTCATCTTCCCCCCACCATTCTACACTCTCTCTTCTTTGCTGAGTGTTGACTCGCAAGAACCATTCCCAAATTTGCGGACTATCCGCTTCCATCCACTTTTTGGGGATTAAGTTCTTTGCCTCATTTAATAGAGTGGGGATTATTGAGTTTCTGTACTGCCTCATGGGCACATCTGTCCCATGGAACAGTACCACCCATGGGTCTTCAGGGACGTCTTTTTGTGTTATAATTTTAATCAATGCGAGGATATGTTTCCAGTACCTTTTTATCGCCGGACACTCCCACCATATGTGTGACATCGTGCCTATACCACCGCATTTTCTCCAACATGTAGGGGATTTCTCTCTTTGTATTTTACTCATTTTTACCGGGGTCAAATACCACCCCATAAGGCACTTATAATTGACTTCTGTGGTCTGACTATTCGCTGCAGTCCCGTGTATTAGCTTTAAAATCCTATCACATCTGTTAATAGTGCAGGGAATCCCCAACTCCTCCTCCCATCGTTTGACACCCGGAGGGACACCCTCGCTTCCCTCCTGTATTAATATTTTATATATCCGTGACATATTATTTCTAGTGGAAGGATTCATACACATTTTCTCCATCGTGGTGAGGTTGTCACCGCCTCGAATTGGCTGTGACAATCCCCCCACAAAGTATTTCAGCTGGATATACCTCCAAGCGTCAACCGACATTAACTCCTCCTTCTTACTCAATTCGTGAAAAGTGCTTAATTACCTCTATTTGTGATATCCCTTAAACGTGCGTCTTCTTTTTTAATCCAATTACCCCAAAGTTTACTCCTCCCTGGTTCAAAAAATACATTGTTTTTTAAATTGATCAAGGGGGAGTTATATTCCCATTTTTTTTTTCCTGTGAAGCCAATCCCAAACTTTCAAAGTAACTCGTGTAATTTCGTGTGTTTCTACTGGTATTTCCCTAAATTTTGGTGGATTCCATATTACGTGACCCCAATTTCTATTACTAAGTGCATTTTCTAGATTCACCCATCTCTTTCTTACTCCCTCTTTTGTCCATTCAGTGATTCTTGACAGTGATATTGCGTTAAAATATTGTTCAAAATCTGGTAGAGCGAGACCTCCCTGCTTTTTCGGCCTAGATAAGATTTCTGCTGCAATACGTGGCTTTTTTTTAGACCATATAAATTTTGAGATAATCCCTTTTAAAATTCGGAAAAATGCTTTTGGGATGGATATTGGAAGCATTTGGAACTTATAATTTATTTTTGGGGCTATGATCATTTTAACCGCATTAATTCTCCCCATCCATGACAGTGGGCTGTAACTCATCTTTTTTGTTTCCTTATTAATCTCATCTAGAAGTGGTAGATAGTTTATCAAGTATATCTTCCTTAACGTTCCAGATAATTTTACTCCCAGATATGTTATATTTTCTTTCCAT
This sequence comes from Lithobates sylvaticus, assembly GCA_028564925.1. Taxonomy (NCBI): domain Eukaryota; kingdom Metazoa; phylum Chordata; class Amphibia; order Anura; family Ranidae; genus Lithobates; species Lithobates sylvaticus. Next base: position 86,847,649 of record CM053031.1, read on the forward strand.
GGAAACTGAAATTCTTTTGCTAGGCGGGCTACTTCTACTTGGTTAATATTAATATTGAGAATTTCCGATTTAGACGGATTGATTTTAAAATTAGAGACAGATCTATATACCTTCAGTACTTTCAGCAAGTTGGGTATGGATATTCGAGGGTTGGACAGAAAAAATAAAATATCATCCGCGAAAGCCGCGTACTTATGTGTCTCCTCTCCTACCTCAATCCCCCTTATATCCGGTGAGTTACGTATGGTTGATAGCAATGGTTCCAGGGCAAGTACAAAAAGGAGGGGGGACAAAGGACAGCCCTGACGTGTTCCGTTCTTCATGAGGAAAGGAAGTGAGAGTAGTCTGTTAACCCTAACCCTCGCCCGTGGTTGCTCGTATAATATCTTTATCCAGTCTATCATTCTTGGTCCCATCCCCATTGCTTCCAACGTTGAGAACATATGTCCCCAGTCTATCCTGTCGAACGCCTTCTCAGCGTCTATCGACAGGAAAAGACTGGGGACACTGCCCCTCCTAGCCGCCTGCATGAGGAGTAGAGCCCTAATCCCATTGTCCCGCCCCTCCCGTCCTGGGACAAATCCTGCCTGGTCTGGAAATATCAGTGCTGGCATCCTGCTCTTTATTCTGTTGGCTAGGACCTTCGCGAATAGCTTGGTATCCGTATTCAAAAGGGCGATCGGACGATAGCTCGAACAAAGCGTTTTGTCCTTTCCCTCCTTCAAGATCAGTGTTATTGAGGCCATTAAGGCCTCTTTGCCCATTCCCCTTTCTCCTCCCAAGGAGTTCCAATACCGGCAAAGCCTAGGTACCAGAATATCTCGGTATTTTTTAAAGTAAGCTAGAGAGAATCCGTCTGGGCCCGGGCTCTTGCCGGCAGAGGAACTCCTCAGGGCTTCATGGATTTCTAACTCCGTGATGGGTTCCTCCATATTGCTTCTATCCTCTGAGGTCAATGAAGGGATATAACTGTTCCTTATAAAGTTCTTACACTCTTCTCTTTCGGCTTGTAGTATAGGCTCGCTAGATTTTATATCGTATATGGTTTTATAATAGGCTCTAAACTCCTCTGCTATATCTTTAGTCTGATTTACCATTAAACCCGTTTTGTTTTGAATTTTATCGATATAGTTGAGTTCCCTCTTTTTTTTTAGTACTCTTGCTAAATGTTTACTGCTTTTATTTCCCCACAGGTGTCTTTCTCTATCTATTTTATGGAACCATTTCCTTGCTTCTTGATCTATTTCAGTTTTTAGTTCTTCTCTTTTATTTAACAACCTGTGGTAGGTATCTGCTTTCCTAGCTGTATCGTCCCTGTGTTCCTGTTCCAACTCTCGAATTTCTCTCCCCAACTTCGCCCGGTGCGCCCTTTTCTCTCTTTTTTTGCCCGCCCCGATGGAAATGAGAATTCCCCTGATGTAGGCCTTGTGGGCTTCCCAGAGGGTGTTTAATGATGTCTCCCCTGTGTCATTTATTTCAAAAAAGGTTATGATTTCCCTACGTATGATATCTTCCGTGGTGGGGTCGGCCAGCAAGCTGTCATTCAGGCGCCAGGAAGGCACACGTATGTGCGTTCCAGGGAGTGTGATTATCATTGATACTGGGGCATGGTCCGATAAGGACATTATTTCAATCTTAGATTCAACCACCTGGCTTAGGAATTTGTGCTCAACCAAGAAATAGTCTAGGCGAGAGTGCGTTCCGTGTACCGGGGAGAAAAAAGTGAAATCCTTTACTTTGGGGTGCTGCACTCTCCAAACGTCTATAAGTTGGCTTTGTCTAAGTTTAAGTTTTATTTTCTTTAATTGACGTTGGCTCTGGCTTCCTGATTTTGATGTGGTGTCCATCTTAGGATCCCAACCAAAATTTAGGTCCCCTGCAATGATCACTTCTCCTGTCTGAAAGCTTGCTAGGCGGCCCAGCACCTGGGAAAGAAATCTGGTTGGACTTTTATTTGGACTATAGATATTTACTAACGTTAGTATGTTCTCTCCTATTTTCCCTTTTATGAATAAAAACCTCCCCTCAGGATCTAGGAGCCTTTCCAAGATGTCAAACTTGATTTTTTTAGCAAAACCAATTCCACCCCCTTCGCACCCCTTGTGGGGGAGTCTCCCTGGAACCACATTGGGAATTCATGAGAGGCTAATCTTAGCCCACTGTCTAGAGTCACATGGGTTTCCTGCAAAAATACAACATCACCCTGATATGATTTCAATTCATTAAATATCTTATATCTTTTGATCTGGGAGTTTAAACCTTTGACATTATACGACAAAAACTTCAATTTACAATCTACCATGTTTCAAACAGAGGCGTTGTGCGGTTATCAAACCGTAATATCCAATATTTAAGTATTTGTGGTTGCGAGGCAGAGACGTGTACCCCCCCCCCCCCCCCCCCCTTGCCCTCCCCCCACCCCTCCCCCCACCCTCCCCACCCCTATCCCTACCCCACCCCCCTCCCCTCCCCCCTATCCCCTGGTCGATCACGACCTTATGTGTACAGCGAGGCATCTCTTAGAGAGACCTCCTGTCCACTACACCTCTAGGGTGGAGCTCTGTATCCGACGGACAGCGGCAGAGTCTGCCCCCTCCCCCCCCCAAAGGGGGGGGGGGCAGACCACGGCCCCACACGTCCCCAAGCGTCCCCAGCCCCCCCCCCCCCCCCCCACCTCCTCACTCAATATTTCCCGCAGAGAGGAAAAAAAGGGAAAAAAAAAAAAAAAAAAAAAAAGTTTTAATTGGAAGGTCCCACCGGGGTTTATTTTAATAGTCCCGGGTGTCCAGGGGTATTTTGGGGATCGGGATGTCCAATTCCTGGCAAAAATTTGGCAGATCCTCTAAAAATTTCATGCGGATTGTTCTCCCCGATTTTATGACCGTCAGGGCTGTCGGAAATCCCCAACTGTATTTTATGTTTAATGACCGTAGACTTTCTAAAAGTGGTCGCAATTGTCTTCTCCTTGCCAGGGTCCCAGCGGATAAGTCCGAAAAGACCTGAAGCTCGGTTGTTTCAAATTTTAAGGGTGGATTCCCTCTGAGTTTACCCCAGATTCGTGCTTTTTCCTCATATAGGTGGAACCTAATGAGAACATCTCTAGGTACATCCTCTCTTATCCCAGGGGGTTTCCTTATGCGATGTACTCGGTCTATTTTTAAGTCAACTTCATCGGTCATGTCTAATATCGGTTTAAAAATACTTTTCATTTTAGAGTGGAGATCTTCCCCCCTTTGCTCCGGGAGGGATCTTATCCTCAAATTTTGTCTTCTGTTTTGGTCTTCCATACTCTCCATTTTATACCTCATGTCTCTTTGACAGATTTGCATTTTATCCAGCTGCTTCCTGATCTCCACATTTTCTTTTGCTTGTTCTGTTGAAAGTTCCTCTATTTTCTCGACTCTTTTTAATAGGAATCCCATATCCATTCTGATATTTGTGATTTCCGTTTTAATGGAGTTTTCCAATTTAGCGAACATTTCTGCCATCTCGGTTTTTGTTGGTATTTGTGTAATGTCGCTTTGCAGGAGGCTAGCCCCGCCGTCCCCAGCTCTTTCCAGCTCTTCTTCTGGTCTTGCTACTCCAGCCTGCTCCGCTCTTTGTTTTCCTAGCTCTTTCTTCTTCTCCTTAGCCCCCTGTTTCTTCTCCTTCTCCATCTCAGGGCTTTTTAAACTAATATCTTTCAGATATTTTTGTATAGAGCTGGTGTTTAGACTTTCTCTGGGGGTTTTTGGCTCTGTTACTTTTTGAGATCTTCCCTTCATTTTTAGGCTGTGTAGCCTGTGGTATTAGCCATTGCACCTGGAAACTCAGACTTTGAATTCAGTGACAGATCATGGGATGTTCTCCTTTTTGAGGTTAGGACCTTACATCGGGTGGTTACCTTGATCTATGTTCCAAAAAAAAAAAAGGGAAGGGTATAATCATCTCAGGGTCACGCCAGTCCCCCAATGGAGACCGAGTATGTGAAAGAGCAGAGTAAGAGGGAGGCCTCCCAAAAATATGACCAGCAAGAAAAATATGTAAAACGTCCGTTCTACTATGAACCCTGTGTATCTGATTTATTCCTGAAATGTTCACGTCCCCCGGAGTTGTATAGAAACAAAGAGATCAATTCCTTTCAAAAAAAACTTTAAGTCCCAAAATATGTGACACTATGGGGTATTATCCCATTTCTTTCACGGACTAATTTTCTGAATTATGTTCACGTGGGTTTAGGTTGAACCTGAGGTAGTGCTGTGGTATTATGGTGTATATAGACCGGTCTGACTATGTATCAGTGTTCTCTTATATTGTATATCACTATTTCTTTTCTAATGTTCTGCCTCCCGCTTCCAACTCCAGTGCTACTTCAGTATTTTAGGTATTTTAGGTGGTAACAATCCTTGTGGTTTTAAACTCGTCCCGCCGGTATTTAATAATTTCTTTAACTCAAATAATCTTGCCGTCCCCTCCTTATGGAATAATCCGGCTTCCAATAATTTTGTTCAATCCCAGCTCCCCTCGCTCTCCAGGAAATTTCAGCCTCACCAATGTTCATTGGGCTATTTTAAACTGGCTCCCCTCCCCTGCAGTAAATGACCCTTTTAAGATGCTGTCCTTGTGGTTCCAGCCTTATCCAGCAATCATATGCATTTGTACATGTGCTTAAGTGCCTCTGGGTATTTAGAGAGCTTCAAAGTAATGTCTATTTTCTAAAGCAGTAATAAAATAGAAGCCATATGACATACCTGAGAGAGGGATGCTCATCAACAACAAATCCCTTCCCAGTCTTCTGTGTATTCAGCTGGTGGGTTAGCGGCTGTCCGCTATGGGTGTAGATTTCCACTGAAATGGGGGACACCCGAAGACCGCTGCTGGGGCAGGTGGAGCAGTTATAAGTCCGTGTATCCGGAGGTTTTGTTGGGGAGCCTATGCGGGGTCTCGTTCTCAGGGGCAAACCTACGCTGCCCCGGGGTCTGGAGCCGTTCGGCTGGTACTAACCGGACCTTCCTGTGTCCCGGGAGCTTCCTCATTTCCTCTCCATAGTCCCGTTCGCTCTGCGGGAGCTAGTATTTCCGGCCCGGTCCTTCTGAGGAGGTAGGCTGTGTGGGAAGGGAGAGGGCTGGCGGGGACGCAATAGGGGTCTTCTCCGGAGGGCTTTAGGCAGAAGCAGAAGCCGGGCGGACTCTCACTTCCATCCGGCTCGTCACAGAGCGTTCCTTCCCCCGGCACTCCATGCGGCCTGTACCTCCGCCGTCGCCAGGCTCCTCCCCCTACGTCGGCGTCTCACGTCGACATGGCGTTTTGGCAAGTAACACTATTTACTAAACTTTAGTGATATACTGTATATCTGCTATGGGCAAATTAAAACATCCTATAGCAACCAATAAGATTTCAAGTTATGTTTCACATTAAGAATCACTTATGACTATTTGATATGGGTAATTGTACTTTGCAAATATTAAAGGATAAGTTCACCTTTTGGAACATGTTACATTTTCCACCCATATTTAGGGTGGAACATGTACCATGTTCCTGCAGCTGCAGCCATTACCCCTCTCTCTTTAACTACCCTTTACACAATCTCTAAGAAAAAGTACCACCGAAAAACTCCAATGTGTTCCTCCAGCCGGTTCAAATCCCTGCTAGTAAGGGCTCGTCAAGCGCAGGGTAAGTCCACAACAAAATGGAGCAGGTCCACACACTGTTAATACCACAGTCATTAGGATTATCAAATGGCTTCAGCTTGATTTCCACCATGAGAGAACACCCCTATAACACATTTTGACCTTGTAAGGGCTTAATGATAGAGGCTAGATGCACAAGTAGTGGCGGCCCATCCATTAGGGGCGCCCGGGCACCGCCCCCTCTCTCCTGGCCACCCCTATATGCTTAATGGATAGATTCATGCAAAGCATAATTCTATTCATGGCCAGACACCTAAATTACAGTGGCGGGGGGTGTTTTTTTGAAGCACATGATTAGAGCAATATGATCTAATAGACTTCAAAATAGGGTGGACTTGGAGCGCAGAGCATTGCGCTTGGAGCCCACCCAGGTGTGTTAGAAAAGCAAATAAATATTAGATTTTCTAACACTAAACCGCCTCTCCGCCAATCAGAAAGCATGGGTCTGATACCCGTCGCCTGACCCGCTGCCTGTCCCACAGCTCATGGTCGTCACCCGCTGCTTGACCCACCACCAAGATGGGGTAAGTGCCAGTTAGACAGCGGCAGTGCCGGTCAGTTTGTTTGCCCCCCCAAAAAAAAATTCTAAGCACCAGCCGCCACTGTTCACAAGAATATATAGTATTTAGGCCTCTACAATTAAGCCCTTACAGGGGTGAAATCTGTTAGAGGGGTGTCCTCCCGTGGGCGGCGATCAAGCTGGAGCCCTTTGATAGCCTTAACATTCATCACTGGTGCTTTATCCTCTAGTGATTTATATACTAGTGCTTAAAATAGACCTATGGCCTCCCACAAAATATAGCATGTAAGCATGTAATTATAATTTCATCAGCACTTACAGTTTTCTCTTAGTCCCCCTGCAAATTCCCTCAAATGCCTGTTTTACTTGCTAGTGAAGTCCACCCAATGAAGCTTCCTGTTATCGTGGTGCAACAATGCTGCACTGCTCTTGCAGTCAGAGCAGAGTTGTCACTCACATGTAAAAAATGTAAAGCATGCCTTTATATGGAAAAAAGTTCATTGATCCTTGTTTTAAAGTGGTAGTACACTGCAAAAAATAAAAATAAAATGGCACGTGCAGTTTAAGTCATAATGTGCTAGTATGCATCTTTCCGGGTTTGCGGACTTCGGTGATATGAATGCCGTGCCATGAATGCCATGAATGCCGTGCCTTCAGAGAGCATGCGCCGGTGACGTCACCGGCTGCATATAGAGTAAATATCTCCTAAATGGTGCACGTTGAGGAGGTATTTACTGTACCTATAGGTAAACTTCATACATGTGAGTTCATTCCAACTTAATGACCTAATTTTTCAAGCAAAATGTATAAACTATATTACTAAACATATACTCCTTTTTTAGGGCTATAGGGCTGGCTTATCTCTTCAGCATTGAAAAATGCTGAACCATCTAAAATGACAAACTTTAGTGTCTGAATTCAGCTCCAACTCAACTTGATTTTAAGGTCTGATTCAATCTCAGATTCAATCCCAGATGAGCAGCAATTATTGCAAAAGTGCTCCAGTGTAAACATTTTTACATGCAACACACAACAAATATATGTAGTAATGACCTATAGAAAAATATAACAAAGCATAATGTTTGGAATATATCCAAAACAAAACTGGTATTTTGTTGATACCAAAAATATGCATAGCCAAGCCTACTGTGACATAAAAAAGGCTTGTTGGTCTTATATGTAATAACTACTGGGTAAAATAAGGCTTATATAACCACTTCCCCTCCACACATAGTCATATGACAGTGGCAGGAACCCTTTGTCCCTCCGGGCCGCTGTCAAATGACGTCTTTTACTTTCCGAGCCTCTAGGGGGGTGTGCGCACCCCCGCCGCGTCACTAGGTACCCGATGCGCATGCCCGGCGGCCGCAATGTCCGTCAGGCACCCACGATTGCCCGTGAACACAGCAGGAACGTGGATCTGTGTGTGTAAACACACAGATCTGCCAGTCACATTTACACAGTAATCAGTGCATTTTTATAGCACCGATCGCTGTATAAATGTGAATGGTCCCAAAATAGTGTCAAAAGTGTCCGAAGTGCCCGCCGCAATTTTGCAGTCATGATAAAAATCGCAGATCGCCGCCGTTACTAGTTAAAAATAAATAAATAACAAAAATGCCATAAATGTATCCCCTATTTTGTAGACACTATAACTTTTGTGCAAACCAATCAATATACGCTTATTGGGATTTTTATTTTACCAAAAATATGTGGAAGAATTTATATCGGCCTAAACTGAGGAAAAAATATATATATTTAATGGGATATTTATTATTATAAAATATTGTGTTTTTTTTTTCAAAATTGTCGCTCTTTTTTTGTTTATAGCGCAAAAAATAAAAACCGCAGAGGTGATCAAATACCACCAAAAGAAAGCTCTATTTGTGGGGGGTACAGTGTTGCATGACCACGTAATTGTCATTCAAAGTGTAACAGCGCCGAAAGCTGAAAATTAGTCTGGGCAGGAAGGGGGTGAAAATGTCCTGTATTGAAGTGGATAAACAGCTAAACAGCAAACTGTCCAAACCTCCCATGCAATATCTTTTTTCTCATTAGTGGCTTCTTCATATCCTATTGGCACAAACAGGATTTTCTGCTGACAAATTTTATTCATTTTTGGATTATCAACTATCACATGAAGTTATTGTTTGGTACTCAGACAGCTGTGGGTGCTGCAGCAACTGAATACAATAGCCAGCTGGGGAGATATCTTCATCCAAACTGGTTAAGTGTCAATGGAGGAATCTATTGTACTTCTCTCATTTAGCCTGTGAACACATAAAAGACTATGGAAGTATGGTTAACATAACAAGTCTTAAGATGAGAAGTGTTTAAGGCCTACTTTCTATATATACCTTTTTTCACCATTTTTCGAAGCTTGGGATTCTTCGCCCCTACCTGGTATTGAGTCCGTGTCCGAGTTGCAATAAGTGCAATCCATTTTGACCCCTTTACCATTGTGTCTTTAATTTATAAAGTTTAAAGAAACTGTGTAGTGGTTTTCTACTTACATATTTTCTTTCTTTTCCTTTTCTTCCTCAACGCTTGTTTTACGAGGGGGTGCTGATAAGTACTGAGCCTTACCAAAAAAATTGAGCGAGGAAGCTGTAAATTGCAGGGTGTACTGGCCAATTTGTCTATATTCAAAAATCAACTACCTATGATTTTATCGTATCTTTCTTTATCAGGTCCAAAGTGAACATGGTATTACCTCCAGAAAAATTCAAAATCAAGTTCCTGTTTTTCCAAGGAAAAACCAATGATTTTTTTTTCCCAAAAATTGAGGGGTGTACTCACTTTTGTGAGATACTGTATATATACATTGTATGTACTTTTTTAAGCTTCAACATAGCATGGTCATGTGACAGAATGTGTTCTTATATTCCAATAACCTATTAATAATTGCAGAGACAGTGGATATCCATGGATATATGGAGGGTTCGTAACCCTGAAGTGCAGCAGTACTCATGCTGCTCGGCTACGCACTCCACACTCTCCAGGATAGATTTTATCCTGGGGAGTGTGGCAGCGACACCGAGGGTGGAAAAAATTGAGTATTGCCCAAGGGGGATATCAGATCATTCCCCAATAGTAATGACAATGAAAGTGGGGGAAAAAAGAGCACGGGGGGAGTGGAGGATAAATCCAGGGTGGCTGGATTTGATCAAAGAACCAGATGAGATCCTGCCTAAAATAAAGGAATTCTTAGTACTTAAAAAAGAATCAGCATCACCTAGTATAATATGGGACACAACAAAAGCATTTCTGAGAGGAGTTCTGATACAGCAAGTGGCCAAGTTTAATAAAAAATCCAGAGTAGTGGAGGAAGAAGCGCAGAGAGAAATGTTGGAAGCCGAAAACTATTTTATAATAGATCCATCAGTGGAGAATAAAAAAATCTGGCTCGATAGGCAAATGAACTATAAACTAGTTGTTATGGAAAAAGTTGAGACTAGAAGGCTCCTCCAACGGCAATCCGCCTTCGCAGAAGGTGAAAGTGTAGGAAGGATGTTAGCACAAATAGTAAAAATAAACTCCCCAACCTCTGTTGTTCAGGCTATTAGAACCGAGGGTGGAGAGATTATAACCAATCCCACAGGGATAGTCCAGACGTTTAGGAGTTTCTTTGAAAAATTATATACAGCACAGAAGGTCGGGATGGAGGGTGCAATGGAGGATTTTCTGCGGGAATTGGAGATTCCCTCAATGACCCAAGTGGAGAGAGAGGAATTGGAGGCTCCAGTGACTTTGGCAGAGCTTCAGCAGGCAGTAAATAGTATGGCAAATCAAAAATCACCGGGCCCTGATGGACTGCCTGTCGAGATATACAAAAATTATGGAGAGATCTTGCTCCCTGCACTGCTAAATACACTGGAGGAGGCCAATAAAGAAGGAAGGTGTCAGGGCTCCACTTGCGACGTACGGTCGAATCGGCGCGCGCGCATGCGCACACGCGCCGCTGATTCGTCCGGGCGTCGAAACGAGGGTACGCGCCGGCGTACTCCTCAGGCGCGCGCGCGTGCGCAGCGAGCGCGGGCACGTGCGTCGCGGGCGCACACGTGACGTGTTAGCGCTGTTTGGCGCCAGTTGGCCTTTAAAAGAATGACAGCTGCACATGTCAAGTGCTGTTCGTCTGCAGTTTGCCCCTTGTTTAACCTGCCTCTGTTGTGTACTCCTGTTTACCTGATCCGGCTTCCACTTGACTCTGCTGCCTTCTCCACTCCTGATTCCGGCCTGTTGACTCTGCTTTGGACTGATACCTGAACGCTGACCTCCTGCCTGTCTGACCTCTCCATTGCCTGTGCCCACTTACCTGCCTGCCAAAGTGTATCCAGACCCGGCCTGCCTGACGACCCCTCTGCCTGCTCCCTGCATGCTGCATACTTCCAGAGTTGCTGACGCCATCTCGGGGTCACCCTACATCCGGACCCTGCTCCGCTACCTGCCAGTCTCTGCTGCTTCAACATCCAGGAGATCGCTACTGACCAGCTACGTCTGCCACAGCATCCATTCCAGGCACTCCTACCCCGCTGTGCTCACGGGACCACTGTCTCCACTCCAGTGGGCCCTGAACCAGAGCCGTAAGAGAGGCCCTCTCCCAGCGAAGTCAGGCTCACTACTCAGGTACCTAACAGTACGAACAGCCATGACTGAGCCTGCGGGAGAAGCCTCTGCCATGAAGGAGTTCTGCTCACACCTGGCAGCCCTCACTCAGGCGGTGCAATCCCTGCAAGAAGGGTATACCAGACTGGAAGGTCGAGTGCAGCAACTTGCTGACTCCAATGTTGCGGCTCCTACATCTCCGCAGCCTTCTGCAACACCTGCTACTCCTCCTGCGGTGATGATGCTGCCTCCTGAACCCAGAGTACCTGTTCCCGATCGGTTCTCCGGAGATCGTTCCAAATTCCGTGTCTTCCGCAACGCCTGCCAGTTATACTTTGCTCTTCAACCCAGAACCTTCTCCCTAGAGGCCACCAAAGTGGGGTTCGTAATTTCTCTGCTGCAGGGCGAACCTCAGATTTGGGCTCATCGCCTGCTGGAGGGAAATAGCACGCTGACGCAGTCCCTCTCGTCTTTCCTGGAAGCCATGGCGCAACTCTATGAGGACCCCCAGCTAACCACCACAGCCGAGTCTGCTCTATCTGCGCTCCAACAAGGCCGCAGAACGGCCGAGGACTATGTGACAGACTTTAGACGATGGAGCGCAGACACCCAGTGGAATGACTCGGCTTTAAGGCATCAGTTCCGCATGGGCCTCTCCGAAGGCCTAAAGGATGAACTTGCCCGAGTGGGCACCCCAGACACTTTGGAGGGCCTGATAACTTTGAGCATACAAATTGACCGCCGGCTCCGGGAACGCAGAGTCGAGAGATCCGCTCAAGTCCACCGTCCGGCTTGGATGACCGCAAGGGCTCCATTACCGGCTGGCCGTTACATGCCCGCTCAGCCAATGGCCCCTGCCCATCCTCTTCCCGATGCCGGCGAGCCGATGCAGCTTGGTCTCATGCGACCCACTCTGTCTCTGGAGGAACGTGCCCGACGCCGACAACTAAATTTGTGCCTGTACTGCGGTGGGTCCGAACACTTTGTGAACAGTTGCCCGAGCAAGCTGCGTAAGTGCCTTTCGTCTGTGTCAATCAACTCTGCTCACTTACCAGGCCATGCCACCCACATCTCTCTACCCCTGTCTTTTCAGTTCCTGGGAAGGACGATTCACACCAACGCCATCCTTGATTCAGGAGCCTGCAGCTGTTTCATCGATACCACCTTTGCCAGCCGGCACGACATTCCTCTTCAGAGGAAGGCCCGCGGACTATCCGTCTTCCTGGCTGACGGTTCCCGCATTAAATCGGGCCAAGTTGTCCAGGAGACCCAACCTCTGTTCACTATCTCTTCTCTCCACCACCAGGAACTGTTAACCTTGGATGTAATCTCGTCCCCCCTGTTCCCAGTGATCCTGGGCATCCCCTGGTTGCAGGCACACGACCCGACCATCTGCTGGTCCACAGGGGAGGTCAAGTTCCAGTCACCCTACTGCCTGGAACATTGCTTACACGAAGCTCCGGCACAACCCGCTACGCTTCTTTGTCTGGACTCTGATACTGACCTGATCCAAGCGGTACCGGAACCATACCATGAATTCCTAGACGTCTTTAGTAAACGGGGAGCGGACACCCTACCCCCACACCGCACCTATGATTGTCCCATAGAACTTTTGCCGGGGGCCGAGATTCCGTTCGGGCGTATCTTCCCCCTTTCCGAGAAGGAACAAGAGGCCCTGAAGGCCTACATTTCGGAGAACCTAAAGAAGGGGTTTATACGTCACTCCACCTCACCCGCAGGGGCCGGCATATTCTTTGTAACCAAGAAAGACCAGTCACTCCGACCCTGTGTGGACTACCGGGAACTAAATAAAGTTACAATTAAAAACCGCTATCCCTTACCCTTAATACCGGAACTGTTTCAAAAACTAAGAGCGGCCACCATATTCTCCAAACTGGACTTAAGAGGGGCCTACAACCTGGTTCGCATCCGATCAGGTGATGAGTGGAAGACTGCATTTCGTACCCGTTTTGGGCATTACGAATACTTGGTTATGCCCTTCGGCCTTTGTAATGCCCCGGCTACTTTCCAGCACCTCATAAATGAGGTCTTCAGGGACTTTCTGGACATTTTTGTCATTGTATACTTGGATGACATCCTAATCTTCTCCAGAACGCTTGAGCAGCATCGGGGGCATGTGGGCCGAGTCTTACTCCGTCTTCGTCAGCACGGATTGTACGCGAAAGCAGAGAAGTGCACCTTCGAGCAGCAGAGCATCCAATTCTTGGGTCTTCAGATCTCCCCAGCAGGCATCGAGATGGACCCGCAAAAGGTAACAGCTGTACTGGACTGGCCGGCACCCTCTGACAAGAAGGGTGTGCAGCGTTTTGTCGGATTTGCTAATTTTTACAGAAAGTTCATCAAGGGGTTCTCGGCCATCATCTCACCAATCACACAGCTAACGAGGCAGAATGTACGGTTTCATTGGGGTCCAGAGGCCCAGGAGGCGTTTGTGAAACTCAAGGGGCGATTTACATCCGCTCCCATCCTCAGCCACCCTGACCCATCTCTCCCATACATCCTGGAAGTGGATGCCTCTGAGGTAGCAGTGGGGGCTGTGGTCTCCCAACGCCAGGGCAACAACGACCTAATGCACCCTGTGGGCTTCTTTTCCCGGAAACTTTCACCCGCAGAAAGGAACTACGATGTAGGTGACCGAGAACTGCTAGCCATAATACAGTCCACCCTGTATTAATATACACGGACCACAAGAATCTTGAGTACTTAAGGACGGCAAAACGTCTAAAACCACGACAAGCCCGCTGGGCCCTCTTCTTTTCACGGCCTGGATCTAAAAATGTGAAGCCAGATGCGCTCTCACGCATGTTCGACTGCCCTAAAGACTCCACACCTCCTGATACCATCCTCCCTGCAAGCAACTTCCTTCTACTACAACCGGATTTACTGTCCCAGATCAGGGAGGCCTCCCTGAACCCGCTCCTTCCCCCAGGACTTTCACTAAACCGTAGAGAAGGGCTTCTCTGGAAGGACAGCCAGGTGTTTGTTCCCGAACCCATCCGGGTTAAAGTATTGGCCCTCCTCCACGATCACCCACTAGCAGGACACTTTGGGGCCCGAAAGACTCTCGACTTGGTGCAGCGCACCTTCTGGTGGCCTGGTCTGAAGGAATTCTGTTCCAAGTATGTCAGTTCATGCCCAGTGTGCTCCCGAAGCAAGACTACTAGGGGCCGGGCCTGGGGCCTACTCAAGCCTCTCCCTGCACCTGACCGACCCTGGCGTATGATAACGATGGACTTTATAGTCGAGCTGCCCCCCTCTGAAGGTCACACGGCCATCTTTGTAGTCGTTGATCGACTCTCAAAGATGGCCCACTTCCTACCCCTAAGGGGAACCCCATCTGCAGCAGAGACGGCCCGTGTTTTTATCCGAGAAATCGTTAGGTTACACGGGGTCCCCAAGAATATAGTTTCGGACAGGGGAGTCCAGTTCACCTCGCGGTTTTGGAGGGCACTGTGTGATAGCCTAAAGATTGAGCTGGCCCTATCCTCAGCTTACCACCCTCAAACTAATGGGCAGACTGAGCGCACAAACCAGACCCTCGAACAATATATTAGGTGTTTCACTTCATTTGTGCAAGATGATTGGGTTTCTCTGCTGCCCTTAGCTGAATTCGCGTACAACAACGCCAGCCACTCGACCACGGGACAGTCCCCGTTTTTCACCAATTATGGGTTCCATTTAACATTTCTACCAGATTTTCTTACAGAGTCCTCAGTTCCAGCGGTCCAGGACACAGTGACCTTCCTAAGCCGCAACAACCAAATCCTCCAGGAAGCCATAACCAAGGCCCAGGCGGACAGTAAGAAGGCCTTTGATCAAAAGAGGAGGGGAGAGTTGAATCTGCAAATCGGGGATCAGGTATGGCTTTCCTCTTCTAATTTAAAGTTAACCTGTCCCTCTAAGAAGTTGGCACCCAGGTTCCTGGGCCCTTTTCTTGTAAAGAGGAGGATTAATGAGGTGTCCTATGAACTGTCCCTGCCTGACACCATGAAGATACATCCTGTGTTTCATGTCTCCCTATTGAAACCCTCGGTACCCGATCCCTTCCCCAATAGGGAGTCCGGGCCTCCCGAACCTGTCCTAGTGGATGGAAACGAGGAGTACGAGGTAGAAGTTGTTCTAGACTGTAGAAGGCGACAAGGGCAAAGACAGTTTCTGATTAAATGGAAGGGCTTCGGCCCAGAAAGCAATTCTTGGGAACCTGAGGACAATATACATGCTGGAAGACTAATTCGTGCTTTTTTCATTTCACACCCTGAGAAGGATGACCAACTGGGCACCCGGAGGTTGCCCCTTGTGGGGGGGCAATGTCAGGGCTCCACTTGCGACGTACGGTCGAATCGGCGCGCGCGCATGCGCACACGCGCCGCTGATTCGTCCGGGCGTCGAAACAAGGGTACACGCCGGCGTACTCCTCAGGCGCGCGCGCGTGCGCAGCGAGCGCGGGCACGTGCGTCGCGGGCGCACACGTGATGCGTTAGCGCTGTTTGGCGCCAGTTGGCCTTTAAAAGAATGACAGCTGCACATGTCAAGTGCTGTTCGTCTGCAGTTTGCCCCTTGTTTAACCTGCCTCTGTTGTGTACTCCTGTTTACCTGATCCGGCTTCCACTTGACTCTGCTGCCTTCTCCACTCCTGATTCCGGCCTGTTGACTCTGCTTTGGACTGATACCTGAACGCTGACCTCCTGCCTGTCTGACCTCTCCATTGCCTGTGCCCACTTACCTGCCTGCCAAAGTGTATCCAGACCCGGCCTGCCTGACGACCCCTCTGCCTGCTCCCTGCATGCTGCATACTTCCAGAGTTGCTGACGCCATCTCGGGGTCACCCTACATCCGGACCCTGCTCCGCTACCTGCCAGTCTCTGCTGCTTCAACATCCAGGAGATCGCTACTGACCAGCTACGTCTGCCACAGCATCCATTCCAGGCACTCCTACCCCGCTGTGCTCACGGGACCACTGTCTCCACTCCAGTGGGCCCTGAACCAGAGCCGTAAGAGAGGCCCTCTCCCAGCGAAGTCAGGCTCACTACTCAGGTACCTAACAGAAGGTTACCTACCTCATTGTTAGAAGCTACCATTATAATCCTACAGAAAGAAGGGAAGGACCCCCTAGATACTTCGGCTTATAGACCAATTTCCCTGCTGTGTTCTGACACTAAAATTTTGGCCAAAGTACTGGCGAGTCGGCTGAGCAAGGTTATTGCAAGGCTGGTTCATCCGGACCAGACAGGTTTTATAGCTGATAGATCTACAAGCATTAACATAAGAAGAGCTTTTTTGAATCTACAAAGTCCGGTGGTGAACGAGGGACCAAGAGCGGTGTTTGCACTCGATGTTACAAAAGCATTTGATAGTGTGGAGTGGGGATACATTTGGAGAGTGCTGGAGAAGTTTGGGGTAGGTCCCCTGTTCACCAGGTGGATAAGATTGCTATATGATAAGCCAAAGGCCAGGTTAAAAATTAATAATGAACTTTCAGAGGAAATCGAGTTGGAGAGGGGGACGAGACAGGGGTGTCCCCTGTCTCCTCTCCTTTTCGCGCTCGCAATGGAACCGCTAGCTATTGCTATTAGAAAAAGCACTGAGATAATAGGGTTCCAAAGGAAGGGGGGGAGGGAGGAAAAAATTGCTTTATATGCAGAAGATGTCTTATTGTTCCTGGGGGACTTGGATCGATCTCTAACTAAAGCAATGAATATAGTGGAGGACTTTGGCAGGTTTACAGGACTTGAGATAAATTGGAAGAAATCAGAACTACTCCCAATTCGTACAAATGCGGAAGTTAGAATACCAGGAATGCCCCAATTGGAGGTGGTTAATGCTTTGAAATACTTGGGAGTGGTCCTGACAAAGGATCCTAATCAATTTGTGAAGCTTAATCTGATACCGCTATTGACCAGGTTTAAAAAGAAGATAGCAGTTTGGAAACAACTCCCTTTGTCAGTTGCGGGTCGGTGTGCTCTCATAAAGATGATCTGGATGCCACAGCTCCTGTATGTGCTACACAATTCCCCGGTGTGGGTATGCAGGAGATGGTTCTGGAAATTCGAAACCCTTTTTAGGGAACTTATTTGGAAAGGATCCCTCTCGGTACCCTGCAGCTCCCAGTGAAAGAGGGGGGCCTCGCGGGGCCCCACCAGGAGCGCTACTTCCTGGCGGCTCAGCTTCAAAAGCTGCTGGGTTGTGGGGTTCCGGGAGGAGGCACCCCGAATTTGGAATTAATGCTGATAGGAGCGGGTCATGATACAATAATAGAAAAACTAGAGGCGGGCTCATTTGGTCATGAATATCCCACCACAAAAATGGTAGGAAAAGTTTGGACAACAGCTAAAAAATACGACTACATTATAAAGGGATGATTGATCAAACACCCCTGTGGAATAATAAAAACCTCAAAGAGATTTATGTGATAGGCAAAATTAGGGATTGGCAAAAAAATGGGATTGGGAAACTGAGTCAGTTATACAGAGGTAATACACTGAAAAAATGTATGGACTTAAAGCGAGAGTTTAATATATCACAATATTCCCTTTTCTCATATTTACAAGTGGAGCATGTTCTTAGGGCACAATTTTCAAAACAACCTTTAATATGGCAAAGAATGCCACTCTTCCAAAAGATTTCGCAGATAGGATCAAATAAAGGGCTGATATCAGGGTTATATGAATATCTGGGACAGGAAATAGATTCAAGGGGGAGACTTGAAAAGGTAAAAGTAAAATGGGAAAAAGATGTTGGCTTAATAACGGATATACAAGAGAAGAGGAAGAGAAGTGGATGAGAATCTTGGAGAAAGGGTCAAAGGGTCAAAGGTGTCAGTATCCCCCCCGCAGAGAATATCACATTTGATGTTGATCAATAGAGCATATTATACCCCCAAGCGGCTGTTTGGTTTTGGCAGAAGGGCCGATAATTGTCCCAGATGTCAAAAAACAGGAGACCTCATCCACATGTTGTGGAAGTGCCCTAAATTGGTTCACTATTGGAAGGGAGTGACTAACAGTATAAGTAGGATATTTGGAATTAAACTTGAGCTGGAACCCAAAGAGTGTATACTGGGATATAGAGAAGAAAGGGAAGAGAGTAAAAGTAAAACTATGGCAGTCCTGAGATGTTTATTTCAAGCCAGAAAACTAATTGCAGGTAAATGGCAATCAAAGGAACCACCTACGGTAGACAACTGGATTGGGATAATAAACGAGAATTTGTACAGAGAAAAGGCGGTATATATAAAGAGAGGTAATGTTAAAGAATTTAATAAAATGTGGAACCCATGGCTAACTAAAATGAATCCATCTGAGGTTGAAGATTAAAAAGGGGGAGGGAAAGGGATACTATGAGGAAAGGGAAGAGAGATCTACTGAGTGGCCCTCTAGGTGTTAAATGGAAAAGTAGTCACTAGTGTATGGTATATAATAGTGAGATAAAAATGTATAGAGTTGAATAGAAGTCACGTAATGAAAAATGCATTTCTTGTTATGTATGGTGCCTTTTTTTTATTTTGTCTTGTTATGTATGGTGCCAATTTTTTTTATAAGTATATGAATATGGGACACACAAATGTACTATTTAAGTCCAGACATCTGAATGTATATGTATATATGAAAAATTTAATAAAGAATACATTTAAAAAAAAATAATTGTAGACAGTATTATTAAATAAATATATTTATATTTCTTTTAAATTTTGGTACTATTGGAGGCGACTTCATCTCTCTTTGAAATTTAGTTTGTTTTTTATAACAAAAATTCTTTACGCATGCAGATATACTTGTGCTCGAGCCTATTGCTCGAGCCTATTGCTCTAAATATTGTATGAACATGTACATATTTAATCACACTTTTGAGAAAAGGATTGCGATTTTGTTATTTTCAAAAGCTAACCTATAAAATCTCCTGAAGAAGAGTGAAACATGTCGAGTATGGCGAGCTCCACACTTTCATCTGATGTAGTCTGTTAAAGTATGGATGTATTATTTGTCGTCCTAATTTTTTATATACATTTTTATATACATTCTTTAATCTTTTTTTATATATTAATTTACCTAGAACCGTTAACAAAAAATCCCAGAGGTGATGAAGGTTTTTTTTTTTCAAAATTTTGGTATCGCCATTTGTTCAAACTTCTTCATCCTAACAAACTTTTTGTTATTTTCCCGGCGTCAAGCCAATTGTTTAATAGGCTCTATGGTATCCTTTACCATTGAGCTCCAAATCATAAATAAGGTCAGTATGCTATTCAATAAAATATTCAATAAAATATGATATGCAAGAAATGCAAAAGCAAATACAGGACAGGTAAGTATATGAATATGGGACACACAAATGTACTATTTAAGTCCAGACATCTGAATGTAATTACTGTGTTCTTGCTCAATGCAGCTAAATAACATATTGACATACTGATTACTATAATGATATAGCGTGTGTAGTGTAGATTTGCAATTTGATGTACTCATACATAATCAAAATAAATTGTTTTTGTGTTCAGGTCATCCTTATATACTAAAAACAGCAATGGCAGCAACTAAAACAAAAGGGTTGGCTATAAATGACAAATTGCAAAATAAGAAGAAGAAGAAAGAAATAAGTTATATGGATGGCAAGACCTGATGTAAAACTACTTTACCTATTGAATGCAGGTTTGATTGAAGGCAATTAGCCAATGGTCAGATATGGTCACCTCTCTCCCTGGCAGTTTCCCTCACTTGGTATTTTGAGATCTACAGTACATTAAGGCCCTGTTCACACCTGTATGTTTTATGTGTGTTTTAGGTGTAGTGCATTAAAAAAAATCCTGCTTGCTGCATCTTGTATGCCCTTTCATGAAAATGCACGCCACATAGAGTTCAATGGTAACACAATGACAATGCATACAAAATGCACCTTAAATGCACCTTAACCGCTTCCCGACCGCCTCATGTATATATACGTGAGCAGAATGGCACGGGCAGGCAAAATCCCGTGACCCCGGCCGCGGGACCAGCGGACCCGATCGCCGCTGTTGTCCCGCGATCGGGTCACGGAGCTGAAGAACGGGGAGAGGTATGTGTAAACAAACCTCTCCCCGCGCTTCCTACTCTGCCTGTCATTGATTGGCTGTTCCCGGTCATCGGGAAAGCCGATCAATGACGTCAGACGTCAGCCCCGCCCCCTAATGTAAAAAAAAACACACACGTCACAGCCCATAACCCCTCCCCTTCCCCTAGTGGTTAACCCCTTCACTACAACTGTCATTTATACAGGAATCAATGCATTTAAATAGCATTGGTTGCTGTATAAATGACAATGGTCCCAAAAATGTCCGATGTGTCCGCCATAATGTCGCAGTCACAATAAAAATCGATGATCGCCGCCATTACTAGTAAAAAAAAAATATTAATAAAAATGCTATAAAACTATCCCCTATTTTGTAAACGCTATAACTTTTGCGCAAACCAATCAATAATCGCTAATTGCGATTTTTTTTTTACCAAAAATATGTAGAAGAATCTGTATCGGCTGAAACTGAGGAAAAAAATGTTTTTTTTATATTTTTTGGGGGGATATTTATTATAGCATAAAGCAAAAAATATTGAATTTTTTTCAAAATTGTCGCTCTATTTTTGTTTATAGCGCAAAAAATAAAAACCGCAGGGGCAACCAAATACCACCAAAAGAAAGCTCTATTTGTGGGAAAAAAAGGACACAAATTTTGTTTTGGAGCCACGTCGCACGACCGCGCAATTGTCAGTTAAAGCAACGCAGTGCCGAATCGCAAAAAGGGGCCTGGTCCTTTGGCTGCCAATTGGTCCGGGGCTGAAGTGGTTAAAGCCTATCTACAGGCATATTTTGACCCCCCTCCTTACCTCCAGAAAGCAGATCACCAGTATGCCTTCAATCAAAGGGAGAGAGGTGACCATATCTGACCATTGGCTAATTGCCTTCAATCAAACCTGCATTCAATAGGTAAAGTAGTTTTACTGGCTGACTTGGCAGCGGACCACCAGAGGCAGGCTTGGTAGTGGACAGCAGACCACCAGAGGTAGGCATTGAGGCAGAATGTACCCCATCAGAAGGCATCCATGCAAAGTCCAGAATTTATAAATCTTGTCTGGGCTGGGGTTAGGAACTGAAGTTACACTCTGCAGAGCTCATTGAGGAGAGCTGAAATTACACACATAGCGCACACGAACATAGCTGAGGCTGTCAGTCACAGGCTGTGTTCTGGAGATCCCTCCCTGTCACCTTTGTGTCAGGAAAACTTGTCAGAAGAGATTTATGCTGATAGCACAGGAGAGAAGCAGCAGACAGAATTGACACTTGGTGCTCTCAACTGAGAAAACTACAAACTATGGAGGGATATGCTTGTAGGCAGGTTGTCTACTGTAAGTTAGTCAGTTTTGGCTGCCCTAGCCAGGGGGAATGGGTTATTGTTTTTACTGGCTCCCTCAGGCTAAGTTCATGGGATTTTTTTGTGGTCCGGCTTTTCATCTTATGTGAGGGGTCTGGATTCCAGGGGCCGTAGGGTCTCCAAAGAGCCACCATGGAATCTCCGGGAAGATTTGCACCACCATTATGTAGAAAGGCTGACTTGTCGGAACACCATTGTTATGGCTGTTAATTAAAGTAGTACTATAGGCATTTTTTTTTTCAATTTGGTTAAAGTAAAAGAGGGCTATAAACCCCTGTCAGTTTTTAGCCATGTGTGTCCCATTGTGTAGATTTCCCAATTACTTCCTGTTTTTTTTTTTTGCTATCTGTGTCCCATTTGGGAGATTTAACTTTACTTCCTGTCTCATAGCCAAAACAGGACATAGAGAAAATCCCTGTAAATTATGGGAATCCTTTGGGGCGCCCTAGGTCACTAGAACTAGTGTCCCCCTTGGAAGATTTCCCCTGTATTCCTTTTCTGGGGTCAACCCAAAATTTGGGATTTTCTTTTACTTTCACATAATGGTAAAAAGGACAAATAGAAAGGGTGAATCTCCCTAACATGGGCACAGACAGTAATGATAACCTGACAGGGGTTCTGATCCCTCTCCACTCCATTCAAAGGTAAAAAAAAAGTTTTGCCTTTAGTTATACTTTAATGATTTCTGTAATGTTGAACTGTTTAACCATTTGGTGTTTGCAGCTGGGATGGCTTGTGATAAAGGAGGGGGATGTATAGGCAACTACACACTATAGAGGGTTATGCTTCTAAGTTAGTCCGTTTTGGCTGCCCTAGCCAAGGGAAAAGGGTTAATGTTTTTACCACCACCCCCCGGCTAAGTTTGCAGGCTTTTTTTGGGCTCCGACCTCCCATCCTGTGAGATTATAAAAGGGAGAGGGGTCTGGATCCCAGGGGCCAAAGGGTCTCCAGGGAGCCGCTGTTGAATCTATGGGAAGATTTGCACTGCAAATATGTAGAAGGGCCACTGGGACTTGCGGTCCACTTCATGGAACACTGACTTGCCAGAACACCATTGTTATGGACTACTGCCATTCTGGACTGCTATGCAGGTATGCTGGGACAGCCACTGTTAGGTTTACTTAGGAAAACAAGTTAAACTGTTCTGTTGAATTTTGTTAGTAAAAGTTTTTGAACTATGAGCCTGGTCTGAAGTTATTCCAAAGAGAGGCATGTTGAGTTTGACATATCAAAAGAACTAGGGTCTGTGAACGCACCAAGGGGTATGAAATAACAAAATCACCACAAAGGGTTTGGGCTGCAGGTATAACATGTTTATTTTTTAAAGGAGAAGTACAGCCAAAGCTTGTTTTGCACTCCTGTGACTCGTTTTCAGCTGACAGCAGGCTGAAGGCCACTGTCTGCTGATGTCACAGAGCTGGTCCAGGCTCAGGAAAAGATTTGCGACCACATGGTTGGGATCCCCCCACATGCCTGGACCCGGCTCAGCCTCTCAGCAAGCCCCTCCACAGCCCTAGTGCTCCAGTGGGGGGGAAGCAGAGAGCGGTGACTGACTTTTGCCAGTTCTCTGCTCAGGGAGCTGTTAAAACCGAGCGATCGCCGTGTTTTATCGCTCTGTTCTCGGTCTTAGAGCCGGTGGGGGACAGATACAGCATCCGAATGATTGATTCTTCAAAAAAAAATGTTTCCCATACTTCTCTTTAAAAAAAAAAAAACTAGACTTTACAAACGCTTTAAGGTATTAGGCCTCATTTAGATGGGTGATCAGACCCATTCTCTGATCTGAGCTACTGTCTGCTGCATGTGAATCCATCTCCGTGCTGTATGCAGGCCATCCCATAGAAGTGGCAGCAGGCACAAACAAAAACAAAAAAACTTGACACCCGTGATGATTTTTTTCTAGAAGAAAATATTTGACAAAATAATATAGGTTGGTATTTATTTTAAAACAAAAAAACAAGATAAGTTTGGTCTAAAGAGCTTTTATTTTCTAAGACCAAAAAAACACCAAGGAAACAGACATACAGTGGTGTGAAAAGGTGTTTGCCCCCTTCCTCATTTCCTGTTCCTTTGCATGTTTGTCACACTTAAGTGTTTCGGAACATCAAACCAATTTAAACAATAGTCAAGGACAACACAAGTAAACACAAAATGCAATTTGTAAATGAAGGTGTTTATTATTAAAGGTGAAAAAAAATCCAAACCATCATGGCCCTGTGTGAAAAAGTGATTGCCCCCTTGTTAAAACATACTATAACTGTGGTTGTCCACACCTGAGTTCAATTTCTCTAGCCACACCCAGGCCTGATTATTGCCACACCTGTTCACAATCAAGGCATCACTTAAATAGGAGCTGCTTGACACAGTAAGGTCCACCAGAAGATCCTTAAAAGCTACACATCATGCCGAGACCCAAAGAAATTCAGGAACAATTGAGAAAGAAAGTAATTGAGATCTATCAGTCTGGAAAGGGTTATAAAGCCATTTCCAAAGCTTTGGGAATCCAGCGAACCACAGTGAGAGCCATTATCCACAAATGGCGAAGACATGGAACAGTGGTGAAGATTCCCAGGAGTGGCCGGCCGCCCAAAATAACCCAAGAGCGCAGCGACGACTCATCCAAGAGGTCACAAAAGACCCCACAACAACGTCCAAGGAACTGCAGGCCTCACTTGCCTCAGTTAAGGTCAGCGTTCATGCCTCCACCATCAGGAAAAGACTGGGCAAAAATGGCCTGCATGGCAGAGTTCCAAGGAGAAAACCACTGCTGAGCAAAAAGAACATCAAAGCTCGTCTCAATTTCTCCACAACACATCTGGATGATCCCCAAGACTTTTGGGACAACATTCTGTGGACCGATGAGACAAAAGTGGAACTCTTTGGAAGGTGTGTGTCCAAGTATATCTGGCGTAGAAGGAACACTGCATTTCAGAAAAAGAACATTATACCAACAGTAAAATATGGTGGTGGTAGTGTGATGGTCTGGGGCTGTTTTGCTGCTTCAGGACCTGGAAGACTTGCCGTGATAAAAGGAACTATGAATTCTGCTGTCTACCAAGAGATCCTGAAGGAGAATGTCTGACCATCTGTTCGTGTACTCAAGCTGAAACGAACTTGGGTTCTGCAGCAGGACAATGATCCTAAACACACCAGCAAGTCCACCACCGAATGGCTGAAGAAAAACAAAATGAAGACTTTGGAGTGGCCTAGCCAAAGTCCTGACCTGAATCCTATTGAGATGTTGTGGTATGACCTGAAAAAGGCCGTTCATGCTCGAAAACCCTCTAATGTAACTGAATTAGGACAATTCTGCAAAGATGAGTGGGCCAAAATTCCTCCAGGACGCTGTAAAAGCCTCATTGCACGTTATTGCAAACGCTTGGTTGCAGTTGTTGCTGCTAAGGGTGGCCCAACCAGTTATTAGGTTTAGGGGGCAATCACTTTTTCACACAGGGCCATGATGGTTTGGATTTTTTTTCACCTTTAATAATAAACACCTTCATTTACAAATTGCATTTTGTGTTTACTTGTGTTGTCCTTGACTATTGTTTAAATTGGTTTGATGTTCCGAAACACTTAAGTGTGACAAACATGCAAAGGAACAGGAAATGAGGAAGGGGGCAAACACTTTTTCACACCACTGTAGGATTAATGTATTTAACATTTCTGTGTAAAATCAATTGCAAACAGCCTTTCTGTCAATTTTCTTTTTGCTTGTAAATCTACTTTCCACCTGTCAAAAGAAAATATTTTAGAGGTTAATATGCAAGTAAGCCTGTCTAATAAACTACTACTTCTATGGGTTATTACATCTTATAAGCAACCAATAGTTCATTGTAGGGTTGCACCGGTTGCAAGTTCTAAACTGCCCACTAGATGGCAATATATATATATATTATATATATATACACAAACATATATATATTATATATATACACACACAGAAATTGCATGCAATTCTTTGCCGTGCAATTTGCATAAATTTTTTTTTGTATGATGCAAATCGCACCGCATAGTATCAGTACTCGGTTTCGGATGGCTATTTGGATGGCACTTAATATAAGGGGCAATTTTACTTTTAGGCTTTGTTCACACAAATGTGCTGCGGGAATGCATGCAAAATTACGTGTTTTCCCACAATCACTTCCCGTTTGCTGACACACAGAGGCGCCATTAATTCTTAATGCCACACCACACATTTTTCAAACGCAGAAACATTAAGTTTGGCGAGGCACGATTTTTATTATGGTGCAAGCACCTTTTTGTGCATTTCCCGCTCAGAAGGCAGCCCATTGAAATTAATGGGCTGCCCTAAACACTACACGTCAAAATGCACAAAGAAGTGTGTGCTCTTGGTCGCACGTCCTGGTGTGAATAGATCCTTAGGGTTTAATAATACTTTACCTACACTGTACACATGCTTATTAAACCTAAAAACAAAAAATGTATTAAATCGCAGTTTATCAATTCTTAGATGTCATGAATGTATTTGTAGTTTCTTTAAGCATTTTTTTCTTTATTTTCACCAGCCAGTATGTCTCTTACTTTGTAACTTTATTTAACAAACCAAGCTGTCCAGCAAAAGATGCAGTTAGAGGGTTGAGAGAAATCATTTAACACTGACAGGGGTGCTTACAATAGTAAGCTTTTATTCATTTATGTAAAATCCTTTGCTGTGACTGCCTTTAAAGTGTCAGAGTTTGGCTTTACTTTGTTAGTTGAAGCGGTTCTGCACTGTCTGTAGTGTTTTTCTATCTTTAGTGCAATGCAGTAGATTATGAGATGTAAATCAGGTACTCACGTGTCCCATTTCTGTGACTCTCTGCTGCCGGTTTTCGTCATTTAAAAGTCATTTTTAAAAATCTGTCCTGCTGGTTGCCATCTTGCCTGTGGGCATGTGAACCCACACAGGCACTTCAGATGGCCCAGCATGCACCGCCGTTACTGCGCCGATCTCGCGCGTGCGCAGTAACGGCAAAGAGTTGCACACGTTCCCGGACATCTTCCGAAATCTCGCAAGATTTCGGCACATCTGCCGTCATCTCGCGAGATTTCGGAAGATGAGAACGAAATCTTGCGAGATTTCGGAAGATGTCCGCACTGACTCCTGGGATCAATGACATCAGATCCCAGGAGACAGTGCGGCGTGACGACGATCGACGCAGAGACCCCGCCCACCGCCGCAGAGACAGAGGACAGGAAGTCAGCGATTACAAGGTAAGTGGAAAAAAAAAAAAAAAAAACACACTTCATTTAGTACTCTTTGCCTGATTTGGAAGGCAAAGAGATTTACTAAATGAAATGTGTGCAGAACCGCTTTAATACCCAAATCTGATTTTCATTCTGCAGGGATTCTGCAGGGACCAGCTGAAATTATATCCATCTAGGGGCAAGCTGGTTGTACTGAAGTTGATCCACCAATCGACAACAAGCCTGTGGGATTTTTTTCATGCGATTGTGATTGCTGGCGGCTATATTAGCCAGCAGTGATCATGGTGTTCTGCCAACGGTCCACAGATGCTCAGTCATGCCACTTACAGGATTTAAAGGATCTGCTACTGACGCCTTGGTGCCAGATACCACAGCATACCTTCAGAGTTCTAGTGGTGTCCATGCCTTAATGCAGTGGTCATCAACCCTGTCCTCGGGGCCCACTAACAGGCCAGCTTTGCAAGATAACTGAAATACATCACAGGTGGTATAATTTGCTGCTCAGTAATTGCAGTATTCTAGTCTGCATCTCCCCAAGGTAATACATAAAACCTGGCCTGTTAGTGGGCCCTGAGGACAGGGTTGATGTCCACTACCTTAATGGGTCAGGGCTGTTTTGTTGGCAACAGTGAAACCTACTCAATATTTGTGGGTGGTCATACAGTTATAACTGATCGGTGTATGACTAAATAGCCCTCTATAGAAGTTGTAAAATGCCCCTCTCCCCACAATTGTATACATAACTCCTGGCCCTTCTGTTGCTGAATCATAGATTTAAATCTTTTTGAAGTAGGACTATGGTATAATAATTCTAGACAAGATCATTTAGCAGATATCCATCCTGTCCACAGCAGCCCTAAATTACAAAAACTGCTTTAAACGTGGAGCAGCTGCTCAGAGAAACCAATTATATTCTTTGAAAAAATGCATCACTTCTGTTTTGAATGTTTTTGCACCAATGTTAATGTCAGGGCCACAAGTATTATGCCATGCCCCTATTGGATTGAGAGCCCTTAGCACCCCTTGTTAAAATGAATTAAAGCGTATCTTCAACCAAAAGTGGAAGTTCTGCTTTTCTGCCTCCTCCCTCCCTCCCCAACCTCTTTTGGACACTTTCTTTTTTTTGGAGGGGAGTGGGTACCTAGTTTTCACAGGTACCTGCTCCCACTTCCTAGGCAATCCAGGCAGATGTTTAGCCCCCTGCCTACATCACAGGTTGCAGAAGGCCGCTGGACCATTCACAAAGCGCAGCGCGGCTCACACATGCACAGGGGCAATCTGTCTGGGATGGAGTCACAGCCAGCTTCCCTTAGTAAACATGCCAGGTGCAAGGACCTGAAGACCAGCAAAAGAACCGGCGTCTAAGGAAGCAATGTCTAGAAGTATTCACAGAAAGGTGTGAGATCCTACGGACTGGTCAGTCCCATTAAACCATACTTATAATAATACAATAAAAATCAACATTCACTACAGATGGCACCAACTCTGCAATGACAGCAGTGCTGTACTAAATGATGGTGATAAAATATACAAAGAAAAGCAAGTATTGCACAGTTGTACTATATAGACTCCTCTCTTGTATTAAACATTACTTATTCTTATTTAATCTTACTTAATCTTATTTCACTGCACACTGTGAGCTTCTCAGAGAGTGCATTAGAAGAAGCTGCAGCAAGACAGATAAAGCCTGCCTCATTTTCTTGCTGGCATCACCTGGCCATTTCCTCCTTAGCCTTAATGTTCTTGGCCTACCATTTTCATTCATTGGATTTCAGTTCATATAACATGGGAGCTCAGCATCATGTGTGGGCAATACTTAGGGCAGTCTGCATGCAAATTCAGCTACTCCTCCAGACTGACATCCACAAGAGCAAATCCAGAGGGCTCCCAACACCAAGTCATAATCTGCCAAATTTGCATAAAGAATTACAGACACCTAGTGAAATAATTAACCACTTGCCGCCCCGCCATACAGCAAAATGGCGGCGGCAAAGTGGTTTCAATATCCTGACAGGATGTCATATGACGTCCAGCAGGATATCAAGCCTCTGCGCCCCTCCCCCCCCCCCTGGGGGCACGCATCACGGCGATCGTTGTTGCGGTGTGTCAATCTGACACCCCACAACTCTGATCTAGGTAAAGAGTCTCTGACGGAGACTCTTTACCACGTCATCAGCCGTGTCCAATCACAGCTGATCAGGATGTAAACAGGAAGAGTCGGTGATCGGCTTTTCCTCACTCGCATCTGTCAGACACAGATCGGCTGCTTCTCTGACAGGGGGGGTCTGTGCTGATCGATTATCAGCGCAGCCCCCCTCCCCCCCCCCGAGGATGCCCACACTGGACCACCAGGGATGCCACCACTAGTCAGCACCAGGTATGCCACCCTAGACCACCGGGGATGCCAATGAGTGCCCACAATGGATGCCAATGAGTGCCCACAATGGATGCCAATCAGTTCCCACAATGGGCATCACTGATTGGCAGGCATTATTGTTTGGCACTGATTGGCAACCATCAGTACCATTTATTAGTGTACAGTGCCACCTATCAGTGCCCATCCATGGCGCCTATCAGTGCCCATCTGTTCCGCCTATCAGTGCCACCCATCAGTGCCACCTATCAGTGCCTCATATTAGTGCCCATCATCAGTGCCATCTCATCGGTGCCCATCAGTGCTGTCTTATCAGTGCCCATAAGTGCAGCCCTATCAGTGCCCATCAGTGAAGGAGAAAACATACTTATTTACAAAGTTTTGTAACAGAAAAAAAAAAAAAAAGAAAGTTCTATTTGTGGCAATTGTCATTCAAAGTGCGACAGCGCTGAAAGCTGAAAATTGGTCTGGGCAGGAAGGTGTATAAGTGCCCAGTATTGAAGTGGTTAATGAAAACAGAAAGGATTTAATAAAAAAATGTACTTGCATGTTGATGGGGGGGAGGCAAAAATTACTGTAAGCAGAATACATTTCAGCTTGACTATTAAATACCAAAAGGATTAAGTTACTACATAAACAAATTAAGAAATATATTCATATTTCTATTCGTACATAATACTGGGCTCCATTCACTAAAGCAGATCGCATGTGGTATTTAGGTGATCTGACATTTTTCCCAAATTACCTATGCAATGCTGAAAATGTCAATTCACTATTCCTTTATGCAGTATGCAAATGGCATACAATGGCAAAAA
The DNA here is from genome assembly GCA_028564925.1 of Lithobates sylvaticus. Classification (NCBI taxonomy): domain Eukaryota; kingdom Metazoa; phylum Chordata; class Amphibia; order Anura; family Ranidae; genus Lithobates; species Lithobates sylvaticus. The sequence goes on from CM053031.1 coordinate 86,877,257, forward strand.
TATTACACTTACACAACAGCCCATAAGTTAGTTTACAGTGCAACATAACTTATGGATCTTACCATTCAACCTTGGATCATGGATCAGTGTGATCAAGCTCCTTTACTATGCTGGATGGATGAGATTGAACCTTAAGCCTAGTTAGTACACACTACTATTTTTTTTTCCCGTTCAACTCACAGCTCAGGTCAGAGCCACTGTACTAACTATGCAATGTTATTACAGCAATCTCCCCTGTCGTGCCATTGAGTTCTGACAGAGGGATCCCCCCCCCGTCAGAACACTCCGGTCAGCGCTCAGGCTTCTGTCGGACCGGCTGCCATACACACGATCCGAATGTTGGCCGGTTTCTTTTGAACCAGCCAATGTCACCCAACATTTGGCCTGTGTGTGCTAGGCTTAACTCATCATTCTACAATCTGGTTCTAGACTGTGGTATTCCCTTATATTCATAATATACTAAACCACTTGGTTTATTATTATCAATCTGGACTGGTGAGACTGCAGTTCATTATTTGTTTGTTACGCAGACAATCTGGATATCCTGTGTACAGACATCACCATGGAGCTTATCTGAACAATGTATGTTATACACAAGGAATGCAAGGGAATGTTTACACCTGTAGCCAGGTGCTAAACTACAGAAACATGGTGAAAGAAGCATGACATGTGAAGGACCTAATCCACAGTCCCTTAAGCCATCCATTAAACATAATATCTAACCCCTCCAAATACCCTCACAAATGACATGACAAGATTTTGGAGTAAATGGCCTTGACGGCCTTTTATTAACAATTACCTTAAAATTAAATAAAAAACATTTTAAATAACTCTTAACCAACTTTATGTACTTTTGGGGTCTTCTCAGGGAACCCCACCCCACTGGTCACTGCGCCAAACTTCTTTAAACTTTAGGCCTCCGGTCGCAAGCCCCCAGACCCGGAGACAGTACTCAACTTTCGCAGTGACCTACCTTTAACCCCTTCCTGGTTAACCCCTCGTTAACCGGAAGGTACCTGATAACCCCCATCCACAGATGGGTACCAACCATGTTAACCCCATCCCACAGATGGGTACCAACCATGTTAACCCCATCCCACAGATGGGTACCAACCATGTTAACCCCCATCGCACAGATGGGTACCAACCATGTTAACCCCCATCGCACAGATGGGTACCAACCATGTTAACCCCCATCGCACAGATGGGTACCAACCATGTTAACCCCCATCGCACAGATGGGTACCAACCATGTTAACCCCCATCGCACAGATGGGTACCAACCATGTTAACCCCCATCCCACAGATGGGTACCAACCATGTTAACCCCCATCCCACAGATGGGTACCAACCATGTTAACCCCCATCCCACAGATGGGTACCAACCATGTTATCCCCATACCACAGATGGGTACCAACCATGTTAACCCCCATCCCACAGATGGGTACCAACCATGTTATATATGCATATAACTACCATATTCTCTTCCTCCAAAGACCCAACCACTGCCACAGCACGAAAGGGGTAAGACCTTACCCTTGCGTGCACCCCCACATCCTCATTGCTCGCTGTATGCATTCCTGCAACCTCGAGCCCAAAGATCGATTCCCACTTCTTCAAGGTGTACCCCACCGCTCCAAAGATACCTCCTTAAATCCATCTCCAGCTCTCTGTGACTTATAACCACACCCCCGTTGCTGAACACACACTTATTCCCTTCCAAGTTTTCTTTCCCACGGGTCCAATCAACCTTTTTTTTTTTTTTTTTTTTGTGCTGGCCAAGACGTACACCATATCTGACCAAACAATGACCCTCCCAGCTGAGCTTCCTGACAGGGGATGCCCAACTGCCTGCCGTCGGTCTGAACATCAGCTCTTCTGGCCCACCTCATTAAACATATGAGTAAACCGGGATACACCCTAGGCCAACTTATCCACCTATAAAAAGGAAAAATTACAGCACAAAACCGTAAATTCCCCCATATTAACACTAACATAAAACCCGAAACAAAACCTCTTTGACCCGACGCTGCAACCCATGTGGGTGAACGTAAAAAACCCAATATGTCAGAGTCCCACCTACCAATGCGTTTATCTGTATCATCACTGAGGCCGACCCTGGAAGCCTCCACGCCATTTGAGAAAGAATGAGAGCCATAACTTTTGGATGGAAGCCACCGCTGTCAAACTTTCCTGGCAGCACGGCAAATGACAACCCATGGCTATGTAGCCTAAAAGAGGCCTGTGAACCCAGGCCGCATGTCACGTAAGGATTACGCTCCCCCTACCGGACCATTTTGTGACTCCGTAATCCTGCACTCTTCCAGTCGCATGTCCTTACTGGTCCGATCGGTTTTCGACCTTCTTACCCACATTCCGACCGAATCTCGCAAATAACCCCCCACCAGCAGCCCCCCTTTCGAGACCATTCCGAAGGGCTGGCAGCTCGCTTATTGGTAATGCCCAAAGAAAGCCAGCACAAAGGCCGGCGAAATAGGGCACATTCATGCCCCGAACCACAAATGTCGCCCAGCTACGAAAATAGGCCGTGTAACAAACCCATGTAAATTGGGCCCAAGTACATTGAAAAAGAAAGGCCAAGCCTGCCAACATCCGATTGATGGCAGCTGCCAAGGTACCTCTCTCAAATCCCGTGGTAATAAAAAACAAGACCTGCGTGGGCTGGATCTGGACCCTTGGAGGCGGCACCAAGCCTGTACCAGCCTGCTGCATACCTGCCCTGCCATGTAGCAGACCACCACAATTTGTCGTACTATGGAGTGATGACTCCCCCGTGCTGCAATCCCTAAGGCCATGTTCCACCAAATTCAGGACAGGTGACTCGTTTAGTTCCGTGACCGGTGCCGACTCCTGGCTCCTGACCCGCTGAAAACGAGACAAAGCACCCGCCAAGGTGTTATCCATCCCTGGTAAGTGTACAGCGTAAACAACGGCGTTCAATTGCAAACCTCACAATACCAAATGTCTCAACCCCTGGACCACCGTAATGGATGCCGACGACCAGCGGATACACCTGGACTCCCCCATGTTGTCACAAATGCGACGCAACATTAAGTTCCGTAAGGATTCCCTCCAAATATTCTTTACTACTATGGTCCGCAACAATTCCATGTTAATAAGTTCTTCAAGAAACTGGCCTGGGGGACGAAAGGCAGCGCTACCATTTTTTCTAAACGAAGGCCCCCATAGCCCGTAGAGCCTGCGGCGTCCGTGAACAATCTAACTCACCATACTGACGGGCCCAGACTTCGTGAGCGCACCCATTCGACTCCAGGAAGCCCTACTACCCCACAGGACCACCCTGTTGAGACTGACGAAGTCACAAGGGGACTTGACTATCTCGGATGCTGCCGTCAACCGGCGGCAAAACCACGCCCCAGGGAATTAAATGGCAAGCCAAATTAGCTCCCTACACTTGTAACTGATGAAAACTGTCAAATGCGCCTAGCAATGCTCCCCATGACTTCTGCCTTGAGATTTTCCCGTTTGTCCGTCTGCCATTGCCATTCCAGTCCAATCAAATCCACTTCAATTCCCAGGAATAATGGTAGACGTGGGGCCCTCTGTTGTTTCCTTGCCTAGCGGACCCCGACATTTTCTGCTATACGTTGCAATGTCCCAAACGAGACGGCGCAGACGTTGAGACCCAGTAGGCTAACGCATCTGAAGACATCCCGATCGTAAATAACCGAGTTAACCTCGGATACGTCCTGTACTACCTATTCCAAAAGGAGCTGAACGGTTCAAAGAAAGCGCATGACATAGAGCATCCCATTGGGAGACAACGATCCCCATAATATGCCACATTCCATGTGCAGCCTAGCAGACGGCAACTGTCTGGATGAACTGGCGAAAGCCAGAAACAGATTCAATATCTGCCTTTTTACCCTGGTGACCCACCCATGATATCGCTGCACCCAACAATTATATGTTACCTCAAAACCCCTTTGGAGTAAACAAATCACTAACCAACCTACGGGAAAAGGTGGTGAATCAATCTGAACTTGTTTGGCTCTATTCAAGGAAATACTACTCCAAATGTAGAGACCCCCAGGTCTGGAAGCGGAACCTTATGAAAAAGGGGGGGGGGACATCCTACCAAGACTCCCTCTTTCAAAGTTTATCAGCAACCACGGTCGGACACAACTGGGCCGAACGTAATTTGAAACCGCTCGAGAAACCAGATTCCCACAACCGAGACGCTTTTTTGGTCGGGGGTACCAACTGAGGAAAGGAAGAATCCCGCCCCCGTACAAGTGCATGGGATAACCCCAGCCAGAACGCTTGTATTTGAAGCGAAGCCCACCCCCAAACTTCTCTTTTTCGGTCAGCTGTACCGAGTATGCGGTACCTCCGCCCCTGCCTGAAACATATTAGGGGCCTGCTACGCTGTCATAAGCCTCACCCACAGGATAATATCCTTGTGATACCGGCGCCGTGATTGTCGGACGGCCATACGTTGTCGAAACTGTCCGTCGTTCCGCCATACCCACGCCAATAGCTTCTAGATATACAAAAACGTCGAGCGGTGTTCACTTGCCAAGATGGCGAACTCCTGTAACCAGTTTGAAAAGGTACGAGGAATCAGCAGATCTGCGTTTTTCTCGTCTTGCTTTTCCCTTCTTCCAGCTTCAAGCCGCCCAGAATGAATTTCTCTAGAGGCCATAATGTAAAGATCTCCACATATTCCCTTTTTCTACTTTTCCTTCCACCTCCGTTTTAAGATGGTCCCCCCAGGGACCTAAACCTCTCATTTTGCGGGGGCCGCCATTCTGACCGAATCCGCTTACTCACGCTTTTTCTGGCTATTAAGAGCCGAAACGCTGGCCTGTACATGGGGAGGATCGACTACCTGCTGACATTGCCGGCGAATAGCTTGTAACCTGGACTATAGCCGCCGTGGCCCGCTCCTTTCGTATGTGGTGCCTGGGCTGTTCTGCATGGGGCCTATTACTGCTTGCCCTTGCTACCCTCGCCCTGGGACCCTGCTTTCTACCCTGATCTACCCCTAGTTTTTATAAAGAAGAAACATATAAAGAAAAAATTGCACTCACCAGGCTGCCTGGGGCTGGGCCCACCAGCCGCCACTCTGGAATCCACCGCTGCCGGATGTCCCTGGTCCTCGTCCCTCTCCGACCCGGACAGGTCTCCCTCCGGTCTGTCGCTGATCTCTGGACGAACGACCACTGCCTGTACACCATCGGGTCCTGCTTCGGTCGCCGGGGGGTCTGCGTTGCTGTTCCCATCCATCTCTCCATCCTGTCAGCCAGACCAGCTTGCTGCCTGCATTGATTGGGCTCCCGGTCCTTCTCCCGGTCTGGGCATCCGTTGCTCACTCTCCGTCACCGCTCACCACTGACACAACGCTCCTCTTGGTCCTCCCTCCGGTCTGGCCCCGACCGCCTAGCCCACGTCCAGAGACACGGCTTACCTTCGATGTGCCGACTGGCTGCTCTGACCTTCTCACGCAGCCCTGGCCATATGCTCCTGGCCTCTGTGACGAGCAGGGGGGGGGGGCAGAGCCATGTGCTGTGCTGGGCTCCCCCATCCCTGCGCTTCTGCCTCTGTGCTGTGTCCTTCTGAAGTCCCCCAATCATGGATCCCTGTGGTTGCTGAACACTGGGGGGGGGGGGGGGGGGTGAATGTTTTTCCCCCCTCTCCCCTGTGCTGCTGCTGCTGTTGCTTAAAGATGTGAAGATGTGTTCTGAACTGGATTAGAACCCACATGTTCAATCTTCTCCTCCGTCGCTCACTGATGACCTCACTCACATTTCTTCTTCCTAACTTCCTAACCAAGCGCCTCCCCTGCTTCGGCCCCTCCCCTTTTCTTAAAGGGGACAACTTTTTCTCTCCACAACCATGACTGTGCTGTCCCGACCTGTCATGCAGTCCCTACGCCAATGCTTTTCTCTCCTTCTGCTCCGGGACTCTCTTTTCCCTCTTTACAATCAGTTTACTTTCACTTACTGCTGTTATGCCAAATGCTGTGTTGCACTATTCCCTCCAGTCATCAGACGAAAAACAATAGTCAGGAAAGCCTATGGACTTCTATGCAGAATGCTGAGGATCATGGGAATTGTAGTCTGAAACATCAACCACAGAATGGGAATTATGGACCTTTATAATACAGAGACCATTGCGGAAGAAGGAGAATGGTGGAATAGCTTTTACTAGACTACACTGGAAACCTCTTCCACTTTGCATCCATAGAGCAAGTGACCAGAGATTGAGACACCCAGGGCAATGCATCTGTAGCATTGCTGCAGGAAGAATGGAGCATCGTCTTACCCTCTACTTCCCACTGCTGATAACCAGAGATATTCTGTGGAGAGACTGAGGGGGCCTCCTCTTCTAAAGAGAGAAGTCACTGCAGCATCACAGAGACTAGTGAGAGGGCTATTCGCCCATTGCTGATACTGCTACAGGGACGGAGCCACTGAGAACAGATACCTAATCCATACTGCACCCATAATGCACTTTATACCGCACTTATTCCAAACCTAGATTGCACCTATACCAACCCTATACCACACCTGAACCACATCTACCTGGCACCTGTGCCAAAACTATACCTAACCTTTACTGCATGGAGATTAACAGGAATTGTCGTTAAGTGCATAAAATTAAAGGGCCCCAATGTTAGGTGGCAGAAGAACATCTCAAAGGACTGCAGCTCCTGTAATAATTATTCGGAAAGTCCTTTGTTCCCTGCACCCTCCTCTACCAATCTCCTTTTCTTTTGGAAAGTGCATACCCAGTCGGTCTATAGGCCCATACACACGATCAGACTTTTTGACAACCAACATGCAAATTAGCTGTTTTGGACCAACATCCGACCGTGTGTACGCTCCATCGGACCAACTTTTTCCAGGTTTCATCGGACTTTTGTTGGCTGTGCGAACGGACCAACTTTCTGCCAACAAAAGTCCGATGGACCAAAGTCCGACCGTGTGTACACAAAACCAATGGACTTTTGTACAAACCAATGCAGAACCAATGCAAAAGATCAGACAACAATACAGAAGTCGACCAAAGGTGGCGGTAAAGAGCAGAAAAACCAAGTGATTTGGTGAAAGTTGGCTGAAAAAGTCCTGCCGTGTGTATGCAATACCAACTTGGGGCCAACGCCCTTTGGACAAAAATCCACGGGAAAGTTGGTCCACGGTCCGATCGTGTGTATGAGGCTATAAACTCACTATGTAGGGCCTCAGACACTTGACCATCGTTCCCTTAATCCTTTTTACTCTTCTTACTAGGTCATGATCTTCCACAATGTACTATTGGCAGAATGAGTGCAGATATGTTGCATTGTTTGAAGGAACTGGCGCAAATCAAGGAGGCTGCATAATATCTTTGTCATTACAAGGATCCAATTAATTGTCTTATGCATTTTGATTTTCAACAAATAAAGCACTTTGAAAAGAAGTTTGTGGATATTATTTCATCTGTATATGTGGGTAACTTAATCCCATAGGTATATAAGCTTATTTAATAAATGTTAGTTTTAAAAGAGTGTAGCCGCATTCACAAATATAGACTGGGGTGGTTATAATGCCAGAGCTGATGTTTATTCCTAGACCAACTCTTCATACCTTTCACACTAGAGTTGCCACCTCGTCCCTTTAAACCCGAACACCTTTGAATTACACAGGTTCTGAGGCTAATTAAATGCAGATAAGGCACCAAGTGAGTTTAATTACCACCTGAATCAGCTACAGAACCTGTGTAATTAATATGTGTTCGGGGTTAAGGGGATGAGGTGGCAACCTTATTTCACACTCATCTCCTCTCTTGTACATACTGCACACATCATACCCTCTACATTCTATTCCTGGACATACTGACCTGTCATACCCTGCTCATTCCTATTCTGTACATACTGCCCATTCATACCCTCCGCGCTCCCCTTCTGGACATACTAACCCATCATACCCTCTGCACTCCTCGCAAGCACATACTGCCTCCAGCATACCTTTTGCACATCTCTTCTGTACATTCTGCCCCTGTCACCCAAAATTTTAGCCATTCTGGAATGGGCACACTTTTGCTAGTCTTTAGATATTTAAAGAAGTCAAGTCAGATTATAGACATATGTTGGTAGATTTACTAAAACTGGAAAAGTGCAAAATCTGGTGCAGCAGTACATGGTAGCCAATCAGCTTTTAACTTCAGCTTGTTCAATTAAGCTTTGACAAATAAACCTGGGAGCTTATTGGTTTCTATGCAGAGCAGCACCGGATCTTGCATTCTCCAGTTTTAGTAAATCAACCCAATGCTGTCCTAATGTTCTAAAATAAACAGCAGCGGTTGAAAATTCTATAACATAATGTCCATATAATGACAGTATATTATACAGCAACCCACTCGCACACTGCAAAACATGATATGAAAGCAATGGAAAAACAAATGTAGGCCAGCAACAGGTGAATATGATTAAATAAATATAGGGCACATTATTGTAGTATTTTAGGTCCAGACATCTGAATGTAATTACTGGGTTATTGTTTAAGGCAGCTACATATTAACATACTGATTGCCATAATGATATAGCACAAGTGTAGATATGCAAAGTTGATATAATCATGAATAATCAAAATACAGTTTTTCTGTTTGAGTCACCCTTAAATACTTAAAGAGGGAGTCCGGCAAAATATATTTTTTTAAAAGTCAGCAGCTACAAATACTGCAGCTGCTGACATTTAAAATAAGGACACTCACCTGTCCCAGGGTCCAGCGATGTCGGCACCCGAGGCCGAACCGTCCCTCGGTCATCGGATGCTGCCGCCGCCATCTTGGGTATGGGAATCAGGAAATGAAGCCTTGCGGCTTCACTTCCCGTTCCCTACTGCGCATGTGCGAGTCGCGCAGCGCAATCCGAATGGTCCCCGCTGTCTCTGGGACCCGTGTGTGTCCCAGCAGACAGCGCGGCGGGACAGGAAGAGGGAGTCTATGCCCAGAAGTGGGTGCAAATACGGATAAGACAGGTATCTGCACCCCCCCCCCCCCCCTGAAAGGTGCCAAATGTGACACCGGAGGGGGGGGAGGGTTCAGAGAAGCGGAGGTTACATTTTTGTGTGAACCTCCGCTTTAATAGCAAAACCATAATTGACAAATTGCAATCATTACCCCAGTTATAATGTGCTTATTTTTAAAAAACATGGGATAAAAAAGAAGTTATATGGTTTATGAGCGAATAGAAAATAGCGTAAGGATTACAAAGATTGCCAGTGCTGACCTAATTTAACTAATGTAATACTTAAAGCGGGGCTCCACTGCCCCTGACGTTTTTTTTTTCAAAAGTCCTTAATAAAGAATCTATTTTGTAATTTATTAACTCACCAGTCTGGGTTCTAGCAGTTGTGCCTTTCGTTTTTTCTCTTAAAAAAACACTTTATAAAAAAGCTCGTTCCGTTCTCCATCTTGCCTGTGGGCGAGTGAAACCTCCAGGCGTTCTCTTCCTGGATTTCACTGATGCCCATTCATTGTAATCTCGTGCATGCGCCGTCAGCAGCTCCTGTTGCCATCACAACGGTGGCGGCGGCGGCGAAAGTCCCGCGAATCTCGCGCGATCTCGGGCTAGGCAGCCGCACTGACTCCTGGGAGCTATGACACAAGCTCCCAGGAGACAGTGCGGGCTAGGGGATATTACGAAATAGCCGTAATATCCCCGCCCATATCCGAGGAAAGGAGAACCAGGAAGCGATGGATGGCAGGACAAAGAACAACTAAAGTAAGTAAAAAAAAAACTAACGTTTCGGATCGAGGAAGGTGAGTATTATTTTTTATATATAGGTCTTAGAAACGGGTGGCGCTCCGCTTTAATTGTTCTGAGTTAGTGACTCTGATAACACTGTAAATTACTGAATTTTTCGGTGTATAACATGCACAGGCGTATAACACGTATCCTAATTTTAAGAGGGAAGTTTCAAGAAAAAAACGTAATTTTAAATAAAGAACTTTGAAGCAAAATAAGGGGTAGCTCAGAACTTCTTTTTTATTAATATTTATACGATAAATAATATAATATTAATGCATATAAAACAGCCCCCCTGCACATTACACAGACCCCCTGCCCATTACACAGACCCCCCACACATTACACAGACCCCCACACCTTACACAGACCCCCCCACACATTACACAGACCCCCTATACATTGCACAGCCCTCTTTACATTACACAGCCCCCTCCACCTGCACAGTACACATCCCCTTTCATTCTACAGCCCACTTTGCACAGCCCCTCTGCACTCCCAGGAGACCCCCAGCCACCTAGGACAGCCCTGCCAGCGTAATGTAAAGTTAAAAAAAAATAAAAATAAATCACTGCTAGCCCCTTTTCATAGATCCTTACTACATTGTGTCCGTATCATTGTAAACCGATTCTTCTAAATACCTTATTAGCTCTCTTCTTTCATAACCGGTCACATGACCGCTCTCCTATGTTGTTTTATGATCGCTCTACTCCTCCAATCCAAAGCTACACTCGGAGGAGGAGGAGCGGGAGGAGAAGAGCAGCCAGAAAGAACAGAGCCAATAAAAAGATATTGAAAGGTACCGTTTTTCTGGCCAACCCCAGGTCTTGGGACTCGGGGCTAATAAATCTCTATGAGCAATACGAGACCCGGGGCTTTTTGGGGGCCCACTTGGGGCTATAGCCCAGGTCAGCCCCTCCCAATGCCACTGACTGCAAAATTGGGGTATACCAGCTTGGCAGTTTACAACTGTGCAGTCCCAAAATCCACGAGGCCCTGTACTAATGATCCAGACCCGGGAAACCCTATTCCAGGTCACCTGATCGCTGTGATAGCCTCTGATTGGCTACCACAGTGATCAGTCATTGTGAAGCCTGCCCCCATGTTTACATCAGATCTCTCTCTTTCCTTGCAGAGAGAAAAAAAAAGTGTATGTAAAATATAAATAAAAAATAAAATAAATACCTAGATCAAGGTTTCATCTAGGTCAGTGCCATTGTTAGTGTTTAGGTCAAGGTCAGGGTCAGTATTTTTTTGGATAGGATTTTTTATTTTTTCTTAAATTATTATCAGTGTGTTTTAGGTAGGATAAAAGCAAAAAGCAAAATGCATACTATTGTTTCTGGGCTGTGCTACGGGTTTAAACAACAAGTTACATTCGCATATGTGGTATCGCTGGGATGGTCAGGAGCAGAAGAATTTGTTTTGGGTTGTTCTTTGGTGAAAGGTTATGGTAGTAGCAAGAAATATACAGCTAAATTGCAAGAAAAACTTTTTTTTTATTACTATTTTGGGCCAGTTTTCCTTTGATAATAAAAAAAATCAGGAGATATCCATTACCATTTACCACCAAATGAAAGCCCAATTTATCTTAAAAAAAACAATGTAAGTGCGCATGCGCGTGGATCCCGGGACGGTCATGCTGTAACCGAGCTCCGCACACCGCCGGCACAAACGAAGCTATAACTAGCGCAGGACAGCAGCATAACGCCACAGACAGGCACAGCAGCAGACCGGAACACGGAGGGAAGGCGATGAGACGCCAGAAACGGCAATATAAGCAGGTTATCAAGAAGAACCAGCCGAGACAGCCTCCCGCAGCACAATCCCCCATATCCAAGATGGCGCCGGGTAAGCATGACGCACGAGGCAGCCAGAGCCCTGAGCAGCCTATATCCCCACAGCAGGCACAACCCTCGCCACAGCGCTCACAACCCTCACCTTCAGTGGAGATTAGAGACCCCTTCTCCTCCCAATCCTCGGGGGAACTAGAGGATGACATGCAGGGAGTGATTTCACCCTCCCCATCCCTGTCTACAGAAGCATCCCGGGGGGCCCAAGAACAGGCAGGATCCCCAAGCTCATCCATGGACAGAAACATGGCAGAACTAGCAGACACTCTATTCAGCCAAACCAGCCAAACCAGCCCTGCCCCAGCAGACTCTCCACTCCAGCAGGCCCCATATACAGGGGACACAGCCTTATTGGCAAGATTTTCAGCCATGCTACAACAGGAACTCTCAAAAGCGTGCAATATAATAACACAAGACATTAAGCAAGACATACAGAGCTTTGGCATGCGAATAGATGCAATTGAAACCAAGGTAGATAAATCGGTGCACCGCATAAACCAGAATTCCAGAATGACAGCTGAAATACAAGACAGATTGGACGAGGCCTACGCTAAAATCGAGGACCTCGAAAATAGGTCCCGCCGATACAATATTCGCATAAGGGGACTCCCAGAAACCCAAACAAACCTGGAGGAAGCCATGCATACCCTGATGCAAGAGCTAATACCCGACATAGCACCGCAGCACCTGGAGATTGACAGGATCCATAGGGCCCTGGCAGCCCCAAGATCAGACAGGCTCCCCAGGGACATAATAGTTAAGCCACACTTTTATAAAGTAAAAGAAAAGTTGATGTCGGCCGCAAGATACAAACAGGACCTGACTTTATTGGGCTCTCCGATACAGCTATTCACTGACCTGGCTCCCTCGACGGTGCAAAAACGCCGCACCCTAAAGCCACTTCTCCAGCAACTACAGAACTGTCAAATAAAATATAGGTGGTCTTTCCCCTTCCGCCTTTCCTTTACATACAAAGGCAAGAATTGCTCATTCTCTAACTATCATGACGGGGAGTGCCTACTGCTTGAATTGGGAATCATTTCCAGAGAACGACCATCCACGCCGCCTCCCAACTATAGAGACAGGGCCCTGTCTCCCATATGGTCATCCTAAAGACCCAGAAATGATCGACGGACCCCACCACCGACCTGAACTTTAAAAAAGCTGACCCCAGTTCGGGGAATTGCATTCTCTAGAGGGTGAGACCTTTTCCCCCACCCCTGATGGAAGTCAGGCCTGACTACATCCAGTCAAGCCCATGGAAGAAGACTTCGTCTCTGAGGGACAAGTTTGAGGCTCAAGCCCAGAAGTTATTTTCGGTTATCAAGATTTGCAGGTTATGCCAAACCTTGTTTATTGGCAGGATATGATGAGAAGCGAAACGTAACCCGTGAGTCCGGTCTCACTAAAGAATGGCAGACTCAGAAGGGTCGACTGACCCGCAGTAATTTTTTCATGATGAACAATTTAAACTTTCTTCCACCCCCCCCCCCTTTTTTTTTTTTTTTTGGGGGGGGGGGGATTTCCCCCCCCCCTTTTTTTTTTTTTTTTTTATTTATATATTTTTTTTTTTTTATTATATAAACACATATATATGCGAATATGTTTAATGCCTGGACTGCCACTTTTAATTACTTCATGTCCTACATTTGTTGAGTTAGAAAATATGTTTGATGCCGGGGTGGACACGCGTGCCACTCCAGTGAACTTGTTCTCATCCGCGGAGGAGAACAACCTCACCTTTCAATCCCAGGAGATACACCTGGAGAGGGACCTGCCCCTACAAGACAGGATTGATAACGGAGATGAAATGTGATATACCTATGGAAGCGAATAACAGCTTCTGTCTAAGTCTACTAACTTTCTCTATTTTCTCTTTTTCTCCTTTCCTTTTCTCTGAAGAGTTGACCTCTCCCCCCCCCCCCGGACAAATGGTGCCCAACTGGGGTACTGAAACCTTCTCACCCCGAATAATCGAAAATACGGTGTTTGGTAATCTGGATCGGGGTAAGTGTACTTTGCGGAACCATGATGGCGGGTGATCACCGAACTAAATACTCTATAATTACACACAACGTGCAAGGCTTTAATTCTCCTGTAAAGAGAACGAAAGCCTTTACATATTATCACAAACAAAAGGCCGACATATTAATGTTACAAGAAACGCACTTCTCTAAGTCATCTACCCCGAAATACCTTAATGCAAAATACCCACAATTCTATACGTCATCCGGCCCGGGGGAAAAAGCTTGGAGTGGCTATATGTTTTTCAGGCAGGGTACCGTTTGCACCCACTACCATACTTAGAGATAAACAGGGCAGATTTGTCATGGCAGTGGGGCACATAAATGATCAAGCAGTATCTATAATCTCCTACTATGCCCCAAATACAGGCCAAATAGATTTTTTTCAGGACATGTTTAAGACACTACTCCCAAAAATACAGGGACAGGTAATACTGGGTGGGGACAGTAATATGCCGTTAGATCGAACATTGGACAAGTCCTCTCATAACAAGCCAATGTCGAGAAGCGTACCCAAGGGTAGTAATAAATTGGCAAAGTTGTTGCATGGTAATGATCTTATAGACGCATGGAGGGAGGATAATCCCTCAACGAGGGATTATACTTTCTACTCTCATGTCCATCGTACATACTCGAGAATTGACCATTTATTTATAAAAACCCCGCTGTTGCCATACGTCACCTCTGTTGATATATTGAACACCCCTTGGTCAGACCACTCGTCAGTTAAACTTTCCCTATCAAGTTTATGGACAAAACCTTATCCGTCCCCATGGAGACTCAATGCCACTATGCTGAACGACCCAATAACAGTCATAGAGATAGAAAAGGAAATAAGTTTATTCTTCAAGGAAAACCTACCAGGAGACACCTCTCCGGTAGTAAACTGGGCAGCACATAAGGCCACAATAAGGGGCAAACTGCTTCAATTAGCAGCACGGAATAAACGTTCCAGGGATAGCACGGTTGCACAACAGGAACAAATACTGAGGGAGACACTAGCGGAACAAAGGTTGAATCCCCAAGTGGATATTAGACACAGAATAGATGAGGCCAGATTGGCGCTTAACCTAAGCCTCACTACACAAGCGGAAAAAAAAATAAGATGGACACGACACAGATATTACACAATGGGAGATAAACCTACCACGTTATTAGCAAGGAAACTAACACCCCGCCCTTATACGCCAGCGTTACCCAGATTAAGACTAAATAATGGGCAACTCAGTCAGAATCCAGAAAAAATAGTGAAGACATTCACAGACTTTTACACTAAACTCTATAGGACCTCAGATAAGATAGGAAATGACAAAATGGATGAATTCTTCGAACGCATTTCTTTGCCAAACATACAAAAAGAACACATAGAGCTTATGGAACAGACATTTACAGAAATAGAAATAACACAGGCAATTAAAAGTCTCAACCCATCCAAGGCACCAGGCCCTGATGGGTTCTCGGGTCTCTATTATAAAAAATTCCAGGAAATTCTGACTCCACACCTTTGTATGTTCTTTAACGCAATCAGACAGGGAGCAGCTCTACCGAATCAAGAGAATAAAGCATTTATACATGTTATCCCCAAACCGGGAAAAGACCATAGCAGCTGCGAAAACTACCGCCCCATTTCACTGATCAATTTAGACTTGAAGATCATGACAAAGGTATTGGCAGTCAGAATGAATTCTTTCTTAGCTAGGTATATTCATTCTGATCAGGCAGGGTTTGTACCGGGGCGCCAAACGACGGATCAAACACGGCGGGTGATAGATATAATATCAGCGGTCCACTCAGACTGGGATGGATGTGGCCCGAGGCAGGGGATGTTACTCTCACTAGACATACATAAGGCATTCGATTCCCTGTCTTGGGACTACCTAATTTACGTACTGGCTCGACTAGGATTCGGAAATTATTTTTTGTCCATAATGCAAACACTTTATAGTTCCCCGACTGCAGCTCTAATGGTGAAGGGTTATTATTCGGATCCTATTAGTATCTATAGAGGCACAAGGCAAGGCTGCCCTCTATCGCCACTGCTTTTTGTACTGGCGATGGAGCCGTTAGCTATTAAGATCCGAGCTTCACAGGATGTCAAGGGTATAGAATGTGGCGACATGGAACATAAATGCATACTATTTGCTGACGATATACTGATGGCAATTACATCCCCTATCACATCACTTCCGAATTTATATGCTATACTTAAACCGTTCTCCACGATTTCTGGTTTAACCATAAATCACGAGAAATCGCAGGCCATGAATATCTCCCTGAATGAGACCACAGTCTCTACTTTGCAACGATCATTTAAATTTGTGTGGAAAACGCATGCCCTCCCATACTTGGGGATAAACCTTACCCCCTCATGGAACACGTTGTATTCCCAAAACTATCCTGGGTTATTTAAGAACATAGAGGCAGATTTGCTGCGGTGGTCGCTTCACCCGCCGTCATGGTTTGGCAGACTACACTCGGTCAAAATGAATGTATTACCTAGAATACTGTATTTATTTAGAACGCTACCATTAACAGTTACCAGGGGTGACCTGAAAATGTTGCAGACTAAACTCTTATCTTTTATATGGGGAAATAAGAGACCTAGGGTGAACATTCGCACGCTGTATGCTCCAAAGAATAAAGGGGGACTAAGTTTCCCGGATTTACTAAAATACTATCAGGCAGCGCAACTAGCGCACATTACCAGATTCCATAGCTTAGGACCCTATCCAGTTTGGATGTTGATAAAAGCCAAAGCATGTAAAACGCACCTAATTTCCTCTATTCTTTGGTTGCCCCCAAACAAAGACCCCCGATTCTATGCCCAGCACTCTCTATCTCGCTGAATATTTGGGACAGACTATGTAAATCCCATGGATTCCAATCCCAGCATGCTCCACTAGCACCGCTACTAGGCAATGCAAGCTTCACCCCAGGTCTCACCCCCCGAGCATTTGATTGGTGGACGAACAAGGGGTTAATGAGAATAGCAGACTTTTGTGACCGAGGAGGAGTTTTAACTAGGAAAAAGTTGGAAGAGATGTATCAGTTACCAGCCTCTGAGCTGTTTAGATATGGACAGATCACGCATTTTCTGAGTGCCATATCCAAAAACACAGATATTACCGCAAGGACCCCCATGGAAAGTTTATGTGTACAATATGATAAAATAAAAGGGCATATCTCAGCAATATATGCAACACTAACTAGCTGTAAAGGGAAGCTTGAATATATGAAAAGATGGGAGGTAGATATTGGTGAGAGCATTGAGCTGGACGAGTGGCACAAAATAGCAGAGGGAGCAACGAAATCCATCATGAATACCTCATTAATCGAGGCTAATCTTAAAGTAACTATGAGGTGGTATATGGTCCCGGCGAGGTTGGCAACCTTTGTACCTGGAGCATCCCCACTTTGCTTTCGCGAGTGTGGACAGATAGGTACAATGTTCCATGTATGGTGGCAATGCCCCAAGGTGCGGCGATTTTGGATCAGGGTTTACAATTTTATTTACACCCTCACCCAGGTGAACCTAGTCAAATCCCCGATCCAGGCTCTACTAGGAACCGAAATAAAAAAAGTATCAAACCCCCTTAAACATCTTGTAAGATTTATATTTATAGCAGCCAAAATCATAATAGCAAAGGCATAGAAGAGAACAATAGTGCCATTCGACCAGCTCAAATATAAACTTTCCTGGATTATGCTAAATGAGAGGATGACAGCGTCACTTAAGGATAGTATGCCCCAATTTGAGAAAATATGGGATCCTTGGATCCAATACGTGTCAGAGGGTTCCAGAGCGATACTGCTGTAAAGGGTCCGGGGGGGGGGACAGGGGAGGGAAACTGGATTGTATGAGTCTTCTCTCTTCACACTATCTTCTCTTACTTTCACTAACCTGACTTCTAATCTCTACTCTCTTCTCTTCTCTCTTAAGTGCCTTCACTGGTACAAAACAAAAAAAGGAATGAAAAACAGGCTCCGCATCTTTTAAATATGATATTGAACGATACAGTAGGAAGCCAGTTAAATATAAACGACACAGTTGCAACAAACATGTTTTATTATGTTAATGTAATGTTTTGAAAACTTGAAATAAAAACCATTGAAACAAAAAAACAATGTATAATCCACCTGGATGCAACAAACATGTTTTATTATGTTAATGTAATGTTTTGAAAACTTGAAATAAAAACCATTGAAACAAAAAAAACAATGTATAATCCACCTGGATGCACAAAGTGGTTGTGTGGATATGTACGGTTTTACTAACACATGTGAAAGTTGCAAAATTTTGCTTAGGAATTAAGACATTCTATCCCACGCGCGGCAGAATGAGCTGATCACTTTTAATGAGCAAACGATTTCCCTGTACCAAGACCTGTCCCCAATTACACTGGGTAACCGCAGGGCCCTGCGCCCCTTATTGGAAACTCTGAGAGAACACCATCTTGCTTATAGATGGAAGTTCCCATTCGCCCTATCGGTCACGTTAGATGGGATACCTTATACACTTCGATCCCCAGAGGACTTGCCAATGTTCTGCTCAGCACTACAGATACCACGGGTGGACCTGCCCGACTGGTATAGAGAATTCAGACACGCGCCAGAACCACACAGCCCGACAACATCCCCACCTTCCACGCCGACCAAACCTGACCCCAAGAAAGGGAAATATCAGAAGAGGCAAGAAGCAGCACCTGGGAGGTCCTCACAGGTCTCCAGGAGCACCAGAGCCAGAGAATACACCTGAGATGGCGACTTGACGAACACCTTCTTGGTAACGCTTTATTCTTCCCTTATTTGGTGGACAGCAGGCAGCGTGGGAGCTCACATTGCTCCTGGCGCGACGAACATGCCCCACATATGTTAAATAGTTCCTACCAAGACGGGCAGGGACGGGGGGTTCTCTCTAATATCACCCAACATAGCATTATCACAAGCCTAGTTCAGAAGGCATCTGATATTGAAGCACTACTTTGACGGGCACAAGAACGTTGCTCTCTGCCATCAACCGTCACTGCACTTCCACAGGACCAACTCTCAGGGCCTTTGCCACGGAAACACTACCTAGGCGGGCACATGGACGTTGCTCTCTGATCCCAACCGCCACTGAGCTACTACAGGCCCAGTTTAAAGAGCCTTCACTACCAAAGCACTGCTTAGGCGGGCACATGAACGTTGCTTTCTTTACTCACCGCCATCATGCTGCTTCATGTTGCTACAGAAATGACTTATTAGGCATGTGAACCTACCCTACCCCTAATGAACCTAAGCCATACACCCTATTTAGGGGATACGGGTACTCTGTCTGTCCCAACATGTATTTGTCTATAGATACTATCTATGTTGCGGTCCGAGGTGCTTTTGTTGTCGTTTTTTTACCTCTAAACTGGGGGCCTGCTGCGTGGGTGCCACCCTGTGCTCCCTTCACGTTGGGGGGGACTCGGGGGCGGCACACACGCAGGGGATATTCAATTTAGAGCATAAGTTTTGCACCCGGATCTTTAGATCGAATGTCGTTGTATTGGTCAGTATTACAGTTAAACACAGATAATGTGCTTTTATTGGCTGCGGGAGGAGCTTGCTGCATGTCTAGACTGTAGACAAGTTTTTATTTTTGTTTATTTGGTTCCTGACGGTTCCGCAAGCTACTCCCACGCACCCTAACCTGTGGCCATCTTGGATTCCTTACAGGTTCCAGGTAGGCCACAACTTGAGGAGCCCCTCTGGGATACCAGAGGTGTGCTCGTGATAATTCTTTGCACTTAATCCTCCCGTACACTCGGGGGACTTTATTTTTCTTGTCACCACCCGTGACCCCCCCCCCCCCCACTCCCACCTTCCCTCACCCACCCCAAATTTCTAGCAAAAGCTCTCAAGGAAATAACACACTCCAATTCTATCCTAGCAATTAAAAATCAAGAAGGACAAGCGCTGCATGACACAGACCGTATTGCAGCCCAATTCCATAGTTATTACACCAGACTATACAATATACCCCCACCACATAAACCCCCCGACTTCAAGGACACTAGGGAACACACTTTAGCTAACTACATCAAAGACAGCGGTATGCCCACACTGAAAGCGCCTGAACGCGAATCATTGGAACTACCTACCGGTATTACAGAAGACGAACTTGCATTGGCAATTAGAAACCTTAAAGCGGGAAAGAGTCCAGGTCCTGACGGGTACACGGCTCATTACTATAAGACGTTTACCGACATACTTAAACCTCCTCTCCTCCGTGCACTAAATCACCTCAAATCCTCACCACCAACATCACACACCTTCACGTCAGCACACGTCGCATTGCTTCCCAAACCGGCGAAAGATCCCACTGACTGCTCAAACTATAGGCCGATTTCGCTACTGAACCTGGACCTAAAGCTACTGGCCAAAATTTTGGCCACCAGGCTCACAACATTTCTCCCACATCTCATAGGTCCAGAGCAGGTGGGATTCATGCCGGGTAGGGAGGCACGTGACAATGTCACGAAAACACTCAATTTAATTCACTGCGCCCACACAAAGGGCATTGAAGGCCTTCTCCTGTCCACTGACGCGGAGAAGGCCTTCGACCGGGTAGCTTGGGACTACCTTTTTGCTACATGCACGCATATAGGCCTAGGCACACATATGATGGCTTGGCTGGCGGCCTTATACCACCAACCCCAAGCAAAGCTCAAAATAAATGGTACCCTCTCCGAAGCTGTGCACATACATAACGGCACAAGACAGTGTTGTCCCCTATCTCCATTACTATTTATTTTGTCCCTTGAACCTTTCATTCGCACAATTAATAACAATCCTGATGTGACTGGCTTTCAGATACAGGAACGTCAATACAAAATAGCCGCATACGCTGATGACCTCCTTTTTGCCCTAACACGTCCTCACACCTCTATCCCGAATCTGATTAAAGCTTTCCAACTATTTGGCTACATTTCCAATATGAAAATTAACTACGCTAAGTCTGAAGCTATTAACCTGACATTACAACCTGATTCCTTAGATAAAGCACGTAATGCCAGCACATTTAAGTGGGTGTCCTCTTCCATTACCTACCTTGGAGTCAAAATCACAAGCAACCAGTGCCAACTTCCCACCACTATTGAGCAGAATACAATCAGATCTTAAGTCATGGACAACTAAACACTTTTCCTGGTTCGGTAGGGCGGCAATAATTAAGATGGTAATATTACCCAGAATCTTGTATCACTTCAACACCTTACCCATCCCGCTTCCTTGTCAGTTTTTCAAAAAACTCAATACCATCATGCGCACCTTTATATGGGTTGGGAACAGGCCACGTATCAAACTTGAAACACTCACCCTTCCTAAGGAGGAAGGCGGTATTGGACTCCCTGATTTTAGATTGTACCACTATAGCACTCATTTAACTAGGATCCTGGACTGGAATTGCCACAAGAAGCAAAAAGATTGGGTCTCGTTAGAAGAGACATCAGCTCTACTGCACTTGCGATTCCTCCCCTGGATCCCTTGGAACAAAGTTCCACAAGAGATACAACACCACCCACTCATAGGAACGACACTGAAGACGTTTCAAACACTGATTAAGCATCAGGAGCTATCCTCATCGCCAAGCCCTCTCACTCCCGTAACTCAAAATCCAGATTTCCCACCTGGTATAAAATTACAATTGACCTCTCCTCATGACCAACAGATACCCCTTTTAGTGTTGCACTGCACAAATGCGAACAGTACTAAATCATTCACATCCTTGACACAGGACCTGAACCCCCAAACTTTCACATACTGGACCTACCGACAAATTCACAACTACCTACACACTTCCCCAAACAAACGGCAATTATTCAGACAAACCACACCGTTTGAAAATTTGTGCTACTCTGGTACCCCAGTACTTAAATCCACCTCACTAATGTACGCGTGGCTACAAGGAGACAGAAGGGGGGAAACAACGGGAGCACGAGCACAGTGGGAAAGAGATCTCGGCACCAATATCACAGATAACCAATGGCGACAAGCCTCAATTTTTGCACACAAGTGCTCCATTGGGACGAAGCTACAAGAAACGTCCTATAAGCTGCTGACGCAGTGGTATGCAACGCCGGCTAAGGTCAAAAAATGGTACCCACTGTCCTCGGACTCCTGCTGGAGATGTGAACGGAATTTAGGCACACTATTCCACATCTGGTGGGACTGCCCCGCGATCCAACCTTTTGGGAGCAAGGTGTGCGACCTGATTAAAACAATCACAGACACAAAAATATCCCTCACACCCCTATGTTGTCTACTACACATTGCAGATTGTTCTATGAAACAATACAAAAAATCCCTCACAAGACACCTGCTTAATGCAGCAAAATCTCTGATACCAAGACATTGGAAGGCTAGGGAGACTCCCTCTATCCCAGAATGGTTTAATGCAATAAATAATATATATTTTACGGAAGAAACAGCCGCCATAGCCAAAGAAACTACTGAAAAATTCAACAGCACATGGTCACCATGGGTGATTTACAGGTACTCTGATCAATACGCACAACTTGATACAGGATGAAGTGGTCGCAAGGGCAGATGCAGATACTAAATTCTTTTTTACTGTCAAAAGGCTATACCGCATATACTTTCTTTACCGTATACTTGATACTGTGGACTAATGCCTATCCACAGATAAATAAAAGAGTCATGTGATCACCCTGATAACGTATAGACATCCAAGCTGGCATAGACTGGCTCTCTTTCAATACCAAACCCATCCCTCTCCCATTCCTTACCCCCCTCATCTCCTTCCCCCTCTTTCCTTTCTATTAACAAGCGCTAATATGTCTTAGACTTTGAACAGATGCGACCAGACACAATACTTCTGGCATTGTTAGAAAGTTATGTTTGATTTATCTGTTTAGAATCCACAACCTATATGGCATTGGATAATGATTGCTGTAAACCGATATTGGAATGTGTTCCGGTTGTCACCCTTCCCTCTTCCCCTATTATTTCTTCTTTACTTACTTTACTTATTATTTGTTTTGCAAGGATATACATATGTTTGTTGGAAAGGTCTGTTTGACCACCTTCACTATAAGTTGAGATGTCCTGTTATCACGTACAAAAAAAAAAAAAAAGGGAATTGGATGTTTTTTTTTTTCCGACGGAACTCCGCTCAAGTTTGGCTTGCATACACACGGTCACACAAAAGTTCTATGAACTTTCGACCGTCAGGAACGCAGTGATGTACAACACTACAACGAGCCGAGAAAATGAAGTTCAATGCTTCTGAGCATGCGTCAAATTGTTTCCGAGCATGTGTAGGAATTTTGCGCGTCAGAATTTGTACAGACGATCGGAATTTTGGATCAGAACTTTTTCCGACCGAAAAATTCAGAACCTGCTCTCAATCTTTTGCTGGCGGAAATGCCACCAGCAAAAGTCCAATGGAGCATACACACGGTCCACAGCATCATCTATTAAATCTGTCCAAACAAGAGTCTAGTAGACATCCCCGGTATGATAAAGTTTGAAACACAAAATCATAAATTATAATATAATAAATTACTATAAATAATTATCAAAAATAATATTATAATAATAATAATAATAATAAAATGTAATCAACTCAAAAACACAGAAATTTGCTAAGTTGCAGAATTGTCGCTGTCGTCACTTTCAGTGTCTGATGATGGATTTCCCCACTAATCACTATAGCTCAAGTCTGCAAGTGTTCTAATTTACTATCACTGTTTTCTTGCTGGTCTTAAACCACTTTTTGGTTTCTATGGACATTCTCCAGTTTCCAGGCAGAAAGAACGGTATAATAATATAAAACTGCATGCAGGGCACTGGACAAAACACTAGGGAGTAGGGACAATATGGAGGTGAAATAATTTGATACAGTAATGTAATCTGTAAGATTACAGTGTACTGTATGTGTTCTGTTTTTTGCACTTTTTGAATTTCCCGCCGGGCTCTGGCTCGCAGGGGACGGAGCCCGGCATACAGAAGACACTGGATACTGCGATGCAGCCCCGAGTGTAGCTCTTGGTATGGAAAATTCACCCCGAGCCACACTCTGGATTCCTGCTTAGAAGGTTAAAATTCAGACAGCGATCACATATGCGCAGTAGCATGTGTACATGTCCGTCCCCACGATCGTTTCATCATAAATTACATCATCAGGGGATCATCAAACGAATGTATGATGAGTGAGCTCACCCCATATGATGCTTTATTCTGTCCAAGTTAGTCCAGCTCCTGTTTCTGCTTATGAATGCCTGTACTTTGTTTACAAATTGAAGGATAGGGAAAAATGGACTTTAACGGCACGTATAGAAAAATATAACAAATTTGAATGGTTCACATACATTGACTACATACAGTGCCTTGCAAAAGTATTCACCCCCCCTTGGCATTTTTCGTGTTTTGTTGCCTCACAACCTGGAATGTTTGATTTGCATCATTTAATTTACAGAACATGCCCACAGTTTTGAAGAAGAATAGGGGGAATTGAGACTTTAAATGAAGCACATTTAAGTGCCTCCATCCCGGTAATAGGTAAATATAGAAAGGAAGTTGGGACTTTAGATGAAGCATTTGGATAGTGGAGGTAAAATCATGTTTAACTTTCACCATAAATATTCTATGGTAAAAGTTAAACATGGTTTATTTTACCTCCACTATCCAAATGCTTCATCTAAAGTCCCAACTTCCTTTCTATATTTACAGTTTTGAAGATGTTTTTTTTTTTTTTATTGTGAAGCAAACAACAGATAGGACAAAATAACAGAAAAAGTCAATGTGCATAACTTTTCACCCCCCCTAAAGTCAATACTTTGTAGAGCCACCTTTTGCGGCTATCACAGCTCCAAGTCACATTGGATAAGTCTCTATGAGCTTGCCACACCTTACCACTGGGATTTTTGCCCATTCCTCCTTGCAAAACTGCTCCAGCTCCTTCAAGTTGGATGGTTTGCGCTTGTGAACAGCAATCTTTAAGTCTGACCACAGATTTTCTATTGTATTGAGGTCTGGGCTTTGACTAGGCCATTCCAACAAATTTACATGTTTCCCCTTAAACCACTCAAGTGTTGCTTTAGCAGTGTGTTTGGGGTCATTGTACTGCTGGAAGGTGAACCTCCGTCCTAGCCTCAAATCGCACACAGAGTGGTTCAGGTTTTGCTGAAGAATATCCCTGTATTTAGCACCATCCATCTTTCCCTCAACTCTGATCAGTTTCCCAGTCCCTACTGCTGTTTCACTGTGGGGATGGTGTTCTTTGGGTGATGCGATGTGTTGGGTTTGCGGCAGACATAGCATTTTCTTTGATGGCCAAAAAGTAAAATTTTAGTCTCATCAGACCAGAGCACCTTCCTCCATACATTTTGTGAGTCTCCCACATGCCTTTTCGCAAACTCAAAATGAGCCATTTGGTTTTTTGCTGAAAGTAATGGCTTTCTTCTGGCCATTCTGCCATAAAGCCCAACTCTATGGAGCGTATGGCTTATTGTCGTCCTATGTACAGATACTCCAGTCTCTGCTGTGGAACTCTGCAGCTCCTCCAGGGTCACCTTAGTCTCTGTGCTGTCTCTCTGATTAATGCCATCCTTGCCCGGTCCGTGAGTTTTGGCATGCGGCCGTCTCTTGGCAGGTTTGCTTTTGTGCCATTTTTTGATAGAATGATAGAATTGCTGGTGCTCCTAGGGATCATAAAAGATTGGCTATTTTTTTATAACCTAACCCTGACTTGTACTTCTCAACAAAATTGTCCCTTACTTGTTTGGAGAGTTCCTTGGTCTTCATGGAAGTGTTTGGTTAGTGGTGCCTCTTGCTTAGGTGTGGCAGCCTCAAAAAGGTGTGTATATGTAATGACAGAGCTGTGACACTTATGCCCCGTACACACGGTCAGAAATTCCGACGGAAAATGTCCAATCAGACCATGTTGTCGGAAAATCTGCCCGTGTGTGGGATCCATCTGACTTTTTTCCAAACATTTGAGATCCTGCTCTCAAATTTTCCGACAACAAAATCCGATCGGACTTTTTCCGATCGTGTCTAGAGAATTCCGACGAACAAAGTGCCACGCATGCTCAGATCAAATTACGAGACCAAAGCTATTGGCTACTAACCTCTACATAGTTCCGTCATATTCAACGAACGTCACCACGTTCAGAATGATCGGATTTTCCGACAACTTTGTCCGACCATGTGTATGCAACACCAGTGTCAGACAAAGTCAGTCGGAAAAAATTTGACGGATTTTGTGGTCGGAATTTCCAACCGTGTGTACGGGGGCTTAGATTGCACACGGGTGGACATCATTTCACTAATTATATGACTTCTGAAGGTAATTGGTCGCACCAGAGCTTTTTATGGGCTTCATGACAAAGGGGGTGAATACATACGCACATGCCAATTATCAGTTTTTAATTTCTGAAAAATAGTTTTATGTATATATTTTTCTAATTTGACTTCACCAACTTAGACTATTGTGTTCTGATCATCACATATAATTCAGATTAAAAAAACATTGAACTAAAGGTTGTAATGTAACAAAATAGGTAAAAAGCCAAGGGGGTGAATACCAGTGCACATTCAATAAATCACACTTAAATATTTGGTACAAGACAAAAGACCCATTGATTGACCTAAAAGATGGGACCCGGCACCAAGCACAACATGACAGCAACCCAGGAAAAGAATTGAGATATGGGGTGCATCAGGTAGCTAAAATTATAAAATATACATGTTTGACCGAACTACCTTGTATGTTGCTTGGCATATACGACAATTGCGATAATGAGCAATTCCGTACTTACATAACTACTGCAACATAATTTCCAAAACTGCCCGTAGGCACTATGGAGGCCTTATACGGGGACTGTGCTGTCTGAAAAAAACATAGGGTATATTTATAATTTATAAATCATATTCCCAAATGTTGTTGGAATCATTCATATTAAGAGCTATTAAAGCTCATTATATTAAGTTGGGCTTGTACTGGGGCTGCATGAGTGCTGCTGGCACTGAGAGGCTACAGTTCATTGAGGGAACAATGAATGCCAACATGTACTGTGACATACTGAAGCAGAGCATGATCCCCTCCCTTCGGAGACTGGGCCGCAGGGCAGTATTCCAACAAGAGAACGACCACAAACACACCTACATGACGACCATTGCCGTGCTAAAGAAGCTGAGGGTAAAGGTGATGGACTGGCCAAGCATGTCTCCAGACCTAAACCCTATTGAGCATCTGTGGGGCATCCTCAAATGGAAGGTAGAGGAGGGCAAGGTCTCTTTGGGCCCAATTTGGACATTTTCACTAAGGGGTGTACTCACTTTTGTTGCCAGCGGTTTACACATTAATGGCTGTGTGTTGAGTTATTTTGAGGGGACAGCAAATTGACACTGTTATACTAGCTGTACACTCACTACTTTTACTTTGTAGCAAAGTGTAATTTCTTCAGTGTTGTCACATTAAAAAATATATAATAATATATTTTAAAAAATGTGAGGGGTGTACTCTCACTTTTGTGAGATACTGTAGGTCCCTTGTAAATTTTGAAGCCTGTACTGTAAGTCAACTGGTTGCTATGAATAATCTCCCCATTTTCACTCCAGTTTACTTTGTCCCAGTTATCATAAATCATTAGATCGAATGTAAACATCTTGGGCATCTGGGGAAAAGCACATTAATTATAAAAAAAATAAAACAGGTGGGTATATACAGTATTTTAATACAAAAACATTTGCAAAAATCTATTGTATTTATTTAAGAGCAGAAACATAAAAAATGGGTAAAGTCCAAGGAGTTTAGGGGTATACTCACTTTTGTTACCAGTGGTTTAGACATTTATGTCATTATCTTCAGTGTTGTCACATGAAAATATATAATAAAATATTTACAAAAATGTGAGGGGTGTACTCACTTTTGTGAGATACTGTAGCTATTGTGTGTGTAGGGGGGGTGGCTGCTGCTCCCCAATTGGTACCAGAGTGACATGATTTGACATTGCTGAAAGATTGATCAAAGCAGTGGAAACTGCAGTTCAATGTAAAATAATGCACCTAGGGTAAAAGAATCCCTTGAGAGAGCACAACATTGGGGGTACAGTGTTAGCCAGCACTACAGAAGAAGATTTAGGGGTGCGTATTTCAAATGATTCCAAAATGAGCAAACAGTGTGGCCAGGCAGTGGGAAAAGCGAATAAAATTCTAGGATGCATCACTAGAGGGATCACCAGCAGGAGGAAGGAGGTCCTGATTCCCCTATATAGATCTTTAGTGAGACCTCATTTAGAATAATGTGTCCTGTTCTAAAGACCTCATTTACAAAAAGATATTGATAAGATAGAACGAGTCCAGAGACGGGTAACAAAAATGGTGAAAGGTTTGTGGGATAAAACATATCGAGAGCGACTTCAGGAACTTAACATGTACGAAAGAGGAAAGAAGGGAAAGGGGAGACATGATTCAAAACTTTAAATACATCAAGGAGGTGAATAAGGTTCAGGAATGCAATTTTTTCAATGTAATACCAAAGTCAAGAACACGGGGACATGACCTCAAACTAACTGGAGGAAAGTTCAAAACTATATTTAGAAAGTGTTATTTTACTGAAAGGAGGGCAGGGTCAGATGGATTGGAGTGCCGGGTATGCTTTGGCATAGGGTTATTCCTGAGGTTCACCGCTTTGCGCAGCTGGGCAGACATCCAGACATTTTGGTCATACATGCAGGTGGAAATAATGATTTGGGACTCTGTCATGAGACAAATTATTACGGATATCCAATGGGATTTCCTGCTACTTCGGTCTTCCTTCCCTGACATGATCATTGTGTGGTCAGACATTGTGGCCCGCACGTCATGGTGGGGGGCAAGGTCGGTAGAGAAGTTAAACAAGGCCCAGATAAAGGTGAATAAGGAGATGGGCCGGTTTATTGCTAGGAATGGTGGCGTAGTGATTCGACATGCAGAGTTGGAGACTGACACTTGGCTGTACCTTAGAGGGGATGATGTTCATCTCAATGCGGTGGGTATCGACCTCTGGTCCTTGGGCTTACAGGACAGTATTCAGAGGGCTGTTCTGGTGTGGCGGCGGGCACAAGTGTATGGTGTCACACTTGTGCCGCTGTGGCGGTTGGGGTCCTTGACGAGGGTATACAACATGAGGTATATTGATGAAACAATGGGACCCATCTCAGGTATGATGTCCTCTGGTTGGTCTTGTTCAGTCTAGACTGACCGGTAGTTATAGTGGTAGGGGTCTGTGATCAGTTAGGGTAGTCCTCGAGGCGGTGTTTGGCGGCTGGGGACAGAACCTAACAGTATCACAGATTCCAAAGTTGTGGGAGATGGTGTCGTCAAGGATCTGCAACCATTTCTTCATCTTTGAGCTGGAGTGTTTATGAATGTTTTATGTTCAATTATGTTTTTTTGGTTTGATAAAAGGCGGAACCAACCATTAAAGTGGTTGTAAACCCCACATTTTTTTTTTTTTTTTTTAGATGTCATAATGTAGAGAATAAGATTTCCTTTCATTTGACTCAAGGCTGAGTAATCCTCTTTTATTGTTCAGTTAGAGAAATCTTGACAAAGTCTTGAAAACGTTGTCAAAAACGCCCCCTTGCTGTGAGTGACAGGTGATTTACATATCTCATGCACTAGCCTGAGACAGTTTATCATCAGATCACTGGATGTTCTACTCTGCCCAGCTCTGACTACATACATGTCCCCTAAACCACTTGTCTTTCTATAGTCTGCTGACTGTTCACTGCATCCCATGATAAGAAACATCCAGTCAAAACTCAGTAAAGCTGGGAGAGCTGGAGGGGAGGGGAGGGGGATGTGAATTGTGAACTTTAACACAGGATGTGCCAGGCTAGTGCATGAGATATGTAAATCACCTGTCACTCACAGCAAGGGGGCGTTTTTGACAAAGTTTTCAAGACTTTGTCAAGGTTTCTCTCTCTGAACAATAAAAGAGGATTGCTCAGGCCTCAAGTAAATTTGTGTGACAAGACTGGACTCAAATGAAAGGAAATCGTATTCTCTACATTATGACATAAAAAAAAAAAAATTTGGGTTTACATCTACTTTAACCGCTTCCCGACCGCCTCACGCAGATATACTGCGGCAGAATGGCACGGGCAGGCAAAATCACGTACCTGTACGTGGCCCTTTAATTGCCAGCCCATGGATCGCGCCGCCAGCGGTGCGCTCGCGACCCGGTCAGGAGCTCCGTGACCCTGGCTGCGGGACCAGCAAACCCGATCGCTGCTGGTGTCCCGCGATCGGGTCACAGAGCTGAAGAACGTTTGTTTAAACAGACCTCGCCCCGCGCTTCCTACTCTGTCTGTCATTGATCGGCTGTTCCCGGTCATCGGGAAAGCCGATCAATGACGTCAGACGTCAGCCCCGCCCCCTAATGTAAAAAAACACACACACGTCACAGCCCATAACCCCTCCCCTCCCCCTAGTGGTTAACTCTTTCACTACAACTGTCATTTATACAGGAATCAATGCATTTAAATAGCATTGATTGCTGTATAAATGACAATGGTCCCAAAAATGTGTCAAAAATGTCCGATGTGTCCGCCATAATGTCGCAGTCACAATAAAAATCGCTGATCGCCGCCATTACTAGTAAAAAAATATATATTAATAAAAATGCTATAAAACTATCCCCTATTTTTTAAACGCTATAACTTTTGCGCAAACCAATCAATAATCGCTAATTGCATTTTTTTTTTAACAAAAATATGTAGAATACGTATCGGCCTAAACTGAGGAAAAAAAAAAATTTTTTATATATTTTTTGGGGATATTTATTATAGCAAAAAGCAAAAAATATTGCATTGTTTTCAAAATTGTCACTCTATTTTTGTTTATAGCGTAAAAAAAATAAAAACCGTAGGGGCAATCAAATACCACCAAAAGAAAGCTCTATTTGTGGGAAAAAAAGGACGCCAATTTTGTTTGGGAGCCACATCACACGGCCGCGCAATTGTCAGTTAAAGCGACGCAGTGCCGAATCGCAAAAAGGGGCCTGGTCCTTTGGCTGCCAATTGGTCCGGAGCTGAAGTGGTTAAACCCCAACGCAGTTTTTGGTGTCGTTATTGAAGATAAGGGGGATTAGTACTAAATTACCAATGTATGAAATAAATCAGTTTATTTTCCCCAATTAAAGGGAGTGAGATGTCAATAAAATTAGAGAGATAAACCTAGGTGGGCCTACAACTCTCAGAATGCATGATGGGATTTGTAGTTCCACAAAGCCTGTGGTTCTCTGTCTCTCTATTTGCTGTATTGCTGTAGTGATGCTTTTTATGCTAAGTAATGAAAAGACAGAATAAGTTACCACTAGGGTTGTCCCGATACCACTTTTTTAAGACCGAGTACAAGTACCGATACTTTTTTTCAAGTACTCGCCGATACCGATTACCAATACTTTGTTTTAAAGTTATGTGACAGTTTTCAAAGCACAATACAGATTAGGTGGCACTGATATGCAGCACTGATGAACACTGATAGGATTAGGTGGCCCTGATATGCAGCACTGATAGATGGTGGGCACTGACAGATAGTGGGCACTGACAGAGGGCACTGATGGCTGGCACTGATGGCGGGCACTGATGGCTGGCACTGACAGATGGCACTGATGGCTGGCACTGACAGATGGCACTGACGGCTGGCACTGATAGGTGGCACTGACGGCTGGCACTGATAGGTGGCACAGCCGGCTGGCACTGATAGGTGGCACTGACAGGCGGCTGGCACTGATAGATTGCTGGCACTGATAGATGGCACTGACAGGTGATGCTGTCACTGATAGATGGCACTGACAGTTGGCTGGCACTGATAGATGGCACTGACAGTTGGCTGGCACTGATAGGCGGCACTTATGGGCATTGGGCACTGATAGGTGGCATTTATGGGCACTGATGGGCAGGCACTGTCATGCCATGAGGAAAGTACTTGCCAATACCTATTACCGATACTTTTTTTTAATGTTATGTGACAGTTTTCAAAGCACAATACAGATTAGGTGGCACTGATATGCAGCACTGATAAACACAGATAGGATTAGGTGGCACTGATATGCAGCACTGATAGATGGTGGGCACTGACAGATGGCACTGATGGCGGGCACTGACAGATGGCACTGATGGCTGGCACTGACAGATGGCACTGACGGATGGCATTGATAGGTGGCACTGACAGGTGGCTGGCACTAATAGATGGCTGGCACTGATAAATGGCACTGACAGGTGACGCTGGCACTGATAGATGGCACTGACAGGTGGCTGGCACTGATAGATGGCAATGACAGGTGGCTGGCACTGATAGGCGACACTTATGGGCATTGGGAACTGATAGGTGGCATTTACGGGGACTGATGGGCAGGCATTGTCATGCCATGAGGAAAGGCTGCTGCAACGCCCATGTTGGTACTCCTTGCACTCGGCTGCATTAAAAGCAGCAGCGGCCATCTTGTTACACCCAGCCTGAACTATATAGGCTGGGTGTAAAAAGATGTCTGCTGCTGGCTAACTGCAGCCAAGTGCAGGGTGTACCAAGATGGGCGTCGGGATGTCCAACCGCTGACGTCAACACGGAGCGTCACTTCCGTTCCGCCCGCTGACTTCCAGTTGTGCCGAGTCGCTTAATCCTCTCTCCCAGGTATCGGATCTGGCATCGGGAGCATTTGTGCAAGTACAATACTTGTGCAAATGCTCAGTATCGGTCCCGATACCGATACTAGTATCGGTATCGGGACAACCCTAGTTACCACCTATGAGATGTTTGCCCTGGTCCCACCACTGTCTTAAAACAGTTCTGGTGCTAACTTAGCCTTGCCTAATTCTACAATCATTTGATTTTAGTTAGCCTGGAGCTTTTGAGATTTGCAGGCAGATGTAGTAACTGCTTTGGCTGTCTTATACAGGGCTATGCATTACATGTGTGTGTGTGACTGTAAGCTGATCATTGTCATACCTGTGTAAGATGAGTAGAGTATTTATTTTACTTGGCAGTGTTAAAACTGTTACATAACACGACACGACACACTTGCATTTGTACATGGATTTTTTAGATTTTATTTTAATTGTTGTTTTTGCATTACTTTTATTAATTATTGCAGATTGAAAAACTTAATCATTTGGCCAGTAATTGCAGTAGAATAGACATCAAGTTTAATAAAGCATTTTGAACTGTAGGTTAGTAGCTGAGGAAATATGATGTGTTTTCAATACTGATGTGACTTTCATGGCCTATTTGCATACTTTGTATCCTACAAAAGAAGAGAGGGATATAGGTTAGAGCATATTATAGAATGGCGCATAGGAATAATCAGTTACATCCCTTGTTACTTAGCAGTAGGATCACAGGCGTGCACATGGGGTATGCTGGGTGTGCATGGGCACACCCTAATCACCCAGTGCAGCGCAGATTTCCCCTGCTGATATTTCACCAAAGCTCCTAAAAAAAATATATAACTAAAATTGTAAAAAACAATACAAAAATAAAATAATTAAAATAAAAAACTACTGTCCTCTGCCCTACTGACACCAACCTCTGCTCTACTGACACGTCTACTTCTCTACTGACACCGTCCGCTACCCTACTACATTTTAAAATGTTTACATTTATTTAGAGTGTGTGTGTGTACACATGTGTGTTTGAGGTTTGGGGTGCACACCCTAATGCAATAGGCTGCATGAAACAAACAAACAAAATTGAAAAGATATTATAAAAAGAATACATTCACTCAAAATGTGTTTTTCAGTTTTGCATAAATGCCAGTTAATATACAGTGATCTCTTTCTGGGAGCTAGATATATAGTATGCACACAAGTTCTACCAATTTATCACATACTTCAAAAGTGGTCTCACACATCCTCTTGCTTTTTTCTATTTTTTGTGGATAATGAAACTGCTGTAGCAGGAGTAGTAAAACTCAGTCTAGCAGTCAAAACCTTCATGAGATACAATCCATTGGATAATTACCCAACCTGAGACCATCCTTTGCTAAAAATATCAGTTTTGTGAGGACTGACCTCCAATTGTTATGTATGTGGCCCATGGTCTGCAGCTGCCCCGGTCCGCAGCGTTGCTCTGTTTGGCAGCCCAAACCAGGGTACTACTGACACTGTTGCTACCTCGCAACTTATTTTCCCAGACAGAACAGTGACAGTCCAATTCAATACAGGAGGAATTAGAGGGCCCTGTTTACTAGAGCTTACAATGTCAGAGGGAGGGTCAAGAGATACAAAAGGTAATAACTGTGGGGGGTGAGCTGATGGAGAAAGTACAGTTAGGTGGGGGCAGGATAGGCTTCTCTGAAGAAAAGGGTTTTTAGGAATTGTCTAAAGTAGACAGAATAGGATAAAGTTGGACAGATTAGGGTAGGGAGTTCCATAAGTTGGGAGTGGCTCAGGAAAAGTCCTGGAGGCAAGCATGGGAGGAGGTAACAAGTAAGCTAGCGAGCAAGAGGTCTTGAGAGGAACAAAGGAAAGTATTTGGTTGGTATTTTGAGATTAGGTTAGTGATGTAGCTGGGGGCCAAGTTGTCGATGGCTTTGTAAGTTGTTGTTAGTATTTTGAATATATAGCATTAGAGGAGTAGCATACACTGAACAGTTGGTAAGATGGATGAATCTAGCATCACTATTCATGATGGACTTTAGAAGGGATAGCCTATGTAAAGGTAATATTAATCACATTAAATCAATGTAATGTGTTCTTCATTATACTGAAGAGCAGAGATACTTGCATGGCTCATTGCTCTAGCTGAGTCCAGCTGACAGCCCACAATCTCATAATTAAAGCAGAGCTGCTGCATGGCATGCAGATCATTTTGGCACATGTTGGTGATTTACAGCTAGGTATATTTATTTTTATGTGAGTATATATTTTTATTTTTTGGACTTTGTGTTCTGCAGATTTCTAGCAGTTATTAATAATGGTGAGAGTGAGATTTATTAGTTATGATTAAAATTGCCATTTTGTCTATGCTGTACATAAAGACATTTGAGTTTCTTTTCTTTTTTTTTAGCTTTTGGACTGGGAAAATCAGCTGTTTTCACTGTGTCAATGGATACCCATTATCACCATGTTATATAAAATTTGTTTTGTTAATCGGTATATGAACTTACATTCCTTTTCCTGTGTTACCACCAGCGACGTCTGTGGTGGTGGTGGCGGTTGTTGCCGTAGCCATAGCCTCTATTATAGCCTCCATAATAGTTGCCCCAAGGACCATAAGCATATGTAGGATATGTAGGATACGAACTGCCAACAACAACAATCCCTGGTTGTAAGTAGTTGCTGTTCCCGTAATTCCTACGATTGTAAAAACCACGATTGTACCCAGCACGGTTATATCCACCAATCCCTATCCCAAAGACACCTCCTGTAAGAAAGGAAAAATCAGAATCACAGTTACTGAAATGTTCCTTTATAATATCTTTTATATGTAACCTATCTTATGTAATGAAAAATATAAGACACAAATGAAGGCAGCTCTGTAACTATTAATACATCATTAAGTGCATTTTTTTTAAATGCAATCAGTGTAAATATCTGAGAAGAGAGCAATTAAAAATCAAATTTTGACTTCTTTTTTACATTACAAGGCATGGTCTGCCTTCTATATACAGATAAAATGTTTGATATTCTTTAGATTTAAGGCATTCGGTCTCCTAGGCCAGTCAGGATTGGACAGAGCCAATTACTCCATGCAGCAATGTATGCTGAGAAAGTGTCTTGGTGACCAGAGAGAATTTATACCTTACCACTCCCATGACCCTTCTCATTACAGACAATAAGGCCAATGGCACACAGGCCTTCTATCCGCAGGGAGTCCCTCCCAGCATGTTAGAACGCCCGAGATGCACAGGTGCAGCCTTCAACCACACTTCAGACAGCCTGTCTAATGCCCCGTACACACGGTCGGAAATTCAGACGGACCATGTTGTCGGAAAATGTGTGGGCTCTATTGGACAAATTTTCCGACAACAAAATCCGATCTGACTTTTTCTGTCGGAAAATCCGACGGACAAAGTGCCACGCATGCTCAGATCACATTAGGAGACCAAACCTATTGGCTAATAGCCTCTACGTAGTTCCATCGTACGCAACGAACGTCACCACATTCGGAATGATCGGATTTTCCAACAACTTTGTCCGACCGTGTGTATGCAACACCAGTGTCGGACAAAATCAGTCGGACAAAATCTGTCGGAAAAAGTCCGACGGATTTTGTTGTCGGAATTTCCGACCGTGTGTACGGGGCAAAAGTTTTTGGCAAGCTGCGATTAGAAGGGGCTGAGCGCTACACCAAGTGGTTGTAAACGCTATTTCCTTTATGTCTGTGGCCGAAGAGGCAAGTGATGTGCTAAGTTATGTAACTGAAACGTATGATTAAGTTGATTAATAGATGAAATATGTGGCCAGCATTGAGATGATATGCCTGAAATTACACTACCACCGACCACATATAAAGATCATATTCACTTGAGTCATACATTTCTATTATCATTTGTCCTTTCCCATACCCCCATATAAAAAAAGATGTTTGATTGCCCATCACTACTGAAGCAAAAGAAAGACAAATGCATATTATGACTGCATATGAAAACTGTATAAGAGTTTATTTTTAGCAATTTAGTGAGATAAAAAAATAAAATAAAAAATATAACCCCTTTTTCCTCCAGCTATGTATGTTATTCCAATAATAATACTTAAAAATACATTTGATCCAACCAGAAATTCCAAATGCATTTGGTTATTAATATTACAATACCAAAGTCCTTGATTATAAACAAATATTCTACTTAGCACAAAAAAGCCACGTACTAATTAATTCAAGTATTAAAAAAAGGTATAAATTCAGTTTGAAAGTTATTGTAGCAAGTTACTAACCAAAATTGATCGAAGCCATGATGGTGGATCTGAAAAATAAACAGAGACACGCAGTTAAAACTTTATACTTATCAAGCAAAAAAATGTAATAAAAAATGGTCAAACCTTTATCTCTTATTAGGCCTGCCAGCACGTTTCCCACAATTTTCAAATACTAGCCCAGTTAGGTGAGTTGTAGTTAGCCTGCTTCAAGACAGATAGACCACTTTCAATTTATATGTACTCTTGGGCTTTTACATGCTATGATGTTTGATGACGTGTGTGAATATACAAACCCTTTTATAGATAATGATGCAAAAAGTAAAATAAATTTAAAAAATAAAGGAATTTGTAAATACAAATATAGAAGCTACCATTTGCTGCTTTTTTTAAAAGTGCTAAAGAGTTTATATAAAGTTCTAAGTACTGTCTAAACAATTAATTCGATTTTACTTTAGGCAGCATGTTAAAAGATTGAAACTAGTGACAAACCCTAAAAGTTCATAATTTCCTAAAGATACTATTACTTTGTAATTTAACCACTTGCTTACTGGGCACCTAAACCCCCCTCCTGCCCAGACCAATTTTCACTCTTTGAATGACAACTGCGCGGTCATACAACACTGTACCCAAATTCCATTTTTATAAATTTTACCCCACAAATAGAGCTTTCTTTTGGTGGTATTTGATCACCTCTGGGTTTTTTTTATTTTTTCAAAAAAATTTTAAAAGACCTAATTCTTAAAAAAAAATACAAAACTGTTTTATATTTTGTTAATAAATTTTGCAAACAGGTAATTTTTCTCCTTCATTGATGTACGCTGATGAGGCTACACTGATGAGCACGGATAGGCTGCACTGATAGGCACTGATAGGCTGCACTGATGGGCACTGATAAGGCAACACTGATGGGCACTGATAGGCTGCATTGATGCTGACACCGTGAGAAGAAATAAAAACTGATTACCGATCTTTTGTTTACATCACGTGATCAGCTGTCATTGGCTGACAGCTGATCACGTGGTAAGGGGTCGGGATGCACCCCTTACTCCGATCTGTGATCACCCGAGTCTCATTGACTCGGGTGATCACAGCGCGTGCCGCGCTCCCCCTTCAGGGGGGTGTGGTTAGTTTTCAAAAGGGGAGGACGTCTATTGACGCCCTCCCGGCTAAGCAGATCCGCGCTGTAGCCGTCATTCGGCTATAGCGCGGATCTGAAGGAGTTAAGGTACCGTGGAGAGGCGACCCCAGGTCATGGTGTATATTAGCACCTTCAGCCTGGTTTTTCCAAAGACGGGCATGATGATTGCACACCTGTGGCCTGGGTTTATTTTCCCCTCAGGATAAGAGATCAGGGCTAACACTTGGGAACAGCTCCATCCTACAGGCAGGTGGTCTAGTGTAGGAGTCGGGAGGGCAAAGAGCCTGCATGCACTGCAGGGAAATAAAAAAAAATGATAATAAAAGCTGCACAAACATGGACTTTACACCAATGTCTCTGGCTCAACCAGGGTAACATGTGGCACTGGCATCATAGCATAGCATCTATAAATGCCGCATACACGCGTTCGGACATTCCGACAACAAAATACTGGATTTTTTTCCGACAGACCTTGGCTCAAACTTGTCTTGCATACACACCGTCGCACAAATGTTGTCGGAAATTCCGAACGTCAAGAACGCAGTGACGTACAACATGTGCGACAAGCCGAAAAAAATGAAGTTCAATAGCCAGTGCGGCTCTTCTGCTTGAGTCCAAACATGCGTGGAATTTTGTGCGTCGAAATTGTCTACACACGCTCAGAATTTCCCACAAAGGATTTTGTTGTCGGAAAATTCGAGATCCAGCTCTCAAATTTTTGTTGTCCGAATTTCTGACAACAAATGTCCGATGGAGCCTACACACGATCGGAATTTCCGACAACAAGCTCCCTTCGAACATTTGTTGTCAGAAATTCCAAGCGTGTGTAAGCGGCATAAGACTTTATAACAACAGAGAGACAAGCTGAGATTCACTACTCATTGACAGCATTCCACATCTCTGGTAACACAGGCTGAAGGCATCCAGGCTAAAGGATGAAGCACCACCCTACTGGAACTGGAGTACACTGATAGCAATTGGGGAAGGAGTGGCTTCACGCAGTATCTGGGTCTTCTGGAGAAGCAGCGTGCTATTAGACACACGCTGACCACCATGCAGATCACTTGTCCAGCTACCTCTGCCTCCTCAGGTGAATCCTCCCTGAGCTTCTAAATGAGGGAAACAGAAAAACCTTCCCTGGGCAAGTCCAGGAACCCAGGGAGTTGTGAGAAATGGAGTTAAAGGGACCTGTGCCTTTATCTGAGCATGGGGCGTAAATGGATACCCCACTACAGTATTACTTACTGTAATAGAAATACTCATCACAAAAGTTCCATGAGTAAGCAATGAAAAGTAAAGGGATTGGTTGAAACATAAAAACTTCTAACTGCCATTTGTGATACAATGTATGAATAAAGTTCAATTCAGTTTTGATCATATCTGCTTCCTAATCTCAGTTTCTTAATCAGGGGGAGGGACAAAACATATTCTAAGTTCAAATCTTTAAAGACAGGTGTTTAAAAGAGCATAATGAATTAATATTACCCAAACAGAAAATACTGTATGTTTCCACATTCTCGTGTCTTTTTTCAACCTGAATAACTAGGTAACTATTATAAAAATGTTGACACTGGGACACTAAAGTGCATGAAAATCTCTCTAACGGGTCTCTAGCAAGGAGTAAAAACTATACAGGCGTTCTAATCCTTTACCATTCTATCCAATACAATCCAATATCCAATCCAATAATGCTAGGTGTCCATCTTAAAATGGTATACTCTACAAAGACTGACAAATATCAAACATGACTTACGTACCAGAAACTTGCTCCTTGATGTAGAATAAACTCAATTATTATCCACAGAAAATCAGCTCCTTTTATATCAATATTAAGACAGGGAGGAGACAGTAAGCTACAACGGGCGTGACTATTTTTGTCATTGTTATTCCATATTACATTCCATAATCTATAGTTATTTGCTACCAGCCCAATTCCATTCCCAATTTAAATGACACTGCATTTCTGAAGCCTGAGACACCATTTAATTAGCACAATAATTACAACAGGGAAACACGTGACATTTTTAGAATAATGCCAGTCAGTAACAATCACCTGGGGAAAAATCCTAAAGCATAAAAATTCACTTTACCGGAGCCATCAGTAAACCCGGAAACAATCTGGTGCGACTGATGGCTAGGCAGGAAGACGAGTAAGGGCAATATGGCCCCCACTAGGCTCTATGCCCTTGGAGGACCGGAGCGACCTCCAACGTCATGTCCGATTGTTGGGCAGATAGACAGGATTTTTTTTTATTTCTCTTAAAGTCAAAATGTCATTTTTTTTTGCTTTTTGACCCCAGATTTCTCAATAAAAAAGGACCCGTCATGCTTATTTCTATTACAAGGGATGTTTACATTTCTTGTAATAGGAATAAAAATGATAAAAAAGATTTTTTAATAAAGAGACAGATTTGTAAACGGTGAGGTTTCGCCGTGACCAATAGAGAGAGGGCAATAATTATAGTTTTTAGTAACTTGCTGACGAGGCCTTTTCTGAAACTTTTTGTTTACAAGTTTAAATTATTATTTTTTTCTAGAAAATTACTTAGAACCCCCAAGCATTATATATATTTTTTAGCAGAGACCCTAGAGAAATGGCGGTCATTTCAATATTTGCGCAACGGTCTTTCAAATGCAATTTTTTTTTTAAATAAATATTTTTTAATTAAAAAAACAAAAACACTACAGTTAGCCCAATTTTTTAGTATTATGTGAAAAATTATGTTACGCAGAGTAAATAGATACCTAACATGTCATTCTTTAAAATTGGCTACTCTCGTGGAATGGCGACAAACTATGGTACTTAAAAAATCTCCAAGAAATGTTTACAGGTTACCTGTTTAGAGTTACAGAGGAGGTCTAGCTCTCGCTCTAATGATCATGTGGTGATCATGTTTGGTTTGAACATCACGTGAAAAAGAACAGGAAGCACCTCTCCCGTCACCCAAAAAAGTAAATAATGACACCGGGGTTATGGCAGATAGCTGCTGCCAATAAAAAAGGTATTTAAAGCGGACCTTCTGTCATTTTTCCAAATTTCCATCTATTAAATCTTCTGCCCTTGTTGTTTTAACTTTGGATAATAAAACATTTTTTTCTGCCAGTAAATACCTTATACAGACCACTTTCTGTTTCTTCTCTGGTCATCAGCCTAAGCTTATGATATCATGTACAGCTCTCTCTTACTCTTGTGACAATTTGCCAGGAAGGGAGGGATGAGTCATAAGAGGGCCAATGAAGGCTGCAGGGCTGCAGGGCTGCAGAGCTGGAGGTGTGCCTCTATGTGTCTGTGTAAATCCAGGAAGTGAACAGCTTCAGCTGCCCACAGTTAAAATGGCTGCAGCCAGACTTAGTGGAGGCAGATTTCTGCAGCATATTTGGCAAGTACAGAATCACAGTATATATAAAATAATATATAAATACATTTAAAATAATATGCAAAGTGGTTGGAGGGAAGCTTCAGAATGGCAAAGATGTTTTTATTACAAATTATGTGAGCAGACTGCAGTTCCTCTTTAACATCACAGCAATGATGTATATTTACTGTGGGCGATCAGCAAGTGGTTAGTAAACCCAGTTACAGTAATTGTTTTGCATCTCCTTACCTTGTAGTAGTAGAACTGGGTTAAAAATGTGGCAAAATGTAAAATGAATGGCACCCCAAATGTAGCAGTAGTTTTGTTGTGCGTTTACCACATGACAAAGTGCATGAAAACATGTAATGCAAAATGGAGAAGTAAGCTGGGACTTGTTGAAATAACATTAAAGGGGTTGTAAACCCTTGTGAGATGCACAGTGGAGGTAATGCACCCACCTATCCATCCATCCATCCATCCACCCACCTACCCATCCACCCACCCATCCATCAACCCACCTATCCATCCACCCACCTACCCATCCATCCACCCATCTATCCATCCACCTATCCATCTATCCACCCATCCACCCACCTACACATCCAACCACCCATCGACCCACCCATCCATACATCCACCCACCCATCCATACATCCACCCATCCATCCACCCATCTATCCATTAACCTATCCATCCACCTATCCATCTACCCAACCATCCACCTATCCATCCACCTATCCATCCATCCACCTATCCATCCTACCACCCACCCATCCACCTATCCTTCCATCCACCTATCCATCCTACCACCCACCCATCCATCCACCCACACACCTATCCATCCACCCACTTATTCATCCATCCACCCACTTATTCATCCATCCACCCACCCACCCACCCATCCATCCATGCATCCATCCACCTATCCATCTATCCACCCACCCATCCACCTTCCCATCCATCCACCCACCCATCCATCCATCCACCCATCCCATTCATCCATCCACCTATCCATCCATCCACCCACCCATCCACCTTCCCATCCATACACCCATCCATCCATCCACCCAGGCATCCACCCACTCATCCACACACCCACCCACCCACCCACCCACCCATCCATCCACCCACCCACCTACCCACCCATCCATCCACCTATCCATCCAGCCACCCACCTATCCATCCAGCCACCCACCCATCAATCCATCCACCCACCTATCTATCCATCCACCCACCCATCTATCCACCCACCCACCTACCTATCCACCCACCCACCTATCCATCCACCCATCCATCCTCCCACCCATCCATCCATAAATCTATCCACCCACCTACTCACCTACCTGTTCATTCATCCCTGCACAACTCTTCCTGCTGGTTTTGTATATCCTGGCTATCCCTGCTATTTGCTATATGAAAGCAGTTTATTTCTTGGTATTGTCCTAAAGCTGACCATACTCTGTCCAATCCCATTTTTCAGCAGACCATACACAATACAGTCTGTGCAATCTCCTATAGATCCTACACATCCATCCACCCATCGACCCACCCATCCATACATCCACCCACCCATCCATACATCCACCCATCCATCCACCCATCTATCCATTAACCTATCCATCCACCTATCCATCCACCCAACCATCCACCTATCCATCCACCTATCCATCCATCCACCTATCCATCCATCCACCTATCCATCCTACCACCCACCCATCCATCCACCCACACACCTATCCATCCACCCACTTATTCATCCATCCACCCACTTATTCATCCATCCACCCACCCACCCATCCATCCATCCACCTATGCATCCATCCACCTATCCACCCACCCATCCACCTTCCCATCCATCCACCCACCCATCCATCCACCCACCCATTCATCCATCTATCCACCTATCCATCCATCCACCCACCCACCCATCCACCTTCCCATCCATCCACCCACCCATCCATCCACCCAGCCATCCACCCACTCATCCACACACCCACCCACCCATCCACCCACCCATCCATCCATCCACCTATCCATCCAGCCACCCACCTATCCATCCAGCCACCCACCTATCAATCCATCCACCCACCTATCTATCCATCTATCCACCCACCCACCTATCCACCCACCCACCTATCCATCCACCCATCCATCCTCCCACCCATCCATCCTCCCACCCATCCATCCATAAATCTATCCACCCACCTACTCACCTACCTGTCCATTCATCCCTGCACACCTCTTCCTGCTGGTTTTGTATATCCTGGCTATCCCTGCTATTTGCTATATGAAAGCAGTTTATTTCTTGGTATTGTCCTAAAGCTGACCATACTCTGTCCAATCCCATTTTTCAGCAGACCATACACAATACAGTCTGTGCAATCTTCTATAGATCTGCCAACTTCTATGTAGTGCAAGAGCCTGCCTTGGGGGTCCCCCCCTAAAATTTTGACCACAAGCTGCCACTGGTCTGACTTACTGTAAGATTGAGTACCCAGACGGAGGGGGGTTAAGCAGGAGTGAAATCAGCCCAGAATAGATTAAAGAAACTGATCAGAAACAAAGGTGATGTGTCCTGGATAGAGAGCAAGCTTATGGGAGTGAAGAGGGCTTGATACATTGCAGCAAATAGGATAGTTAACACAAAGCAGGTGCAGCTGCAGCTGCCTGGAACAGAGCAGCAGGAGAATGACAGCTTGAAGTTGCTGGCTGGCCGGGCCCTTCTGTGAAGTGACAGGTCAGTCTGCCGGGAGTTGTAGTTTCCTGCTGCGCTGCTCAGTTCTCTCCAGTCTCCACCCACCGCCACCAGGAACTTGAGTGCAGTCCAGACTACAACTTCCACAATGCAGCGCAGCAACACAGCCAATCGACGGCCGTGGCCGACCTCCAAAAAATTTTTTTAGCAGACAGCGGCCATTTTGAATATGTTAGGCGGCCTGGGGGAGTTTCCACCCTGATCCCCCCCCCGGCCCAGTCCGCCCCTGATTTAGTCCCTCCTTTGCTACTACATCTTGTCTCAGTGTTCTGCCTGTATGCTCCTTGTTCTGTGCTCCTTGTGACCTGTTGCTCTGATCCGTCTCCTGCCTGCTTGAACCTGCTCATGTGTACCCTTTTCCCTGTTCCACCTGCCAGATCCTCCATGCATGACCCTTTCTCTGATACTGATGACACATCCTCAGTTCTACCCTGCCTTATGTATTTATTGTATATGGTTAGTTGCTAGTTTTCTGTCACTTAGTTGGTTTGCTAGTTAGGTATTTTATCATTTGGTTATGGTTTACTGATATCTTCATGTTTGCAGTGTATTTGGTTTGATGTTGTTTGGATAGGTTTTGTTTACTGTTATTAAACTTGCT
Organism: Lithobates sylvaticus; assembly: GCA_028564925.1. Taxonomy (NCBI): domain Eukaryota; kingdom Metazoa; phylum Chordata; class Amphibia; order Anura; family Ranidae; genus Lithobates; species Lithobates sylvaticus. The sequence goes on from CM053031.1 coordinate 86,921,652, forward strand.
TAAATCATATGTAGCACTGTCCCAGTAGGGCTTGCTGAGTGTTGACTTCATAGGTCTCTCCCTGGTTACCTGCAGCTGGTTGCCAATGTTTCCCACTTAGGTGCAGAGCAGAGGCGTACTAAGTGGGGGGCGGGGGGGGGGCCGCCCCAGGTACCACACACTGGGGGGGGTGTCAGGCCGGCACCCCCCTCCGCGATTGAAGCGGTGGCTGCGCCGCTGGATTAGGCAGCAGCGCAAGTGACAGGCAGGGACTCAGGGAGAGGCGAGCTAGCTATCGTGATGTGGGGGGGGGGGGGGTGCAGGGGGGGGTGCAGCGGTGTCACGCTGCACCCCCCCTGCCCCCCCCCCCCCCGCACATCACGATAACTCGCTCGCCTCTCCCTGCCTGTCACTTGCGCTGCTGTCTAATCCAGCGGCGCAGCCACCGCTTCAATCGCGGAGGGGGGTGCCGGCCTGACACCCCCCCAGTGTGTGGTACCATCCCCTCCTCTTGCGGCCGCGGGCTGTCTGCCTGTGCGATCCCGGATGTCACACAGGCAGAGCCGAGCAGCCGCTTCCCCCTCCTCTCTGTTTATGTGTAAACAGGAGGAGGGGATCTGCTGAGCATGTGCCGCGGCGCCGCGCTGATCTGAGGTACTGAATGGGGGGGGGTCTGCACTGAACGGGGGTTAGACTAAAGAGGGGGGGTTGCACTGAAGAGGGGGGCTTCACTGAAGAGGGGGGCTGCACTGAAGGGGTGGGCTAGACTGAAGAGGGGGGGGGCTACACTGGAGGGGGGTTAGACTGAAGAGGGGGGCTAGACTGAAGAGGGGGGGGCTACACTGAAGGGGGCCTGCACTGAAGAGGGGGGTCTGCACCGAACAGGGGCTACACTGAAGAGGGGGTCTGCACTGAACGGGGGCTACACTGAAGAGGGAGTCTGCACTGAACGGGGGCTACACTGAAGAGGGGGTCTGCACTGAACGGGGGCTACCCTGAAGGGGGGGTCTGCACTGAACGGGGGCTACACTGAAGAGGGGGTCTGCACTGAACGGGGGCTACACTGAAGAGGGGGTCTGCACTGAACGGGGGCTACACTGAAGGGGGGGTCTGCACTGAACGGGGGCTACACTGAAGAGGGGGTCTGCACTGAACGGGGGCTACACTGAAGAGGGGGTCTGCACTGAACGGGGGCTACACTGAAGGGGGGTCTGCACTGAAGGGGGGTCTGTGTAACATGCAGGGGGTCCAGAGCTGCAGGGTGTTGTGTAATGTAAAGGGGTCCAGAGGATCAGGGTGTTGTGTAATGTAAAGGGGCTTTTTTCCAAAGCTCGCTAGACTGGGGTGTTCTCCTGGAGTTACTGTTATATATTGTACTATCATCCCAAATTAATATAGAGAGAAAAAAAAAAAAATATTGGAGATACGGGACTGTCCAACGTACAAACACAAAGAGAGTTTCATAGAGATATAATAAAAATTACTTATTTTGTTAGCATATAAAACAAGGGGAAAACGAAATATAAATTAGACTCCATGTACAGCAGTATACAAATCACAGGGTTCGAAGGTACTACATACAATTCCTAATAGAACACCTTTATGATCATAAACTTAAAATACATAGGTCGTAATACTTGTCCAATCGCTCAACATGTTTCGCCTAGATAGGCTTCATCAGGAGACAAGGATAAAGTACATTGCAGTGTGGACGAAAATTTTTTGAAGATATTTTCTTATTCTATGGTATGTATACAAAACAAAAGATCAGTTAGTATATATAGAATAGTTTTTATTCATTCAAAGTTATATATACTGCATGAGTGTGCGGTAGCGGTAATGCTTATGTGAAGTCAATATGCGCATGCATGGTCCCCTACCTCCAATGTAATAGGGGTCAGTACATGCCCAGACTTCCAAATGTTGGTCCAGATGGGCCCACAACGGCGCCTCCCGTGATAGGGATTTACACAGGGCTATACCAAGCGGCTGCAGCCAAAGATGATGGCTGGGGAGTCGTAGGGGGAGAAAAAAATCCTATGCGTTTTCAGATTTAGTATTTGTGGGGCCTGTGAAGTACAGAAGTACTTATTTAACACAATTATATTTAAATAGATTATAATGTAATTACTCGAGGTGTGGGAAAATAGTATGACCAATCCCAATATCTATTGTCAGACTATACCTACCTCTACGGAAGCTCAAGGAGCATTATACACGCAGGAGGCTCGGGTTGAACCCCCAAAGGAGGGGGGAAGAGAAGGGGAACTGGTCTATCTTGGTTTTGAATAATGTCCACTATTAGCCAGAGAGTTCTGGAAAAATAACAAGAAATAAGGGGGAAAATTTCAATGAAAATACGTAGGAACTACGTCCATTGTATTACAGAGACCCCCAATGTGATTACAATCCCCTACCTTATAGTGGAGTATGTATACCATCAGGTTGTATCATACTGATGGCTGGTCGACTCATACACACTGCCCTAAGCATGGGGCTAAGTGTATCATCCAATACCTGTGAATAGGGTACAGGTTTTTTTAGGAATAAATACAATGGTTTGATATAGTAAGAATTTGAGTAACAAAACGTCCGAAATTAGAAGAGACTAAGACAAATGAAGTCTGTCACTTTACCAGTTTTTGGGGTTCCCGATGCATCCCGAGCCTCACGTCCACCTCAGTCTGACTCAGCATCAGACTGGGTTTAAATAGTCTCCCCCCGTGGCGCCAAAATGCACGGCGTGTGACGTCACGCCGTGCTGACGTCACGCGGACGTAGTACGGGGGCCGGCCAGCGCCCAGTCCGCACCATATGACCGGAGCGTTCCGATGTGGAACTGCTTCCGGTTCTCAATGCAGATCGGGCTGCCCCGACATGCCCTGCTGACAGCAGCCATAGTGCTCCGTCAAAGCAAGGCATGACAGGGTGTCCGGTGTTGGAAACTGCAAGTGAATGGCCGCATCGGCGCTTATGGCTGACTCCCGATCCGGATGCGTGGCGGGAAAAGATCCACCTATGTACGGTGGAGACAATGCCACGCCACGCATCCGGATAAATCCATACGAATCCCCATAGCCCAAAGGCGGAAGCCGCATGGGGTTCCCCCTGTGTATGGATGTAAATTATCCCTGGGGGCCTATGCCAGCGCGAGGTCCACCTGGACCAAACAAAGCACAGAGAAGGAGGAAAGGAAACACAAGAAAGAAAAGTTTAGAAAAAAGTTTGAAAAAACGTTGGGAAAAAAAAAAAAAAAAAACATCCCGCGAGCTCACACTCATTGCAGCACATGATTATTTTTACTTTTTGTTTGTTTTTTATTTTTAACAAAGTGTTTACAGCTTGAGATAGGTATAGTTAAATACCATTACAGAGTATGAGTAGTAGTCACTAAACATTTTTCCACCCCTACATAAGGGGGGATATCCAATGAACGAGCACGCTCCAAAGCAGATAGGCAGAATCTAAACCTAGGCCACATGGGGCCCACAGACCAAACCTAGTGGTGCCCAACTTCAGGCGCTAACAGAGGGGGGGGGAAAAGGGAACTGTAGCCGGTGAGGAGGTGAAAAAGAAATTGAATGAAAAAGGCAATGCTATGACTCCCAAAGGGAGGGGGGGGAAGAGAAAAGGAGACCAACCCCCCTATATGTAAAATTCTACATTATAAGAAGGGTTTAAAGCTGATCCCCTCGTTGAGGCCCGGATAACGGGTGGCCCTCAGCATATAGATCCATCTGGTTTCGATTTGTAGGAGTTTCTTGTCTAAATCACCCCCCCGTTCCTGTTGGGGCAGGTGCTCAAGACTATAGAAACCAATGTGTTTCAGGTCAAAATTGTGATATAGGCCTACATGACGACTAATAGGCGTCTCCATTTTACGTTTACAAATTAGTGATACATGGTCTCTCATGCGGCAGAATAGGGGGCGTTTTGTTTTCCCCACATAGAATGCTCCGCATAAGCATTTCATCAGGTATACTGATCCCACAGATTGGCAATTAGTGCGATATTTTGGAGTCCATATTTTTCCGTCTGGTAGGTCTATACTTTTGCCTTCCAAAATAAAACGGCAGAATTTGCATTTGCCACATCTATATATACCTGAGACTTGTTTGTTACTGTTCTGATCGCTCGTATAATGACTACTTACCAGGGTGTCACGTAAAGAACGTGACCTCTTATATGTAATCTCTGGATAAGGTTTGATATGTTTAGATATTTTTTGATCAGTGGACAGAAGGTACCAAAACTTTTTATATATGTTGCGTACCTTTCTATGTTGGCGATTGTATTTAGTAACAACTCGTGTACTTTCCTGGGTCTTGGCACGTCTAGGTTTGTATAATAGGAGCTGTCTGTTCATATCCACTACCTGATTGTAGGCTTTCCTAAGAGATGTTTTACTGTATCCTCGCAGGAGGAGACGGTCGTGCAAAAGATTTGCCTCTCGCTTAAAGTCATCGAGATGCGTACAGTTGCGCTTGATTCTTAAGAATTGGCTATAAGGGATACTTTTAATTAATTTCTCAGGATGAGAACTACTAGCGTGCAACATACTGTTGCCTGCTGAGGCTTTTCTGTAAAGAGTGGAACAAAGAGTTCCTTTCTCATCCACAAAGAATTCAACATCTAAAAAGGTAATCCTTTTTTGATCATAATTGAAAGTAAATTTTAAATTGTATTCATTGGTTTGTAGTTCATCTAGAAACACAGTAAGGTCCTCCCTAGATCCTGACCATATCATGAGGACGTCATCAATGTAACGACTCCATGACATAATTTTGCCGATGGACAAACTCTTACTCTCATCAGAGAATAGGTCTCGCTCCCATCCCCCCAGGTATAGGTTCGCATATGAGGGCGCACATTTAGCCCCCATAGCGACCCCCTGCACCTGGAGGTAATGGGAGCGTTTAAATACAAATATATTGTGCATTAAGATGAAGCTAAGTAGCTCCAGTATGAACTCATTGTATTTCCATGAGTCAATGTCCCTTTCTGTCAAAAATTCCCTTATTACTTCGACACCTTTTTTGTGTGGGATCGAGTTATAGAGGGCTTCTATGTCGATGGCTACGAGCCATGCATTTGTGGGTATTTGTAATCCATCTGTGCTTTTTAAAAGTTCTATAGTATCCTTAACATATGAGAATAAGAATTTAACATGCGGATACAGATACTCATCGACCAATTGGCTGGCTTTTTCTGTCAGGGATCCGCACCCTGAGATTATAGGGCGGCCTGGTGGTGATATTAAGCTCTTATGTACCTTGGGCAAGGCGTAAAAGGTCGGAGTGATAAACGAGGGCATGTCTAAAAAATCAAAGGTTTTGGCGTCTATGGTGCCGTTCAGGCGGGCCTTCATTATTATGCCTCTATATTTATTCATATAATAATTTACATGTGAGGCTGGGACCGATCTATACCATGTTTTGTTTAATATTATGTCTAAGCACATTTTTTCATAGTTCTCAGCGTCTAGTAAATTCCCGCCCTTATCGGATGGTTTGATTATAATATTGCTGTTTGTTTTTAAATTTTGTAATGCCTCTTTTAATTCTTTCGGCAGGTTGGTCTGAGGTCCCGCCTGCCAATTGGTAGATTCTATTTCTTTTGTGACCTGTATTACAAAGGCCCAAATGTTGGAATTCCCTTGTAGGATAGGGAATGATTTTGATTTGGGTTTTGCAAGTCTTGGGGTTGCCAAAATTTGGGGCACCAGGAGCCGATGGGTCCGTGGGGCGGGAGCAAGAGGGAGGAAAGGTCACCCCCTGTTGGGTAATGGGGGGAAGAGAGGAGCTGGTAAACGTCCAGCCCACTTCCTCCGGGTTGCTCTCGTCCCACAGGTCCATCAGGTCCTGTAATGCCCGCAAGTCTTCAAAGGTGACGCCTTCTATATTGGCGTCGTTCTGCTCGCCAATAGGGGCATCGGGTGATGTTTTGTCGTAAATAACTTTATACATCAGGCGTCGTGCGAAGAGGTGAAGATCTTTGACCAATTCGAACTTATCTGCGTTTTCGTCCGGGCAGAAAGTGAGACCCAATTGCAATACCTTAGTCTCATTGTCTGAGAGTGGGTAAGAAGATAAATTAATAATATCAAACTTGTCCCGACTCGCCAAATTAGGGGGGTCGGGACAAGTTATTTTAAAGGCTGATTGGTTTTCTTCATTGAGGTGGTTGACGGTAAAGTGCGTTTACGGTCGCTAGAGTTACTAGAGAAAATTGGAGCTGTTTTCACCTCCGCATGGGGGCCCACATTTGTCCCTCCATGTGTCTGTCCCTGTGATGGAGGGCCCACCACCAGGGAAATAGAGTCAATGTTCCTGGTGGGGGTGGTGAGTGAAACAAGAGAATGGTTCAATGTACTGTTTGACAGGGTTGTGTTAAGTGTGGTATTATTTTTGCTCTGTTGAGAGCGTAATTTTTTGTCCTTACTACTTATTTTGTCCGATCGTGGTCGGCTCTGTAAACTAGTTTCACTGTCTTTCTTTCTTTTACGTATTGCTCCTTCATGTTGTGATTTATCTTTCCGCAAAGCTATGGGTGCAAACGATGTTGAGGAAATGGATGATGTATCCAGTTCTCCAAGATCCAAGTTGGGAATCTGTAAGTCCTGGTTCAAATTGCCTCTTCTCAAGGGGTATTTATTTGGTTGGCTCCATTTATAGGCCTGTTCATAAGTATATGCTTTTTTATCCCGTTGGTATTTATTTTCTTTCACTTTGATTAGACTTGTTGCATATTTTGTAAGGTGGTCCCTAAGGTTCTTATCCTTCTCTAGAAAACAGGCATGGGATCCCAAATTGGCATGTTCCTCTTGCCATCTGAGGATCTCAAGATCCAATTCCGCAATATCTTTATCATATTGTTCACTGAGGATTTGCATCATTTGCAAAGAGCATGTTTGCAAATTCTCCTCCCACATATTTTTGATGTTTGGTTCTACCTTTTTAATATTCGGAAAGATTTGTATACGAAGTCCCCAGGGTACTATCCTGTTGGATCTATATTTATCAAAGAATTCTTTGTGCCAAAACAACCGAGTCTTTTTTTCTATCATTCGCTGTAGGCTAGAAAAATATGTACTTACATCCGCCTCATTGATGTCCTCCTTAGAGCGATAAAAATTGACATCCGTTACAAAGCCTGCCCAGGCTTGACCGCAATAGTCAGTCATATTAAATGTGTATTCGTGTACTCACCAGCTACTTTCCTTCTCTCTGTAGGTGTAACACACCAGAAGTAAAATGGAGGGGGGGGCACATATATAAAGGTGCGAGAGTCGTACCCAATTCAGCCTTACCTATATGTCTAGAACGTGCTCGTCATGGAAAAAAGATGTACAGAAAAAACATAGTTATTTAAAATTCATATCAAAAATATCACACAGCATAGATCATTACTGGTATATACATCTAAACCATAGAAGAAAACTCCAGTCTAGATATATAGTCTATGGAAATGTCAATTTATGAACTAGTTAATAAGAATATGGGGAACAAGCATAGCTAGCGAAGAGGTATCATGGGTGTTTGAACCACCCTGGGTATAGAAATTTTCAAAGCTCGCTAGACTGGGGTGTTCTCCTGGAGTTACTGTTATATATTGTACTATCATCCCAAATTAATATAGAGAGAAAAAATATTGGAGATACGGGACTGTCCAAGGTACAAACACAAAGAGAGTTTCATAGAGATATAATAAAAATTGCTTATTTTATTAGCATATAAAACAAGGGGAAAACGAAATATAAATTAGACTCCATGTACAGCAGTATACAAATCACAGGGTTCGAAGGTACTACATACAATTCCTAATAGAACACCTTTATGATCATAAACTTAAAATACATAGGTCGTAATACTTGTCCAATCGCTCAACATGTTTCGCCTAGATAGGCTTCATCAGGAGACAAGGATAAAGTACATTGCAGTGTGGACGAAAATTTTTTGAAGATATTTTCTTATTCTATGGTATGTATACAAAACAAAAGATCAGTTAGTATATATAGAATAGTTTTTATTCATTCAAAGTTATATATACTGCATGAGTGTGCGGTAGCGGTAATGCTTATGTGAAGTCAATATGCGCATGCATGGTCCCCTACCTCCAATGTAATAGGGGTCAGTACATGCCCAGACTTCCAAATGTTGGTCCAGATGGGCCCACAACGGCGCCTCCCGTGATAGGGATTTACACAGGGCTATACCAAGCGGCTGCAGCCAAAGATGATGGCTGGGGAGGCGTAGGGGGAGAAAAAAAAGTCCTATGCGTTTTCAGATTTAGTATTTGCGGGGCCTGTGAAGTATAGAAGTACTTATTTAACACAATTATATTTAAATAGATTATAATGTAATTACTCGAGGTGTGGGAAAATAGTATGACCAATCCCAATATCTATTGTCAGACTATACCTACCTCTACGGAAGCTCAAGGAGCATTATACATGCAGGAGGCTCGGGTTGAACCCCCAAAGGAGGGGGGAAGAGAAGGGGAACTGGTCTATCTTGGTTTTGAATAATGTCCACTATTAGCCAGAGAGTTCTGGAAAAATAACAAGAAATAAGGGGGAAAATTTCAATGAAAATACGTAGGAACTACGTCCATTGTATTACAGAGACCCCCAATGTGATTACAATCCCCTACCTTATAGTGGAGTATGTATACCATCAGGTTGTATCATACTGATGGCTGGTCGACTCATACACACTGCCCTAAGCATGGGGCTAAGTGTATCATCCAATACCTGTGAATAGGGTAGAGGTTTTTTAGGAATAAATACAATGGTTTGATATAGTAAGAATTTGAGTAACAAAACGTCCGAAATTAGAAGAGACTAAGACAAATGAAGTCTGTCACTTTACCAGTTTTTGGGGTTCCCGATGCATCCCGAGCCTCACGTCCACCTCAGTCTGACTCAGCGTCAGACTGGGTTTAAATAGTCTCCCCCCGTGGCGCCAAAATGCACGGCGTGTGACGTCACGCCGTGCTGACGTCACGCGGACGTAGTACGGGGGCCGGCCAGCGCCCAGTCCGCACCATATGACCGGAGCGTTCCAATGTGGAACTGCTTCCGGTTCTCAATGCAGATCGGGCTGCCCCGACATGCCCTGCTGACAGCAGCCATAGTGCTCCGTCAAAGCAAGGCATGACAGGGTGTCCGGTGTTGGAAACTGCAAGTGAATGGCCGGATCGGCGCTTATGGCTGACTCCCGATCCGGATGCGTGGCGGGAAAAGATCCACCTATGTACGGTGGAGACAATGCCACGCCACGCATCCGGATAAATCCATACGAATCCCCATAGCCCAAAGGCGGAAGCCGCATGGGGTTCCCCCTGTGCATGGATGTAAATTATCCCTGGGGGCCTATGCCAGCGCGAGGTCCACCTGGACCAAACAAAGCACAGAGAAGGAGGAAAGGAAACACAAGAAAGAAAAGTTTAGAAAAAAGTTTGAAAAAACATTGGGAAAAAAAAAAAAAAAAAAAAAAACAAAACATCCTGCAAGCTCACACTCATTGCAGCACATGATTATTTTTACTTTTTGTTTGTTTTTTATTTTTAACAAAGTGTTTACAGCTTGACATAGGTATAGTTAAATACCATTACAGAGTATGAGTAGTAGTCACTAAACATTTTTCCACCCCTACATAAGGGGGGATATCCAATGAACGAGCACGCTCCAAAGCAGATAGGCAGAATCTAAACCTAGGCCACATGGGGCCCACACACCAAACCTAGTGGTGCCCAACTTCAGGCGCTAACAGAGGGGGGGGGGAAGGGAACTGTAGCCGGTGAGGAGGTGAAAAAGAAATTGAATGAAAAAGGCAGGGGGGGGGAGAGAAAAGGAGACCAACCCCCCTATATGTAAAATTCTACATTATAAGAAGGGTTTAAAGCTGATCCCCTCGTTGAGGCCCGGATAACGGGTGGCCCTCAGCATATAGATCCATCTGGTTTCGATTTGTAGGAGTTTCTTGTCTAAATCACCCCCCCGTTCCTGTTGGGGCAGGTGCTCAAGACTATAGAAACCAATGTGTTTCAGGTCAAAATTGTGATATAGGCCTACATGACGACTAATAGGCGTCTCCATTTTACGTTTACAAATTAGTGATACATGGTCTCTCATGCGGCAGAATAGGGGGCGTTTTGTTTTCCCCACATAGAATGCTCCGCATAAGCATTTCATCAGGTATACTGATCCCACAGATTGGCAATTAGTGCGATATTTTGGAGTCCATATTTTTCCGTCTGGTAGGTCTATACTTTTGCCTTCCAAAATAAAACGGCAGAATTTGCATTTGCCACATCTATATGTACCTGAGACTTGTTTGTTACTGTTCTGATCGCTCGTATAATGACTACTTACCAGGGTGTCACGTAAAGAACGTGACCTCTTATATGTAATCTCTGGATAAGGTTTGATATGTTTAGATATTTTTTGATCAGTGGACAGAAGGTACCAAAACTTTTTATATATGTTGCGTACCTTTCTATGTTGGCGATTGTATTTAGTAACAACTCGTGTACTTTCCTGGGTCTTGGCACGTCTAGGTTTGTATAATAGGAGCTGTCTGTTCATATCCACTACCTGATTGTAGGCTTTCCTAAGAGATGTTTTACTGTATCCTCGCAGGAGGAGACGGTCGCGCAAAAGATTTGCCTCTCGCTTAAAGTCATCGAGATGCGTACAGTTGCGCTTGATTCTTAAGAATTGGCTATAAGGGATACTTTTAATTAATTTCTCAGGATGAGAACTACTAGCGTGCAACATACTGTTGCCTGCTGAGGCTTTTCTGTAAAGAGTGGAACAAAGAGTTCCTTTCTCATCCACAAAGAATTCAACATCTAAAAAGGTAATCCTTTTTTGATCATAATTGAAAGTAAATTTTAAATTGTATTCATTGGTTTGTAGTTCATCTAGAAACACAGTAAGGTCCTCCCTAGATCCTAACCATATCATGAGGACGTCATCAATGTAACGACTCCATGACATAATTTTGCCGATGGACAAACTCTTACTCTCATCAGAGAATAGGTCTCGCTCCCATCCCCCCAGGTATAGGTTCGCATATGAGGGTGCACATTTAGCCCCCATAGCGACCCCCTGCACCTGGAGGTAATGGGAGCGTTTAAATACAAATATATTGTGCATTAAGATGAAGCTAAGTAGCTCCAGTATGAACTCATTGTATTTCCATGAGTCAATGTCCCTTTCTGTCAAAAATTCCCTTATTACTTCGACACCTTTTTTGTGTGGGATCGAGTTATAGAGGGCTTCTATGTCGATGGCTACGAGCCATGCATTTGTGGGTATTTGTAATCCATCTGTGCTTTTTAAAAGTTCTATAGTATCCTTAACATATGAGAATAAGCATTTAACATGCGGATACAGATACTCATCGACCAATTGGCTGGCTTTTTCTGTCAGGGATCCGCACCCTGAGATTATAGGGCGGCCTGGTGGTGATATTAAGCTCTTATGTACCTTGGGCAAGGCGTAATGTAAAGGGGCCCAGAGGTGCAGGGTGCTGTATAATGTAAAGGGGTACAGTGGCTGTGTAATGTAAAGGGGTCCAGAGGTTCAGGGTGCTGTTTAATGTAAAGGGGTACAGTGGCTGTGTAGTGTAAAGGGGTCCAGAGGTTCAGGGTGCTGTTTAATGTAAAGGGGTACAGTGGCTGTGTAGTGTAAAGGGGTCCAGAGGTTCAGGGTGCTGTTTAATGTAAAGGGGTACAGTGGCTGTGTAGTGTAAAGGGGTCCAGAGATTCAGGGTGCTGTTTAATGTAAAGGGGTACAGTGGCTGTGTAATGTAAAGGGGTCCAGAGGTTCAGGGTGCTGTTTAATGTAAAGGGGTACAGTGGCTGTGTAATGTAAAGGGGTCCCAGAGGTGCAGGGTGCTGTGTAATGTAAAGGGGTACAGTGGCTGTGTAATGTAAAGGGGTCCAGAGGTTCAGGGTGCTGTTTAATGTAAAGGGGTACAGTGGCTGTGTAATGTAAAGGGTTACAGTGGCTGTGTAATGTAAAGGGGTCCAGAGGTTCAGGGTGCTGTTTAATGTAAAGGGGTACAGTGGCTGTGTAGTGTAAAGGGGTCCAGAGGTTCAGGGTGCTGTTTAATGTAAAGGGGTACAGTGGCTGTGTAATGTAAAGGGGTACAGTGGCTGTGTAATGTAAAGGGGTCCAGAGGTTCAGGGTGCTGTTTAATGTAAAGGGGTACAGTGGCTGTGTAGTGTAAAGGGGTCCAGAGGTTCAGGGTGCTGTTTAATGTAAAGGGGTACAGTGGATGTGTAATGTAAAGGAGCCCAGAGGTGCAGGGTGCTGTGTAATGTAAAGGGGTACAGTGGCTGTGTAATGTAAAGGGGTCCAGAGGTTCAGGGTGCTGTTTAATGTAAAGGGGTCCAGAAGGGCAGGGTGCTATGTAATGTAAAGGGGTCCAGAGGTGCAGGGGGATGTGTAATGTAAAGGGGCCCAGAGATGCAGGGTGCTGTGTAACGTAAAGGGGTCCAGAGGTGCAGTTGTGGAGAGGGGGTACACAGTAGTGACAAAGATATTGAAGAATGCAGAGGTATGCAGGGGGCACAGTGGGGTATTTTTACATTTTAAGGAGGGGGGGGGGTGCCAGATATAGGATCCGCCCCGGGTGCCAAATGCTCTAGGTACGCCCCTGGTGCAGAGGGTTCCCACTTAGGTGCTGAGGGTTCCCACTTAGGTGTTGAGGGTCCCCACTTAGGTGCAGAGGGTTTCCCGTTTGGTTGCTAAGGATTTCCCACTATGTTGCTAGGGGTTCCCGCTATTGCTGAGAGCTCCTACTTGTTCCACCCCTTACTCCTGTTTGCTTATTACTCAAACACCAGTTCAAGGTATTTGTTTTTTTTGCATTTTATTTGGAACTTGGATGAGAGAAGGGATGAGTGGGATACTCCCAACAGGAACTATTCACAAAGGATGAGCACAACTCTCACTTGGCCTTACCGGATTGGTAGTAGAAGCAGTCACACTGCTTTGACCATACAGCCACATGTATGGAATGGTCTTGCTCTCACTAGCAGCAGACTTGACGCACTAAATTATCTTCAGGACACTCTCTAGCATTCCCTTTTACTGACACCTGTCCACTGACTCTTCTAGCTGAAGGGGGTGGCCCTTACTCGACAGGCCCAAAAGACACAGATCTGTACTCACAGTAGGCAGATTCATATCCTTCTTGGTGTCTCTCTTCTAGTCAGCTCTGCAGGACCTCTGGGTTTAGCGTCTCTCTCTCTCTAGCCCCCTGGGTCGACCAACACCCAGGGCTGTATGGCCTACGTGGAGGAGAGGGCAACCACCCCTCTCCCTCCTAGGCTCTGTTCCCCGGCTCAACTAACTCTGAGCACATGTACTCTGGCCTTGTATACAGTATCCCAAAATGCAATGCAGCACTTTCCTTCTGCCAATTACCAGGGCTGTAACAAAGCCTATACAGTCACTTGCCAGGTCCACAACCACTGTCCAATATGCCTCCCTATTGGACCGGTGGGGGACAGTCAGAAAAAGCTGAGCTGTACCTGAGAACAATGAGCAGACTTAACCAATATATCCTGCTCCCTGGTAGACAGATAGCACACAAAATTTTACCTGACCATCTTCCTGGTAAGCAGAAAGACCAAAAACGATACTCTCTTCTAGCACCTACCTAGGAGGGTGCTACACATATATAGGCTGGTTTCAGCTTCCTAAATGTACAGTAACTACACAGATCTGGTCATCCCTGCTGCTGGTTGTCTGCTCTCTGCAGAGCCGATCGGCCCTATAGGCACACTATGCAAGCTGCTTAGGGCCCCGCCGCTGTGGGGGGGGCCCCCCAAGACCCAGCATCCCCCCCTGCACCTCTGGCTGGCCGTTTAGAGTGCAGTGAGGAGAGGTGGGAGGAGGTGGAAGGCGGTGATCGGCAGCTCTATGGTGCCTGAGTGGGCGGCGGGATCTCCCTGGGGTTTGTAGTACTCTCAGTGTATACAGTGGAGAGGAGAAGGGAGGGGCCTCTGACCCAGGCAGGTATCAGTTTCACTTTCACTCTGCTTGAACACTGTTGCTGATGCCCGGGTCAGAGGCCCCTCCCCTCTCCGCTGTATACATTCGGAGATAGAACTACTAGCCCCAGGGAGATCCCCTTGCCTGTGGACACCATATAGCTGCCAATCGCCGCCGCTCACGGCATCACGGGTCAAGTAGAGGGCCCCTTAGCAGAATTTTGCTTAGGGCCCCAGGGAGGTCAGGATCGGCACTGGCTCTCTGTATCCCTGAAAGTTAGTGACTATTAACCCACGCCCCATATTCTGGGTAATTTAACCACTCCCACTCTTTGCCATATGCCACAGGCCCTTTTCTCACTTGAGTGTCCTTCATTCCCAGTTGTAAATTTGGGAGGTATACAGCGCCTTGAAAAATTATTTATACCCCTTGATATTTTCCACATTTTGTCATGTTACAACCAAAAACATGAATGTATTTTATTGGGATTCTATGTAATAGACCAACACAAAGTGGCACATAAGTGTGAAGTGGAGTCAATACTTTGTAGAACCACCTTTCGCTGCAATTACAGCTTTTTGGGGATGTCTCTACCAGTTTTGCACATTTAGAGAGTGACATTTTTGCCCATTCTTCTTTGCAAAATAGCTCAAGCTCTGTCAGATTGGATGGAGAGCGTCTGTGAACAGCAATTTTCAAGTCTTGCCACAGATTCTCAATTGGATTTAGGTCTGGACTTTGACTGGGCCATTCTAACACATGAATATGCTTTAAACTAAACCATTTGATTGTTGATCTGGCTCTATGTTTAGGGCCGTTGTCCTGCTGGAAGGTGAACCTCTGCTCCAGTCTCAAGTCTTTTGCAGACTCTAATGCCGCGTACACACGACCGCACATTCCAACAACAAAATCCATGTTTTTTTCTGACGGAAGTTGGCTCAAACTTGTCTTGCACATGCACGCGCCAAAGCTTGTTATCGCGACCGCCGGCCACAAGCGATCGCAGGCACAAGAGGAAGAACAGGGAGGTGTGTGTGTGTAAACACACAAATCCCTGTTCTGTCAGTAGAGGAGATGCAGATTGTGAGTTCCTAATAGCTAGGAACCACGATCTGTCATCTCCTATAGTCAGTTCCCTCCCCCTACAGTTAGAACACACAGTCAGGGAACACAGTTAACGCCTTGATCACCCCCTAGTGTGAACCCCTTCCCTGCCAGTGACATTCTTAGCATTTTTGCATTTTTATAGCACTGATCACTGTATAATTGTCAATCGTCCCAAAAATGTGTCAAAAGTGTCCGATGTGTCTGCCATAATGTCACAGTCATGATAAAAATTGCAGATCGCCACCATTACTAGTAAAAAATAATAATAATAATAAAAATGCCATAAATCCATCCCCTATTTTGTAGATGCTATAACTTTTGCGCAAATCAATCAATTTACGCTTATTGCTATTTTTATTACCAATAATATTTAGAAGAATACATATCAGCCTAATCTGAGAAAAAAATTAGCTTTTTTTAAATAAAATTGGGGATATTTATTATAGCAAAAATTTGTCGGTCTTTTTTTGTTTTTAGCGCAAACAATAAAAACCGCAGAGATAATCAAATACCACCAAAAGAAAGCTCTATTTGTGGGAAAAAAGGTAAATTTTGTTTGGGTACAGCGTCGCACGACCGCGCAATTGTCATTTAAAGCGACGTAGTGCCATATCCCAAAAAATGGCATAGTCATTTAGCAGCCAAATCTTCCGGGGCTGAAGTGGTTAAATGTTTTTTTTATTATTATTTATTTAGCTTTTTATTTTTTTATATTTACACTGTCCCTTTAGTTTTTTTCTCACTTTTATTCCTATTACATTTACTAATAGAAAAAATGATGAGAGGCCCTCTTTATTAAGAGATCCGGGGTCAAAAAGACCCTAGATCTCTGATTTACCTTTAAAAGCAAAAAAAATTTAATATCCTGTCTATCTGCCCGAGAACTGGAAGTGACATCAGAGGTCACTCAAAACATTTGCAAAAATCTCTTAGGTATGTATTTATTTTAGAGCAGAAACATTTATGTAATTTCTTCAGTGTTGTCACATGAAAATATATAATAAAATATTTACAAAAATGGGTGGGGTGTACTCACTTTTGCGAGATACTGTAGCTATTGTGGGGGCTGCTGCTCCCCAATTGGTATGGAACATGATTTGACATTACTGAAAGATTGGTCAAAGCAGTGTAAACTGCAGTTCAATGTTTCTAAATGTAAAATAATGCACCTAGGTTAAAATAATCCCTTAATCCCTTGAGCACAACATTGAGGGTACAGTGTTAGCCAACATTACAGAAGAAGATTTAGGGGTGCGTATTTCAAATGATTCCAAAATGAGCAAACAGTGTGGCCAGGCAGTGGGAAAAGCGAATAGAATTCTAGGATGCACTAGAGAGATCACCAGCAGGAGGACGGAGGTCCTGATTCCCCTATATAGATCTTAACCGCTTAAGGACCGCCTCCTGCACATTTACGTCAGCAGAATGGCACGGCTGGGCAGATCAACGTACCGGTACGTTGCCCTTTAAGAGCCCAGCCGTGGGTCACGCGCGCCGCCGGCGGCGCGCTCGCGACCCGGTCCTGAGCTCCCTGACCACGGCCGCGGGACCAGCGGACCCGATCGCCGCTGTTGTCCCGCGATCGGGTCACAGAGCTGAAGAACGGGGAGAGGTCTGTGTAAACAAACCTCTCCCCGTGCTTCCTACACTGCCTGTCACTGATCGGCTGTTCCCTGTCATCGGGAAAGCCAATCAGTGACGTCAGACGTAAAGCCACGCCCCCTACTGTAAAAAGAAATAACACACACACACATTGACGCCTCCCCGCCCCCTAGTGTTTAACTTCTTCACTGCCAGTGTCATTTACATAGGAATCAGTGCATTTAAATAGCACTGATTTCTGTATAAATGACAATGGTCCCAAAAATGTGTCAAAAATGTCCGATGTGTCCGCATAATGTCGCAGTCACAATAAAAATCGCTGATCGCCGCCATTACTAGTAAAAAAAAAAATATTAATAAAAATGCTATAAAACGATCCCCAATTTTGTAAACGCTATTACTTTTGCGCAAACCAATTAATAATCGCTAATTGCGATTTTCTTTTAACCAAAAATATGTAGAAGAATACGTATCGGCCTAAACTAAGGAAAAAAATGTTTTTTTATATATTTTTTGGGGATATTTATTATAGCAAAAAGTTAAAAATATTGCATTTTTTTCAAAATTGTCCCTCTATTTTTGTTTATAGCGCAAAAAATAAAAACCGCATAGGCGATCAAATACCACCAAAAGAAAGCTCCATTTGTGGGAATAAAAGAACGCCAATTTAGTTTGGGAGCCACGTCGCACGACTGCGAAATTGTCAGTTAAAGCGACGCAGTGCCGAATCGCAAAAAGGGGCCTGGTCATTTGGCTGCAAATTGGTCTGGGGCTTAAGTGGTTAAGGCCCCTTTCACACTTATACGATTTGTCCCACTATTTGGGACTGCAAAGTAGCATGACAAGTCGTTCCCAATGATTTCCAATGACAGCCATTCATATTAGTACAACTTCAAAGTAGTCCCTGCACTACTTTGGTCCAATTTTGATGCCACTTACACAGGCATTCCTTGAAATCGCTGCAAAATTGCAGCAAAAATCGCTGTAAAATCGTGTGACTTTGAAGTCGCACAAGTGTGAAAAGGGCCTTAGTGAAACCTCATTTGGAATAGTGTGTCCTGTTCTGAAGACCTCACTTACAAAAAGATATTGATAAGATAGAACGAGTCCAGAGATGAGTAACAAAAATGGTGAAAGGTCTGTGGAATAAAACATATCGAGAGCGACTTCAGGAACTTAACATGTACAGTCTGGAGGAAAGAAGGGAAAGGGGAGACATGATTCAAACCTTTAAATACATCAAGGAGGTGAATAAGGTTCAGGAAAGCAATTTTTTCAATATAATACTAAAGTCAAGAACACGGGGACATGACCTCAAACTAACTGGAGGAAAGTTCAAGACGATATTTAGAAAGTATTATATTACTGAAAGGGAGGGCAGGGTCAGATGGTTTGGAGTGCTGGGTATGCTTTGGCATAGGGTCATTCCTGAGGTTCACCCCTTTATGCGGCTGGACAGATATCCAGACATTTTGGTCATTGGAAATTATTTGGGGCTCTGTCCCATGAGACAAATTATTATGGATATCCAATGGGATTTCCTGTGACTTCAGTCTTCTTTCCCTGGCATGATCATTGTGTGGTCGGACATTGTGGCCCGCACATCATGGCGGGGGGCAAGGTTGGTAGAGAAGTTAAACAAGGCCCAGATAAAGGTGAATAAGGAGGTGGGCGGGCTTATTGATAGGAATGGTGGCTTAGTGATTAGACATGCAGAGTTGGAGACTGACACTTGGCTGTACCTTAGAGGGGATGGTGTGCATCTCAATGCAGTGGGTATCAACCTCTGGTCCTTGGGCTTACAGGACAGTATCCAGAGGGCTGTTCTGGTGTGGCGGCGGGCACAAGTTTATGGTGTCACACTTGTGCCGCTGTGGGGGTTGGGGTCCTTGATGAGGGTATACAACATGAGGTATATTGATGAAACGATGAGACCCATCTCAGGTATGATGTCCTCTGGTGGGTCTTGTTCAGTCTAGACTGACCGGCTAGTTATAGTGGTAGGGGTCTGTGGTCAGTTAGGGTAGTCCTCGAGGCGGTGTTTGGCGGCTGGGGACAGAACCTAACAGTACCACAGATTCCAAAGTTGTGGGAGATGGTGTCGTCAAGGATCTGCAACCATTTCTTCATCTTTGAGCTGGAGTGTTTACGAATGTTTTATGTTCAATTACGTTTTTTTGGTTTGATAAAAGGCCGAATCAACCATTAAACCCCAACGCAGTGTCGTTATTGAAGATAAGGGGGATTAGCACTAAATTACCAATGTATCAAATAAATCAGTTTATTTTCCCCAATTAAAGGGAGTGAGATGTCAAGAAAATTAGAGAGATAAACCTAGGTGGGCCTACAACTCTCAGAATGCATGATGGGATTTGTAGTTCCACAAAGCCTGTGGTTCTCTGTCTCTCTATTTGCTGTATTGCTGTAGTGATGCTTTTTGTGCTAAGTAATGAAAAGACAGAATAAGTTACCACCTATGAGATGTTTGCCCTGGTCCCACCACTGTCTTAAAACAGTTCTGGTGCTAACTTAGCCTTGTCTAATTCTACAATCATTTGATTTTAGTTAGCCTGGAGCTTTTGAGATTTGCAGGCAGATGTAGTAACTGCTACAGTCTTATACAGGGCTATGCATTACATGTGTGTGTGCGACTGTAAGCTGATCATTGTCATACCTGTGTAAGATGAGTAGAGTATTTATTTTACTTGGCAGTGTTAAAACTGTTACATAACACGACACAACACACTTGCATTTGTACATGGATTTTTTAGATTTTATTTTAATTGTTGTTTTTGCATTACTTTTATTAAATATTGCAGATTGAAAAACTTAATCATTTGGCCAGTAATTGCAGTAGAATAGACATCAAGTTTAATAAAGCATTTTGAACTGTAGGTTAGTAGCTGAGGAAATATAATGTGTTTTCAATACTGATGTGACTTTCATGGCCTATTTGCATACTTTGTATCCTACAAAAGAAGAGAGGGATATAGGTTAGAGCATATTATAGAATGGTGCATAGGAATAATCAGTTACATCCCTTGTTACTTAGCAGTAGGATCACAGGCGTGCACATGGGGTATGCTGGGTGTGCATGGGCACACCCTAATCACCCAGTGCGGCGCAGATTTCCCCTGCTGATATTTCACCAAAGCTCCTAAAAAAAATATATAACTAAAATTGTAAAAAACAATACAAAAATAAAATAATTAAAATAAAAAACTACTGTCCTCTGCCCTACTGACACCAACCTCTGCTCTACTGACACGTCTACTTCTCTACTGACACCGTCCGCTACCCTACTACATTTTAAAATGTTTACATTTATTTAGAGTGTGTGTGTGTACGCATGTGTGTTTGAGGTTTGGGGTGCACACCCTAATGCAATAGGCTGCATGAAACAAACAAACAAAATTGGAAAGATATTATAAAAAGAATACATTCACTCAAAATGTGTTTTTCAGTTTTGCATAAATGCCAGTTAATATACAGTGATCTCTTTCTGGGAGCTAGATATATAGTATGCACACAAGTTCTACCAATTTATCACATACTTCAAAAGTGGTCTCACACATCCTCTTGCTTTTTTCTATTTTTTGTGGATAATGAAACTGCTGTAGCAGGAGTAGTAAAACTCAGTCTAGCAGTCAAAACCTTCATGAGATACAATCCATTGGATAATTACCCAACCTGAGACCATCCTTTGCTAAAAATATCAGTTTTGTGAGGACTGACCTCCAATTGTTATGTATGTGGCCCCTGGTCTGCAGCTGCCCCGGTCCGCAGCGTTGCTCTGTTTGGCAGCCCAAACCAGGGTACTACTGACACTGTTGCTGCCTCGCAACTTCTTTTCCCAGACAGTACAGTGACAGTCCAATTCAATACAGGAGGAATCAGAGGGCCCTGTTTACTAGAGCTTACAATGTCAGAGGGAGGGTCAAGAGATACAAAAGGTAATAACTGTGGGGGGTGAGCTGATGGAGAAAAAAAAAAGTACAGTTAGGTAGGGGCAGGATAGGCTTCTCTGAAGAAAAGGGTTTTTAGGAATTGTCTAAAGTAGACAGAATAGGATAAAGTTGGACAGATTAGGGTAGGGAGTTCCATAAGTTGGGAGTGGCTCAGGAAAAGTCCTGGAGGCAAGCATGGGAGGAGGTAACAAGTAAGCTAGCGAGCAAGAGGTCTTGAGAGGAACAAAGGAAAGTATTTGGTTGGTATTTTGAGATTAGGTTAGTGATGTAGCTGGGGGCCAAGTTGTCGATGGCTTTGTAAGTTGTTGTTAGTATTTTGAATATATAGCATTAGAGGAGTAGCATACACTGAACAGTTGGTAAGATGGATGAATCTAGCATCACTATTCATGATGGACTTTAGAAGGGATAGCCTATGTAAAGGTAATATTAATCACATTAAATCAATGTAATGTGTCTTCAGTATACTGAAGAGCAGAGATACTTGCATGGCTCATTGCTCTAGCTGAGTCCAGCTGACAGCCCACAATCTCATAATGAAAGCAGAGCTGCTGCATGGCATGCAGATCATTTTGGCACATGTTGGTGATTTACAGCTAGGTATATTTATTTTTATGTGAGTATATATTTTTATTTTTTGGACTTTGTGTTCTGCAGATTTCTAGCAGTTATTAATAATGGTGAGAGTGAGATTTATTAGTTATGATTAAAATTGCCATTTTGTCTATGCTGTACATAAAGATATTTGAGTTTCTTTTCTTTTTTTTTAGCTTTTGGACTGGGAAAATCAGCTGTTTTCACTGTGTCCATGGATACCTATTATCACCATGCTATATAAAATTTGTTTTGTTAATCGGTATATGAACTTACATTTCTTTTCCTGTGTTACCACCAGCGACGTCTGTAGTGAGGGCGGTTGTTGCCGTAGCCAGAGCCTCTATTATAGCCTCCATAATAGTTGCCCCAAGGACGATAAGCATATGTAGGATATGTAGGATACGAACTGCCAACAACAACAATCCCTGGTTGTAAGTAGTTGCTGTTCCCGTAATTCCCACGATTGTAAAAACCACGATTGTACCCACCACGGTTATATCCACCAGTCCCTATCCCAAAGAAACCTCCTGTAAGAAAGGAAAAATCAGAATCACAGTTACTGAAATGTTCCTTTATAATATCTTTTATATGTAACCTATCTTATGTAATGAAAAATATAAGACACAAATGAAGACAGCTCTGTAACTATTAATACATCATTAAGTGCATTTTTTTTAAATGCAATCAGTGTAAATATCTGAGAAGAGAGCAATTAAAAATCAAATTTTGACTTCTTTTTTACATTACAAGGCATGGTCTGCCTCCTATATACAGATAAAATGTTTGATATTCTTTAGATTTAAGGCATTCGGTCTCCTAGGCCAGTCAGGATTGGACAGAGCCAATTACTCCATGCAGCAATGTATGCTGAGAAAGTGTCTTGGTGACCAGAGAGAATTTATACCTTACCACTCCCATGACCCTTCTCATTACAGACAATAAGGCCAATGGCACACAGGCCTTCTATCCGCAGGGAGTCCCTCCCAGCATGTTAGAACGCCCGAGATGCACAGGTGCAGCCTTCAACCACACTTCAGACAGCCTGTCTAATGCCCCGTACACACGGTCGGAAATTCCGACGGAAAATGTCCTATTGGACCATGTTGTCGGAAAATCCTCTACGTAGTTCCGACGGACAAAGTGCCACGCATACGCAAACCTATTGGCTAATAGCCTCTACGTAGTTCCATCGTAAGCAACGAACGTCACCACATTCGGAATGATCGGATTTTCCGACAACTTTGTCCGACCGTGTGTATGCAACACCAGTGTCGGACAAAATCAGTCGGACAAAATCCGTCGGAAAAAGTCCGACGGATTTTGTTGTCGGAATTTCCGACCGTGTGTACGGGGCAAAAGTTTTTGGCAAGCTGCGATTAGAAGGGGCTGAGCGCTACACCAAGTGGTTGTAAACGCTATTTCCTTTATGTCTGTGGCAGAAGAGGCAAGTGATGTGCTAAGTTATGTAACTGAAACGTATGATTAAGTTGATTAATAGATGAAATATGTGGCCAGCATTGAGATGATATGCCTGAAATTACACTACCACCGACCACATATAAAGATCATATTCACTTGAGTCATACATTTCTATTATCATTTGTCCTTTCCCATACCCCCATATAAAAAAAGATGTTTGATTGCCCATCACTACTGAAGCAAAAGAAAGACAAATGCATATTATGACTGCATATCAAAACTGTATAAGAGTTTATTTTTAGCAATTTAGTGAGATAAAAAAATAAAATAAAAAATATAACCCCTTTTTCCTCCAGCTATGTATGTTATTCCAATAATAATACTTAAAAATACATTTGATCCAACCAGAAATTCCAAATGCATTTGGTTATTAATATTACAATACCAAAGTCCTTGATTATAAACAAATATTCTACTTAGCCCAAAAAAGCCACATACTAATTAATTCAAGTATTAAAAAAAGGTATAAATTCAGTTTGAAAGTTATTGTAGCAAGTTACTAACCAAAATTGATCGAAGCCATGATGGTGGATCTGAAAAATAAACAGAGACACGCAGTTAAAACTTTATACTTATCAAGCAAAAAAATTTAATAAAAAATGGTTAAACCTTTATCTCTTATTAGGCCTGCCAGCACGTTTCCCACAATTTTCAAATACTAGTCCAGTTAGGTGAGTTGTAGTTAGCCTGCTTCAAGACAGATAGACCACTTTCAATTTATATGTACTCTTGGGATTTTACATGCTATGATGTTTGATGACGTGTGTGAATATACAAACCCTTTTTATAGATAATGATGCAAAAAGTAAAATAAATTAAAAAAATAAAGGAATTTGTAAATACAAATATAGAAGCTGCCATTTGCTGCTTTTTTTAAAAGTGCTAAAGAGTTTATATAAAGTTCTAAGTACTGTCTAAACAATTACTTTAGGCAGCATGTTAAAAGATTGAAACTAGTGACAAACCCTAAAAGTTCATAATTTCCTAAAGATACTATTACTTTGTAATTTAACCACTTGCTTACTGGGCACCTAAACCCCCCTCCTGCCCAGACCAATTTTCACTCTTTGAATGACAACTGCGCGGTCATACAACACTGTACCCAAATTCAATTTTTATAAATTTTACCCCACAAATAGAGCTTTCTTTTGGTGGTATTTGATCACCTCTGGGTTTTTTTTATTTTTTCAAAAAATTTTTAAAAGACCTAATTCTTAAAAAAAAAAATTTTTATTTTGTAAAAATTTGCAAACAGGTAATTTTTCTCCTTCATTGATGTACGCTGATGAGGCTACACTGATGAGCACGGATAGGCTGCACTGATAGGCACTGATAGGCTGCACTGATGGGCACTGATAAGGCAACACTGATGGGCACTGATAGGCTGCATTGATGCTGACACTGTGAGAAGAAATAAAAACTGATTACCGATCTTTTGTTTACATCACGTGATCAGCTGTCATTGGCTGACAGCTGATCACGTGGTAAGGGGTCGGGATGCACCCCTTACTCCGATCTGTGATCACCCGAGTCTCATTGACTCGGGTGATCACAGCGCGTGCCGCGCTCCCCCTTCAGGGGGGTGTGGCCAGCTTTCAAAAGGGGAGGACGTCTATTGACGCCCTCCCGGCTAAGCAGATCCGCGCTGTAGCCGTCATTCGGCTATAGCGCGGATCTGAAGGAGTTAAGGTACCGTGGAGAGGCGACCCCAGGTCATGGTGTATATTAGCACCTTCAGCCTGGTTTTTCCAAAGACAGGCATGATGATTGCACACCTGTGGCCTGGGTTTATTTTACCCTCAGGATAAGAGATCAGGGCTAACACTTGTTAACAGCTCCATCCTACAGGCAGGTGGTCTAGTGTAGGAGTCGGGAGGGCAAAGAGCCTGCATGCACTGCAGGGAAATAAAAAAAATTATAATAAAAGCTGCACAAACATGGACTTTACACCAATGTCTCTGGCTCAACCAGGGTAACATGTGGCACTGGCATCATAGCATAGCATCTATAAATGCCGCATACACGCGTTCGGACATTCCGACAACAAAATACTGGATTTTTTTCCGACAGACCTTAGCTCAAACTTGTCTTGCATACACACCGTCGCACAAATGTTGTCGGAAATTCCGAACGTCAAGAACGCAGTGACGTACAACATGTGCGACAAGCCGAAAAAAATGAAGTTCAATAGCCAGTGCGGCTCTTCTGCTTGAGTCCAAACATGCGTGGAATTTTGTGCGTCGAAATTGTCTACACACGCTCAGAATTTCCCACAAAGGATTTTGTTGTCGGAAAATTCGAGATCCAGCTCTCAAATTTTTGTTGTCGGAATTTCCGACAACAAATGTCCGATGGAGCCTACACACGATCGGAATTTCCGACAACAAGCTCCCTTCGAACATTTGTTGTCAGAAATTCCAAGCGTGTGTAAGCGGCATAAGACTTTATAACAACAGAGAGACAAGCTGAGATTCACTACTCATTGACAGCATTCCACATCTCTGGTAACACAGGCTGAAGGCATCCAGGCTAAAGGATGAAGCACCACCCTACTGGAACTGGAGTACACTGATAGCAATTGGGGAAGGAGTGGCTTCACGCAGTATCTGGGTCTTCTGGAGAAGCAGCGTGCTATTAGACACACGCTGACCACCATGCAGATCACTTGTCCAGCTACCTCTGCCTCCTCAGGTGAATCCTCCCTGAGCTTCTAAATGAGGGAAACAGAAAAACCTTCCCTGGGCAAGTCCAGGAACCCAGGGAGTTGTGAGAAATGGAGTTAAAGGGACCTGTGCCTTTATCTGAGCATGGAGCGTAAATGGATACCCCACTACAGTATTACTTACTGTAATAGAAATACTCATCACAAAAGTTCCATGAGTAAGCAATGAAAAGTAAAGGGATTGGTTGAAACATAAAAACTTCTAACTGCCATTTGTGATACAATGTATGAATAAAGTTCAATTCAGTTTTGATCATATCTGCTTCCTAATCTCAGTTTCTTAATCAGGGGGAGGGACAAAACATATTCTAAGTTCAAATCTTTAAAGACAGGTGTTTAAAAGAGCATAATGAATTAATATTACCCAAACAGAAAATACTGTATGTTTCCACATTCTCGTGTCTTTTTTCAACCTGAATAACTAGGTAACTATTATAAAAATGTTGACACTGGGACACTAAAGTGCATGAAAATCTTTCTAACGGGTCTCTAGCAAGGAGTAAAAACTATACAGGCGTTCTAATCCTTTACCATTCTACCGCCATAGCGACACACGCGGCCGCTATGGGGCCCGCAGCCACTATGGGGCCCCTGGGGAGAAGAAGGAAAGCATACTGCTGGGGGCCCGGGGGGGGGCGAACACAGGGTTAGTGAGGAGAGGAAGAGTGCGCTGTCCGTACAAGGCAGCAGAGCGCTGTGTAATAGCTTTTATTTGAATGTACTGTCTGTGTGTGTTCCCGGGGCTCACCGTCACATAGCCCCACCTCCTGGCCCGACGCTTTTGATAGACAGAACGCCGGTCCAATGCGGGACATGTGACGTCATCGAAGGCGCCGGACCAAGAGGTGGGGCTATGTGACCTGAGCCCCGGGAACACAGGACATTCAAATGAAAGCTATTACAGCGCGCCTCTTCCTCTCCTCACTTCCCCTGGCTGGGGGACTGTGCGGGCGGTGCTCGCCCCCCACCTCCCCCCACGCTCGCCAATAGCCATTTGAAGGCTGCTGCAGTCTGGCTCACCACTTCAACTGCACAGGTG
Organism: Lithobates sylvaticus; assembly: GCA_028564925.1. NCBI lineage: Eukaryota > Metazoa > Chordata > Amphibia > Anura > Ranidae > Lithobates > Lithobates sylvaticus. The sequence continues at coordinate 86,948,156 of CM053031.1, forward strand.
AGGCTACATTGAGCACGGGGGAGGCTGCATTGGGCACGGGTCAGGCTGTATTGGGCACGGGTCAGGCTTTATTGGGCACGGGTCAGGCTGCATTGGGCACGGGTCATGCTGCATTGGGCACGGGTCATGCTGCATTGGGCGCGGGTCAGGCTGCATTGTGCACGGGTCAGGCTGCATTGGGCACGGGTCAGGCTGCATTGGGCACGGGTCAGGCTGCATTGGGCACGGGTCATGCTGCATTGGGCACGGGTCAGGCTGCATTGGGCACGGGTCATGCTGCATTGGGCACGGGTCATGCTGCATTGGGCACGGGTCATGCTGCATTGGGCACGGGTCATGCTGCATTGGGCACGGGTCAGGCTGCATTGGGCACGGGTCAGGCTGCATTGGGCACGGGTCAGGCTGCATTGGGCACGGGTCAGGCTGCATTGGGCACGGGTCAGGCTGCATTGGGCACGGGTGAGGCTGCGTTGGGCACGGGTGAGGCTGCGTTGGGCACGGGTGAGGCTGCATTGGGCACGGGTGAGGCTGCATTGGGCAAAGGTGAGGCTGCATTGGGCACTGAACAGGCTGCATTGGGCACAGGTGAGGCTGCATTGGGCACAGGTGAGGCAGTATTGGGCATTGGCAGACCACGCTGCATTGGGCACAGGTGAGGATTATTGAAGCGCTAACACCAGGTGTTTGGAGTATCTTTATCTGTTGATTAAACTTTCTGGAATACATGTACAGTATTGCTATTGTGGTGTAGGATCTGGGCTCTTTCTTTCTTTCTTTTTTTCTTTCTTCTCAGACTCGAACCGCACACCCTTTGAGCCCCACCCTTTAAACCGCGCCCACTATTTAATTTAATCCCCGCCATTTTTTTGTGGGGGGGGGGGGGGGGCCATACAACATTTTGCTATGGGGCCCTGTGATTTCTAGTTACGCCCCTGATTCTATCCAATACAATCCAATATCCAATCCAATAATGCTAGGTGTCCATCTTAAAATGGTATACTCTACAAAGACTGACAAATATCAAACATGACTTACGTACCAGAAACTTGCTCCTTGATGTAGAATAAACTCAATTATTATCCACAGAAAATCAGCTCCTTTTATATCAATATTAAGACAGGGAGGAGACAGTAAGCTACAACGGGCGTGACTATTTTTGTCATTGTTATTCCATATTACATTCCATAATCTATAGTTATTTGCTACCAGCCCAATTCCATTCCCAATTTAAATGACACTGCATTTCTGAAGCCTGAGACACCATTTAATTAGCACAATAATTACAACAGGGAAACACGTGACATTTTTAGAATAATGCCAGTCAGTAACAATCACCTGGGGAAAAATCCTAAAGCATAAAAATTCACTTTACCGGAGCCATCAGTAAACCCGGAAACGATCTGGTGCGACTGATGGCTAGGCAGGAAGACGAGTAAGGGCAAGATGGCCCCCACTAGGCTCTATGCCCTTGGAGGACCGGAGCGACCTCCAACGTCATGTCCGATTGTTGGGCAGATAGACAGGATTTTTTTTTATTTCTCTTAAAGTCAAAATGTCATTTTTTTTTGCTTTTTGACCCCAGATTTCTCAATAAAAAAGGACCCGTCATGCTTATTTCTATTACAAGGGATGTTTACATTTCTTGTAATAGGAATAAAAATGATAAAAAAGATTTTTTAATAAAGAGACAGATTTGTAAACGGTGAGGTTTCGCCGTGACCAATAGAGAGAGGGCAATAATTATAGTTTTTAGTAACTTGCTGACGAGGCCTTTTCTGAAACTTTTTGTTTACAAGTTTAAATTATTATTTTTTTCTAGAAAATTACTTAGAACCCCCAAGCATTATATATATTTTTTTAGCAGAGACCCTAGAGAAATGGCGGTCATTTCAATATTTGCGCAACGGTCTTTCAAATGCAATTTTTTTTTTTAAATAAATATTTTTTAATTAAAAAAACAAAAACACTACAGTTAGCCCAATTTTTTGGTATAATGTGAAAAATTATGTTACGCAGATTAAATAGATACCTAACATGTCATGCTTTAAAATTGGCTACGCTCGTGGAATGGCGACAAACTATGGTACTTAAAAAATCTCCAAGAAATGTTTACAGGTTACCTGTTTAGAGTTACAGAGGAGGTCTAGCTCTCGCTCTAATGATCATGTGGTGATCATGTTTGGTTTTAACACCACATGAAAAAGAACAGGAAGCACCTCTACCGTCACCAAAAAAAGTAAATAATGACACCGGGGTTATGGCAGCTAGCTGCTGCCAATAAAAAAAGGTATTTAAAGCGGACCTTCTGTCATTTTTCCAAATTTCCATCTATTAAATCTTCTGCCCTTGTTGTTTTAACTTTGGATAATGAAACATTTTTTCTGCCAGTAAATACCTTATACAGACCACTTTCTGTTTCTTCTCTGGTCATCAGCCTAAGCTTATGATATCATGTACAGCTCTCTCTTACTCTTGTGACAATTTGCCAGGAAGGGAGGGATGATGAGTCATAAGAGGACCAATGAAGGCTGCAGGGCTGCAGGGCTGCAGAGTTGGAGGTGTGCCTCTGTGTGTCTGTGTAAATCCAGGAAGTGAACAGCTTCAGCTGCCCACAGTTAAAATGGCTGCAGCCAGACTTAGTGGAGGCAGATTTCTGCAGCATATTTGTACAGAATCACAGTATATATAAAATAATATACAAATACATTTAAAATAATATGCAAAGTGGTTGGAGGGAAGCTTCAGAATGGCAAAGATGTTTTTATTACAAATTATGTGAGCAGACTGCAGTTCCTCTTTAACATCACAGCAATGATGTATATTTACTGTGGGCGATCAGCAAGTGGTTAGTAAACCCAGTTACAGTAATTGTTTTGCATCTCCTTACCTTGTAGTAGTAGAACTGGGTTAAAAATGTGGCAAAATGTAAAATGAATGGCACCCCAAATGTAGCAGTAGTTTTGTTGTGCGTTTACCACATGACAAAGTGCATGAAAACATGTAATGCAAAATGGAGAAGTAAGCTGGGACTTGTTGAAATAACATTAAAGGGGTTGTAAACCCTTGTGAGATGCACAGTGGAGGTAATGCACCCACCTATCCATCCATCCATCCACCCACCTACCTACCCATCCACCCACCCATCCATCAACCCACCTATCCATCCACCCACCTACCCATCCATCCACCCATCTATCCATCCACCTATCCATCTATCCACCCATCCACCCACCTACACATCCATCCACCCATCGACCCACCCATCCATACATCCACCCACCCATCCATACATCCACCCATCCATCCACCCATCTATCCATTCACCTATCCATCCACCTATCCATCCACCCAACCATCCACCTATCCATCCACCTATCCATCCATCCACCTATCCATCCTACCACCCACCCATCCATCCACCCACACACCTATCCATCCACCCACTTATTCATCCATCCACCCACCCACCCATCCACCTATGCATCCATACACCTATGCATCCATCCACCTATCCATCTATCCACCCACCCATCCACCTTCCCATCCATCCACCCACCCATCCATCCACCCACCCATCCATCCACCCACCCATTCATCCATTCACCTATCCACCCATCCACCCACCCATCCACCTTCCCATCCATACACCCACCCATCCACCCAGCCATCCACCCACTCATCCACACACCGACCCACCCATCCACCCACCCATCCACCCACCCATCCATCCATCCACCTATTCATCCAGCCACCCACCTATCCATCCAGCCACCCACCTATCAATCCATCCACCCACCTATCTATCCATCCACCCACCCATCGATCCACCCATCCACCCATCCATCCTCCCACCCATCCATTCATAAATCTATCCACCCACCTACTCACCTACCTGTCCATTCATCCCTGCACACCTCTTCCTGCTGGTTTTGTATATCCTGGCTATCCCTGCTATTTGCTATATGAAAGCAGTTTATTTCTTGGTATTGTCCTAAAGCTGACCATACTCTGTCCAATCTCATTTTTCAGCAGACCATACACAATACAGTCTGTGCAATCTCCTATAGATCTGCCAACTTCTATGTAGTGCAAGAGCCTGCCTTGGGGGGGGGGGGGGGGAGTGAGGGGGCCAGGTCTGTTTTGCGCCCCCCCCCCCCTAAAATTTTGACCACCAGCTGCCACTGGTCTGACTTACTGTAAGATTGAGTACCCAGACGGAGGGGGGTTAAGCAGGAGTGAAATCAGCCCAGAATAGATTAAAGAAACTGATCAGAAACAAAGGTGATGTGTCCTGGATAGAGAGCAAGCTTATGGGAGTGAAGAGGGCTTGATACATTGCAGCAAATAGGATAGTTAACACAAAGCAGGTGCAGCTGCAGCTGCCTGGAACAGAGCAGCAGGAGAATGACAGCTTGAAGTTGCTGGCTGGCCGGGCCCTTCTGTGAAGTGACAGGTCAGTCTGCCGGGAGTTGTAGTTTCCTGCTGCGCTGCTCAGTTCTCTTCAGTCTCCACCCACCGCCACCAGGAACTTGAGTGCAGTCCAGACTACAACTTCCACAATGCAGCGCAGCAACACAGCCAATCGACGGCCGTGGCCGATGTCCAAAAAAAATGTCAGCAGACAGCGGCCGTTTTGAATATGTTAGGCGGCCTGGGGGGAGTTTCCACCCTGATCCTCCCCCCCCGGCCCAGTCCGCCCCTGATTTAGTCCCTCCTTTGCTACTACATCTTGTCTCAGTGTTCTGCCTGTATGCTCCTTGTTCTGTGCTCCTTGTGACCTGTCGCTCTGATCCTTCTCCTGCCTGCTTGAACCTGCTCATGTGTACCCTTTTCCCTGTTCCACCTGCCAGATCCTCCATGCATGACCCTTTCTCTGATACTGATGACACATCCTCAGTTCTACCCTGCCTTATGTATTTATTGTATATGGTTAGTTGCTAGTTTTCTGTCACTTAGTTGGTTTGCTAGTTAGGTATTTTATCATTTGGTTATGGTTTACTGATATCTTCATGTTTGCAGTGTATTTGGTTTGATGTTGTTTGGATAGGTTTTGTTTACTGTTATTAAACTTTCTTAAATCATATGTAGCACTGTCCCAGTAGGGTTTGCTGAGTGTTGACTTCATAGGTCTCTCCCTGGTTACCTGCAGCTGGTTGCCAATGGTTCCCACTTAGGTGCAGAGGGTTCCCACTTAGGTGCTGAGGGTTCCCACTTAGGTGTTGAGGGTCCCCACTTAGGTGCAGAGGGTTTCCCGTTTGGTTGCTAAGGATTTCCCACTATGTTGCTAGGGGTTCCCGCTATTGCTGAGAGCTCCTACTTGTTCCACCCCTTACCAGTGTTGGTCATCTTGAGGGTGCAGCATCGCCTCGTACAATTACAGGAGAGTTCACTCAGAGCTGTTTAGGTTCGGCAATTTTCGGAAGCTCCGTAGTCCTTCGTACTGCGCAAGCGCTGCGCCTGCGCAGTGCAGGGGGTCCTTATCCAGCGGGGGAACTTTTTTGGCAGGACACCGGAATTACACTACTGCCATCTAGAGGTAGATGTAATTGGGGTAACTAAGCCAAAGTACTGAGTTACCATGAGGGGAAAAGTAATCAGTTAGATTACTAGTTACCCTCTAAAGTAACTGAGTTACGTAACTCAGTTTATTTTAACTCAGTTACTTACATCACTGCCCCTTACTCCTGTTTGCTTATTACTCAAACACCAGTTCAAGGTATTTGTTTTTTTTGCATTTTATTTGGAACTTGGATGAGAGAAGGGATGAGTGGGATACTCCCAACAGGAACTATTCACAAAGGATGAGCACAACTCTCACTTGGCCTTACCCGATTAGTAGTAGAAGCAGTCACACTGCTTTGACCATACAGCCACATGTATGGAATGGTTCAGTCTTGCTCTCACTAGCAGCAGACTTGACGCACTAAATTATCTTCAGGACACTCTCTAGCATTCCCTTTTACTGACACCTGTCCACTGACTCTTCTAGCTGAAGGGGGTGGCCCTTACTCGACAGGCCCAAAAGACACAGATCTGTACTCACAGTAGGCAGATTCATATCCTTCTTGGTGTCTCTCTTCTAGTCAGCTCTGCAGGACCTCTGGGTTTAGCGTCTCTCTCTCTCTAGCCCCCTGGGTCGACCAACACCCAGGGCTGTATGGCCTACGTGGAGGAGAGGGCAACCACCCCTCTCCCTCCTAGGCTCTGTTCCCCGGCTCAACTAACTCTGAGCACATGTACTCTGGCCTTGTATACAGTATCCCAAAATGCAATGCAGCACTTTCCTTCTGCCAATTACCAGGGCTCTAACAAAGCCTATACAGTCACTTGCCAGGTCCACAACCACTGTCCAATATGCCTCCCTATTAGACCGGTGGGGGACAGTCAGAAAAAGCTGAGCTGTACCTGAGAACAATGAGCAGACTTAACCAATATATCCTGCTCCCTCGTAGACAGATAGCACACAAAATTTTACCTGACCATCTTCCTGGTAAGCAGAAAGACCAAAAACGATGCTCTCTTCTAGCACCTACCTAGGAGGGTGTTACACATATATAGGCTGGTTTCAGCTTCCTAAATGTACAGTAACTACACAGATCTGGTCATCCCTGCTGCTGGTTGTCTGCTCTCTGTATCCCTGAAAGTCAGTGACTATTAACCCACGCCCCATATTCTGGGTAATTTAACCACTCCCACTCTTTGCCATATGCCACAGGCCCTTTTCTCACTTGAGTGTCCTTCATTCCCAGTTGTAAATTTGGGAGGTATACAGTGCCTTGAAAAATTATTTATACCCCTTGATATTTTCCACATTTTGTCATGTTACAACCAAAAACATAAATGTATTTTATTGGGATTCTATGTAATAGACCAACACAAAGTGGCACATAAGTGTGAAGTGGAGTCAATACTTTGTAGAACCACCTTTCGCTGCAATTACAGCTTTTTGGGGATGTCTCTACCAGTTTTGCACATCTAGAGAGTGACATTTTTGCCCATTCTTCTTTGCAAAATAGCTCAAGCTCTGTCAGATTGGATGGAGAGCGTCTGTGAACAGCAATTTTCAAGTCTTGCCACAGATTCTCAATTGGATTTAGGTCTGGACTTTGACTGGGCCATTCTAACACATGAATATGCTTTAAACTAAACCATTTGATTGTTGATCTGGCTCTATGTTTAGGGCCGTTGTCCTGCTGGAAGGTGAACCTCTGCTCCAGTCTCAAGTCTTTTGCAGACTCTAATGCCGCGTACACACGACCACACATTCCAACAACAAAATCCATGTTTTTTTCTGACGGAAGTTGGCTCAAATTTGTCTTGCATACACACGGTCGCACAAAGTTGTCAGAATTTGCTAACGTCAAGAACGCGTTGACGTACAACACATACGACGGTGCTATAAAGGGGAAGTTCAATACCAAGTGCGCCACCCTTTGGGCCCCTTCTACTAATCTCGTGTTTATCTTGTGTTAGTAGAAGTTTGGTGAGAGACAATTGGCGCTTTTCAGATCGATACTGCTCTTCAGTTTGTGCTTGTGGGTTCGTATCTGTTTTTTAGTGCATGTAGTTAGTTTGCATTTGCTTGTCAGTGCGTATTATTATAATACGTATTTGATTCTGAGTGCGTTCTTGTCCGCTCGTTTCTGATTTTCAGCTCGCTCTTCTCAGGCCTTTCTGTTTTTCAGTGCTTTCTGTTAGTTCGTTCTGACCAGCCGACCGTTTTGAAGCCATGTTACAATTACGTACTCGTGGTAGAGTTCGTGCTGTGCAGGGGCTTGGTGTCCATGAACAGGGCTCCAGTGTGACCAATTCTCTCATGTGCCTTTGTTGCGGGAGATCCGTGAGAATAATCCTGATGATTTCAGGAATTATCTCCGGAAGGTGGACCCTGTTTTTCATCGTTTGTTTGCTTTGCTGTCCCCTTATATTATCAGGCAGGACACCTGCATGCGGCAAGCCATCACTCCTGAGCAGAGGCTAGTCACCGCGTTGCGGTACTTGGCAACGGGGAGAAGTCTGCAGAACATTAAGTTCTCGACATCTCCCTTCCAGGCTCTGGGGATCATTATTCCAGAGACCTCTTCTGCCATCATTCAGGTCCTGCAGAAGGACTATATTAAGGTAAGGTTTTCTTCTTTAGCATCACATTCTATGTATTTAATGATTGCTAATGTATTGTATTTCTTTCATAATTCCATAATTACCATAATTGTAATATGCTGTGAATGTCCTCTTTGTCCTTGTGCATGCTGGAAGGTTTTAAACTTCCCTTTTTGCCCTTCATGCATATTTGCCTTCACTTACCTCCCCAGCATGCTATCCTGGGCCCATACACACCTAGCCTAGTCACTTAACAATGTATTTTGTCAGCTCCATAAGAGTGCTTTACCCAAAACACCCCCTAAAATGTGTTCAAATGTTTAAGTGTGCTTAAATTCATGCAGAGTGATAGAGGCTTTTTTTGGGGTCCCAAAATCATTTGGAACCCTCCCTCCCCCCAACCGCTAAGTCAACCGATACCAATCCTCTATCTGCTGACTTTGCCAAACCCATACACACTACACCGACCTCTTTTGTGGTCATATTTCTGGATGAATTCCCCAAAGCATGTAGTGAAAGGGCCTGCCTGAATACTTTCAAATGCTACTGTTTAAAGTTTTTTTCTCCTATTATCTTGATAGGTAATTGCAGAATGTAAAAATGTGCTTCCATTTGTACAGTGTGTATACTTATTTTTGTATTATGACACTTCTAACCTGTCCAGTGGGCTGCCAATAGTGTAAGTAAGGAGGGGCTGGCCAAAGTAACACACATTACGTATGCATTCAGCTCTCAATGAAGTGGAGAGGGTTACCTGTCCAAAACATCTTCCCCCTATAATTTTTACAATGGGCTATCAGAGAGGGTGAGGAATCTGATAAGTGGACTTTATACTTTTGTCTTTAAATACTCCTTAAAATAAATGTTATACTGATGTTGGCCAAGAATGTTTGTGTCTAATCTGATTGCAATGTTTATGTACAATATTACTAATTTGTCTTTTCTTGTTTGACTCCACAGTTTCCTTTAGTGCCACTGGAATGGCAGACTGTGGCATCCCACTTTGCCGATCGTTGGGACTTTCCCAACTGTGGAGGGGCAATTGATGGGAAACACGTCCACATAGTTCCATCCCCAAATCGGGTTCATACTATTACAACTATAAGGGGTTTAATAGTATTGCGATGTTGGCGGTGGTGTCGGCGACATATGAGTTCCTCTATGTGGACGTGGGGAAGAATGGCCGGATGTCGGATGGTGGAGTCATCGCCCAGACAGAGTTCTACAGGCGTCTCCAGAGTGGTGGCTTGGGATTGCCACCTCCGGAAGAGAACGTTGAAGGACTCCCATTTGTGTTTGTTACTGATGAAGATTTGGTCTGGGTGAACACCTGATGCGGCCGTTCTCGATGAGGACCCTCACCCCAGAGCAGAGGGTTTTTAATTACCGGCTGGCCAGACCAAAACAAGGACTGTAAAGTTTTTCGGTAAGTTTCACACTTTCACTGTGGCTGCATTGCTCGTGACCAGCAGCCCATTTCAATGGGCAACTGTATCCACTGAAAATCTGAAAATGCTTGGAAAGGGTCCCTGTACCCTTTTAGAAAACGGCAGCAGAGAAACGCATTATGCAGTACAGTTCCCATTTCGGGGAAACTGCGCTGTGGCTCCCAGCACTGTGGTTTCCAGTGTGGTGTGGTGTCATTAGGATTAATGGTATCCCCATGCATCTCCTGAACAGAAGAATGTCCTGCAGCAGCAACCACCCGCACCAGTGTGAACCTAGCCTTAGTTGGTTTCTAACCACCTTAGAAATACCTATTTTGTGTTTGCATAAGAGAACGGGCAGGCTGTCAAGATCTGTTTCTATAGAAAAAGCTAAGATTTTTGTTCCTGTTCTGTGAATTTTGAAAATGAATTTCAGAAGGCGGACTGGGAGTCTTCTGCAGTGGTATAACTGTGCTCAGTGTCTACAGGGAGGCAGAAGGAGATACTGTTCACTCCACAATATACTAAATTATTTACAGAGGGACGGGATGTTCCTAGCCTGTAATGGACTGTTGCTGAATTGACAAGACTGTGAATTCCACCAGAGTCATCAGTCGATGCTGTAAATAGTGAACCTAATTTGTGCAGGAGGAAGGAAGATCTTTCGTCTAACTAGGGAGGAAGTTGTCCCCTGTTTGTTCTGTGTTCTTGAGATTTTTCAAGTTGGGCATGCCATATTTCCCTACCCCATCCAAGTCATCATCCCCTAATAAAAAAAAAAAAAAACAAGCCATGGACTGATTTCTGTGTTTGTGCAAATGAAGGAAATGCTAAGTGACTGGCTGTACAGCAGTGAGGTCCTGAACATCAGCAACTCCTGCGGGGGGAGTGGTACACTTATAGCTACAAAAAAGACGGAGGGCTTGTTTTAGGGCCCATTCACAGCCTTGATTACCTCAGTCTCAATGGAAAAATAAGGCAATTTGCTTTGTTTTCTATCAAGTTAATTTACACCACTGCATTGTGGTGGTGTGCGCTAAAAAGAAGTACTGTATGCACAACTTTTTTCAGTACAGGGTGTTGTGATGCTGCATAGCAATGCTGCTGATATGAATGGAACACCTCACCTGTGACATTTCAATAAAGTTCTAACAAAATTGGATTGGCGCATTGGCACTATTCCTCCCAGTGCACACCAATGGCCATGCTTGCAGGTGTGAAAAGGCCCTTAAAGTACTTTTACTGCTTGCTCAGAGTCAATTCATCCCATTATATGGCTGCTGTCTCAAACTACAACTCCCTGGAGTTTCAGCACTCTGTATAGAAGTCTATGGGCTTGTTTGGCTTTAGCTCTACCCTGCTGGCCAGAGGAGAATGGTGCTGCATACGATCAGTATCTCAGTAGAGGGAGAGAAGAATAAAAGACAATGTCCATTTTTCCATATTGCTATAGCCCAGCACCTGGCTACATATTCTTTAGTGTGAAAATTGTGGTCACTTTAAATACATGTAACAACTTCCTAGTCATCAGTCCTTAAATTTCAATGAACCAGCTGCAATATTTATAGCTCCCCCTTTCAGACTAAGGTATGACATCATTTCCCCAAGTCTGAGAAGAGCCATTGTAACTTTTGAATGTAAGAGCTAATGCAGAAGGTGGTGGATATAAATCTGTATACCCAGTCAGAAAGATTTGCTAAAATGAGTGTGTAGCTCGATGCTAGCCAGCTGTGTGGATTCCATGCCACCCCGCCACCATGAGCTGCCTGCTTGGCTGTATCACCCCTCCTCCACAGTCTGTGCACTTTGTAAACAGGGCGGCAGTGAACAGCTGAAGAGTGGGCTAAATTGTTCAGTTCTCAATCCCTCCTTCACCCCAAATAACACTGCAGAGAGGGACAGAGTGTGCAGCAGCAGGCTGCATGTGTCTGCTCATTTCCCCACTCCACTGCTCTCCTGGCAAGCTGTGAAGGGACCAATCAGTAAAGACTAGAGGAGGATAATGGGATATGTAGTCCCTGAAAAACGCTACCCATTGGAAGAATTGAGACCCGAACTAAAGCCCCCACCAAGCCTTGCTTGGAGAGAAGGAAGAGACAGATTTTCTCCGGCAAAAAATTCAGGAGAGGAGTCAGTGCAGTGTGGGGAGAGATTGTGGGAGGATTGTGCTGTGGGGATCATTCTAGAGAGAGAGGGCCATTTTCTCAGGGTATTTAGCCCAAAACTTGCAGATGAGAGCCACACTTTTGTCCCCCACTTCAAAGGCAGGGTTTCCTATTCTTTTCTTGTCATATAGTGTTTCTTATAACCCTTCTTGGGCTTTCCGCATTGTATCCTGGAGAATTTGATAATTGGTTTGAATGAAATTTATTCTGTCCTGAACTGCCGGAACTGAAGATTCGGGAATGATATTGGGTAGAAATGAGGGATGGTAGCCATAATTCGCCCAGAAGGGCGACTGGTTGGTAGCAGCGTGCACAGAGTTATTGTATGCGAATTCCGCACAGGGCAATAATGAAATCCAATCGTCCTGAGAAAAGGAACAAAAAACATCTTAGATACTGTTCTAGCGTTTGGTTAGTCCTTTCCGTTTGACCATTGCTCTGGGGATGGTAGGCTGTGGAAAAACATGTTTCAATTGACAGCAATTTGCAAAGGATCATTCTAGAGAGAGAGGGAGAGAGATTGAGCAATTGAAAAGCCATTGCTGTGTGGGGAAACCAGAGAGTACAGAGCTGTGACTTGAGTGTGGAGGGACAAGGCTACTGCAAGGATCCAGTCTTTGCTGTGCTGTAGACCGGAGTCACCCCAGGCAATTCAGAGTGAGCAGACACCTAACCAGATGAATCACTGCTGCTGTGTCACTGGGTCCGATGAGAGGACCTTGTGGCCATGACTAGTTACTACTTGTTGCTTAATGACTGAGCCCTTAGGAACTGAATACACTGCTGCTTTAAAGCTCTATTATTGCCTACAGGCCTTTATGACTGTCCTTGTGTATGCCAACAGTATCATTGGGCCCCAACGTTAGCAAGCTGAAGAGTCAGGATTAAAGACTGGCCTTTTGCAGTTGCTATCTAGAGGCCTTTGCCCCTTTTCTTAGTTCAAGTGGTACCTTTCAGGGGAAGATGAAAAAAGGTTTATTTGTCTTGACAATACTGAAATTGTTTAAATAACACAGCAAATACACACTTAGATTTGTAAAAGGCTTTTTAGCTTTTATTTTCATTGTTTTGGTAGTATTTTTTGTAAATGTTGCACTTGGAAAAACATCATCATTTGGCCAGTAATTGCAATAGATTAGACATCAAGCTTAATAAAGCATTTTGTAGTATCGGTTAGTAGCTGATGAAATATGCTGTGTTTTCAACACTGAATGAATGTCCGTGTGACTTCCATAGTGTGTTTGCGTACTGCAAAAGAAGAGAGGAATATAGGTTAGAGAATATTATAGAATGGTGCATAGGAATAACCAGCTGCATGCCAAGTTACTTAGCAGTAGGATGAAACAAAATTGTAAAGTTATTATAAAAATAAAAGTTCGGTCAAAAAAATTTTTTTTTTCAGATTTGCATAGATTCCCAGTTAATATAATCTCTTGGGTATCTTGGGATGCTGGGAGCATGCAAGTTCTACCAATTTTCCACAGACTTGAAAATTGGTCTCATTCACCCTCTTGCTTTTTTTAAAATTTTATGGATAATGCAACTTCTCCAGCGCAACTTCTCCAGCAGGAGCAGTAATACTCTATCTAGCTGTCAAAATCTTCATGAGATACAAGTCATTGGATCATCCTATGATAAAAAATATAAGTTTTGTGAGGACTGACCTCAAATTGTTATGTCCCCTTGTGTCCTTGGCTACCTATTATCGGCATGCCTTCTATATGATTTGTTTTATTAAATAGTATATGAACTTACATTCCTTTTCCTGTGTTACCACCAGCGAGATCTGTTGTGGTGGCGGCGGTAGTAGTTGTTGTGGAGCCTCCATTATAGCCGCCATTATAGCCTCCATTATAGCCATTATAGCCTCCATTATAGCCTCCCCAAGGTCCATAACCATATCCAGGATACGAACTGCCAACAACAGTAACCCCTGGCTGTACATAGACACTGGGACTGTAACCACCATTGTAAAAACCACTGTTATATCCACCACCAGTCCCTATTCCGAAATAAGCTCCTGAAAAATAAAGGAAAAATCTGAACCACAGTTACTGAAATCAACACACCTGCTTAGACAAGTAGGGCCTGAAAGTTTCTATATAATACTTTTTATATGTACCATAAGTAAGCAATGTTATCTAATATTTAAATCTGAATATAAGACACAAATGTTTGATATTCTTTAGATTTCAGGCATTTGATCTCCCAGCTTGGGCAGGGCCAATTATTCCATGCAGCAATGTATGCTAAGAAAGTGCTGTCTGGGGTGACAAAAGAGAATTTATATCTCACCTCTTTGCCACTTCCATGATCCTTCTCATTACAGACAGACAATAAGGTTGATGGCACACAAGGTCATCCATCTGTAGTTGATCTTTCCCAGAGCTTTAGAGCACCTGGGAAGGACAGGTGGAACATCCAACCCCACTGCAGGCAACTTGTCAAAGTATATGGCAGACTGTTGTTGGATGGTGCTGAATGCTATACCAAGAGGTTGCAGACATTTGGGGGACAAGGGACATGGATGCAGAACACAGATTACCTGTGGGGAGTGATGTGGGGCTGGATGCTGCCCATGTTCCTCCTGAGCGCACCAAAGCACTAGGAGAGACACACTGCATATAGACAGCCCCATGTGCAAGGGGAAACTGTATAAGGATGTCTTCATCAGTTATACACTATTTCCTTTGTGTTTGTGATAGAAGAGGCAAGTGATTGACTAATTGTGGTAACTGAAACAGATGATTGAACTGGTAAATAGATATAATATATGGCCAATATTCAGATAAAATGCCTGACATTACTCTAACACTGAGAACACATAAAAATCATCTTCATTTGAGTCATACATTTCTATTATGATCATTTGTCCTTTCCCATACTCTCATGTTAAAAAAAAAAAAATGGTCATCTCTACTGAAGCAAAAAAAGAAAGAAAAGAAGACAGATGTTGTCACTGCATATGAAAACTGTTTAATTTGTCAGCTTTAAAAAATCATTTAACACATTTACTCCAAGTAAGGATATTATTCTAATAATAATACTCAAAAATATATTTGATCCAACCAGAAATTCCAAATGCAAATCCAAATGATAATATTAATGCTATAACCAAGTTCTTAATTAAAAGAATAACAAATCATAGCATGGAAAAGACTAATTCATTCAAGCATCAAAATAAATATAAATATAGTTAGAAATTTATTGTAGCAAGTTACTAACCTACACCTGAGAAAGCCATGTTGGTGGATCCAAAAAATAAACAGAGACACTTGGTTAAAACTTTATGCTTATCAAAAAATAAAGATTTTTTTTTAATCATATTAGGCCTGCCAGCACTAATTCTATTTAGCTGTTTTTTGAGTAAATTTTTTTGTTACTATACTGAGTATTGTAAAGGATCATATAGCGACTATACACTGCAATGTAATATAAAACAATCATGAAAGCTGCATAAACATGGACTCTCCACAAAAATGTGTCTGTTGCTCAAACAGGGTAAAATGTGGCTGCAGGCATGGTCTCTATAAGTCTTTATAGCCCCCTATAAGACTCAATAAAACAGAAATGAACACTGCTACTTTCATTTATACTCATAGACATCATTCCTCACAGTGAAGTCCAGGGTAGTTCTGATAACACAGGTGAGCAGCTGAAGAGATCCAAGGATGAAGCTCCACCCCACAGAAAATGACATACTCTGGTGGCAGTCAGGGAGGGGATACCTGTAGTAGTTGGGTCTATTGGAGAAGCTGCATGCCATTAGGTTCTTTCTTGGCTGCCTCCCGCTGGTTCTAACAGCGGAGGGCCCTATCCCCTGGCTGCAAATCACTTGCCCAACCAGCTCTACCTTATCAAGTGTGGCCTCCTTGAGCCGCTGAGGGAGGCAAGCAGAGAAACATATCTTCCCTGGGCAACTCCAAGAAATTAAGGAGTTGTCGGAATTGGAGTTAAAGGGGCCCGTAACTGCATTTGAACATAGTAAACAAAATAGACACTCCTGCACTCCACCCCATTTGAACTTGTTGTCCCTTGCAAGTTTGCAGACCCTTCACATTCATCCTGTGCAAAGGGTATAGGGAGTCTCTCAATGCTAGGTCTCTGGAAGAACCTCAGGGGTGGAGTCTTGGCTCCGTCTTTGAGACAAGAGGTGGTGTGCTTCTCTTTTCAGGCACTTCATTGGTAGGTGGTTCAGGGGGCTCTAAAGCAAGACTATGGACCTGAGCTGGGTGACCACTGGGATGTGCAATATTGTCAGGAAAAATTACTTCTCCTGGGAGTCTTGGAGAATGGTGGGAAAGCGGGATGCAGCCAGCATTGAACCTCTGGTGGCAGAGTGGTTTGTGGCTCACAATCTTGGATGGGTTCCGCAAAATCCCCCTTTTCATGGGTTTCAGTAGATTTGAGGAGTGTAGGTGTCTGTTTTTCTTGAGCTACTTCTCACTAGAAATTTTAGACCGACACACCTGGAATAGGCTATTGTAGGACAGCTCCAGGGACATCTTACCACAGCGTTTGCCGTTTTGCTTACTAGTGTTCACCTTTACATTGGACTAACACGCTGTCCCTACATTGAAGGTCAAAGCTTTCAACTCTCCTTACTCCACCTTTGACCCATTTATACAAACTGTTGGACTTTAGACAGACGTTGTTTTCACTCTCAAAAATAAGGAAGTCAGAGTGTGTTCAATTTCTCCACAGGTATGTGGGCCCCTCAAGAGTATGCCCAAAAATAACATGGTAAGGTGAGTGGCTTGTCAAGGAATGTACTGTATGGTCGTGTTTGCAAACAATTTCAGCTAAATAATGGACACTTTTCCTTACTTTCTCCCAAGCCAAAATTCTCAGCAGTTTTATCCGGGTATTATTGCCTAGTGAGTGGCACCATTATTGGAAGAACGTGCTTTCAAAACAGGGTCCCTGGTCTCAATGTAAATTTTGTGGACAGTCATAAGGAAGCAGAAGTGTTTCCATACCATCTGGGCAGCCATATTGGTGGTCCGACTGTGGGTTAGCACTGCCATAACTAGCTTGGTAACATGTTCCACCATGACTAGAATGTGGTGGTATCTGTCTTTTGGCATGTGTAGTGTAAGAAAGTCGATGATCAGTACTTTCAGTAGGGCAGACGTGTGGCAGATCAGAGGTGGAATTCAGGTCTCAGCACCCTTTGACATTGAACAGACCACATAGGGTCTGCAGACTTCTTCAACCATCTGCCTACACACATGGCTTGTCTCTTGAACCAGGTGAATGTTTCCGTGTGGATTCTCTTTGCCATAGAGGGATTGGGCCCTTGACAGTATGACCTGCCATGATAAATCATGGGGGAACATCATTCTGCAGTATACCATCTCTTAAGATAATACAAGACCACTCACTAAGAAGTTTGTTGGTTTCTGGTAGTAGTTTAAATTTTGGGCCACCGCAGTAACCGTATTGCCTCTAATAGGGTCCACCACTGGATCCTCTTTTTGTGCCTCTGATTAGTAAAAGTCAGCAGCTACAGTATTTTTTTCAATTTTAACTTTTTTATTTGGAAGAAAGCAAGGAATACATTTTACAAAAATCATACATGACAGGGTATGAATACCTATCTGCTAACCAGTATACATTAGGTTAATTTTCCCCAAAGCATGAAAACCTGCCAACTCAATATGTCAAGAGCAACTATCTCCTTTTAAACATACATTCAAGAACAACCCCATGTCCGGGGGCCTAAGGTATCCCGGGCTCTGGGGGGCTTTCCTTATATATATATTCATAAATGTAAAACCATCTCTTCTCTCCCATTTTACTTTTTTTTTTTTTTAATGATTGAAGATCCTCTATAAGTACCGGGTTAACATACCGTTTATATTGTTTGTGAAGCTTTTGTTATCTGTTTTATATTACTCTGCAGTGTATACATGCTCCTTGCACTATTTTGGGGCAGAGAAATTTTGTCTTCCTTGGGCATGTTCAGAAATCAGGGAGGTGTGGGAAAAGTTGTTAAAGAGTTTTGTGTGCCTGTATCTGAGCATAGTGAATAAATGGGCACTAAAGTACAATATCAGGTCCTCCTAAGCTCACTTCTAACTTCTTTAGTAAGCCACCCCTAAAGCTGTGGTTTTATGTGAAGAGATCCCTAACCCTAAATTACGTCTTGTCCAGTAATCTTGCTGAGACTAATGACACTGGAGAAAGCATATACCACAATTTAATCTACAATGACTGACAACATAAAACAAATGTGTTTTAAATTTAAAGCTTTAAAGACAAAAAGGTTAAAAGAGCTTTGTGGATTATTATTTCCCAAACATAAAATACTTTGCATTTCCACATTAGAAAACCACTGATGATGGTACACTATGGGGGAGATTTACTAAAACTGTGCAAAATCTGGTGCAGCTCTGCAAGGAAACCAATTAACTACAAGGTTTTATTGCCAAAGATGACCTTAGAAGCTCATTAGCTACCAAGCACAACTGCGTCAGATTCTGAGTGCTCATTTTAGTAAATCCCAACTATGGTGTCCTTTTATGAAGCAGTGAAATCTATTCACTGCTTCATTCGCTAGCATTCACAGAGGCGATCTTTCTCCTCTGTGTGCCTGTTCATGAAGCGGAGTAGATCGCTTCACCCTTGGAGGAGTGGAGTGATCTACAAACGCTTCAAACAGTGGAGAACGGCCCCTGATACTGGAATCTCGTGAGACTTTACGAGATTACAGTACCAGAAATTCACTGAAACACTGAGATGTCCATTTATTAAGCAGTGATAAATTATCACAGCTCAATACACGGACAGACACCAGTGTGATTAATGTTAATAAAATAAAGAGTCCCCCCTACATTATATATACATGTATACACACACACACATTATATATACATGTATATACACACACACACACACATATATACATGTATATACACACATTATATATATATATATATATATATACACATTATATATATATATATATGTATACACATATATATATGACAGGGGGACATGGTTACAGTGTTGGGGGGTCTGAACGAGGCATAAGGAAGTTAATAATCTTCCTCTTTCCTCCTCAGATCCCCCGAGATTCTCTCTTTACTCCCCGCTTCACCACCTCTGAGTTGGTGAATCGGGGACTGTGAATTCTGACACAGATCGCCAGTGAAGCGCTCAGATCGCAGCTTCATACACTGGCCGTTACTGTGTCATTCTATGAGGATTCTCCATGTGCAGAGATAATCGGCGGGAGAACAAGTTCAAACACTTCTCCCCCCGATTATCTCTGGTTTATAAACTGTTTATGGGCTGTGATCAGTGGTGATCCTCAGGATCTCCGCTGATCACTGCTTCATAAAAGGACACCTATGTGTGAGAAAAACTCTTAACGGAGTCCCAGATATCAATAAAAACCATACAGGGGTTCTAATCCTCTCCCAATCTATCCAATACAAAAAAAGTGTGGCTAGGTATATGTCTCTAAATTGTATACTCTACAAAGATTGACAAATAACGAACATGGGTTACATATCAGAAACTGGCTCCTTGAAGTAGAATAAACTTGATTATTATCCACAGAAAATCAGCTGCTTTTATATCAATACTAGGACAGGGAGGATACAGTAAACTACAAAGGGCATGACACACTCAAATTTTGTTATTCAATATTACATTCCATATTCTATAGTTATTAGCTACCAGCCCAGTTCTATTCCCAGATTAAATGACACTACTTTGTAAAGCCTGAGATACATTTTAATTAACACAATAACAACAGACAACAGGTGACATTTTCAGAATAAAGCAGGTAACAAACACCTGGGGAAAAATCTAAATTCACTTTTTATACTTTAGTATAAAAAATGGTAAACCCAGTTTTTTTTTTATTTCCTTACCTTACCGTATGTTTTAAACTCAAAATATAACATTTTTGTAATATTAATTAGATTTTTTGTAATAATAATAAAATGATATATTTTACACCAAAACAGAATTCAGTCTTATACTTTAGTATAAAGCATTGTAAATTCAATAAATTCTTTTTGGATTTTCTTACCCTAGAATATATTTCAGATGCAAAATATAATATTTATTACAATAACAGCAAAAAGAGGATTCACTTTTTATATTCTGATAAAAAAAATGATAAAACCCAATTTATTTTTGTATTTCCTTATGTAATATGTTGTTTTAGATGCAAAATGCAGGTATAATATTTTAGAAACCTAACACCAAATGGAATATAGACATGTGCGATTAGTTTCGTACGAATCAGTAATTCTGACTAATTTTTCGAAATTCGTACATTCGTACGAATCCAAATGACAAATTTTTACGAATACAAATTTTGTACGAAATACGAAATTTCGTTTACGAATTTCGGATCCAAATTATCCGAATCCAAACTACCAAATGACGAATTTCAACCAATATGAAAGAAATTATAGCGGATATAACGAATGATTCGAATGAATTCGAGATTCAGTATAACGAATATCGACACTCTACGAATAATAACGAATTATCCGAAAACGTATTAACGTTACATAACACAAGTCTATTGTCTATTGTTCACCAATCACTCAGAGGAAGTACGAAATACGAAATTTCGTATTCGTAAATTAAATTTCGTATTTCGTACTTCCTCTGAGCGATTGGTGAACAATAGACAATAGACTTGTGTTATGTAACGTTAATAAGTTTTCGGATAATTCGTTATTATTCGTAGAGTGTCGATATTCGTAACGATTCGTAACGATTCGTAAAGATTCGTAACGATTCGTAAAGATTCGTAACGATATTAACGATTCGTAACGATTCGTACAAAATTCGTATTTCGTGCGAATCCAAATTAAATTTCGTACACGAATTACGATTTTTTTTTGATACGAAACGGAAGAGAATGAAACAAAACACATTTTTTGACAGCTCCCATGTCTAATGGAATATCACTTTTTTTCTTTAACATAAAACATTGTGAACCTAATTTATTTTTGCATTCCTGTAATTTATAGTATGTTTGAGATGCAAAATATATTAATTAATATGATAATTATAATATAATTCGACATCTCTACATTTCGGAAAAACAAGTATCAAAATCCAAAAATGTCATAGCATAGGTGTATTAAAATCCAACATTTTTTTACTTTTATTTTTAGATTTGAATGGAGTATGGAATGGTTTAAAACCCCAAGTTTCATTTTTGCTGTCTGTGTCCTATTCAGGGGATTGCCCTTCACTATTCACCATTGCCAAAATACAACAGGATGTTAGAGGAAAGTGAGAAATGTCCCCGTTTGAAGGAGGACCACTGCACGTAAATAGTAAGTTATAACGATTCTAAAAGAAAGTGTACAACATAGAACCATAAATCCCAACTCAGCATTTTTGGGGAGAGTTTATTCCTCATAAGATATCAACATAAGTGGAAGTTGTAATTGATGGTAAAGCCCACCTTGGTAATATAATGATAACCGTGGCGCAAATCGTCTGTCTATACAGTGCCTTGAAAAAGTATGCATACCCCTTAAAATTTTCCACATTTTGTCATGTCAACCAAAAACGTAAATGTATGTTATTGGGCTTTTATGTGATAAACCATCACAAAGTGGCACCTAATTATGAAGTGGAAGGAAAATGATAAATGGTTTTCAATATTTTTTACGAATAAATATCTGAAAAGGGTGGTGTGCATTTGTTTTCAGCCCCCTTTACTCTGATACCCCTAACTAAAATCTAGTGGAACCAATTGCCTTCAGAAGTCACCTAATTATTAAATAGAGTCCATTTGTGTGTAATGTAATCTCAGTATAAATACAGCTGTTCTGTGAAGCCCTCAGAGGTTTGTTAGAGAACCTTAGTGAACAAACAGCATCATGAAGGCCAAGGAACACACAAGACAGGTCAGGGATAAAGTTGTGGAAAAGTTTAAAGCAGGGTTATGTTAAAAAAAAATATCCCAAGCTTTGAACATCTCACGGAGCACTGTTCAATCCATCATCAGAAAATAGAAAGAGTATGGCACAACTGCAAACCTACCAAGACATGGCTGTCCATCTAAACTGACAGGCCAGGCAAGGAGAGCATTAAAGGGACACTAAAGGAACATTTTTTTTTTTTTAAATAACAAACATGTTATACTTACCTCCATTGTGCAGCTCGTTTTGCACCGAGTGACCCCGAACCTGGTCTTCTGTGGTCCCTCTGCGACTGTCTCGGCTCCCTCCCACAAGGACTCCATAACTTCATGCGAGCTCCCTTGCATGCTGTGGAGTGCTTGCGGGCACGCTCCTGTGATACAGCTGGCAGCTATAGCAGCTCACTGTATCACTCGGCCCACCCCCCCCCCGGCGCGCCGCGTTATTGGATGTGATTGGCTGCGCTGCTTTCAATCCATCCACTCTAGCCAATCAACGGCCAGGGTGAGCGGCGAAGAGGACGTCGGGGGCGAGCGTGGGACTTTTGAGGGGTCACGTAAGTATAACGGGGGGCCTGGGGGGGGCCCGCATTGACAAATGTTTTTTCACCTTAATGCATAGAATGCATTAAGGTGAAAAAACTTTTACCTTTACAACCCATTTAATCAGAGAAGCAGCCAAGAGGCCCATGGTAACTCTGGTGGAGCTGTAGAGATCCACAGCCCAAGCGGAAGAATCTATTAGTCGTGCAATCCACAAATCTGGCCTTTATGGGAGAGTGGCAAGAAGAAAGCCATTGTTGAAATAAAGCCCTAAAAAGTCCAGTTTGCGAGAAGACATGTGGAGGAAACAGCAAACATGTGAAAGATGAGACCAAATGGAACCTTTTGGCCTAAAATCAAAATGCTATGTGTGGAAGAAAACTAATACTACACATGAACCAGAACACACCATCCCCATCATTAAACATGGTGGTGGCAGCATCGTTTTGTGCAGATGCTTTTCTTCAGCAGGGATAGGGAAGCTGGTCAGAGTTGATGGGAAGATGGATGGAGCAAAATACAGAGCAATCTTCGAAGAAAACCTGTTATGCCCCGTACACACGCTCGGAAATTCCGACGGAAAATGTCCGATCGGACCATGTTGTCGGAAAATCTGCCCATGTGTGGGCTCCATCTGACTTTTTCAGTCGGTTATTCCGACGGCAAAAAATTGGAGATCCTGCTCTCAAATTTTCTGACAACAAAATCCGGACTTTTTCCGATCGTGTGTAGAGAATTCCGACAGACAAAGTGCCACGCATGCTCAGATCAAATTACGAGACCAAAGCTATTGGCTACTAGCCTCTACGTAGTTCCGTTGTACGCAACGAACGTCACCACGTTCAGAATGATCGGATTTTCCGGCAACTTTGTCCGACCGTGTGTATGCAACACCAGGGTTGGACAGAATCCGTCGGAAAAATTCCGACGGATTTTGTGGTCGGAATTTACGACCGTGTGTATGGGGGCTTAGAGTCTGCAAAAGACTTGAGACTGGGGCAGAGGCTCACCTTCCAGCAGGACAATGACCCTAAACATACAGCCAGAGCTACAATGGAATGGTTTAGATCCAAGCATATTCATGTGTTGGAATGGCTCAGTCAAAGTCCAGACCTAAATCCAATTGAGAATCTGTGGTGTGACTTGAAAATTGCTGTTCACAGATGCTCTCCATCCAATCTGACAGAGCTTGAGCTATTTTGCAAAAAAGAATAGCAAAAAAATGTCACTCTATAGATGTGCAAAGCTGGTAGACATATCCAAAAAGAATTGCATCTGTAATCGCAGCGAAAGGTGGTTCTACAAAGTGCTGACTCAGGGGGGCTGAATACAAATGCATGTCACACTTTTCAGATACAGTGCTATGCAAAAGTATTCACCCCCTTGGCTTTTTAACTATTTTGTTACATTACAGCCTTTCGTGCAATGTTTTTTTAATCTGAATTATATGTGATGGATTAGAACACAATAGTCTGGTGAAGTCAAATTAGAAAAATATATACATAAAACAATTTTTCAGGAAAAAAAAAACTGATAATTGGCATATGTATTTACCCCCTTTGTTATGAAGTCCATAAAAAGCTCTGGTGCAACCAATTACCTTCAGAAGTCACATAATTAGTGAAATGATGTCCACCTGTGTGCAATATAAGTGTCACATGATCTGTCATTACATATACACACCTTTTTGAAAGGCCCCAGAGGCTGCAACACCTAAGCAAGCGACACCACTAACCAAACACTGCCATAAAGACCAAGGAACTCTCCAAGCAAGTAAAAAAAAAACATATTGTTGAGAAGTACAAGTCAGGGTTAGGTTATAAAAAAATATCCAAATCGTTGGTGATCCCTAGGAGCACCATCAAATCCATCATAACCAAATCGAAAGAACATGGCACAACAGAAAACCTTCCAAGAGACGTCCACACACCAAAACTCACAGATCGGGCAAGGAGGGAAAAAATCAGAGAGGCAGCACAGAGACCTAAAGTAACCCTTGCGGAGCTGTAGAGTTCCACAGCAGAGACTGAAGTATCTGTACATAGGGTGACAATAAGCCGTACACTCCATTGAGTTGGGCTTTATGACAGAGTGGCCAGAAGAAAGGCATTACTTTCAGCAAAAAACAAAATGGCACGTTTTGAGTTTGCAAAAAGGCATGTGGGAGACTCCCAAAATTTATGGAGGAAGGTGCTCTGGTCAGATGAGACTACAATTGAACGTTTTGGGCATCAAAGAAAACGCTATGTCTGGCGCAAACCCAACACATCATAGCACCCAGTATCCTGCTGTGGGGATGTTTCTCAGCAGTCGGGACTGGGAAACTGGTCAGAGTTGAGAGGAAGGTGGATGATGCTAAATACAGGGATTTTCTTGAACAAAACCTGTACCACTTTGTGTGTGATTTGAGGCTAGGACGGAGGTTCACCTTCCAGCAGGACAATGACCCCAAACACACTGCTAAAGCAACACTTGAGTGGTTTAAGGGGAAACATGTAAATGTGTTGGAATGGCCTACTCAAAGCCCAGACCTCAATCCAATAGAAAATCTGTGGTCAGACTTAAAGATTGCTGTTCACAAGCGCATCCAATCCCATCCAATTTGAAGGAGCTAGAGCAGATTTGCCAGGAGGAATGGGCAAAAATCACAGTTATAAGATGTGACAAGCTCATAGAGCATAGACTTATCCAAAGCGACTTGGAGCTGTGATAGCCGCAAAAAGTATTGACTTTAGGGGGGTGAATAGTTATGCACATTTGAATTTTTCTGTTATTTTGTCGTTTGCTTCACAATAAAAAAAAAAATATCTTCAAAGTTGTGGGCGTGTTCTGTAAATTAAATGATGCAAATCCTCAAACAATCCATGTTAATTCCAGGTTGTGAGGCAACAAAGCACGGAAAATGCCAAGGGGGTGAATACTTTTGCAAGGCACTGTATTTATTTGTAAAAAAAATTGAAAACAATTATGTGCCAATTTGTGTTGGTCTATCACAAAAATTCCCAATAAAATAAATTTAAGTTTTTGGTTGTAACATGACAAAATGTGGAAAATGTCAAGGGGTATGAATACTTTTTCAAGGCACTGTATATAGTAGGTGAATCCATGTAGAGCTGGAATAAAGGTAAGATATCAGCAGGGGTATTATTAATGGTCCCAATTCATACAAACAGCATGCACTTAGTCTAGATTAGAATAACAAAGCAATATCTAAGGTGTAACAAGGAAGGCTGTATGTCAGTACACAAAAATAAATAAATTGTATAGTATGGTTTATTTGACCTTTATTGTGCAATCTCAGGGTTGGGGGAGGGATAAGACCTGTGGGTGTAGGCACACCCTTTCAGCAAAGAAAAAGGAGGTCTCCTACCCTGCCAGATAGAGCTGTGCTGGATGCAGTGGCAGGGCGTCCATAAGGCACACGTGTGCCGCCCCCTCTCTCCAGCCACCCCCTCTATGACCAATGGATAGATTCATGCTTAGCGTGAATCTATCCATGGCTGCCGCTGCCACCCCCTATTCAGGCACACAGTCCCTTTTCAGTGTCGGCGCCTGAATAACAGCGACGAGGGGTGTTTTTGGAGCACTTGATTAGAGCCATAGGCTCTAATAGGCATAAAAAAAGGTGCTTGGCGCTCGCAGTTCACCCAGGTCTGTTAGAACAGCGAATTAATATTTGCTTTCCTAACACTGAACCGCCTCTCCGCCAATCAGGTGCTCGTGTCTGTTACGCCTATCAGGTGGAGAGGACAGGAGGATAGAATGGGAGGGGACGCATGGAGGACACCGCTCGCCGCCAGCTGCCCCACCGAGACAGAGTAAGTGCCGGGCAGACGGCGAGCAGGCGGGGGGGTCACAGTGGCAGCATTCGATGGCACAGTGGCAGCATTTTATGGCACATTGGCAGCATTTGATGAGCACAGTGGCTGCATTTGATGGGCACACTAGCTGCGTTTGATGGGCACACTAGCTGCATTTGATGGCCACAGTGGCTGCGTTTGATGATCACAGTGGCTGCGTTTGGTCACAGTGGCTGCGTTTGATGGTCACAATGGCTGCGTTTGGTCACAGTGGCTGCGTTTGATGGTCACAATGGCTATGTTTGATGGCACAGTGGCTGCGTTTGATGATCACAATGGCTGCAATTGATGGGCACAGTGAGGCTGCAATTGATGTTTTTGAGCACCAGCCGCCACTGGCTGGTTGACAAAGCTTTTGGTTGATAAAATATATATTTTTTATATGTATTTCATCTGTATATGTTCCTGGTGTTCAGCTTTAAACTACAAACAGTCTTGTGGCTCTGTACAGTAGGGATGAGCCGAACACCCCCGGGTTCGGTTCGACCCAGAACCTTCGAACGGACCGAAAGTTTGCGCGAATTTTCGAACCCTATACGTTATAATGGACGCGAACGTTCGAAATCAAAAGTGCTAATTACAACGGCCAATATGCATGTTAATGTCATAAAACAGGTTTGGGGACCCGGGTCCTGCCCCAGGGGACATATATCAATGCAAAAAGAACTTTTAAAAACTAACGTTTTTTCGGGAGCAGTCATTTTAATGATGCATAAAGTGAAAAAAATAAAGTGAAATTTTCCTTTAAATATGGTACCTGGGGGGTGTCTAAAGTATGCCTGTGAAGTGGCATGTGTTTCCCGTGTTTAGAACTGTCCTTGCACAAAATGACATTTGTAAAGGAAAAAAAGAAGCCATTTAAAACCACTTGCGGCTTTAATGTCATGTCTTGTCCTGGCCGCCATATGGCTGAAAATCCTTGAGAAACATTGCATGGCTACCCTATCACCCCCCCCCCCCCACCCCAGCCCCTTTGGGTCTTGTATGGATATTAAGGGGGACCCCGCACCCAAAATAAAACCCTATACCTACAACCCTATATACTCTGAACAGCAGTATATAGGTGGTGCAAACAAGACACGGACTGTAGGTTTGTTCTTAACCACTTCAGCCCCGGACCAATTGTCAGCTTAAGGACCAGAGGTCTTTTTTCAATTTCGCACTGCACTACTTTAACTGGTAATTGCGCGGTCATGCAATTTTGTAACGAAACGAAATTTGCGTCCTTTTCTTCCCACAAATAGAGCTTTCTTTTGATGGTATTTGATTGCCTCTGTGATTTTTATTTTTTGCGATATAAACGGAAAAAAGAGCGAAAATTTTGAAAAAAAAAGAGATTTTCTACTTTTTGTTATAAAAAAAATCTAATAAACTCAATTTTAGTCAAACATTTGGGCCAAAATGTATTCAGCCACATGTCTTTAGTAAAAAAAATGCCAATAAGCGTATATTTATTGGTTTGCGCAAAAGTTATAGCGTCTACAAACTAGAGTACATTTTCTGGAATTTACACCGCTTTTAATTTATGACTGCCTATTTCATTTCTTGAGGTGCTAAAATGGCAGAGAAGTACAAAACCCCCCAAATGACCCCATTTTGGAAAGTAGACACCCCAAGCTATTTGCTGAGAGGCATGTTGAGCCCATTGAATATTTTTTTTTTTAGTCCCAAGTGATTGAATAAAGACAAAAATAAAAAATAATTTTTTTTTTCTTCAAAAAGTTGTCACTAAATGATATATTGCTCACACATGCCATAGTTATATGTGGAATTGCACCCCAAAATACATTTTGCTGCTTCTCCTGAGTATGGGGATACCACATGTGTGGGACTTTTTGGGAGCCTAGCCGCGTACGGGGCCCCGAAACCCAAGCACCGCCTTCAGGATTTCTAAGGGTGCAAATTTTTGATTTCACTCCTCACTACCTATCACAGTTTCGAAGGCCATAAAATGCCAAAATAGCACAAAACCCCCCCAATGACCCCATTTTGGAAAGTAGACACCCCAAGCTATTTGTTGAGAGGCATGGTGAGTATTTTACAGCTCTCATTTGTTTTTGAAAATGAAGAAAGTAAAGAAAAAAAAATTTTTTTTTTTTTTTTTTTCAATTTTCAAAACTTTGTGACAAAAAGCGACATCTGCAAAATACTCACAATACCTCTCAGCAAATAGCTTGGGGTGTCTACTTTCCAAAATGGGGTCATTTTGGGGGGTTTTATGCCATCTGGGCATTCCATGGCCTCCGAAACTGTGATTGGCAGTGAGAAGTGAAATAAAAAAATTACTCCCTTAGAAAGCCTGAAGGCGGTGCTTGGTTTTTGGGGTTCCGTACGCAGCTAGGCTCCCAAAAAGTCCCACACATGTGGTATCCCCGTACTCAGGAGAAGCAACAGAATGTATTTTGGGGTGTATTTCCACATATGCCCATGACATGTTTGAGCAATATATCATTTAGTGACAACTTTTTGTAAAAAAAATATATATATTTTTTTTTTTTCATTATTCAATCTCTTGGGACAAAAAAAAAAAAATATTTAATGGGCTCAACATTGCTCTCAGCAAATAGCTTGGGGTGTCTACTTTCCAAAATGGGGTCATTTGGGGGGGGTTTGAACTGTCCTGGCATTTTATGCACAACATTTAGAAGCCTATGTCACACGTCACCCACTCTTCTAACCACTTGAAGACAAAGCCCTTTCTGACACTTTTTGTTTACATGAAAACATATTTTTTTTTTTGCAAGAAAATTACGTTGAACCCCCAAACACTATATATATTGTTAAAGCAAAGGCCCTACAGATTAAAATGGTGGGTGTTGCATTTTTTTTTTCCACACAGTATTTGCGCAGCGATTTTTCAAACGCATTTTTTGTGGAAAAAATACACTTTTTTTTATTTTAATGCACTAAAACACACTATATTGCTCAAATTTTTGATGAAATAAAAAATATGATCTTAGGCCGAGTACATGGATACCAAACACGACATGCTTTAAAATTGCGCACAAACACGCAGTGGCGACAAACTACATACATTTTTAAAAGCCTTTAAAAGCCTTTACATGATACCACATTAGATTCACGGAGGAGGTCTACTGCTAAAATTACTGCCCTCGATCTGACCTTCGCGGTGATACCTCACATGCATGCTGCAATTGCTGTTTACATATGACGCCAGACCAACGCTTGTGTACGCCTTTGCGCAAGAGAAGGGGGGGCAGGGGTGCTTTTTTTTTTTTTTTTTTTTTTTAGTTTTTTTTTTATTTATTTAGCTTTTTTATTCTATTTTTAAACTGTTCCTTCCATTTTTTTTCTTTGTTATGATTTTTATTGTTATCTCAGGGAATGTAAATATCCCCTATGATAGCAATAGGCAGTGACAGGTACTCTTTTTTTGAAAAAATTGGGGTCTATTAGACCCTAGATCTTTCCTCTGCCCTCAAAGCATCTGACCACACCAAGATTGGTGTGATAAAATGCTTTCCCAATTTCCCAATGGCGCGGTTTATATCCGGGAGGGGGGACATTCCCTCCTACTGCTTGTAAAAGCAGTCTAGAGGCTAATTACCCGCTAGAATTGCTTTTACATGAAAGCCGATCACTGGCTGAAAAGAATGATACCAAGATGATACCTAAACCTGCAGGCATCATTCTGGTATAACCATTCAAAGTCCAGCAACATACTGGACATATATTGTAATCTTTTTTTTTTTCATGCAGCCTCTTGGCTGAACGAAAAAAAGAGATTGATTGGTGGGTATGCCCACCATTAGAATACCTCCCTTCATCCACCCACTTCTAATGATGGGCATACATGCACCATTTATATATGCCGATGCATGGGGGCATCCTCCCGCAAAAGTTATGCCGTGTACACACGGTCGGAATTTCGACCGTATGTACGTGGCATTAGGAGCCAATCGCTCCTCCCCGCCCCCTGCTGCCCCCATGCTTCGGCATATATGCTCTTTTTTTTAACTGTGGTGGTGAAATCACCTCCTACAGCGTTGGAGTCGCGGCTTTATGTATCGTGGGAGCAAACGCTGTTGCTGTCAAGATAAATAAATCCGCGCTGCAACTGAATGGCGCACCTGAAAACAAAAAAATGCTTAACACTAAAACACAGTAAACAAAATTACATACCTGAAAAGCAAGCATGATAAAACATGATAAAACATAATAAAACATTGCAGAATAGAATGGAGTAAAAAAAGAGCAACAATAGAGAGAGAGAGAGAACAATAAAACGACAACTATTTTTGTTTTTTTTATTTTTTTGAGATTCACAGGTAAAAAAGCTCCTGACTGTTAGCGACTGAATCAAAACGCTACCACAAAAAAAAATGTTAGCGATCGCAGGGATCAGGCCTGACTCTGCGAACACTGCAGTTATGTGTGCTTAGTGTTTTGTAAGTCACTGTTATCGATCGATACTGCACTTGGGTGGGGTGGGCTGGGCGGAGGGGGAAAACGCAGGTGCTAGCAGGTATCTGGGCTGATCCCGCTAACAATGCGTTTTTTTGGAACCCTAAACTGCTGGGACGCTAGTATAGATCTGATCAGATCAGATATTGATCTGTTCAGATACTATACCACTAAGGGAGGTGTATGCTTTGCGCGTGGGTGTTTGCGGTACTGGCACTAACCTGGGGCGACGCAGACCTTATTTGACCCTAAAACCTAATTGATATCACCCGCCGGGCGATCAGGGGGTTAAACCGTTATTGGGTAATAAATGGCGGGTGCCCTGACAGTATAAAAAAACAAGCTAACTAACCAGCGTCACCCGTAACAGTAATACAAAAAAAAAACTGGTTACCTAGCGACACTAATGCAGGGATCAGAAAAACGATCGCTTAGTGACACTGGCAAAAGGGGTGAAAGGGTTAACTAGGGGCAATCAGGGGGTTAAACCTTTATTAGGTAATATATGGGGGTACCTGACGCTATATAAAAACCTGACGGGGAACCTAAATAACGAAATAACTAACTGGCTAACCAGCGTCACCAGTGACATTTTATACGGTGATCACTGGTGAAAGGGTTAACTCTAGGGGCAATCAGGGGGTTAAAACCTTTATTTAGGTTGTAATATGGGGGTACCTGACCTATAAACCTATTTATGAACCTATATAAACATGGCGGTTAACCTAAAAAAAAACTGGTTACCTAGCGACACTAATGCAGCGATCAGAAAAACGATCGCTTAGTGACACTGGCAAAAGGGGGTGAAAGGGTTAACTAGGGGCAATCAGGGGTTAAACCTTTATTAGGTAATATATGGGGGTACCTGACGCTATATAAAAACCTGACGGGGAACCTAAATAACGAAATAACTAACTGGCTAACCAGCGTCACCAGTGACAGTTATACGGTGATTACTGGTGAAAGGGTTAACTCTAGGGGCAATCAGGGGGTTAAAACCTTTATTTAGGTTGTAATATGGGGGTACCTGACCTATAAAACTATTTATGAACCTATATAAAACATGGCGGTTAAAATAAAAAAAAAATGGTTACCTAGCGACACAATGCAGCGATCAGAAAAACGATCGCTTAGTGACACTGGCAAAAGGGGGTGAAGGGGTTAACTAGGGGCAATCAGGGGGTTAAACCTTTATTAGGGGGGGGTAGGGGGCTACCTAGGACCTAAAACTAACTGCCCTGACAGTTATTACAGTCACACTGACACTAAATGCAGTGATCAGTAAATAAATGATCACTGCAATTAGTGACACTGTGACTGGGGGGGGAGGGGGTGATCTGGGGGGTGATCAGGGGGTGACAGGGGGGTGTTTTGTGTGCCTAACTGTACTGGTGTCAGTGTAGTGTTGTGCACTAACCTTAACATGTTCGCCGCTCGGCGTCTCCGGTCACATAGACCGGCGCACCGAGCGTGACATCACTTCCGCCTTCCTGTCTATACAATAGACAGGAAGGGGAAGTTTCTCATTGGCCAGGAGCGATCGCGAGGGGGTGGCCAGAAACCACTGGCCGTCCCCTCGTCCCGGATCGCTCCTGAAGCGATGCCGACCGTCCCCGCCGGCGGAGGGGGGTCCGATCGGACCCCCCAACCGCCTAAAGAATGGCACGTACAGGTACGTGGTTCTGCCTGTACGTGCCATTCTGCCGACGTATATCTACATGGGGCGGTCGGCAAGTGGTTAAGTAGAATCTGAACAGGTACATTATGAAGTGTAGCTCCATCCCAAAAAAATCTATTTTTAAGCTTTTTGGAGAACATAGGGAGGGGTTATCACCCCTGTAACATTTGCTGTCTTTGCACATCTGTTCAGAACATGTCACCTCACTTTCCGTCCCAATGACAAATGTTTTTGGAAAAGTGGGGTTTTAATTGAAACAAGGATTGGTGATAAAGTATCAGTAGAGAGGAGATACCTTTTTCCCAAATTAAATCTAACAGGATAGAATTTCCCTTCCTAGGGGTAGATTTCCTCTCACTTCCTGTTTTCTCTTTCCATTTGCAAGTAGGAGTCGTTTGTAAGTTGGATGTTTGAAAGTAGGGGCCTGGCATATATACTCTGCAGAAATTTGCCCTATTAGATGTTGGTGTAGCCACAAGACTGGTGGGCACAGGAATGGGCCCTGCTGTGAGTTAATAGATCAAGATTTGTACTTGCATGCACCTGTTGAACCGGGCAGAAAAATTGGGCCTTTGGCGGTGGTGGTGGTGGTGGTGGCGGTGGTGGTGGACGGTGTTGCCACAAGACTGTAAGCTCTCACAGTTACTCTTGGTGGGCGCAGGAATGGGCCCTGCTGTGAGTTATTAGATCAAGATTTGTAATTGCAAGCACCTGATGAACAGGGCAGAAAAATTGGGCCTTTGGCGGTGGTGGTGGTGGTGGTGGACGGTGTTGCCACAAGACTGTAAGCTCTCACAGTTACTCTTGGTGGGCGCAGGAATGGGCCCTGCTGTGAGTTATTAGATCAAGATTTGTATTTGCAAGCACCTGATGAACAGGGCAGAAAAATTGGGCCTTTGGCGGTGGTGGTGGACGGTGTTGCCACAAGACTGTAGGCCCTCATAGTTACTCTTGGTGGGCGCAGGAATGGGCCCTGCTGTGAACTATTAGATCAAGATTTGTTATTACACGCCCCTGTTAAACAGGTGCTGAAAAATTGTGCCTTAGACATTGGTGCTGGTGCCACAACACTGGAGCACAGCAGTCACACGTGTTGCGAAGCATTTTTAAAAAAAAAAATTTTTAAAAATTGTAATTACACGCCCCTGTTAAACAGGGGCTGAAAAATTGTGCCTTAGGCACTGGTGCTGGTGCCACAACACTGCAACCCCTCACAGATACTGTACTTGGAGCACAGCAGTCACACGTGTTGCGAAGCATTTTTTTAAAAAATTGTAATTACACGCCCCTGTTATACAGGGGCTGAAAAATTGTGCCTTAGGCACTGGTGTGGTGGCATGGATCATTGAGGAGGAGGAAGAGGATAGTCAGTGAACATAACAGGACAGTCACTCAGCATCAGCATAGGCAGTCTTGAAGGGATGTGACATTATAAATTATTCCGTTATATCCGCTTCAGGTGCCTGGTAGCTGGTGGTGATCCAAGACTGATTCATTTTGATGAAGGTCAGTCGATCAACCGAGTCGGTGGACAGGCGCACCCTATGATCGGTGACAAATCCTCCAGCAGCACTGAATGTGCGTTCGGAAAGAACGCTGGAGGCAGGACAGGCCAGTAGCTCAATTGCATACTGTGCAAGCTCTGGCCAGTGATCCATCCTCAGGACCCAGTAAGCCAGAGGATTTTCGGTGGGAAAGGTGTCCAAGTCTGACCTTGCCCCAAGGTATTCCTGCACCATGTATATCAGACGCTGGCGATGGTTGCTGGAACCGATCATACCTTGGGGCTGCGGACTAAAAAATTGTCTGAACGCATCGGTCAGACGTCCACCTTCCCCACCGCTCCTTCTGCTACTGACCGAAGCCTCAGCAACTCGTCGCCCAGGACCAGGAGTTTGTAACCTCCCAGTTTCTGGGAACGCGTTGCACAGACCTTTCTGCAAGGCCTCCCTGAGATGTCTCATCCTCTGCTCCCTCTGCGACGGCAAGATAAGGTCCGCAACCTTACCCTTGTACCGTGGATCAAGGAGAGTGGCCAGCCAGTAATGGTCCCTCTCCTTGATCCGAAGAACACGAGGATCCTTCCGCAGGCTTTGCAGGATCAGGGAGGCCATGCAGCGTAGGTTAGCTGAGGCATTCGGTCCGGAGTCTTCTGGGTCACTGAGGATGACATGATCGCCAGCCACCTCCTCCCAGCCACGTACAAGTCCACTGGTTTGTTGGGACTGTACATCATCCCTAAAAGACTGCTGCTGCTGCTGATGCTGAGTGCCAGGCTCCACCTCCATGCTCACACAATCCTCCTCCTCCTCCTCATCCTCTTCCTGTGTGATGGGTGGGACAGAAGGAACACTGTCCGGATAAAGGGGGCCTTGAGAGGCAAGGAAGTCCTCCTCTTCCTGCCTCTGTTCTGCCTCAAGTGCCCTGTCCATTATCCCACGCAGCGTATGCTCCAACAGGTGGACAAGAGGTACAGTGTCACTGATGCATGCACTGTCACTGCTCACCATCCTCGTGGCCTCCTCAAATGGTGAGAGGACAGTGCATGCATCCCTGATCATGCTCCACTGACGTGGGGAAAAAAAACAAGCTCCCCTGACCCTGTCCTGGTGCCGTAGTCGCAAAGGTACTCATTGATGGCCCTCTGCTGCGTGTGCAGTCGCTGCAGCATGGCCAACGTTGAGTTCCACCTGGTGGGCATGTCACATATTAGGCGGTTCTTGGGCAGGTTCAGCTCCTTTTGCAGCTCAGTCAGCCGAGCACTGGCATTATAAGATCGGCGGAAATGCACACAGACTTTCCTGGCCTGCCTCAGGACATCCTGTAAGCCTGGGAACCTGCCCAAGAACCGCTGCACCACCAGGTTGAGGACGTGAGCCATACAGGGCACATGGGTGAGCTGCCCCTGTCGCAGGGCGGAGAGGAGGTTGGTGCCATTGTCAGAAACGACCATTCCTGGCTTAAGCTGACGTGGCGTCAACCACCTCTCGGCCTGCCCCTGCAGAGCTGCCAGAACCTCTGGCCCAGTGTGGCTCCTGTCCCCCAAACACACCAGCGCAAGCACGGCATGGCATCTTTTTGCCTGCGCACTTGCGTAGCCCCTTGTACGCCTACGGAGCACCGCTGGTTCCGAGGACAGAGCACTGGAGGAAGAAGAAGAGGAGGGGGTGGAGGAGAGAGGTGTGTCACAACCAGTAGCAGTAGTAGCGTTTTGGAGGCACTACTGCACCTTGTCCTGCATCCCTCCCAGCTGCCAATAGAGTGACCCAATGGGCCGTGAAAGAAAGGTAACGTCCCTGTCCATGCCTGCTGGACCATGAGTCAGCGGTAATATGCACCTTACCGCTGACCGCCCTGTCCAGCGAGGCATGGACATTGCCTTCCACATGCTGGTAGAGAGACGGAATCGCCTTCCGTGAGAAAAAGTGGCGTTTGGGAACCTGCCACTGAGGAACCGCACATTGAACAAACTCACGGAAGGGGGCCGAGTCTACCAACTGAAAAGGCAGCAGTTGAAGTGCTAGCAATTTAGCCAAGCTAGCATTCAACCGCTGGGCATGTGGATGGCTGGGAGTGTACTTCTTTCGACGGTCCAGCAGCTGGGGCAGGGAAATTTGCCTGCTACAATCGGACGTCGGTGTACTGCAAGTACTTGGTTGTGACACACCTAATTCTACACCTTCAGTCCTCTCACAGCAGCTTTCAGAGAGGACTGACGATGTAGTGGGGATGGAGATCCCAGCTGATGAGGAGCAAGGAGAGGTCCGCTTAGTTCTTTGGTGTGGGTCTTTTATGTGTGCCTGCCAACGAGCTGCATGGCAGGTCGACATATGTCTGCTCATGCTTGTGGTGCCCAAGCGGCTGATGTTTTGGCCACGCGAGATACGCTTGAGACAAATATTGCAAATAGCAGTGGTGCGATCTGATGCACTCGTCTCAAAAAAGGCCCACACCAAAGAACTTTTCTGATAACGTGCAGAGGCAGCGCCCTGCACAGGCGGAGCTCTGCGGTGTTGTACAGTTGCTGTGCTGGCCTCTAGCTGGCCTCCAGGGGGCATCCTGCCTCGTTGGACATGTGACGCCGCATCATCCTCCTCCTCCTCCTCTTCCTCATCCTCTCTCCCTCCAGGCACCCACGTGGCGTCAGTGACCTCATCATCCCCTCCCTCTTCACCACTAGAGCAAACCTGGCAGTAAGCTGCAGCTGGTGGAACAGTACTGCCAGATTGCTGTCCTTCAGCATCCCCTCTCTCTGCGCGCACACTACTGACTTCCTCAAGCTGGGTATCATCATCCGAGCCTTCGAATCGTTGGGCATCCTCCTGGAGCATGTACCCAACACTGTGCTCAAAGAGTTCGGGGGACTCCTCAGGAGGACATGGTGGGTCAAGGGAAGGGGTGGCTGATGATGCCATTGAGTACGCGTTGGCAGCTGCTCTGCCAGTACCCTGAGCCTGGGTGAGAGAGGATGAGGAGGATGAGGAGGGCTTGGTCATCCATTCTACCAAGCCTTCAGCATGATGCGGCTCCACATGTCCAGCTGCCGAAAACAAAGATGCGTGTGTCCCATGGCCACGTGCTGATGACGATGCACGACCACGTCCACGGCCACGGCCACGTCCACTAGAAACAGAGCCTGCCTGCCCTGTGTTCTTGGCTCTGCACGCTCTGCCTCCCCTTGGCGGTCTTCCAGCCATTGTAGTCGGTAGTCCTGTGGGTGCTGCTGAGAAGAAAATATAGGAGCTCTGTGTGATGCCACTAACACACTAGAAGTCCTATGGGTGCTTCTGCAAAGAAAATATAGGAGCTCTGTGTGATGCCACTAACACACTAGAAGTCCTGTGGGTGCTGCTGAGAAGAAAATATAGGAGCTCTGTGTGATGCCACTAACACACTAGAAGTCCTATGGGTGCTTCTGCAAAGAAAATATAGGAGCTCTGTGTGATGCCACTAACACACTAGAAGTCCTGTGGGTGCTGCTGAGAAGAAAATATAGGAGCTCTGTGTGATGCCACTAACACACTAGAAGTCCTATGGGTGCTTCTGCAAAGAAAATATAGGAGCTCTGTGTGATGCCACTAACACACTAGAAGTCCTGTGGGTGCTGCTGAGAAGAAAATATAGGAGCTCTGTGTGATGCCACTAACACACTAGAAGTCCTGTGGGTGCTGCTTAGAAGAAAATATAGGAGCTCTGTGTGATGCCACTAACACACTAGAAGTCCTATGGGTGCTTCTGCAAAGAAAATATAGGAGCTCTGTGTGATGGGACTAACACACTAAAAGTCCTATGGGTGCTTCTGCAAAGAAAATATAGGAACTCTGTGTGATGGGACTAACACACTACAAGTCCTATGGGTGCTTCTGGGAAGAAAATATAGGAGCTCTGTGTGATGGGACTAACACACTACAAGTCCTATAGGTGCTTCTGGGAAGAAAATATAGCTCTGTGTGATGGGACTAACACACTACAAGTCCTATAGGTGCTTCTGGGAACAAAATATAGGAGCTCTGTGTGATGGGACTAACACACTACAAGTCCTATAGGTGCTTCTGGGAACAAAATATAGGAGCTCTGTGTGATGGGACTAACACACTACAAGTCCTATAGGTGCTTCTGGGAAGAAAATATAGCTCTGTGTGATGGGACTAACACACTACAAGTCCGATAGGTGCTTCTGGGAAGAAAATATAGGAGCTCTGTGTGATGGGACTAACACACTACAAGTCCTATAGGTGCTTCTGGGAAGAAAATATAGGAGCTCTGTGTGATGGGACTAACACACTACAAGTCCTATAGGTGCTTCTGGGAAGAAAATATAGGAGCTCTGTGTGATGGGACTAACACACTACAAGTCCTATAGGTGCTTCTGGGAAGAAAATATAGGAGCTCTGTGTGATGGGACTAACACACTACAAGTCCTATAGGTGCTTCTGGGAAGAAAATATAGGAGCTCTGTGTGATGGGACTAACACACTACAAGTCCTATAGGTGCTTCTGGGAAGAAAATATAGGAGCTCTGTGTGATGGGACTAACACACTACAAGTCCTATAGGTGCTTCTGGGAAGAAAATATAGGAGCTCTGTGTGATGGGACTAACACACTACAAGTCCTATAGGTGCTTCTGGGAACAAAATATAGGAGCTCTGTGTGATGGGACTAACACACTATAGGTGCTTCTGGGAAGAAAATATAGCTCTGTGTGATGGGACTAACACTGTCAGGGCTCTAGCCGCCCTGGGCACCCTAGCCGGAGGGTGCGCGGGCACCTGGGCAGCCCTGGTCCCTCTGAACGCCGGCGCGCGCGTCGGCGCGCGCCGCGGGCGCGTGCACGCGCCCGCGGGACTCGTGCGCGCGCTCCCGTGCGCAAATAGCGGGCGCGCGCGCCCCCGTGCGCGTGCACGTGCGCGATCGGCGCCGCTTTGGCGCCAGTGGCCTTATTTAAAGGGGACAGCTGCCTGCATGCGGCGCTGTCCGTCTCAGCTCCCACCTGTGACCCCAACCTGAACCTGTCTGAGCTCCCTACCTGTGACCCGGCTTGTTTGACTCCGCTACTTTCTCCGTTCCTTGACCCCGGCTTGTTTGACCCTGCTCTGGACTGTGTTACTGTTGCTGAACCCCCGGCTTGCCTCCTGACCATCCTCCTGCCTGCCGTCCTTACCTGTCTGCCTTACCTGTTGTGACCCGGCTTGCCTGACCATCCCTGCTCCAGTGTCCCTGCACAGGTCTTCGCTGCTGCCGTCATCTGCTGATCTTCTGCCGTTGCTGTCAGCTACTTCAGCCGTCTGCTGCTGCTCCTGTTGTCGGTTTACCTCCTGCCTCCTGGTTTTCTGCCGAACCTTCATCTGCAGACCTACCCTCTGAGCAAGCCCTGCATCTACCCTGCATCAGCCTGCTGCATCCACACGGACACTCCTACCCGCTGAGTTCACGGCTTCGCTGTCCCCAATCCAGCAGGCCCTGAACCAGAGTTGTAAGAGAGGTCTCCAACCATCAAGTCAGGCTCAGCACTACCAGGTACCTAACAGTACGGACAGCCAATATGACTGAGCCTGCGGATGGAGCCTCAACCATGCGGGAAATGTGCTCCCACCTGGCAGCCCTCACACAAGCCGTGAAATCCCTGCAGGAGGGATACACCAAGCTGGAAGGCCAAGTTCAACAACTTGCCAGCCCCATGGCTGCTGCACCTCCACCACCAGTGCAACCTGCCTCCCAACCAACAGTGGTGATGCTTCCCCCTGAACCTAGAGTACCTATCCCAGAAAGGTTCTCGGGCGACCGGTCCAAGTTTCAAGCTTTCCGAGATGCCTGCCAGCTTTACTTTGCCCTGCAACCCCGGACCTTCTCCCTGGAAGTCACCAAGGTGGGATTCGTGGTGTCCCTTCTACAAGGAGAACCCCAGTCCTGGGCCCACCGTCTTCTGGGAGCCAACAGTGTCATGACCCAGTCCTTAGCCGCCTTCTTCCAGGCAATGGCACAGTTGTATGACGACCCTCAACGCACGGCTACAGCTGAATCTGCCCTATCCGCGCTCCAGCAAGGCCGCAGGATGGCTGAGGACTATATCACGGACTTTAGGCGCTGGAGCGCGGATACTCAATGGAACAATGCAGCCCTCAGACACCAGTTCCGCATGGGCCTCTCAGAGGGGTTGAAAGACGAACTGGCCCGTGTAGGAGTTCCTGAGGATCTTGAGGACCTTGTCACTCTGACAATCCAATTGGACCGTCGCCTACGGGAGCGCCGAGCTGAACGCTCTGCTTTGCCCAGTCGCCCAGCTTGGATGGTCGCTAGGGCTCCTGTTCCTGCCACTCGCTACCTACCTGCTCCCTCTACACCTCCTGTGGGACCTGCTTCTGATGGTTCCGAACCGATGCAGATTGGTCTTCTACGTGCCCCCTTGACGCCCGAGGAACGGGCCCGACGTCGCCAGTTGAATCTGTGTCTGTACTGTGGGGGCTCTGGACATTTCGTGAATGGTTGCCCTGTCAAGACGCGTAAGTGCTTGTCATCCGTTTCTCCTCTCTCTGCACCCTGCCCAGCCAGTACTATTCACCTTACCCTTCCTCTGTCGTTGCAGTGCCAGGGAAGGACAATCCTCACCAGCGCCATCATTGACTCCGGGGCGTGTAGCTGTTTCGTGGATGCCACCTTCGCCAACACTCACGCCCTGCCGCTCCAGAAGAAGACCCAAGGACTTACTGTGTTTCTGGCGGATGGGTCCCGCATTAAGTCTGGCCAGGTGACTCAAGAGACTCTGCCCTTAACCGCTACAATTTTCCCTCAACATCAGGAGCTTCTGACCATGGACGTGATCTCCTCTCCCCTGTTCCCGGTCATCCTGGGTATGCCATGGCTCCAGGCCCATAACCCGCTGATCCATTGGTCCACCG
The DNA here is from genome assembly GCA_028564925.1 of Lithobates sylvaticus. NCBI lineage: Eukaryota > Metazoa > Chordata > Amphibia > Anura > Ranidae > Lithobates > Lithobates sylvaticus. The sequence continues at coordinate 86,988,658 of CM053031.1, forward strand.
GGGAGGTAGAATTTCAATCTCGGTACTGCCAGGAACACTGCCTACCTGCAACCCTCGGAACATCCTCTACCTTGCTTTGCCTAGACGCGGATCAAGACCTACGCCAATCTGTACCCCAACCTTATCATGACTTTCTGGACGTTTTCAGCAAGCGGGGGGCAGACTCCCTTCCGCCCCACCGTCCCTATGATTGCCCCATCGAGCTCCTCCCTGGGGCTGAAATTCCCTTCGGTCGCATTTTTCCTCTCTCCGAGAAAGAACAAGAGGCCCTGAAGACCTACATTGCCGAAAACTTAAAGAAGGGGTTCATCCGCCATTCCACCTCTCCTGCTGGCGCAGGCATCTTCTTCGTCACCAAGAAGGATCAGTCTTTGAGGCCCTGTGTGGACTACCGGGAGCTCAATAAAATAACGGTCAAGAATCGGTACCCCCTGCCCTTAATCCCTGAGCTCTTTCAGAAGCTAAGATCGGCAACGGTTTTCACCAAATTGGACCTCAGGGGTGCATACAATTTGGTCCGCATTCGGGCCGAGGACGAGTGGAAGACGGCTTTCCGGACTCGTTTCGGCCACTATGAGTACTTGGTCATGCCCTTCGGGCTCTGTAATGCCCCGGCCACGTTCCAGCATTTCATCAATGATGTACTCAGAGACTATTTGGACATTTTCGTGATCGTCTATCTGGACGACATCTTGATTTTCTCCCAAACCCTAGAACAACATCGTGGGCATGTGGGCAAGGTACTCCTTCGACTCCGACGGCACGGCCTGTATGCAAAGGCCGAGAAGTGCGAATTTGAGCAGCAGGAAATCCAGTTTTTGGGACTTGAAATCTCCCCGGCAGGCATTAGAATGGACCCTCAGAAGGTGTCCGCCGTTCTTGACTGGCCAGCACCTGTAGATAGAAAAGGAATCCAACGGTTCGTAGGATTTGCAAACTTCTACAGGAAGTTTATTAAGGGGTTCTCTGCTATCATCACCCCCATCACCCAGCTGACCAAGCAGGGCACACGCTTCCACTGGGGCCCGGAAGCTCAAGGGGCCTTTGATCAGCTTAAAAGACTGTTTACCTCCGCCCCTATCCTCAGTCACCCCGACCCTGCCCTCCCTTACATCTTGGAGGTCGATGCATCTGAAGTGGCAGTTGGGGCGGTCGTGTCACAACGACAGGGCAATAAAGACGCCATGCACCCAGTGGGATTTTTCTCTCGGAAACTTTCTCCAGCCGAGAGGAATTATGATGTCGGGGACCGGGAGCTCTTGGCTATCAAATCGGCACTAGAGGAATGGAGGTACCTCTTGGAGGGAGCTAATCATCCAGTACTCATCTACACTGACCACAAGAACCTTGAGTACTTACGAACTGCCAAGCGACTCAAACCCCGACAAGCCCGCTGGGCTCTGTTTTTCTCAAGGTTCTGCTTTCATATTACGTATCGTCCCGGTTCCAAGAATGTGAAACCTGACGCCCTTTCCCGGATGTTTGACAGTCCCAAGGACTCCACCACCCCAGACACCATCCTATCTTCCGGAAACTTTCTACTTTTACAGCCAGATCTGCTATCTCAAATCCGGGAGGCATCCGCCAGTTCCCAGGGACCCCATGGGGTCACCCTAACTTCCAGTGATGGACTTCTCTGGAGGGGAAGTCAAGTCTTCGTCCCCGAATCTGTAAGGGTGAAGGTCCTGACCCTTCTACACGACCATCCACTGGCAGGACACTTCGGGAGCCGTAAAACTGTGGAGCTGGTGCAACGCACCTTTTGGTGGCCCAAACTAAAGGAATTCTGCAAGTCTTATGTTGACTCCTGCCCTGTTTGTAACCGCAGCAAGACGTCTAGGAACCGAGCTTGGGGACTTTTGAAGCCTCTTCCTGCACCTGATCGACCTTGGCGAATGTTGTCCATGGACTTTATAGTCGAGCTTCCGTGCTCAGAGGGGTGCTCTGCTATTTTTGTAGTAGTGGACCGGCTGTCCAAAATGGCCCACTTTTTGCCTTTAAGGGGAACACCATCTGCCACAGAGACTGCCCATCTTTTTATTAAGGAGATAGTCAGGTTACATGGGGTTCCGGCCAATATAGTATCAGATAGGGGGGTCCAGTTCACGTCCCGTTTTTGGAGGGCCCTTTGTGAGATCCTTAAGATTGAGCTGGCCCTTTCTTCTGCATACCACCCCCAAACTAATGGGCAGACGGAACGCACCAACCAGACTTTAGAGCAATACATAAGGTGCTTCACGTCCTTTGTGCAGGACGATTGGGTGTCCCTATTACCCCTAGCTGAATTCTCTTATAATAATGCCAGTCATTCAGCCACAGGACAATCCCCATTTTTTGCCAACTACGGTTTTCACTTGTCTTTTCTCCCTGACTTTCTCCCAGAATCTTCAGTCCCGGCAGTCCAGGATACAGCTTCGTTCCTCAGCCGCAACAACAGGATTCTTCAGGAGGCAATCACCAAGGCACAGGAGGATAGCAAAAGATTCTTTGATCGGAAGAGGAGGGGTGAGCTGAACTTGCAGGTGGGCGACCAGGTATGGCTAGCTACAACTAACCTTAGACTTGCTTGTCCCTCTAAGAAGCTTGCTCCCAAGTTCTTAGGACCTTTCCCTGTGAAGAGGAGGATCAATGAAGTTTCCTATGAGCTGTCCCTGCCCGACTCTATGAGAGTCCACCCAGTCTTCCACGTTTCTCTCCTGAAACCCGCTGTGCCCGATCCCTTCCCTGATAGGGGTACAAACCCACCCGGACCTGTCCTGGTCCAAGGTAATGAGGAGTACGAGGTAGAGGCCATCCTTGATTGCAGGAGACGTAGGGGGGAGAGGCAGTTCCTGATTAAGTGGAAGGGGTATGGGGCCGAGAGTAATTCATGGGAGCCAGAATGCAACCTTCATGCCAAGAGACTAATCCGCACCTTTCTTTCTTCCCATCCAGAAAGACAACGCCTAATGGGCACCCGGAGGTTGCCCCTTGTGAGGGGGCAATGTCAGGGCTCTAGCCGCCCTGGGCACCCTAGCCGGAGGGTGCGCGGGCACCTGGGCAGCCCTGGTCCCTCTGAACGCCGGCGCGCGCGTCGGCGCGCGCCGCGGGCGCGTGCACGCGCCCGCGGGACTCGTGCACGCGCCCGCGGGACTCGTGCGCGCGCTCCCGTGCGCAAATAGCGGGCGCGCGCGCCCCCGTGCGCGTGCACGTGCGCGATCGGCGCCGCTTTGGCGCCAGTGGCCTTATTTAAAGGGGACAGCTGCCTGCATGCGGCGCTGTCCGTCTCAGCTCCCACCTGTGACCCCAACCTGAACCTGTCTGAGCTCCCTACCTGTGACCCGGCTTGTTTGACTCCGCTACTTTCTCCGTTCCTTGACCCCGGCTTGTTTGACCCTGCTCTGGACTGTGTTACTGTTGCTGAACCCCCGGCTTGCCTCCTGACCATCCTCCTGCCTGCCGTCCTTACCTGTCTGCCTTACCTGTTGTGACCCGGCTTGCCTGACCATCCCTGCTCCAGTGTCCCTGCACAGGTCTTCGCTGCTGCCGTCATCTGCTGATCTTCTGCCGTTGCTGTCAGCTACTTCAGCCGTCTGCTGCTGCTCCTGTTGTCGGTTTACCTCCTGCCTCCTGGTTTTCTGCCGAACCTTCATCTGCAGACCTACCCTCTGAGCAAGCCCTGCATCTACCCTGCATCAGCCTGCTGCATCCACACGGACACTCCTACCCGCTGAGTTCACGGCTACGCTGTCCCCAATCCAGCAGGCCCTGAACCAGAGTTGTAAGAGAGGTCTCCAACCATCAAGTCAGGCTCAGCACTACCAGGTACCTAACAAACACACTACAAGTCCTATGGGTGCTTCTGGGAACAAAATATAGGAGCTCTGTGTGATGGGACTAACACACTACAAGTCCTATAGGTGCTTCTGGGAAGAAAATATAGCTCTGTTTGATGGGACTAACACACTACAAGTCCTATAGGTGCTTCTGGGAACAAAATATAGGAGCTCTGTGTGATGGGACTAACACACTACAAGTCCTATAGGTGCTTCTGGGAACAAAATATAGGAGCTCTGTGTGATGGGACTAACACACTACAAGTCCTATAGGTGCTTCTGGGAAAAAATATAGCTCTGTTTGATGGGACTAACACACTACAAGTCCTATAGGTGCTTCTGGGAACAAAATATAGGAGCTGTGTGATGGGACTAACACACTACAAGTCCTATAGGTGCTTCTGGGAAGAAAATATAGGAGCTCTGTGTGATGGGACTAACACACTACTAGTCCTATAGGTGCTTCTGGGAAGAAATCATAGGAGCTCTGTGTGATGGGACTAACACACTACAAGTCCTATAGGTGCTTCTGGGAAGAAAATATAGGAGCTCTGTGTGATGGGACTAACACACTACAAGTCCTATGGGTGCTTCTGGGAAGAAAATATAGCTCTGTGTGATGGGACTAACACACTACAAGTCCTATAGGTGCTTCTGGGAACAAAATATAGGAGCTCTGTGTGATGGGACTAACACACTACAAGTCCTATAGGTGCTTCTGGGAAGAAAATATAGGAGCTCTGTGTGATGGGACTAACACACTACAAGTCCTATAGGTGCTTCTGGGAAGAAATCATAGGAGCTCTGTGTGATGGGACTAACACACTACAAGTCCTATAGGTGCTTCTGGGAAGAAAATATAGGAGCTCTGTGTGATGGGACTAACACACTACAAGTCCTATGGGTGCTTCTGGGAAGAAAATATAGCTCTGTGTGATGGGACTAACACACTACAAGTCCTATAGGTGCTTCTGGGAAGAAAATATAGGAGCTCTGTGTGATGGGACTAACACACTACAAGTCCTATAGGTGCTTCTGGGAAGAAAATATAGCTCTGTGTGATGGGACTAACACACTACAAGTCCTATAGGTGCTTCTGGGAACAAAATATAGGAGCTCTGTGTGATGGGACTAACACACTACAAGTCCTATAGGTACTTCTGGGAACAAAATATAGGAGCTCTGTGTGATGCCACTAACACACTAGAAGTCCTGTGGGTGCTGCTTAGAAGAAAATATAGGAGCTCTGTGTGATGCCACTAACACACTAGAAGTCCTATGGGTGCTTCTGCAAAGAAAATATAGGAGCTCTGTGTGATGGGACTAACACACTAAAAGTCCTATGGGTGCTTCTGCAAAGAAAATATAGGAACTCTGTGTGATGGGACTAACACACTACAAGTCCTATGGGTGCTTCTGGGAAGAAAATATAGGAGCTCTGTGTGATGGGACTAACACACTACAAGTCCTATAGGTGCTTCTGGGAAGAAAATATAGCTCTGTGTGATGGGACTAACACACTACAAGTCCTATAGGTGCTTCTGGGAACAAAATATAGGAGCTCTGTGTGATGGGACTAACACACTACAAGTCCTATAGGTGCTTCTGGGAACAAAATATAGGAGCTCTGTGTGATGGGACTAACACACTACAAGTCCTATAGGTGCTTCTGGGAAGAAAATATAGCTCTGTGTGATGGGACTAACACACTACAAGTCCGATAGGTGCGTCTGGGAAGAAAATATAGGAGCTCTGTGTGATGGGACTAACACACTACAAGTCCTATAGGTGCTTCTGGGAAGAAAATATAGGAGCTCTGTGTGATGGGACTAACACACTACAAGTCCTATAGGTGCTTCTGGGAAGAAAATATAGGAGCTCTGTCTGTGTGATGGGACTAACACACTACAAGTCCTATAGGTGCTTCTGGGAAGAAAATATAGGAGCTCTGTGTGATGGGACTAACACACTACAAGTACTATAGGTGCTTCTGGGAACAAAATATAGGAGCTATGTGTGATGGGACTAACACACTACAAGTCCTATAGGTGCTTCTGGGAAGAAAATATAGGAGCTCTGTGTGATGGGACTAACACACTACAAGTCCTATAGGTGCTTCTGGGAAGAAAATATAGCTCTGTGTGATGGGACTAACACACTACAAGTCCTATGGGTGCTTCTGGGAACAAAATATAGGAGCTCTGTGTGATGGGACTAACACACTACAAGTCCTATAGGTGCTTCTGGGAAGAAAATATAGCTCTGTTTGATGGGACTAACACACTACAAGTCCTATAGGTGCTTCTGGGAACAAAATATAGGAGCTCTGTGTGATGGGACTAACACACTACAAGTCCTATAGGTGCTTCTGGGAACAAAATATAGGAGCTCTGTGTGATGGGACTAACACACTACAAGTCCTATAGGTGCTTCTGGGAAAAAATATAGCTCTGTTTGATGGGACTAACACACTACAAGTCCTATAGGTGCTTCTGGGAACAAAATATAGGAGCTCTGTGTGATGGGACTAACACACTACAAGTCCTATAGGTGCTTCTGGGAAGAAAATATAGGAGCTCTGTGTGATGGGACTAACACACTACTAGTCCTATAGGTGCTTCTGGGAAGAAATCATAGGAGCTCTGTGTGATGGGACTAACACACTACAAGTCCTATAGGTGCTTCTGGGAAGAAAATATAGGAGCTCTGTGTGATGGGACTAACACACTACAAGTCCTATGGGTGCTTCTGGGAAGAAAATATAGCTCTGTGTGATGGGACTAACACACTACAAGTCCTATAGGTGCTTCTGGGAACAAAATATAGGAGCTCTGTGTGATGGGACTAACACACTACAAGTCCTATAGGTGCTTCTGGGAAGAAAATATAGGAGCTCTGTGTGATGGGACTAACACACTACAAGTCCTATAGGTGCTTCTGGGAAGAAATCATAGGAGCTCTGTGTGATGGGACTAACACACTACAAGTCCTATAGGTGCTTCTGGGAAGAAAATATAGGAGCTCTGTGTGATGGGACTAACACACTACAAGTCCTATGGGTGCTTCTGGGAAGAAAATATAGCTCTGTGTGATGGGACTAACACACTACAAGTCCTATAGGTGCTTCTGGGAAGAAAATATAGGAGCTCTGTGTGATGGGACTAACACACTACAAGTCCTATAGGTGCTTCTGGGAAGAAAATATAGCTCTGTGTGATGGGACTAACACACTACAAGTCCTATAGGTGCTTCTGGGAACAAAATATAGGAGCTCTGTGTGATGGGAATAACACACTACAAGTCCTATAGGTGCTTCTGGGAACAAAATATAGGAGCTCTGTGTGATGGGATTAACACACTACAAGTCCTATAGGTGCTTCTGGGAAGAAAATATAGCTCTGTGTGATGGGACTAACACACTACAAGTCCTATAGGTGCTTCTGGGAAGAAAATATAGCTCTGTGTGATGGGACTAACACACTACAAGTCCTATAGGTGCTTCTGGGAAGAAAATATAGGAGCTCTGTGTGATGGGACTAACACACTACAAGTCCTATAGGTGCTTCTGGGAACAAGATATAGGAGCTCTGTGTGATGGGACTAACACACTACAAGTCCTATGGGTGCTTCTGGGAACAAAATATAGGAGCTCTGTGTGATGGGACTAACACACTACAAGTCCTATAGGTGCTTCTGGGAAGAAAATATAGCTCCGTGTGATGGGACTAACACACTACAAGTCCTATAGGTGCTTCTGGGAACAAAATATAGGAGCTCTGTGTGATGGGACTAACACACTACAAGTCCTATAGGTGCTTCTGGGAACAAAATATAGGAGCTCTGTGTGATGGGACTAACACACTACAAGTCCTATAGGTGCTTCTGGGAACAAAATATAGGAGCTCTGTGTGATGGGACTAACACACTACAAGTCCTATAGGTGCTTCTGGGAACAAAATATAGGAGCTCTGTGTGATGGGACTAACACACTACAAGTCCTATAGGTGCTTCTGGGAACAAAATATAGGAGCTCTGTGTGATGGGACTAACACACTACAAGTCCTATAGGTGCTTCTGGGAAGAAAATATAGGAGCTCTGTGTGATGGGACTAACACACTACAAGTCCTATAGGTGCTTCTGGGAAGAAAATATAGCTCTGTGTGATGGGACTAACACACTACAAGTCCTATAGGTGCTTCTGGGAACAAAATATAGGAGCTCTGTGTGATGGGACTAACACACTACAAGTCCTATAGGTGCTTCTGGGAAGAAAATATAGCTCTGTTTGATGGGACTAACACACTACAAGTCCTATAGGTGCTTCTGGGAACAAAATATAGGAGCTCTGTGTGATGGGACTAACACACTACAAGTCCTATAGGTGCTTCTGGGAACAAAATATAGGAGCTCTGTGTGATGGGACTAACACACTACAAGTCCTATAGGTGCTTCTGGGAAGAAAATATAGCTCTGTGTGATGGGACTAACACACTACAAGTCCTATAGGTGCTTCTGGGAAGAAAATATAGCTCTGTGTGATGGGACTAACACACTACAAGTCCTATAGGTGCTTCTGGGAAGAAAATATAGCTCTGTTTGATGGGACTAACACACTACAAGTCCTATAGGTGCTTCTGGGAAGAAAATATAGGAGCTCTGTGTGATGGGACTAACACACTACAAGTCCTATAGGTGCTTCTGGAAAGAAAATATAGGAGCTCTGTGTGATGGGACTAACACACTACAAGTCCTATAGGTGCTTCTGGGAAGAAAATATAGCTCTGTGTGATGGGACTAACACACTACAAGTCCTATAGGTGCTTCTGGGAACAAAATATAGGAGCTCTGTGTGATGGGACTAACACACTACAAGTCCTATAGGTGCTTCTGGGAAGAAAATATAGCTCTGTTTGATGGGACTAACACACTACAAGTCCTATAGGTGCTTCTGGGAACAAAATATAGGAGCTCTGTGTGATGGGACTAACACACTACAAGTCCTATAGGTGCTTCTGGGAAGAAAATATAGGAGCTCTGTGTGATGGGACTAACACACTACAAGTCCTATAGGTGCTTCTGGGAAGAAAATATAGCTCTGTGTGATGGGACTAACACACTACAAGTCCTATAGGTGCTTCTGGGAACAAAATATAGGAGCTCTGTGTGATGGGACTAACACACTACAAGTCCTATAGGTGCTTCTGGGAAGAAAATATAGCTCTGTTTGATGGGACTAACACACTACAAGTCCTATAGGTGCTTCTGGGAACAAAATATAGGAGCTCTGTGTGATGGGACTAACACACTACAAGTCCTATGGGTGCTTCTGGGAACAAAAAATAGGAGCTCTGTGTGATGGGACTAACACACTACAAGTCCTATAGGTGCTTCTGGGAACAAAATATAGGAGCTCTGTGTGATGGGACTAACACACTACAAGTCCTACAGGTGCTTCTGGGAACAAAATATAGGAGCTCTGTGTGATGGGACTAACACACTACAAGTCCTATAGGTGCTTCTGGGAAGAAAATATAGGAGCTCTGTGTGATGGGACTAACACACTACAAGTCCTATAGGTGCTTCTGGGAACAAAATATAGGAGCTCTGTGTGATGGGACTAACACACTACAAGTCCTATAGGTGCTTCTGGGAAGAAAATATAGCTCTCTGTGTGATGGGACTAACACACTACAAGTCCTATAGGTGCTTATGGGAACAAAATATAGCTCTGTGTGATGGGACTAACACACTACAAGTCATATAGGTGCTTCTGGGAACAAAATATAGGAGCTCTGTGTGATGGGACTAACACACTACAAGTCCTATAGGTGCTTCTGGGAACAAAATATAGGAGCTCTGTGTGATGGGACTAACACACTACAAGTCCTATAGGTGCTTCTGGGAACAAAATATAGGAGCTCTGTGTGATGGGACTAACACACTACAAGTCCTATAGGTGCTTCTGGGAAGAAAATATAGCTCTGTGTGATGGGACTAACACACTACAAGTCCTATAGGTGCTTCTGGGAACAAAATATAGGAGCTCCGTGTGATGGGACTAACACACTACAAGTCCTATAGGTGCTTCTGGGAAGAAAATATAGCTCTGTGTGATGGGACTAACACACTACAAGTCCTATAGGTGCTTCTGGGAACAAAATATAGGAGCTCTGTGTGATGGGACTAACACACTACAAGTCCTATAGGTGCTTCTGGGAAGAAAATATAGCTCTGTGTGATGGGACTAACACACTACAAGTCCTATAGGTGCTTCTGGGAACAAAATATAGGAGCTCTGTGTGATGGGACTAACACACTACAAGTCCTATAGGTGCTTCTGGGAAGAAAATATAGCTCTGTGTGATGGGACTAACACACTACAAGTCCTATAGGTGCTTCTGGGAAGAAAATATAGCTCTGTGTGATGGGACTAACACACTACAAGTCCTATAGGTGCTTCTGGGAACAAAATATAGGAGCTCTGTGTGATGGGACTAACACACTACAAGTCCTATAGGTGCTTCTGGGAAGAAAATATAGCTCTGTGTGATGGGACTAACACACTACAAGTCCTATAGGTGCTTCTGGGAACAAAATATATGAGCTCTGTGTGACGGGACTAACACACTACAAGTCCTATAGGTGCTTCTGGGAAGAAAATATAGGAGCTCTGTTTGCTGCCAGTGCCTGCCACTAACACACTACAAGTCCTATGGGTGCTTCTGGGAAGAAAATATAGGAGCTCTGTTTGCTGCCAGTGCCTGCCACTAACACACTACAAGTCCTATGGGTGCTTCTGGGAAGAAAATATAGGAGCTCTGTTTGCTGCCAGTGCCTGCCACTAACACACTACAAGTCCTATGGGTGTTTCTGGGAAGAAAATATAGGAGCTCTGTTTGCTGCCAGTGCCTGCCACTAACACACTACAAGTCCTATGGGTGCTTCTGGGAAGAAAATATAGGAGCTCTGTTTGCTGCCAGTGCCTGCCACTAACACACTACAAGTCCTATGGGTGCTTCTGGGAAGAAAATATAGGAGCTCTGTTTGCTGCCAGTGCCTGCCACTAACACACTACAAGTCCTATGGGTGCTTTTGGGGTGCAGTGCTGTACTAACAGCACTGCGGTTGGTACTACTGAAATACTGTACTAACAGTAAGACACGCACCAGACTAACCCCCAGCAGCAGCTAAAAACACTCTAACCAGCAGCAGCAATGGACGATCAATGACAGGTAGCAATGGTTTAGCAAAGTAGAGCAAATCTTTCTAAATGAATCTAGCAAAGAGTGACACAGAATCAGCCTGCTCTCTCCTAAAGCCGGAACTCATGTGACCGGCGCCGACGGCGTGGCGGCCTTTTAAATGAGGGGGCGTGTACTAAAGCCCCTGAGCTGTAATTGGCTACAGGCGTCCTGCCTGTAGCCAATTATGGCTCTCCGAATTTCTGGCGCTGTGATTGGCCAAGTATGCGGGGTTACAGTGCATGCTTGGCCAATCATCAGCCAGCAATGCACTGCGCCGGCCACGCCGGCCGCAATGCATTGCGGGGCCGCTCGCATCACACGAATGTGATGCGAGCGGCCAAAATAGTTCTGGGCTCACCGAGCGAGCGAACACCCGGTGCTCGATGCGAACATGGGTTCGCATCGAGCACCGGGCCCATCCCTACTGTACAGTACTAACTGAACCATATTTGCAGATAACTTTACGCTAATGTAAAGGATTGGATCTAGAAAAGGCAAAAAGTAAAATTTATGTAATGCTTTACACCAAATACTTTTGGTGTTGTCCCCTCTTCTACTTATGAGGACTATATGGTAAATTACACACTACCACTGTAGTGGTGCGCATATAGGAATTTAATAAAAATTTCTGAAAACAGTCATAGGGCTTGTTAATATAGAACTATAGCCATCCCCACATACATAGGGCGTAATTCACAAATCTATTTTTCCCATGTTATTATGTTATTATGTCTCTATTCACAAAGATGCATAATGCTATATTTAGTCTGTTCTGTAAGGAATGGCATTTTAATGTAATGGAATGAGTTAAGCAATGGTACAGGTAGGTCACATGAAGTCTGCAATGGGGAAAGTCACTGAACAACATTCCTTAAAACTAGTCTTCAGTGCAAAATGGGCCCTATGCCAAGCAATACAGTAGTTTGAGATCATGATTCTATTAGTTGGCATTTGCTTCTTCATATGCCACACTTAATAAAATGAGCTACTCTTGCTTGAGAAAAGCTTCAAGACACGTGACCATGATCACACGTGTAGCTCTACCCCCGAAGGAGCCGCTGGTTAAGATGGGCTCTCTGTTCTTGGCCTCAGGCTTCTCAAAACCAGCCGGACACCACATCTGCATGTGTAGACACGCTGTCTCCTATGGCAACAATCTTGAACAGTTTCTAACAAGGTTGCAATGAACTCTTTCACCTCCTCCACAATCTCCTCTTTAGATCTTCACTCAACTGAGTTCCCAGTCTATCACCTAGACCCGCTGATCCTCTGCCACTGGATCTCCTGAGCTCTTCCAATCTTCTCACTGAGTATCTTCCTCAAGCGCCACCCCCGCGTCCCTAGCTTGGCACTCACAGATACTCCTCAAGCCTCACCCCACTGGCCTGCTCTGTCCCTGGCTTGGCACACAAGGCTGCTCTGCAAGCGTCACCTTCGCTGGATGGGTCACTGGCTTGACACCTGCTGAAGTTTTCCAATTCTTCACTGTCCCCGGTTGGTGAGAATACTGCTCTGGTTCTTGCTTCAGCTACTGACAGTGGTCCCTGGTAATAAGGTGGAGGGTCCCTTAGTGGCAACAGCTTCCCCTCTACCTCCGACCAAGACAGGTTCTCCGGCCAGCAGAACCGTTACTTTTGGTTGAACTGTAAGCCGCAGTCCCAACCCTGCGCTGCTCTCTTGCTTCTGGATAGGCCCTCAGACAGCCTAGCAGCCAGATGTCCCCGGGATAGGCCTCAGGTTTCTGGCCTAGCAGCCCAGGGCAATACAACACACGTCCACCCAGACAGCCATCCAGGTGGCACAGAACCCCGATCACCTGACCTCACCCAAATAAATAGGCTCTACCAGCAGGTCAAGGGACCCAAGAAGATCTCTGTCTATTGGCTGAGATACCCCATCTATTCCTAATCTGTCCTTGAAATGCTCTTGTCTTATCTAATGCCACCAGATACCTGGTCATCTAGTGACAGAAGAGAGAAGTGCAGCAACTCCAGAACTAGCAACTATGCTTGGCAGGTAAATTTACTAGCAACCTGCTAAAAATATATATATATATATAAATAATAAATTATAAATAAATATATATATATATATATATATATATATATATATACTCCATATTTTTCGCTCCATAAGACGCACCTGACCATAAGACGCGCTTTTTTTTTAGAGGAGGAAAACAAGAAAAAAAAATTCTGAACCAAATGGTATACTAAAATATTTACCAGTGCCAATGAAATGCAGCCTTACCAGTGCCAATGAAATGCAGCCTTACCTGTGCCCATGAAATGCAGCCTGATCAGTGCCATGAAATGCAGCCTTACCGGTGCCACCTTCACCTCGCACAGACTGACATTCCTGTATGCATCCGCCTGTCACTCAGATAGAAGACAGAGCAGCCGTGGCCATACTCCATTTTGCAGCTTGGGCTGCTCTGTCTTCTGTCTGTGGCCCGTTATTGTAACGGCGGGGTGAGGCCTGGTCAGTATTCGCTCCATAAGACGCAGAGACATTTTCCCCCATTTTTCCCCCATTTATTGGGTATAGGGTATACAGTGCCTTGAAAAAGTATTCCTACCCCTAGAAATTTTCCACATTTTGTCATGTTACTATCAAAAACGTAAATGTATTTTATTGGGATTTTATGTGATAAACCAACACAAAGTGGCATATAATTGTGAAGTGGAAGGAAAATGCTAAGTGGTTTTAATTTTTTTTTTTTTTACAAATAAATGTGTGAAAAGTGTGGTGTGCATTTGTATTCAGCCCCCCTGAGTCAGTACTTTATAGAACTGCCTTTCGCTGCAATTACAGCTGCCTGTTTTTTGGGTATGTCTCTACCAGCTTTGCACGTCTAAAGAGTGACATTTTTGCCCATTCTTCTTTGAAAAATAGCTCAAGCTCTGTCAGATTTGATTGAGAGAGTCTGTATACAGCAATTTTTTAAGTCTTGCCACAGATTCTCAAAAGGATTCAGGTCTGGACTTTGACTGGGTCATTCTAAAGCCTCATACACACGATCGGACCGTGGACCAACTTTCCCGTGGATTTTTGTCCAAAGGGCGTTGGCCCCAAGTTGGTATTGCATACACACGGCAGGACTTTTTCAGCCAACTTTCACCAAATCACTTGGTTTTTCTGCTCTTTACCGCCACCTTTGGTCAACTTCTGTATTGTTGTCTGATCTTTTGCATTGGTTCTGCATTGGTTTGTACAAAAGTCCGTTGGTTTTGTGTACACACGGTCAGACTTTGGTCCATCGGACTTTTGTTGGCAGAAAGTTGGTCCGTTCGCACAGCCAACAAAAGTTCGATGAAACCTGGAAAAAGTTGGTCCGATGGAGCGTACACATGGTCGGATGTTGGTCCAAAACAGCTAATTTGCATGTTGGTTGTCAAAAAGTCTGATCGTGTGTACGCTCCATCGGACCAACTTTTTCCAGGTTTCATCGGACTTTTGTTGGCTGTGCGAACGGACCAACTTTCTGCCAACAAAAGTCTGATGGACCAAAGTCCGACCGTGTGTACACAAAACCAACGGACTTTTGTACAAACCAATGCAAAACCAATGCAAAAGATCAGACAACAATACAGAAGTTGACCAAAGGTGGCGGTAAAGAGCAGAAAAACCAAGTGATTTGGTGAAAGTTGGTTGAAAAAAGTCCTGCCGTGTGTATGCAATACCAACTTGGGGCCAATGCCCTTTGGACAAAAATCCACAGGAAAGTTGGTCCACGGTCCGATCGTTTGTATGAGGCTTATGATTGATCTGTATTTGACTCCATCCATCTTCCCATCAACTCTGACTAACTTCCCTGTACCTGCTGAAGAAATGCATCCCCACATCATGATGCTACCACCACCATGTTTCACGGTGGGGATGGTGTGTTCAGGGTAATGTGCAGTGTTCGTTTTCTGCCACACATATCGTTTTGCTTTTAGGCCAAAAAGTTACATTTTGGCTTCATCTGACCAGAGCACCTTCTTCCACATGTTTGCTGTGTCCCCCACATGGCTTTTTGCAAACTGCAAATGGGACTTCTTATAGCTTTCTTTCAACAATGGCTTTCTTCTTGCCACTCTTCCATAAAGGCCAGATTTGTGGAGTGCACGACTAATAGTTATGGTCTAGAGCCCTACGGACGACATGAGTAAAGATGACATATAGGAACAACACAAAACTCACCAACATGAAATAGACCTGAAAGTGTGCCTTGGTCTACCGTATGGTACACCAAAATAAGGGGGCATACCCTAGATAAAGAATGATAAGAAGTAGTTATGGAATAATGTGGAATGAGTATTCAGTCTGAGGTAAGAATACTTGGAAGAGGCTTTTAAAAGGGGAGGGTGGGTGGGTATCACGCACAGGAAACCGACAAAGACCGGCGGCCTTTGGGCTGCTTAAATACCCTCCGGGCTCCTCCCATAACTTCAGGCCGGTACCCGGCCTTCCAATTTGTCCTGTGGACAGATTCCCCCACCTGAGCTGTGGATCTCTGCAGCTCCTCCAGAGTTACCATGGATGCTTCTCTGATTAATGCTCTCCTTGCCAAGCCTGTCAGTTTAGGTGGAAGGGCATGTCTTGGTAGGTTTGCAGTTGTGTCCTACTCTTTCCATTTTCGGATGATGGATTGAACAGTGCTCCGTGAGATGTTCAAAGCTTGGGATATTTTTTTATCACCTAACCCTGCTTTAAACTTTTCCACAACTTTATCCCTGACCTGTCTGATGTGTTCCTTGGCCCTAATGATGCTGTTTGTTCACTAAGGTTCTCTATCAAACCTCTGAGGGCTTCACAGAACAGCTGTATCTATACTGAGATTAAATTACACACAGATGGACTTTATTTATTATTTATTTATTCGACCCTTCCTAACTAATGACACCACAAAGCAACTCATTCACTCCTTGATTATTTCCCGCCTTGACTACTGCAACTCTCTCTTTAATGGCCTACCCTTAAGCAGGCTATCCCCCCTTCAGTCTATTATGAATGCTGCTGCTAGACTAATACACCTCACTAACATCTGCCAATCCCTTCACTGGCTTCCCCTACCCCACCGTGTAAAATTCAAAATGCTAACCATAACATACAAAGCCATCCACAACATTGCCCCCATCTACATCACCAACGTCATCTGCAGATATCGCCCAAATCGACCTCCTGCTCTCTAGCTCCCTTGTTACCTCTTCCCATGCTCGCCTTCAGGACTTCTCCAGAGCCTATCCCATCCTCTGGAACTCCCTGCCCCATTATGTCTGATCAGCCCCTACCCTGTCCACCTTTAAGAGATCCCTGAAAACTCATTTATTCAGGGAAGCCTATCCCACACCCACCTAAGAACAACTGTCCTTTAGCCACCCCAATCAAATCATTCTCTGCAGCTATTACCTTTTGTACGACCACCCCCTCCCTTTAGAATGTAAGTTCTATGAGCAGGGCCCTCCTGTACCTTTTGTATTGTACTGTAATTGTGTTGTCCCCCCTATACATTGTAAAGCGCTGCGTAAACTGTTGACGCTATGTATAATAATAATAATAATATTTATTTTATGTATTTATATATAAATGGAAGATATATAAAGCTGCGCCAATAAAAAACCAAAGAAAAGGGGACTATAAATACTATAAAATTAATCAATATAAACCATAATATAACACATCAAAGTGGCCATGGAGGAGCACACAGATTGATTGTAACAGTCCAACATTAGCTGTAATAGTCCAGTTTGAATACTTCTTTGACAGCAAGGAATATAGGTAGCGTGTGACCCGCAGGTTTTCGATATTCAAAGAAAAAACACCTCGGTGACTGTTCTATAATTTCACACTGTGACATGCAGGAAAGATAGTTTCATCCCGACCACCTGTTAAATTGAGGGCTTACCAGATAGCCTTATAATTAGGGCACTGAAAAAAGAAGCCTGTGGTTGTCCCAATAAGCGAAGGTTGATAGGGTTAATCCACCCAGGGGAAATCACTCCAAGGAGAAGAGGGGAATCACCACACCATCCGTTCCAAATAGGGATATCCAACAAGTTCCAGCTAATTTCCTCCGATTATAAAGAAGAAAGGGGGGCCACCCATAGCATAATACTGATAACAAACTTATTTATTCAGCGTAGAAGAATAAAAACACTTACATCAATGGAATATAAAACAAGCGGAATGTAAAACACTGCCGGCCGGTCAGTGTAAACCCGTCCCCAGTTCAATGCGGTCTGCGTGGTGGCGTAGCTGCGTGCCTTCCCATACGACGTTTTGTCATAAATGACGTTTTCAATGGGGAACAATTTATATATAAATAAAACGCATAAATGACTTACTGCAAAACGTGCACAATATCAAATATATTAAATAATAAAATAAGAAATGTCCATTGTGCTGATAAAGAAAAATCCTGTGATGGTGCTCCAAAGTTGAGGGGCGTTTGAGGGGTGTCAGGGCGTTTGGTCAAAACGCCTGTAAAACACCCCTGGGTTTTATGTGAATTAAGCTCTTTGGGATCCTGAGATGTCCAGCAGTAAGTTCCTCCGTCCATATATAAAATAAAGTCTAAATGGTGTTTTATTGTTTAAAAACGTATTTTATTTATAAAACACGAAACGGGGTACTCACATCTTCCAGGTGCTGAAGTGCACCACTCTATAGCAGATTAAAGAAAAAAACTATGAGATAGCTTGTCTGTAGCATTCAAACCTGCTGCCTACTGCAAATTTTGCACCCATCGCAACGCCTCTAACCTGTAAATAATAAACACCATTATGCCAAAAATAATTATGCTGCAAACAAAAATCCAAACATTTTAAAATAAATTTCCGGTGTCTGTGATGTATATTGGTACTCTGTTTTAATGCCCACTTGACTGCATTCCTGCCCCCCTGGTGGTCAATGATAGTATATAATGATGCCACATCGGCTGTGACCATCACCATATCCTGTCCTCCATCACAGTCTTTTAACAACTGTAATATATGTTTTGTGTCCTTAAGCTAAGCTTTTGTGTCCTTCACTAGAGGCTGCAAATGTAAGTCACCAAGCCTAGAAGATAGGGACTCATTCCCTCTATTTACTAATTAGTTGACTTCTGAAGGCAATTGGTTCCACTAAATTTTAGTTAAGGGGAATTGGAGTAAAGGGGGCTGAATACAAATGCATGCCACACTTTTCACATATTTATTTGTAAAAAAAATTTGAAAACTAGTTATCATTTTCCTTCCACTTCACAATTATGTGCCACTTTGTGTTGGTCTATCACAAAAAAAATTTATGTTTTTGGTTGTAACATGACAAAATGTGGAAAAATTTAAGGGGTATGAATACTTTTTTAAAACACTGTAATGTGTATGTATATATATATATATATATATATATATATATATATATATATATATATATAGTGCCTTGCAAAAGTATTCACCCCCTTGGCATTTTTCGTGTTTTGTTGCCTCACAACCTGGAATTAACATGGACTGTTTAAGGATTTGCATCGTTTAATTTACAGAGCATGCCCACAACTTTGAAGATGTTTTTTTTATTGTAAAGCAAACAACAAATAGGACAAAATAACAGAAAAAGTTAATGTGAATAACTATTCATCCCCCTAAAGTCAATACTTTGTAGAGCCACCTTTTGTGGCTATCACAGCTCCAAGTCGCTTTGGATAAGTCTCTATGAGCTTGCCACATCTTACCACTGGGATTTTTGCCCATCCCTCCTTGCAAAACTGCTCCAGCTCATTCAAGTTGGATGGTTTGTGCTCGTGAACAGCAATCTTTAAGTCAGACCACAGATTTTCTATTGGAGTAAGGTCTGGGCGTTGACTAGGCCATTCCAACAAATTTACATGTTTCCTCTTAAACCACTCAAGTGTTGCTTTAGCAGTGTGTTTGGGGTCATTGTCCTGCTGGAAGGTGAACCTCCATCCTAGCCTCAAATCACACACAGAGTGGTACAGGTTTTGCTCAAGAATATCCCTGTATTTAGCACCATCCATCTTTCCCTCAACTCTGACCAGTTTCCCAGTCCCAACTACTGAAAAACATCCCCACAGCATGATTCTGCCACCACTATGTTTCAGTGTGGGGATGGTGTTCTTTGGGTGATGTGATGTGTCGCGCCAGACAGCGTTTTGTTTGATGGCCAAAAGGTTCAATTTTAGCCTCATCCGACCAGAGCACCTTCCTCCATACATTTTGGGAGTCTCCCACATGCCTTTTCGCAAAAAAAAACGTGCCATTTTGTTTTTTTCTGAAAGTAATGGCTTTCTTCTGGCCACTCTGCCATAAAGCCCAACTCTATGGAGCGTACAGCTTATTGTCGTCCTATGTACAGATTCTCCAGTCTCTGCTGTGGAACTCTGCAGCTCCTCCAGGGTTACCTTAGGTCTCTGTGCTGCCTCTCTGATTAATGCCCTCATTGCCTGGTCAGTGAGTTTTGGTGTGTGGACGTCTCTTGGCAGGTTTGCTGTTGTGCCATGTTCTTTCCATTTGGTTATGATAGATTTGATGGTGCTCTTAGGGATCATCAAAGATTTGGATATTTTTTATAACTTAACCCTGACTTGTACTTTTCAACAACATTGTTCCTTACTTATTTGGAGAGTTCCTTGGTCTTCATGGCAGTGTTTGGCTAGTGATGCCTCTTGCTTAGGTGTTGCAGCCTCTGGGGCCTTTCAAAAAGGTGTGTATATGTAATGACAGATCATGTGACACTTAGATTGCACACAGGTGGACATCATTTCACTAATTATGTGACTTCTGAAGGTAATTGGTTGCACCAGAGCTTTTTATGGGCTTCATAACAAAGGGGGTGAATACATACGCACATGCCAATTATAATTTTTTTATTTCTGAAAAATAGTTTTATGTATATATTTTTTTAATTTTACTTCCCCAACTTAGACTATTGTGTTCTGATCCATCACATATAATTCAGATTAAAAAAAACATTGAAATAAAGGCAGTAATGTAACAAACTAGGTAAAAAGCCAATGGGGGGGGGGGGGTGAATACTTTTGCAAGGCACTGTATATATATATATATATATATATATATATATATATATATATAAAAATGTGTGTGTGTGTGTGTGTGTGTGTAAAGCCCTGTGTAAATTGACAGCGATGGCACTATATAAGTACTTGTAATAAATAAATAAATACCGTATTTATCAGCGTATTAAAGGAAAAAAACATTTTTAAAATAAACAAATTTGAAGCAAATTAAGGGTCAGTGCCCATCAATCTCCATCTGCAGCCTGATTAATGTCCTCAATGCAGCCTGATCAATGAAAATAATATAAAGCCCTTAATGCAGCCTAAATAAATCAATAAAGCCTGATTATTGTCCTCAATGAAGCATTAAAAATGTCCTCAATGCGGCATGATAAATGCCTTTATTTAAACTACCATCATTTTCAGCCTCACCATCTCCCTCACCAGCAGCCTGAATCAGGAAATCACTGATCATCTCCTCTCCACTCGGCTCTCACGTCACACACACACAGTCCCGCCTCCGCCATCGGCATAGGACCAGCTCCTGTGATAGGCAAAACACTAGTCCACTGCCGGTGGCGGGGCGGGACTGTGTGTGTGTGATGTGAGAGCCGAGTGAAAGCCGAGTGGAAAGGAGATGGTGGCTCGGTGAGGTACGCTGTCGGCGTATAACACACACCCCTGATTGGCCCCCGATTTTAAGTGTGTGTTATACGCCGATAAATATGGTAAATAACAAGATTTATCCATCCAAGCTATTTAGCATGGATGGGTGAATCTGTGGATTTCTCTCATTTAGCCCAGTTTAAAAGTAGATTCACACAAGAACCATTGTGGTGCATTGGGCAACGTTTCCTAACCCAATAGCAAGGGAAATAACCTTAGCTTAATCTGGTGTTGTTCACTCCTATCCACTGTTGCCTTGTGTTGTACTAAAATGATGCGTGTATCATTTTTGCACAATGCATCATTGTAGAAGCATTATACAGCACATCCCACTACAACGCAATGTGATTGCACAATACAAATAGCGTTATACCAAAAGAAAAAAAAGCGTTTCTGCTTCCTGCTGCCATCTTGCTGAGCCTACATTAACACTGCACCCAAAAGCACAGACGCCTCGTCCTTAGGCCAATTTTTAAGGTAATCCTTGCTTTGTGGTGTGAACCGGTCCTTTAAGTGGTTCTCCAGTCACTTTAAAAAACAATTAAAAGTCAGCAGCTACAAATCCTGTAGCTGCTGACTTATAATAAGACACTTACCTGTCCAGGGATCCAGCTCTGTACTCACCTGAACCGGTTCTTCACCGGACTTCAAGTCCCCAAGACAGCCACACTCAGGGTGCCAACTGTGAATCTGCAACTCCCCTCCACGCATGCGCAAGCCACGCTGCACTGTGTGAGTGCTCCTGCAGCCTTCTGGGACACATCCCAGAAGGTCACGGTCATGGAGGGAGGGGGACGATCTTCCGGCAGAATCGCCTAGGTGATCCCAGAGAAAGTGGGTAGCGAGTACCTGTCAAAACTAAGTACCTATCCTCCCCTCAAACAAATTATGTTCTAAAAGTTGAAGAGGAATGGGGGAGGAGGAGAAAGTGTGCAACATCCGTGGTTTGAGGTTTCGCTTTAATGTGGCTTTCTTTAAAACATTCACCGGTGGGGGTCAAGCACTGTCATTTAAACAACATACACGTGGAAGATCTTTCCTTAATAATATGGCCGTTAGTGTTGTAGTTTGCATTAGGGCATTTTTAACACCCAGCAGTTAGTGGGCAATATTTAAAAAAAAACCTTGATTCAGTCTCCAGTGAAACCATACAAGGCTCCTATAAATTACTCTCATTGGATTAGGATGAAGCATGTTAGGATGCTTCTCAGAGAACTACTCAAGGGTGCTATGCCCTGAGCTGTACAGCTTCTTCCTGGGTGGCGTGGATATGTGTGGACTGTGTGCTTCCTGTGATGTTTTGTTCAATAGAATTTGTTCTTGCTGCACATTTAAAAAGTTTCCACACTTTGTTATATTTATATACTTAATAAGGAGCGGAAACTCTTTTAAGAACCCTAGTGTATATATATATATATATATATATATATTTTTTTTTTTTTTTTTTTCATATTTGTCTGTTTATGCTCTTCACCCCAATGTTTAATGTGTATGCTTATGTATATCCAGTGTAGTGTGTGTGTGTTATTTTATGTGTGCAGGTGCAGTTTAACATTATTTCATGCTTATCATACCTTGCACCATATGCTTCACTGGTAATAGTTTCCAGTTGTACTGGCTTTTAATTACTTCATGCAATTTGAGGCTAAACCAATTAGTAACTTTATGTGCTTGCATAGGAAAACTATGTAAATGTACACACCCTAACAAATTCAATAGAGCTGCATTTTCATCCATTTTATGTCTGGTCATATTGTCAAAAGGTGATATGTAACCAACAAATACTGTTTGAATTATGTCACTGCTCTTATTGAAACATTTTTTTTTTGTATATACATATTTCATATATGCTATTTGTAGCCAGCAGTTGGACCTCTTTTTCACATGCACATCGAGGACAACTTTAAAGTGGAAGTAAACCCCCCTATCGTTTTCAGCCAAGGAAGCTGCCATCTTTGCCTCTGTTTAATCTTTAACTGCCACAGTGCTGCACATGTGATCCGTTATGACACCAGCCATTGGATGGTTTGACTGTTTGGTTGAGAGCACAGCCAATGTGCAGTTAGCATTCACGGCATGCCTTTTTTTTTTAGACTGTTAAATCGATGGGTTTACTTCCGCTTTAAAGCATATCTATACCCACCCAAAAAACGTAACACGTTAAAGCTTATCCATTCTTAGATACGGTGGCTACATTCATTTTGCATTTTTAGGTTTTAAATTCCTTTATTTTGATATGATGATCCTGCCAGTAACACACTTCCTGTCTTAGGGCTCATTTAGGTGGGTGCCGTCCTCAATACTAAGCCGCTTTTTGCTGTGTGTGCACCTCAGGGCTGCGTGCAGGCAGTCTATAGCAGTAGATGCAGATGTAGCAGCTGCACAGACACGTGTCAAAATTGGACTTGTGGGCAAGAGCTAGTGCACAAATCAGAATGCACAGTGTCTGGGTAGACAGCAGTATCGTCTGGAGGGAGAAGTGTTCAATGGACCTTACATAGGTTACTAACAAATTAAAAAGGAAGTAAACCCCGGCCAATTTTTCTTATTTTTCAAATTTGAACATATAATAGCTCTTTACAAGGTATAATAGATAGAAAATGACCTAAAACGAGGTCTGCAAATACCTTTTTTAGGGTCTTTAGATTATGTTCATTTCCGTGTATTGGCCGCGCCATTGTATGTGCTGTTTGCTGAATCCTTTCTTGACGTCACTTCCGCCCTTACTCTGTATCCCTCGTGAAATCTTGCGCATGCGCCGTAGCGCCGTATCAGGAAGCAGATAAACACTGCAGCATCGCGAGACTTCTCCTCTGTGCCGTTCAGAGGGGAAGCTCGTCCACAGACATTTCCTGACATGCAGATAACACAGAAATGGCATACTCTAGGTGCCGGAAATGAACGATCCTACTGCGCAATCGCGCATTACGTCATCTAAGATTAAAAGAAAATTTCCTTGGAAAAGACAGTAGTAAGTACACTTTTACAGGCAGCGATCAGCTGCCTGTATTATCTACTTTATGAACAGATAAACTTGTCGAGGAGGGTTTACAACCACTTTAAAGCCTAACTCCAGACAACTCTTTTAAAGCAGCTACAGCAACAGTTCTTTTTTCCTTTCCTTTTAGTTTATAACTAAATTAATATAAGCTGATCATTGTAAGCACCTCTGTCAGTTTTAAATGGTTTGTCTCACCCCTCCAACTGTCAGTTTTTCTGGACAGCTTGGTCTGGTAAAGGAATTTAAAAAATAAAACAGTCAGCAGGATCAACAGGTACAAAAATTAAGTTACAGGGGATTCGGAAAAACAAAACTTGCTTTGTTAAATTTAGTGATAGACTGAATCGTACATGCATAGCGCTTACACCCAAAGGAGTTGTTGATGTATTGATTCCCTGATTCTGGATCACAACAATCCTTCCAGCAATGCCACACCCTCTGACACACCAGGGCAACAATAAAAAGGTTAATAGCAATGAACAGGTACAAGGTAAAAGAGATTTGCACAATACAACGAAACAATGAGGACCCTTAATCCAGGAGGTCCTAACTAAAGGGGAGGTACTGGAAGCTTAAAGGTCCCTCAGTCTCTCCAAATTCCTCCCACTGGCCAGTGTACTATTATTCGTACAGGGTGCGGATGCCCAAATTGTATCCCACAGAAAGGATCACTGAGGTTGACATACTAAAACTGGAGCGTGCATAATCTGGTGCAGCTCTGCATAGAAACCAATCAGCTTCCAGCTTTAATTGAACAAGCTGAAGTTAGAAGCTGATTGGCTACCATGGACAGCTGCACCAGAATTTGCATGCTGCAATTTTAGTAAATCAACTTCCTTGTACCTTTAAGAAGTGAGTAAGGAAGTTGTGGCCAGCCGCCGCTAACCACCATACAGACTGTGTAATGGGTAATGAAATTGTGGCCCACGACCTCTCACCCCTTTGCAGTTTGTAATTAAGCTTCATCCCACTCTGTGGAGTTAGGAGCAGGTGGTGTTGATTAGACATGTGCATTCGTTTTCGTCCGAATGCATTTTCGTCCGAATTTCAGGTATTTTCGTTATCGTTTTAACAAACGATAACGAAAGTGCAGAATCCGAAAAAACGAAAGATCCGACATACACAAATGCTTTATTTTCGTTGTAACAACAGTTCGATACAGATAGGAGATTCGACGCTGACAATAACAATCTGTGTTCATTGAACATGTGGTCGAATGTGCCTAAACTTAACTCTATTAGTCCAAGATTATTCTACATAGAGAGAAAAGATTTGACGTAGAAAGGAAAGATTCGACGTAGAAAGGAAAGATTCGACGTAGAAAGGAAAGATTCGACGCAGAAAGGAAAAATTTGACGTAGAGAGGAAAGATTGCTGCTGGAATTGGGTGGAATTGCAGCTAAACTATAGAGTCATACAGTTTAGCTGCTCTGTCGAATCTTCTTTGAACATTCGACAGACACCATAAGCCTTCAATGACAGATTCGACCTTAATTCATTTGAATTTTCGGACGAATGCAATTTTTAACGAAAAAACGAAATAAATAAAAACAAATTTCGGGAGTAACTAAATAAATTTCTTTTTCGGACGAAAACGAAATTCCGAAACGAAATATTTCAGTGTGCACATGTCTAGTGTTGATGGTAATTCAAAACCCTGTAGTGATGATCTCTTAACTGGAACTGGTGATGCCCCTTTCCTCCAGCTCCCTGGATCCTCAACAGCTGTGACTTCTGAGCATATGTGGCAGCCCACTCTCTCTATAAAACAATGGCTACCTTTGGCAACAGCTGTCTCTTCAACTCAGCAGCACCCTCCAACGTTCACCTCTCACTCCCCCTAATCCCTGGCTTCTACTTCCTTTTCCTTCTCTCCCTAGGACTCAGCTTCTGGGCCTTGTAGTCCCACACAGATCTACAACACTGAGTCTCTCTGGGGACTACCTCTCCCACAAGTCTTTGCTCCTCCCAGCAGTTCTCAGGCAAGGGGTGTGGCTGTTCCTCTCCAGGCTGCAGTGCAGCAATTCGCAGTGTCCTCTGTATCCTGGATGGTGGGCAGGCTCTCCTCCACAGCTGTGGTGGCAAATGCAGCCCTGTCACAGCGCCTGTGTCCTCTCTTTCACCCTCCCAGGCCATAAAGCTGATCCACACACATTTCACTTGCGGAGAGGGGAATGACAGCTGCAGAGTGAGAGCAGCAGAAACAGCCTGGTCCGTATGGCTGTTGTCTGGTGGAGTACCACGCACCAGGGGTACATATGCTATTTTAAATTGTGCCTTTAGTACCACCTGCCTGTTGTAAAACCTTTTTTTAGGTACATTAGTGATAGAAGGAAAAAATACAATGGGATCACTAAAATAAAAACTGGACACAACATATATGTTGAGGGAGACCTGGATGTAGCAAACCATTTAAACAATTACTTCTGTTCAGTCTTCTCAGAAATAAATTGTGCTAACAATACTAAGTTAAATATAACAATTGGAGGTAATATTATCTGCATTCATAGGCCAACATCCCAGAAATATATGGAAACAATGTTTCCCCTTTGAAGAGATGGGACTTTAAAGGCACAGAGATTTAAACAAGAATATTATAAAAGTTATAAAGTTTAATTATATCAAAATGTACATGAAATAGAGACATATATACAAGAAAAATACTGAAGTACAAAGCTGACTTGCAAAGAGTAAGGTACAAATTACCTCACCATATCAAACATGATATAACAGCAATATTGATAGGTTTACATAAAAAATGCATAGAGAATTCCAACGCATTTCGGAGTAGTCTTGACTCTTTCCATTCTCTCCCTCCAGTCACATCACCTGTTCCCAGTGCGCACAACCTTGGGCCCTCACCTGGTCTCCAGAGATCTTTCCTTTTCTTTATATTCCACTACTTCAGTGTTCATATCTGCGTATTGCATGGTGGTCCTCTTTTATCATCTTTGTTTTTATGTTCTGACCAATGTAGAGCTATGGATTCAAGGCACTGTGAGTATTATATCCAATGTCCCGTTCACTGCCATTTAGGCAGCCAGTCGCTGTATAATTTGAGGAATATGTTTGTAATTTTCTCTTTACTTCATAGATTAAACTTACATTGATTGCAAAAAGGAATTTCCCTGAGGAAGGAGTCAAGACTACTCCGAAATGCGTTGGAATTCTCTATGCATTTTTTATGTAAACCTATCAATATTGCTGTTATATCATGTTTGATATGGTGAGGTAATTTGTACCTTACTCTTTGCAAGTCAGCTTTTTACTTCAGTATTTTTCTCGTATATATGTCTCTATTTCATGTCAATTTTGATATAATTAAACTTTATAACTTTTATAATATTCTTGTTTTTATAATATTCAGGTCTCTGTGCTGTAAAGGCAGTGTTTTAAAGGCAGAAGGTTTTTATCTTAATGCATTCTATGCATTAAGATAAAAACCTACTGTGTGTAGTAGCCTCCCCAGCACCCCCCAATTACCTACCTGAGCTCCTTCTCTCTCCAACAATGTTCACGATAGAGGGAAGTGAAAGGTTGCAAAAGCAAAATCCATTGATAGCCATACCTGATGTGTTCATTTGCACATCATACATTGGCCAATAATGGCATATGTCCACTCATTAAGATTGACCTTAAGAGGAGCTGCACCATGTACTTTCATTTGGGAGAAAAAAGTATCTATCTTGATTATTATGAACTGATTATATATTCTGACTAGTTTGTACAACGGTGAAATACCCAAGAATGCATTGGTTCTGGGATTGTTTTTTTAGTCTACTGACTCTGCTACCTTTAATATAGTAAGCTTAGCGGGAATAATTAGGATGCTATACACATCTAACACAGTGGGTTTTATTTACTAAAAGCAATCAGGCTGTTCACTTTTGCAAGGTAGGTTGTACTTGAAAGCAAATTTTCCCCAGAACCTAATGAATGTAGTAAAAATTTACTTTGCAAAGAATACACAATCACATGCAAGGAAAATAAAATTTTTTTTGCTTGTACAACATTAGACGATGGCAGTCAACAAAGCTTCACCTCATTGACTTAGCTAAGGGAAAATTCCCTTTCATAGTGCATGTTTCCTTGCAAAGCAAGTCTATTTGCCTTTAATAGACCATTTAAGTGCACGTTGTCTTGCTCCTGGACATACTTTGCAATTGGGTAGTGTGTGCCTCATAAAGCCAAGGCATTTTTTTTTTTTTTATATATATCTTTATTTATCAAAATTTTCTGTTACAAATCAGTTTTACCTTATACTTACACACAAATGACTAAAGAATTGCATCTACTTCATAACGTAACATTTATGGTTATCATATTTCATCTTAATTATGACTTGATATGCTCCTTCATGTTACTAGCATCTCAATAATAGTTCTACAACATTCTCTCATTAACAATCATTCAATTCATAAAAAAAAAAAAAAAAAAAAAAAAAAAGGGGGGGGGGGAAGTGTTGCGGGAAAAGAAGAAAGAAAAGGAAAAAAAAAAAAAAAAAGGGGGAAGGGACCAGATGTCTCCCATCTCCCTCTCTATATCTGTATCTGCTCTCTCCATCTGGGCTGTTGGATATTGAATTCAGTCCATGTCTGCCATACATTACTTTGTTCTTTTTTGTGCTCTCTTTCCAATTCCCATCTTGTTTCTATTGCACACATTTCGTTCATTTCCATCTCCCATTCTTTACTATCCGGGCTTACACTATTTTTCCATTTTCTAGCTATTATGGTACGTGCCGCAGTGATAAAACATCTAAGAATACTTTTCCTAACTTTTTTTATCGATCCCATATTCATTGATAGTATTGACATTAAGATATCTGGTTCGGTTTCTATTCCTGTCATTACTGTATATGTTTTATATACTTGTTCCCAGAATCTATAAGCTCCGGGGCAGTAGTACCAGATGTGTGACATTGTTCCGATGTCTTTTTGGCATCTCCAACATGTTTCTTTATTTTCTGGATTTATTTTATGCATGTCTATTGGACATCTGTACAACCTGACCAAGAGCCTATAGTTTCTTTCCTGATGTCTGCTAGATTTTGATAATTTATGTATTATTCCGAATGCTTCCTTCCATTTATGTTTAGGGATCTCTATTCCTAGTTCTTCTTCCCATTTTTTTGTGTATGTAATCTCTTGCGTATTATTATTCCTCATTAAATATTTGTATATATTCGACAGGTTATGTGTTGGCTTTTCTTTCTGTATCAGAGTTTGTTCAAGACCTGTCAGGGGTCTATTAAGTATCTCTTCTTTTGCTATGGAGGATATATATTTATGTAATTGCCAATATTGTATCCAGTTATTTTTATATTCTATGCCAATGGCTTCTAGGGGTATTAATTTATTATGTTCAGTTATCTCCCCAACTCTAGTGTCTTGTTTTTTATTCCATTTCAAGAAGGTTCCTATTTTCATAGCTGGTGGGAATCCCGGGTTATCAAATAAAGGGGTCATAGGGCCTATGTATGAAAATCCCTGGCCTTTTCTTACCAACCCATCCCACACCTTCATAGTCCGAGCTACAAAAAATGGGGTTTCTCCATCCGAGGGGCGCTCTTCTTTCCTAACCCATGGTAATGATTTCAGCCTAATGGCCGTGATATCTTCCTCCAAGCTAACCCATTGTTTAGAGTCCTTATTTTGGAACCAGTCTACAATCCTTGTTATTAGAGCCGCTTTTAGGTATATCATAAAATCTGGTAATGCTAGTCCTCCCTCTTCTTTAATGCGGGTTAGTGTTGATCTACTTGTTCTTGCGGGTTTCCCCGCCCAAACAAAACTTCCAATCACTTTCTTTAACTGATTTAACATATTCTTTGCAGGGAACAATGGGATAGCTTGGAATATATATAATATTTTAGGTAGTATATCCATTTTTACTATATTTATTCTTCCCATCCATGTGTGAATCCCCTTTGTGTATTGCTGGAGCGTTTTCGTTATTTTAGTTATAATTGGGAGATAATTAAGTTCGTATAATTTATCTAGTTCCTTAGGGATATGTATTCCTAAATATTTAATTGCTAGTGATTGCCATTTGAAGGGGAAGTTAGTCTTAATTAACTCTATTTTCTCTGTAGGGAGTGAAATATCCATCATCTCAGATTTATTATAATTTACTTTAAAGTAACTTACTCCTGCAAACCTCTCAAACTCATGTATCAAGTTGGGGAGCGTTATCATAGGGTTGGTAATATAAACCATAAGATCGTCCGCATAGATAGAGATTTTATATTCAGTTTGCTGTATTTTCAGTCCCTGTATGTCGAGGTTATTTCTAATGGCTATTGCCAAATGTTCCATGACCAGGACATACAGTAGGGGAGACAGAGGGCACCCCTGTCTAGTTCCGTTGGTTATTTTAATCGGCTCAGATACTTCTCCCGCCATTCTTATTCTGGCAATGGGTTTTCGGTATAACACCATGATTTTTTCTAGTAGAACTGGGCCTACTCCCCATTGTTTAAGTGTCTCTTCGAGGAAACACCATCCCACCCTATCGAACGCCTTCTCGGCATCCACTGCCAGGAGACAGGATGGGATGGTGTGTCTCTGCGCATATTCAATCAGTGTTACCGTCTTTAGAGTGTTATCTCTGGCCTCCCTCCCCTTTACAAATCCTGTTTGATCCAAATGAATATATTTTGGGAGTATGGGGGTGAGTCTGTTTGATATAACCTTTGAGTAGATTCTGAGATCCACGTTTGTTAATGAGATGGGGCGGTAGTTTCCGCATAGAGTGTGATCCTTTTCAGGTTTGGGTATGAGGGAAATGAATGCTTGCATCCCTTGTGGGACAAAGGGTTGTTCCCTTGACACCCCATTGAATAGATATCTCATAATTGGGATTAATAATTCTTTGAAATGTTTATAGAATCGAGGGGAAAAACCATCTGGTCCTGGGCTTTTCCCTATTACTAGTTCGTCTATTACCCCTTTAATTTCCTGTTCAGTAAACTCATCCTCTAATTGTGTTTTATCTGTTTCTGTTAGGGTCGGTAGCGGGGTCTCTTTTATATATTCCTGTACTTTATGTCTAAAGATTTCGGGGTTTTTTTGGGCTGATTCGTTCGGAATATTGTATAACCTAGAGTAGAAGCTCCGGAAAGTCTCCACTATACCCTTTGGATCTTGGGCATATGTGCCCTGTTCAGTTTTAATTTTAATAATAGGTGTAAGGTTTGTGCGTTGACGTAGTGTATTTGCCAGTACTTTACCTGGTTTGTTGCCTTGATGGTAGTATAATGATCTCATTTTATCTCTAATTTGTAAAGTTTGTTCGTCTAGTAATATTCTAAGTTCTGTTTTCTGTTTATTTAATTGTTTTAGTGTTTCTTGTAAGGGGTTTAGTTTATGTTGCTTTTCTAATTTTTTAATCTCGTTTGTTAA
This sequence comes from Lithobates sylvaticus, assembly GCA_028564925.1. Classification (NCBI taxonomy): domain Eukaryota; kingdom Metazoa; phylum Chordata; class Amphibia; order Anura; family Ranidae; genus Lithobates; species Lithobates sylvaticus. The sequence goes on from CM053031.1 coordinate 87,019,786, forward strand.
TTGTATTGCCTGATTTCCCTTTAACTTTTTTAATCTCGCCCCGTGTTTTATAAATAACCCCCGAAGAATACATTTCAGGGTTTCCCACTGATTAGGGAGAGACGTGGTATCGTCTGTGTGATCTATTATGAAGTTGGATATTGCTGATCTGATTTCTATTGTGCATATTTCGTCAAATAATAGGTTATCATTTAGTATCCAGGACCCTCTAGTCTTTTTTATGTTATCTATTGTTAATGTTATATAAATGGGTGTATGGTCTGACCAGACTGCGCTTCCTATTTCAGATGAAGTTATCTCGGCCATTCCTGATTGGTTTATCAGGAAATAATCGAGTCGGTGATAGGTTCCGTGCACTTTTGACATAAAAGTATAATCCTTTTCAAGGGGATGATCGATTCTCCATATGTCAACTAATTGGTGTTTATTCATCATTTCTGTAAATCTTTTTCTTGTATTTTTCTTACCTTTAATTAAGGGAGCTGTCGTATCTAGTTCTATGTCAAAGACGAAATTGAAATCTCCACCTATTACTGTAGTACCTTCTGCCCTTTCCATTAACTTTGATATTAGTTGTGTCCCAAACTCAATCTGGTCCTGGTTGGGCAGGTATACATTTATAAAGGTGTATTTCTTACCATAAATAGAGACTTTCAGTAATACTCCTCTTCCGTCTTGGTTCTTATAGCACTCTAGAACCTGATGTGGTATTGATTTATGTATTCCAATGGAGGCTCCCCTAGACTTTGAATATGGGAAAGAATCATGATACCATGTTGGATAGTATCCTGTTTGAATATTAGGTATGTGATCTGAACGAAAGTGTGTTTCCTGAAACATAATAACACCCACATTTTGTTTATGGAGGGAGTATAGGATCTGAGATCTTTTAGAGGGTATGTTTAATCCTCTGACGTTGTATGAGCATATTTTTATCATCCTGAGAATTCAGGAGAAAGAGCAAGAAGAGACAAGAGGGGAGAGAGAGAGAAAAGAAGAGGGGGAAAGAAAAAAAAAAAAAAAAAAAAAACGAATACTCGAAGCTTGTTCCTACTACCAAAATTCACATTCATACCATTCTTACAACATACATTTATATTCTACTAACTATGACTAAATTAAGTCTATCCTTACGTATAAGGTCCCTATTTGGGGTGTATGACAGCTTCCCCCAGCATGACGGTGCCCTCCACCAGTCATTAGATTATATATATTTTTTATATTTAAATTCTTTCCTGATATATTTTTTTTCTGAGAACGTGCGAAGAGAAGGTTGCATAGGGATTCAGAATCCTGTCCGTGGGGCCGGGGGGGGGAGATAGGCGGGAAGGGCACTGGGGGGGGGGGGAATGGGGAAGGTAAGAAGCAAAAAAAAAAAAAAACACCACTAAAAAAACACTAAGGGGGTTTGGTGCTCGTGTATTTTGTTACCTATTTATCGCCCAATTTTGGACGGTGAAGGAAAAAAAAAAAAAAAATTTATAAGAAATTTTAAAAAGAAGGGGGACAGTGTTTAATTACTATACTACTCCATTAGTCATTATTGTCCCAAGAGTTGGGAAGTGATCTATCATTTAGTGTGTTCCATGGTACAAACATATCTTGTATGTGCTTAAAAAAAAAAAAAAAAAAAAAGTGTTATTCAAGTGTAAACTTTAAACATTTATAAATGCATTCTCCTCATAATAGACCTTTAAATATATGTTAAATTCTTATAATCCTAATATCACCCAAAAAAAATAAAAATAAATAAATAATAAAAAAAAAAAAAAAAAAAAAAAGGGGAAAAAAAACAATTACATTTTTTACCCCCTAGAAATAAGTGAAAACATTTATATTTGTGTGAAAGGAAAAGACAGCGTTTGATTTCCTAGCCATCATGTATGTGCTTGATAAGTGAGTGTTATACAGGTGTAAACTTTAAACATATATAGATACATTCATCTCATGAGTATCCAATAAGTGTGTACTAAAATCTTGTATTCCTAAAACCACACAGAAAAAAGAAAAACCAGGAAGAAAAAAAAAAAAAAAAATGTTTACATTTGCTCCCCTCCCTCCCCACCCCAACCCCCCACACCCCCCACCCGACCCCCCACCCCCGAGCACCCTCATCCTCCCTTTTAATCTAACTTCTTCTATAGAACCCTCTCGAAATATCCAAGTATGTTTGTGGCCACAATGGTAACTCAATTAGGGGCAGATCTAAATTTTTCAAGAAATCTGGAAGATCCTTTAAGTCCTGAAATGTATTTTTTTGGCCATTTTGATGTACTATTATCTGGAACGGGGAACCCCATCTATATAAGATGTTCTTCTCTTTTAATATGTCCAGTAATGGTTTCAATGCTTTCCTCTTTATCAGGGTATGTTTAGATAGGTCCTGCAAAAAGATCAGTGGGGTTCCTTCAAATTCGAAATTCCTTTGTTTCCTTGCCTCTGCCATAATACTCTCTTTGACCTGGAAAAAATGTATCCTGCAGATTACATCTCTGGGTTTTGCTGGATCTTTATCTCTAAGCCCCCGTGCTCTATGTGCTCGATCTATTTCGATGGTAATCGTATTCGGTTGATTTAATATTGTATTGAAAATTCCTTGTAATGTATCCTTCAACTTATCTGGTGTTATTATTTCTGGTAGTCCTCTGACCCTAATATTGTTGCGTCTAGTTCTGTTTTCCAGCTCATCATTTTTATTAAATAAATGAAGTAGAAATCTGTCAGATTCTTGATTCCTCTCCTCCAGGTCTAAGATTTTTTGATTTATACCTTCCATTTTCATATAGAGTATCCGCTACCGACATTTTTATTGTTTGTATCTCAGTTTTATAGGAGGTCTCTAATCTGTATACATATTTGTCCATGTCTTCTCTTGTGGGTATTGATTTTATATATGATTGCAGGTCCCAATTTTGTCCTCCTGTGGCTTCTTCCATATGTGGTGTTTGTATACTACTCTCCGGACTGGTGTTAGCTACTACCTCTGAGACAATATAGGGGGTCTCAAGATCCTGATCACACATTCCAGAATTTTCAAATTGTGTTTGCAAATTTGGGTTTTTAAAAAATCCGGTTATGTCCGTTTTCGGGGTCGGGCTTGGTTTTACTACAATTGGGGGATTTTTTAGTGTTCCCCCTGTTGACCCTCTCTTCCCCTTTTGTGAGTGTGTACTTTTGGGTGGCATTTCAAAAGTAGAGTAGATGGATAAGATTCGAAAGAGACAGAAGGGTGTTTCCTATTTGGTACCCCTGGGGATTTGTTTATTAATTTCTTTGGGAAGTTTAGGTATTTTTATCCATGAAGGTATTTTGCTGGATTTAAGGGATTTCCTTTTTACTCTTTTTCTCCCTTTGTTCTTCCCACCTTCTTTCCTTCTCGTTCCCCCTTTTTCTTTCTTCTCCTATGAGTCCCTTATGAGTCCCTTAGGGATAATTCGGGAGGAACTTGCAGGTTGTAAGGTGTGTATTTCACCAGTTGGCTCTGGGTCTGATTTTCCAGTCTAACCTGAGCTTAATATGTGTTAAGCATATGTTAAGTATAATCGTCCAGGTACAGGTTAGTTATATAGGGTCCAAAGAAAAAAAAAAAGGGGGGAAAGTGTATTCAGACCTTGTTCCCAGGACAATTCAGAGACAGGGCACCAGGGCAAGATCAACTTCCCCTTTTATAGTACCGCGTCCATTTACAGAGAGCCCATCAATCATAGGTTATAATGAGGTATATGATCTGTTACAGTCTCTAATCTTCCCATAACTTCATCTGCTTTCATGTATGCATATACTGCGGTATTCCTGATATGTCAATGCCACTGTATAGCGGAGCTTACCTCCCGCACAGTTGTACGACTCCTTCCTCCTCGGCTGGCTTTGTGCCTGTGTGAAGACCTTCGGGTGCGTTCGGCTATGTTCGGGTGGATGTCGGAGCTTCAGTGTCTCCTGTCTCCTGGCGAGTGGGCGTCTCACACGCCGGCTTCTCTCCCCGGAGCCGCGATCGGCTCAGCCCGGAAGGATGGGTCTGCGAGGTAAAGGCAGCGGGGGGAGACCAACGATCCGGGCAGGTGCCAAAAAGTTTCCTCTTTTCTTTCTTGGGTATAGAGTCTCAGGTCCGTCTAGCTGAATGCTATCGGCATACAATAGCAGAGGCTGCTAGTATATTCAGCCCGATATGGTTGAAGCTGGTGTCGGCTTGTCTCAGGAACTCTCAGGCTTCACCACCAAACTGTGTATGTCGGGTTCATGCTGGGGAACGCCCGCTCTTCACGCTCGTTCCCATTATTTCATCAGGATCTTCAGCTGGTTGACTGGGGAGGGGGAAGAGCTATGCTCAGCACACGTCCGCTTTGATCGGCGTCATCCCCCCCATCTCATAAAGCCAAGGCATTTTTCTGTGTATTTACTTAGCTCGTGTTTCTGCATTAGTAGCCCATTTGTTCACTCATATAGTTTAGTGCTCTGGTGGCCAGAAAATGTTATAAAAGAAAGGTAAAAGAAGAAGAATGTGTATTACCCCACTCTAATGCCCCATACACACGGTCGGAAAATCCGACCACAAAATCCATCGGATTTTGTCCGACGGATTTAGTCCGACACTGGTGTTGCATACACACGGTCGGACAAAGTTGTCGGAAAATCCGATCATTCTGAACGTGGTGACGTTTGTTGCCTACTACGGGACTACGTAGAGGCTAGTAGCCAATAGATTTGGTCTTGTAATGTGATCTGAGCATGCGTGGCACTTTGTCCGTCGGAATTCGCTACATACGATCGGAATTGGTGTGATCGGACTTTGTTGTCGGAAAATTTTTAGAGCAGGAGATAACACTTTGTCCGTCGGACAATCCGATGGAAAATGTCCGATGGTGCCTACACACGGTCGGAATTTCCGACAACATTGTCCGATAGGACAGAATCCATCGGAAAATCCGACCGTGTGTATGGGGCTTTAAAGGGAATGCCATCTATAATAACGTATTCTCTCACACACTTTACTGCACAAGAGAAAAAGATACATTTAGTAAATCTCTATATAAATGAAAATATTCACAATATGTAATTAGCAATAAACACATATTGGGCCACGTGAATAATTTGATTTATTCATAGGCAGACATTGTTTTGTGAGTTATTTTGTCCTTTGACACATGCTTGATATATGCATAATTGAAATGATTAAATATGAAAATGCAGCCTAACATGTATAATTAAACATAGTAGGCAAATTTAGTGGTCATTACCATCCAAACTTTACATTTCACTTTTGTAGGGTTGTTGGAAATTTGAACCACAGTCTTATACGATGTGAGATATTTCTACCAAAATTCTACCTATTGCAAAGTGAAATTATGTTGTTGTTGGAAATTTGAACCACAGTCTTATACCTTTAGTGAGATATTTCTACCAAAATTCTACCTAGTTTAGCTCACCGCAAAGGACACAAGGCCACCGCTTTGGATTTAAATTGCCATTCTAGCCAAGGGCAACTGTTGCCTGCATAATAAGGAAGTTACCTCCTGGTGCCTACATACAAAGTTATGTTCCCTGCTTACCTTAAAAATTGGTTGCTGCAATACAGGGAAAAGCAATCAGATCTCCACCTGCTAACACTGTGGCTGGTCCCTTTCTCCTCTCCTCTCTATTGGCTCCATTTTACACTCTAACTGAAGGAGGAAAGGAGAGGCTGAAAGGGGAAGACATCTGGTTGCTTTTTCCTTTATTATTGCACTTGTTTCTAAATGTAAGCAAGGCACTTTCAGAAAAAAGCAACTGTCCTTGCAGATATCAGGAGGTGTCTGTGGCCCCTGGTATGCTGTAAGCTGGCCAATAGATGGATTGAAATTCATCTAATCCATGCAGACTTGGACACATTTTGCTCCATTATGGCCATTCCCGTTCCGGAGAAGACCATCTAATGACTGACTTCTTTCGAACCACCTTGTTGGAAAATTATTCTTCGATCTGCGCTGTAGCCAATTGTCTGCAGTGTTGATCAATGCATTCTGACAGCAGAGACGTTCTCACTGTCAGAATACAGTAAGACAGCGGAGAGGATTCCTCCATCCACCTTGATTGCATAAATCGGGGAATCTATTCAGTGTATTCAATCAGCTTTATGGCTAATCTAAAAAAAAATTAAAATGATCCATTCATGGCCAGCTTTATTCTCCAGATGCAAGAACTGTGTTGAGCAGATTCAAAATAATTCTTAAGCCCTGGTTCATACTGCAGCGATTTGGCATGTGATTTGACATATCAAATAGCATGCTAAATCGGCTGCTATTGCCGGCAATGGCACCATCCGAATCGGTGCGACACTGACATTGCGGCACCGCACCGATTCCCAAAAGTAGTTTCTGTACTTTTTTTTATAAAATATATACTTTTTTTTTTATTTGTACTAGCACTTTGTTGATTGGTGATAATGTGTGAATATATCTGTATTGGTTTATCTGCACTGGTGTATTAGTTAAAATAGATAGCACTAGGTATAATTATTGGTGAGGATTCCTCACAAGAAACAGGGCACATAAATATTTCAAATATTTTTATGTTTTTTGGCACACCAAGAAGTGGTATGATACAAATTATTTAAGAAGTTAGCGCAATCCATTCAACTGTTATAATTTAGATATTCCACTCTAGATTGGTTTACATTTGATTGCAGCAAACTGAATTACTGGAGTAACATATATTATTGACTTTTTGCCGCGGTGGCATTTTTTCCTCTGTACTACTTTTGGCGACTTCGGGGTGCGATTTCAATAAAAACTGTGCAGAAACCCGCACAGAAATCGCCCCCGAAGTCGGGACTAACAACATGCAGGTAAGAAATCGCGCAAGTTCACCTGAACTCGCACAATTTCATTCCGGCTGTCAATGTGAACCTAGGCTTTAAAAGAGTTGCACGTTTTTCTAAAACAAACATTTCAGTTTCATCACGCACAAGAATGTTGTACATAGTTTATAAGGGTATTTTGTCTTCCTCTTGATCAGCTTAGGCCTTCAAAGCATGTAAGTTATTTAAATATTAGACTAGATTGATGCACGTTTTTTTAATCTATGTTGGTATGTTGACACTTCCCTGTGAGTTGTTCATAAGACAGAGTAATTAAAAAACACTTAAGTAGTCAGTAGACTGACCCATTCCTTATTGTTTTGTGGAAGAACCGGAGTTGTAAATTTTTGTAGCACAATCTCAGCACTGGTGTCTTAGTGAAATGTAATAAGCCATTAGATGTTACAAATTGTCAGTTTTTGATAGACTTTATTATTATATTTCTATAAGTGAAATCATAATTGAAGGCGTCTTCATCATCTTGCTAGCATGGTTACCCTGTAATAGAAAACAGAAAGGCTGGTCATAAAAAGTAAGAAATATTAATGGATTAATTAAAAAGGAAAAATATATTTTTATACATATATATATATATATATATACCGTGTATATATATATATATATATATATCATTTATTCTATATGAAATTGCTGTAATCGTCAAAACTATTTTAGTATTCAAAATAATGATGAACACTTCCTCAACAAATCCCAACAAAGATAGAAAAAAACGGTCAACAAGATATCGGTAGACAGGCGATGGATGTTAGAATAGGAAGGATGGGAAAAGCTCCTCAAAGGGCAGAAATAAAAAAAATAGGTTCTAACCCTTTCCCACTGTATTCTGGAGTTGACATGGAGTCCGCATGCACATTTTGTCATTAAAATCCCTAAATTTCAATCCAGAGACTGTCCATAGGTCTGAGAAAGGTATCTTGGGAGAATGATGCCATCTATCCGCTGCAAGCAGGAGGAATAATTACATCAGTCTCCTCTTTCCTAGTCCTTATTCTGTTAAATCAACATTGACTATTTTTAATCCTTATGCTAGCATTAGTAAATAAAGTACATATAATTTACTTTTCTTCGGTTACTTCCTTTTTTCCAGGCTTTGGTAAATGATGTCATACATCCCAGGAGTTTTCAGGAGTGGCTTTCTCAACTAAGCACACCCTCCTGCCTCCTTGCCTGAGCAAAGGGCAGATGGATTCCAGCAAGTATATGCTACTTACATGAATCATTTGCCCTTACTCAAGATGGCCATCCCCATATATTTTAGGGGGTGTTTTTCCAAGTGATTTCTCAGCATAATAAAGCATGGCGACATGGATGGATGGGTGTGTTTGCTCCAAATATTAGCAAAATAATGTTAATAGCATTTTTGGTTTGTGGTGCTCAGATGCAGTGTAGTTCCTCTGGCACATCATAGGGTGGGAGGCAGAATAAGCTCAATGTTTACACAATCAAGAACATAAAGGCATTATGGTGCAAGCAACAGAATATATGTTATGGTGTCATCTATGATACTGAAACATACAATTTTTTTTGGTTCAGGTGGTAGAAAAGACCTTGGATGATCCCCTAGCAAAGATAGTACTGGCCTTCTCAGAAGAAAGAAAGATGAAGGATTCATCAGAGAAAGCGCTGTGACACGTATACAATACTTAGCATACTGTACATGCAACATGAAAATATATATTTGATGCTAGGTCCCCTTTAACCACTTCAATACCGGGCACTTTTACCCCCTTCCTGCCCAGGCCAATTTTAAGCTTTCAACGCTGTCACACTTTGAATGACAATTGCGTGGTCATGTAACACTGCACCCATATGAAATTTTATATCATTTTTTCACACAAATAGAGCTTTCTTTATATGGTATTTAACAACTTGCCGACCAGCCGTCGCAGTTTTACAGCAGCAGAATGGCACGGCTGGGCGAAACAACGTTATGTTACGTCGCTTCGCCCTGTGGCCACTAGGGGTGCGCGCCCGTTGCTCTCCCCCGGAGCCAATTCACGATCACGATCACCGGGCTCCCGCGATCGCTGGTGACACACCGAGAACCAGGATCTGTGTGTGTAAAACACACAGTTTACGGTTCTCTGAGGGGAGAAGAGACTGATCGTCTGTTTTGTTCTGTAAATTTTTACAGTAATCAGTGTATTTTTATAGCACTGTTCGCTGTATAAATGCCAATGGTCCCAAAAATGTGTCAAAAGTGTCTGATGTGTCTGCCATAATGTCGCAGTCCCGATAAAAATCGCAGATCGCCGCCATTACTAGTAAAAAAAAAAATATTAATAAAAATGCCATAAAACTATCCCCTATTTTGTAGACGCTATAACTTTTGCGCAAACCAATCAATATACGCTTATTGCGATTTTTTTACCAAAAATATGTAGAAGAATACATATCGGCCTAAACTGAGGGAAAAAAAAAAAAATGTTATATATATTTTTGGGGGATATTTATTATAGCTCTTTTTTTGTTTATGGCGCAAAAAAAAAAAAAAAAAACGCAGAGGTGATAAAATACCACCAAAAGAAAGCTCTATTTGTGGGGAAAAAAGGACGTAAATTTTGTTTGGGTGCAACATCGCACGATCGCGCAATTATCAGTTAAATCGACGCAGTGCCGAATTGCAAAAAGTACTCTGGTCAGGAAGGGGGTAAAATCTTTCGGGGTGCAGCAGTTAATCACTACTGGGGTTTTTTTTTAGTCCCCTTTCTTCCTTGCTATACAATTTTGCAAATAAATAGTCCTTCTTCATAAATTTAAGCCAAAATGTATACAGTTACATATCTTTGGTGGAGAAAATTGAGTACTGTCCGTGATACTTTTTTTATTTGCACTAACATATCATTTCTCATGGACGAGCTTTCGGGGTGTGTCCCCTTCTGAAAATAACCAAAATCAGTACATATTATTTAGTCTGTAGGAAAGTTATAGACCCCCACAAACTATGGTATATGTATATATATATATATATATATATATATATATATATATATATATATATATATATATATATATATGAAAATAGAATTTGAAGTTGTACATTTTTTGTCACAATTTTTGGGGAAATTAATGAATTAATAAAAAAAAAAAAGATTTTTTATAATCTTTTACATACTGTCAAAAGTGCAGTATAGCGTTATCGTATAACTGGTGTGGCAGTGATTAGGGACACTGACTGGTGACATTATGTATGTTCCTCTTTAAGTCACCAAGGTTTATTCTAGCAGTAATGAGAATATACACTTCCTGTCATATTCTCCTTTATGAAAAAAAAATGAAAGACGTATCCACTGTGATATTTTGTAGTGATACAGTCCTTGCCATGTGTTTAGTTAATTACCATACTTCAGAAAACAAAAAGGTATAGACATTATTAGCATAGTGTTTTATGACGTCTGGGAAGCAATTACTGTCTATAAATATTCGCATATGGCATGAGTTATTTCATGTATTTCAAGCTACATACATAAATGATTTGTAATCCAGAGCATCTAATCCATAACAGTTAAAGTGGATATAAACCCTCTCAATCAACATTAAATATTGTAATCCTTATGCTGCTAGCATTAGCAAATAGAACTTGTTTTAATTATTATTATTTATTTTTTTTGCTTTTTCAGTTGGTTCCTGGTTTCTGTCCCAGGCCAAAATGATATTTGAATATTAAAAATAAATTAAATAGCATTTTTGGTTTGTGGTGCTCAGATACAGTTTAGTCCCACATTAAGGATTAGATGAAAATTTCACGTGCAACTTGAATAAGATTTTTATCTAAAGGTCCTTGTTGTCCCATAGAGGGAGATTTACTAAAACTGGTGCACATAGAATCTGGTGCAACTGTGCACAGTAACCAATTCGTTTCTAGGTTTATTTGTCCAAGCTTAATTGAACAAGCTGAAGTTAGAAGCTAATTACTATGCACATGCACTAGATTCTGTGTGCATCGGTTTTAGACCCCTTTCACACTGAACTGCCCCGGGCATCGTCGTTTTAGCGCCCCTATTTGGCCGATAGCGGGCGGTTTTAACCCCCACTAGTGTCTGAAAAAGGGTTAAAATCGCCTGCAAATCACCACTGTATCAAAACAAATTCCTTCATCAATTTGGGCCAATATGTATTTGTCTACATATTTTTGGTAGATAAAATCACAATAATTGTATATTGATTGGTTTGCGCAAAAGTTATGGCGTCTACAAACTATGGGATAGATTTATGGACTTTTCATTTTTTTTCTTTTTTTACTAGAAATGGCGGCAATCAGAGATTTTTAGCGGGACTGCGACATTGTGGCAGATAAATCTGACCCTAAGTGACACTTTTTGGGGACCAGGAAAACCAATACAGTGATCAGTGCTAAAAAAATGTGCACACTATCTATTGCATGAAACAACATACAGTTATATTGTTTCGCACAATAGAGCCGCCCTGCCACAGTATATATACGGTGGGCGGTCTTTAAGTGGTTAAAAGCCCCAATCAAATAGAATGCAATAATGCTAGAGATGGTATTAAATCTAAAGCCTCGAAGAAATGTCCTTTCTTTCTTCCTTCCTTCCCCCATTTACATATGGAAACACCCACCTGCACATTACAAAGGGTTAATGTTTTCCATGATGGTCATCGTGACCATGTGGGGCCGGTCCAAGGTGGCCATGAGGCTGGTGGTGAGGATCGTGATGGCCCTGTGGAGGGGGTTGATGGCCTCCATGAGGTGGTGCAACATGCCCTGGGAGGTGTTGTGGTCCAGGGTGTGGGTGACCTGGTGGATGACCATGGGGCGGTCCTGAAATAGAACATAGTATTTTCTTTGTTTTGCAGATATCAAACACCTCTAATAATACATAATTTCTTGGACTTGTATGCATATTTTGCAGACAATAACCAACACTGTGATAATATCACTGTAACAATGGAAGACCTAACCCGATTACCAAGTTATTCTTTGGTTTCCCCCCTTCCCATTTATGCCCCAATTTTGTTACATGTACAGAGCAAGCGAGGACTGTTTGCCACTCTGTTAAGTGATCATTCACTTCTTGTTTTCTTCAAAATATTAATAAAAACGATTGAAACAGAAAAGTATTTTATGACTCACTTATGTATAAGCAGTCATTGCTATCTGGTAAGCCTTTTTACCCATCCGAAGAATATAGAGCACGAAGGTGAATACACTGTAGGACTTATTAATACTGACTTTTTATTTTGTTGACAGTTTTTTCACTGATAATTTCACTTGATTCACTAAATGTTTGGATGATCACTATGAGTTCATATCATTTTTTTTCTGATTATAGTATTAATTGAATGAATATTTACACAATATTGTTTTGTGATTTATTTATAATATTTTATATTAGTGCTGGTTTCTATCATTTTTAATCATTCCCCTTTAGATTTTTTTAAATTAAATACGGCAGTCTGTATCTGACAGCATTTGACCTGGTATTTTACATTGTGATATGTTTTTTGTTCACTCATTCTGAGCAATTCTAAAGGCCATCTAATAAAAGTGCACAGGAATAGCAGAAATTTGTATGATAAACATGTCAGGAAAGAAAAGGTTTTTGTTAAACAAGAAATATAGATAATGGTAGGAAGGAGTGGTTAGTTAAACATTAGATTGGCGAGAAGGAATTTAGGCAGAATGTGAAAGGATCAGTACAGTCACATAACTTGTAACAGGGGTTATTCAAACTGGTTATTAGATGTCCTTACCGTGATGTGAATGGTCCATGATGGCAAAACCTAATAAAAAGGACAGTTAATGGCATGCATTGAATGTGTATTGTCATACGGGCAATGAATACAGACTGAAAATGCTGAAAGTAGTACAAATTACATATATCTAAGGTACTTCTTACTAATGACGGGCTATCAACCATATACAGTTATTTTAAAGAATCTGTACAATGTTGTAGTTTTAGATTTAGATTAGATTTAGATTTAGAGTAGGGAAGAGTTAAAACCCGTATTGAGTTAATCGTTTCCTGTCTTTGTTCCACTAGGGAGATTTTCCTTCACTCCTCCTCCTGCAGACACAACAAGAAATGAAAGTCAACCTTTTAAAAAAGAAAAGAACTGTAGTCTTGGAGAGTTCTCTCCGGAACAGTTGTCCCCACTGGAGGATTTTCCGCACCTCAAAATTTCTGCAGTTGAGTAATATACTGTATATATTTAGAAATGTTCATGTAAAGCAGAATATATATACACACCCTTCCTGCCAAATATGACACCAAATACTGCTTAATTGAAAAGGGATCACCGGAGGAGTTTTTGCATGAAACGGATCCCCAGCATCAATACAGGACACAGTAGTGATGTAGGGATCAGGAAGAGGAACCACAGAGTTCTGCAGGGGGCATAGGAGATCATAATGGCTTGAAGTCTGCATTTCACGAAAAAAAACTCTCCTGGTGAATCCTATTCAGTGGAGCTGTGTTTGGCAATGTGATTGGCAGTAGAAGGTAAGTACAGGGCTGGCCCTACCATGGGTCCCAGTGGGTCCATTGGACCCAGGCAGCACTTTGAGAGGGGCAGCAAATTGAACCATGGCTGCCCCTCCTTCTCTTCTATTTACCCAGTAAATTGACAACCTAGATTTTTTTTACAGCAGGTTTGTGTGTCATGATGACAATTGTCCCAGGGTCATTTTGCCTGCCCTGATACTACTCTAGCCTGCCCCTATACTGCCCTAGCCTGTCTATATACTACTCTAGCATGTCTATATACTGCCCAAGCCTGTCCATTTACTACCCAGCTTGTCCATATACTACCCTAGCCTGTCTATATACTACCCTAGCCTGTCTATATACTACCCTAGCCTTTCCATATACTACCCTAGCGTGCCCATTTACTACCATAGCCTGTCCATATACTACCCAACTTGTCTATATATTACCCTAGCTTTCCCCTATACTACCCTAGCCTGTCCATACACTACCCTAGCCTGCCCCTATACTACCCTAGCCTGTCCATACACTACCCTAGTCTGCCTCTATACTTCCCTAGCCTGTTCATATACTACCCTAGCCTGTCCATATACTACCCTAGCCTGTCTATACACTACCCTAGCCTGTCCATATACTACCCTAGCCTGTCCATATACTACCCTAGCCTGCCCCTTAGAATTGAACATAATGGTATGTCATATAATTTTGCGTATAGACAAGGTGCAGTTGCATGTAAATCTGTATTAAATGTGTATACTCAAGCGCTAGAATGAATATTTAAAATCAGGAATGCAACAGTTATTTTAAGATACCCAAATGATATGGCTGCACACATTGTTTAAACTGTAGCAATACTGCGCAATGTGTTTGTATTTCCTTTATACCCTCATTTAAGCACGGAAAGGGACAAGAGTGCTAAAGAGGACGAGATCATCAGGAAGAAAACACCGCAAAAAGATAAGTGATACTTATACACCAGCAACAGTATTTATCTATTGACGGTGCTTATCTTTTGTTTTACAATCATAAGGGTGAATCAAGCAAACCAAGTAAAGGTGGTTTCAGCTCTTCATTTGATTGTAAAAGCAATTATTCAATTGAGCAATAGAACTAATTAATGAGTAAAACCCTTCATGTGGCCGTAGTAAATCCTCAAGAGGCAGTTAACAAATGTATGGACTTAATAGGGGACCCTAATTAACACATACTTGTTATAGATGTGGCTTCTTTTTACTAAAGCACAATTTAATAATCATCACAAACCCACCGGTACCACATATAACTGAATTAAGCAAGTTTTTATTTATTTATTTATATATTTATATATGCACATTTCACGGATATAAGTGTGTTTTTTTCCACAACACATATGTAGCACATTTTGCACAAAGGAATGTTTAATCAAATCTACTAGAATTTTAAGGTTGATTGAGAGCGCACCCATTGCACAATTTTGTGTAATTTATGCATGTAAATCTGACTTCCTGATAAATTACATTTTATCATAGACTATAATGGATGTGGGGGCCTTTTTGTGGGCTTGATTTAAAAAAAAATTTGGCAGGGCAACATTTTATTCTTGGACCCAGGCAGCACAATGTCTTGGGCTAGCCCTGCATAAGTATATATATTTTGCTTTAACCACTTGACCACTGGGCACTTAAACACCCTTAATAACCAGACCAATTTTCAGCTTTCGGTGCTCTCACACTTTGAATGACAATTACTCATTCATACAACACTGTACCCATATGAAATTTTTGTCCTTTTTTTCACACAAATAGAGCTTTCTTTTGGTGGTATTTAATCACCTCTGGGTTTTTAATTTTTTTGCGCTATAAAAGAAAAATGACTGAAAATTCAGTAAAAAAATGAATTTTTCTTCGTTTTTGTTATAAAATTTAGCAAATTTGTAATTGTTCTTGATAAATTTTGGCCAAAATTTATACTGCTACATATCTTTGGTAAAAATAAGTACAAATTGGGGTATATTATTTGGTCTTTGTGAAAGTTATAGAGTCCACAAGCTATGGTGCCAATATCTGAAAATTGATCACACCTGAAGTACTGACGGCCTATCTCATTTCTTGAGACCCTAACATGCCATAAAAGTACAAATACCCCCCAAATGACCCCTTTTTGGAAAGAAGACATTCCAAGGTATTTGGAAAGAGGCATGGTGAGTTTTTTGAAGTTGTCATTTTTTCCCACAATTCTTTGCAATATCAAGATTTTTTTTAATTTTTTATTTTTTTTCACAAAATTGTCATATTAGCAGGTTATTTCTCACACACAGCATATGCATACCACAAATTACACCCCAAAACACATTCTGCTATTACTCCTGAGTACGGCGATACCACATGTGTGAGACTTTTACACAGCGTGGCCACATACAGAGGCCCAACATGCAGGGAGCACCATCAGGTGTTCTGGAGCACCCAGGACAATTCTGACATTTCTCTCCTACATGTAAAAATCATCATTTATTTGCTAGAAAATTTCATAGAACCCCAAAATATTATATATGTTTTTTTAGCAAAGACCCTAGAGAATACAATGGCGGTCGTTGCAACTTTTTATCTAGCACGGTACTTGCGCAGCAATTTTTCGAACGTGTTTTATTTGGAAAAAAAATGTTTTGTGCTTTACAAAAAACAAAACTGTAAATTTAGCCCAATGTTTTTGCATAATGTGAAAGATGAAGTTACGCCGAGTAAATAGATACCCAACATGTCACCCTTCAAAATTGCACACACTCGTGAAATGGCGCCATACTTCGCTACTTAAAAATCCCCATAGGCTTTAATTTTGTTTACTGGTTACATGTTTTGAGTTACAGAGGAGGTCTAGGACCAAAATTATTGTTCTCGCTCTAACGTTCGCAGCGATACCTCACATGTGTGGTTTGAACACCGTTTTCATATGTCGGCGGGACTTACGTATGCGTTCGCTTCTGCGTGCGAGCACAGGGGGACAGGGACGCTTTAAAAAATATATATATATTTTATTGTTCATTTTACTTTATTTATTTTAGTTTGACCCTTTTTTTCCCCCCAAAAATGTTTTTGATCACTTTTATTCCTATTACAAGGAATGTAAACATCCCTTGTAATAGGAATATGGCATGACAGGTCCTCTTTACAGTGAGATATGGGGTCAATAAGACCCCACATCTCACCTCTAGGCTGGAAAGCCTGAAATAAAAAAAAAAAAAACGATCCTGGCTTCGATCGTAGCGAGTATCGCAGGGTATTGTCGGGTATTGCAGGGTATGGCAGAGTATCACAGGGTATTGCAGAGTATCGCAGGGTATGGTAGAGTATTGCAGAGTATCGCCGGGTATTGCAGAGTATCGCCGGGTATCGCCGGGTATCGCAGGGTATTGCAGAGTATCGCAGGGTATTGCAGGGTATCGCAGGGTATGGCAGAGTATCGCAGGGTATGGCAGAGTATCGCAGGGTATGGCAGAGTATCGCAGGGTATGGCAGAGTATCGCAGGGTATGGCAGGGTATCGCAGGGTATGGCAGGGTATCGCAGGGTATGGCAGGGTATCGCAGGGTATGGCAGAGTATCGCAGGGTATGGCAGAGTATCGCAGGGTATGGCAGAGTATCGCAGGGTATGGCAGGGTATCGCAGGGTATGGCAGGGTATGGCAGGGTATGGCAGGGTATCGCAGGGTATGGCAGAGCATCGCAGGGTATGGCAGAGCATCGCAGGGTATGGCAGGGCATCGCAGAGTATTGCGGGGTATGGCAGAGTATTGCGGGGTATGGCAGAGTATTGGGGGGTATGGCAGAGTATTGGGGGGTATGGCAGAGTATTGGGGGGTATGGCACAGTATTGGGGGTATGGCACAGTATTGGGGGGATGGCAGAGAATCCATCCATCCATGCTCAGCCATCCCTCCATACCCTGCAATACCCAGCAATACACTGCAGGCTATTGCTGGGTATTGCAGGGTATGGAGGGATGGCTGAGCATGGATGGATGGATGGATCGGTGGTGGCAGAGCAGGCTGTGGGCACTACAGATCCCGCCCACAGCACTGCTGCCACCGATCCCTCCCCCTCTCCTCTCATACTGTACCGATCGGTACAGAGAGAGGAGGAGAGAGGAACCGGCGTCATCAAATGACGCCGGTTTGCTTACATGTGATCACTCCGTCATTTGACGGAGCGATCACGTGGTAAACGGCCGCGATGAGCGGCCGTTTACCGTGATCCATGATCCGCCGGGTCATGGATGCTCTCGAGTGCGCGCACCAGGGGGCGCGCAAGAGCAGAATTCTGTGAGGCCGTTAATTAACGGCCTCCCAGAGTTAAGCAACCGCCCTGTAGCCGTTTTTTCGGCTATGGGCCGGTTATTAACTGGTTAAAGATATATTTTTCAATGGGGACATTAAATTAAGCAACCAAATTGTTTTAAGCTCTGCTTTTTTTTTTTTTTTTTTAACAAAATGTGAACTTTATTCATGTTTAGTACATACAGGTCAGTTTACAATACATAGTGATATAGAGCAGTTTGTCAATACACAGATTTCTTAATTTATACAGTTGCACGTGGTAATCCAATCAATAGGTATATATTTGACCAACATATCATGTCCCGAAATATTTAGTGTAACGAGGGGGAGAGGAGGGGGATGGAATATCAGCACAGAAGGAGCGAAGGGGGAATCTGCTTTAAGGAGGGAAGATGGGAGAAGGGGGAGGGAGGGGAGGAAAAAAGGGGGGGGGAGGGGGGGAAGGAGAGGGGGGAAGGAGAGGGGGAGGGGGGGGCGGGGGGAGGAAGGAAAGGAAAGGAAACACAGTGCAGAGCATTACACTCCGCCAATTCGGGCTTCCAGATGCCCGCCGCTGGATCATACATCTGCATCTGGTTCAGAAGGAGATAGGTCCAGTGGCAAGGATCCCCAAGAGTCTATCTTAAGCTCTGCTTTACATGTAAATGCACAGGAACATTTTTATCAAGGTATGTGGAATAAAAAATGAATATACTGAATACTGCAATTTCATTGTATTGAACACATACAGTCATCATAAAATAATATTTTGGCAAAAATAATATTTAAATGTACAGTAAACCTTCCAAAGTTAGACTATACATAAAACTACCCTTACAAAATTCTCCTATCACTATTCTTACCAATGAAAATCTTAAAACCAGCGACTGAATATATGTTAATAATACAAAAGATGTACACAAGTAACCCAAACACATACCTCTGAGGGGGATGACAGTCAAGATCTTATGACTGCGCTGTGAGATGAAATGTTTTATTTATAGGAAAAAAATTTACATTATTATTTTACAAGATTACATTTACAACATTTTTTTATATTATCACAACAACACACTCCCTTCAAATACCAGTTCTAACTACAATCCCAGGTATTCACACTGTCAAGGAGAAAAATCTAATAGTCTGTTACCATGTACAAAGTTTAACAATTCAAGCATAGTAGCAGAATGCAGAAAATCTTGCTTATGCCTCGTACACACGTACGGACTTTTGCCAGCGGACAATCCCGCGGGACTTTCCGGCTAGGTCCGCTGGACTTTCCGAGGGTGTGGACTTGCCCACACACGCACGGACTTCTCCAGCGGATAATCCGCCGGCCAAAAGTCCGCGGGACTTTTGAAAATGAACGGACTTGCCCACACACGGAGCAGTCCGTTCATTTCGAACGTAACTTCAGGTTACGTAGCTAGCGTAGGCAGTAAATGCCGCCGCGCTAGCTCCGCAAGCTGGCATGGATTTAAAGGGAATCCCCACGCCGAAAAAAACGGCGTGGGGGTTCCCCCCAAATCCATGTCAGACCCTCATCCGAGCACGCAGCCTGGCAGGCCAGGAAAGGGGTGGGGACGAACGAGCGCCCCCCCCTTCCTGAGCCGTACCAGGCCGCGTGCCCTCAACATGGGGGGTGCCCTGGGGAAAGGGGGGGCCGTGCGGCCCCCCCACCCCAAAGCACCTTGTCCCCATGTTGATGAGGACAAGGGCCTCTTCCCGACAACCCTGGCCGTTGGTTGTCGGGGTCTGCGGGCGGGGGCTTATCGGAATCTGGGAGCCCCCTTTAATAAGGGGGCCCCCAGATCCCGGCCCCCCACCCTATGTGAATGAGTATGGGGTACGATGTACCCCTACCCATTCACCTAAGGTGTAAAATGTAAAGTACAAAAACACACACACTTTTGAAAAAATAGTTTATTGCACTGCTCCGGGGGTCTTCTTCCGTCTTGGGGGTCTTCTCGCCGGACTCCTCCGCTCTCTTCTGCTCTTTTACCTAGCTCTTTCACGAGGGGAGGAGTCCGGCTACCTTCTTCGTCGTCGCCGCCGTCGTCGTCTGGGGGTCTTGATCCGCCTTCGGGGGTCTTCCGGGGGTCTCTTCTGTTCTTGCGGCGGTCGTCGTCTTCCGCGCCGCCGGCGCCTTGTCCTTCTTCTTGTCCTTCTTGTTCTTCTTCTTCTTCCGATGTTGACCCGTCGCTGTCTCTGCCCGGAATGCCTGTGCCGATCTGCGCTCGGACTTATATAGGGACATGGGGGACAGGGTCACATGCACATGTCACATGGTGACCCCGCCCCCTTGTGTTGTCACAGTCCCGGAGGATGCTGGGACTGTGACATCGCAAGGGGGCGGGGTCACCATGTGACATGAACATGTGACCCTGTCCCCCATGTCCCTATATAAGTCCGAGCGCAGATCGGCACAGGCATTCCGGGCAGAGACAGCGACGGGTCAACATCGGAAGAAGAAGAAGAACAAGAAGGACAAGAAGAAGGACAAGGCGCCGGCGGCGCGGAAGACGACGACCGCCGCAAGAACAGAAGAGACCCCCGGAAGACCCCCGAAGGCGGATCGAGACCCCCAGACGACGGCGGCGACGACGAAGAAGGTAGCCGGACTCCCCTCGCTCGGTAAAAGAGCTTGGTAAATGGCGGGGGAGTCCGGCGAGAAGACCCCCAAGACGGAAGAAGACCCCCGAAGGCGGATCGAGACCCCCAGACGACGGCGGCGACGACGAAGAAGGTAGCCGGACTCCCCTCGCTCGGTAAAAGAGCTTGGTAAATGGCGGGGGAGTCCGGCGAGAAGACCCCCAAGACGGAAGAAGACCCCCGGAGCAGTGCAATAAACTATTTTTTCAAAAGTGTGGGTGTTTTTTTTTACTTTACATTTTACACCTTAGGTGAATGGGTAGGGGTACATCGTACCCCATACTCATTCACATAGGGTGGGGGGCCGGTATCTGGGGGGCCCCTTATTAAAGGGGGCTCCCAGATTCCGATAAGCCCCCGCCCGCAGACCCCGACAACCAACGGCCAGGGTTGTCGGGAAGAGGCCCTTGTCCTCATCAACATGGGGACAAGGTGCTTTGGGGTGGGGGGCCGCACGGCCCCCCTTTCCCCAGGGCACCCCCCATGTTGAGGGCACGCGGCCTGGTACGGCTCAGGAGGGGGGGGGCGCTCGTTCGTCCCCACCCCTTTCCTGGCCTGCCAGGCTGCGTGCTCGGATGAGGGTCTGACATGGATTTGGGGGGAACCCCCACGCCGTTTTTTTCGGCGTGTGGAGTCCCTTTAAATCCATGCCAGGTCACGGAGCTAGCGCGGCGGCATTTACTGCCTACGCTAGCTACGTAACCTGAAGTCACGTGCTAAATGAACGGACTTGCCGATGAGCGGCAAGTCCGTTCATTTCAAAAGTCCCGCGGACTTGCCCACTAACGGCGGGATTATCCGCTGGACTGCCAAGTCCAGCGGATAATTTGAAAACAAAACTTCAAACTTTAGTCCGCCGTACTTTGGCGCCAAAAAGTCCGCCGGCGCCCACACACGAGGGGATTATCCGCTGGACTTCAGTCCAGAGGATAATCCCGCGGGATTGTCCCTTCGTGTGTACGCCGCATTAGAGTTTCATACAGTATCACACACCCTTTACAAAGACATAAGCTTTTAATGGTAGATATGAAAATAAAACTGTATCATTCTCTACTTCCAGGCAGGGCCGGACTGGCCTACCGGGATACCGGGATATTTCCCGGTAGGCTGCCTGCCCTGGGGCCGCTTTGTTATGCTCCTGTGAACACAGAGCTGGCCGGGTCTGTGTTCGGCGGCCGCTCCGTAACACGGTCCCGCCCCCCTAGACCGGCTCATGTGATAGTAGATAGAATCCACCTAATACACAGCCGGTCTAGGGGGGCGGGACCATGTTACAGAGCGGCTGCCGAACACAGACTCGGCCAGCTCCGTGAAACACAGGAGAGATGCCTGTGAGTACAGCCGCCCTGTGTGCCTGGATAGGGGGATCAGCAGGGGGGCGGCATATAGAGGAAATGAGCTTTCTATATTCCTCCATGCAGCCGCTGAATGCTTGGAGGAGGGAGAGGAGGAGAATCAAGCATTCAGCAGCTGCATGGAGGAAAATAGAAAGCTAATTTCCTCTATATGCCGCCCCCCTGCTGATCCCCCTATCAAACTTCTTTTACTGCCCCCCCTTCTCCTTGTGCTCCCCCCAGTGCTCTTCTCCCCCACCAGACTCCCCACCCCCCCCAACGGTTCCCTCAACCCCTGTTCTTTCTGCCCCCTGCTCTCCCCATCCTTCTCTAGCCCCCCCCCACAATGCTCTCCACCCCCGCAGTGCTCCCCACCCCCCACTGTACTCTCCAGCCCCCCGCAGTGCTCGCCACCCCCCACAGTACTCTCCAGGCCCCCGTGCTCCCCCCACAGTGCTCTCCACCCCCGCAGTGCTCCCCACCCCCCACAGTACTCTCCAGGCCCCCGTGCTCCCCCCACAGTGCTCTCCACCCCCGCAGTGCTCCCCACCCCCCACAGTACTCTCCAGCCCCCCGTGCTCCCCCCCACAGTGCTCTCCACCCCCCGCAGTGCTCCCCACCCCCACAGTACTCTCCAGCCCCCCGTGCTCCCCCCACAGTGCTCTCCAGCCCGCACCCCAGTGCTCTCCAGCCCCCACCGTGCTCCCCACCCCCCCCACAGTACTCTCCAGCCCCCTGTGCTCCCCCCCCCACACTGCTCTCCACCCCCGCAGTGCTCCCCACCCCCACAGTACTCTCCAGCCCCCCGTGCTCCCCCCACAGTGCTCTCCAGCCCCCACCCCAGTGCTCTCCAGCCCCCACCGTGCTCCCCTCCCCCCACAGTACTCTCCAGCCCCCGTGCTCCCCCCACAGTGCTCTCCACCCCCGCAGTGCTCCCCACCCCCCACAGTACTCTCCAGCCCCCCGTGCTCCCCCCCACAGTGCTCTCCACCCCCCGCAGTGCTCCCCACCCCCCCCCACAGTACTGTCCAGCCCCACGTGCTCCCCCCACAGTGCTCTCCAGCCCCCACCCCAGTGCTCTCCAGCCCCCACCGTGCTCCCCACCCCCCACAGTACTCTCCAGCCCCCCGTGCTCCCCCCACAGTGCTCTCCACCCCCCGCAGTGCTCCCCACCCCCACAGTACTCTCCAGCCCCCCGTGCTCCCCCCACAGTTCTCTCCACCCCCCCACAGTGCTCTCCAGCCCCCACCCCAGGGCTCTCCAGCCCCCACCGTGCTCCCCACCCCCCACAGTACTCTCCAGCCCCCGTGCTCCCCCCCACAGTGCTCTCCACCCCCCGCAGTGCTCCCCACCCCCACAGTGCTCTCCAGCCCCCCGTGCTCCCCCCACAGTGCTCTCCACCCCCCACAGTGCTCTCCAGCCCCCACCCCAGTGCTCTCCAGCCCCCACCGTGCTCCCCACCCCCCACAGTACTCTCCAGCCCCCCGCAGTGCTCCCCACCCCCCACAGTACTCTCCAGCCCCCCGCAGTGCTCCCCACCCCCACAGTACTCTCCAGCCCCCCGTGCTCCCCCCCACAGTGCTCTCCACCCCCCGCAGTGCTCCCCACCCCCCACAGTACTCACCAGCCCCCCATGCTCCCCCCACAGTGCTCTCCACCCCCGCAGTGCTCCCACCCCCCACAGTGCTCTCCACCCTCCGCAGTGCTCCCCACCCCCCACAGTACTCTCCAGCCCCCCGTGCTCCCCCCCACAGTGCTCTCCACCCCCCGCAGTGCTCCCCACCCCCCACATTGCTGTCCAGCCCCCCCATGCTCCCCACCCCTGTTCTTTCTGCCCCCCTCCTCTCCAGCTCTCCACATCCTTCTCTAGCCCCCACCCCAGTGCTCTCCACCCCCCACAGTGCTCTCCAGCCCCCACCCCAGTGCTCCCCACCCCCCACAGTGCTCTCCAGCCCCCTCCATGCTTCCCACCCCCCACAGTGCTCTCCAGCCCCCATCCCAGTGCTCTCCACCCCCCACAGTGCTCTCCAGCCCCCACCCCAGTGCTCTCCAGCCCCCTCCGTGCTCCCCAGCCCCCACCCCAGTGCTCTCCAGCCCCCACCGTGCTCCCCACCCCCCACAGTGCTCTCCAGCCCCCACCCCAGTGCTCTCCACCCCCCACAGTGCTCTCCAGCCCCCACCCCAGTGCTCTCCACCCCCCACAGTGCTCTCCAGCCCCCACAGTGCTCTCCACCCCTGTTCTTTTTGTCTCCCCCACCAGTGCTCTCACAAGCTCCCCCCAGCACTCTCCACTCCCCCCTGCATTTTGCCCCCACCCATGTGCTCTCCAACCCCACCAGTGCTCTCCAGTCCCCCGTGCTTTCCACCCCTGTACTTTCTGGCCCCCATGGGTGCTCTCAAGCTCCCCCTCCATTGCTCTCCACTCCCCCCTGCTCTTTGTACCCCCCAGTGCTCTCCAGCCCTGTTTTTCTGCCCCCCCCAGTGCTCTCAAGCTCCCGTCCAGTGCTCTTCGCCATCTCACACTCTTACCCCCCCCCCCCCCCCAGTGCTCTCAGCCTCCCGTGCTCTCCACCCATGTTATTTTTGCCCCCCCCCCCCACAGTGCTCTGCACTCCCCACCCCTGTGATCTCCACTCCCCCTGCTCTTTACCCCCACCCATGTGCTCTCCAACCCCGCCAGTACTCTCTGCTCCCCCTTCTCTCCAGCTCCCACCCAGTGCTCTCCACTTCCCCAGGACCAGGGGACAGGCTGACTGGGGCCGGAAAGTAAGGATGGCTGAAGGTGCAGGTGCCCCGGGACCACTCCACCTCACAGCAAACAGATCCTCTGGAAGGAGCACTGTCCCCATCCAAAACGAGAACAGCCCCTGCCTGCTGCTGGCCATCATGGATATCCTGCTGGCATGCAAGGTACTGTACCGA
This sequence comes from Lithobates sylvaticus, assembly GCA_028564925.1. Classification (NCBI taxonomy): domain Eukaryota; kingdom Metazoa; phylum Chordata; class Amphibia; order Anura; family Ranidae; genus Lithobates; species Lithobates sylvaticus. The sequence continues at coordinate 87,044,283 of CM053031.1, forward strand.
GCATCAACAACACACCTTCCCACAGACAGGGACTGCAGACTGGGACATGGGGCACAGGAGGGGCTGCAATTATGGGCACAGTGAGGCTGCATTCATGGGCACAGTAAGGCTGCATTCATGGGCACAGTGAGACTGCTTTCACGGCACAGTAAAGCTGCATTTGTTGGGCACAGTGAGGCCGCATTGATGGGCACAGTGAGGCCGCAATGGTGGGCACGGTGAGGCCGCAATGGTGGGCAAGGTAAGGCCGCAATGGTGGGCACAGTGAGGCCGCAATGGTGGGCACAGTGAGGCTGTAATGGTGGGCACAGTGAGGCCGCAATGGTGGGCACAGTGAGGCCTCATTCACGGGCAGAGTAAAGCTGCATTTGATGGGCACAGCGAGGCTGCATTTGATGGGCACAGTGAGGCTGCATTTGATGGGCACAGTGAGGCTGCATTTGATGGGCACAGTGAGGCTGCATTTGATGGGCATTGGCGAGGCTGCATTTGATGGGCACTGGCGAGGCTGCATTGAGCTCTTGCATCATGCCTGCAGTCTCTGACCATCTCCTGTATCATGTCTGCAGTCTCTGAGGGAGTCTGAAGAGGAGTCAAGAGTGGGAGTGCTGCCAGGATGGGGGTCATGGGAGAAGTCAGATGTGTGTGGACTGTGGATAAGCTGGCTATATCCTATAGGAGGAGACTATAGGATAAAACCAGAGCCACCAAGCTGGAGCCGACTGACTGAGCCCTGCTTGGTGCACATGAGAGGAGGTCAGTGACAGCACCGCCAGGCCAGTCTGAAGGGGGTTCACTGATGTAAGGGGGGAGAGAGTATATAATAATGTAAGGGGGCACTGATGTAAACGGTTTCCCCCATATATCAGTAACCCCCCCCCCCCTTACCTTAGTGTATTCTTTCAACGGAATGTGGTCCCCCCCACGTTCTGAGTTCCTGGGGTCCCCCTTGGTGATTGACCACTTTTAACTGGAATTTGCTTATATATATATATATCCCTATGTGATTTTATATCTGTCTTTTCTATATATAATACACTCTTCAAATGTGCTTTAAAATGTATGGTTTTCCCTTTCTTGAACCAGAAATGAATGACGTTATGCTGTTGCGCTGGTATAATAATGCTGTGGGGCTGGTATGAAGTTTTTTCCAGGGCTGAATTTTATACCCAGTCCGGCCCTGCTTCCAGGAAAACCGAGATAGTGTTTGCTATGAGTTTGAAAGTATATCCACTTGAAGACCAGGTCTTTTCTGGCACTTTTTGTTTACAAGTAAAAATCTCTAAAAAAAATTTGCTAGAAAATGACTTATAACCCCCAAACATTATATGTACAGTATCTCACAAAAGTAAGTACACCCCTCACATTTTTGTAAATATTTTATTATATATTTTCATGTAAAGTAGTGAGTGTACAGCTTGTATAACCACTTCAGCCCCGGAATTGGATATTTATTATAGCAAAAAGTAAAAAATATCGGTTACTATCTGTCAAGTTAAATCATACAGGAGAGGTTTAAAAGCATCCTATGTACATTAAGCCTTAATGTTATATAGTTTGACTACCATGTCATAAATATATTACTCATTGTAAAAACATATTCCACATTTTTCCCCCCAATTTTTCAGTTTGTTTCCCAATTTTTCAGTTTTTTTCCTAGTCCTTCCTATCACTACTTAATACTGTGAGGAATTTTATATTTGTTTGATATTTATATCACACATTGTTTTGCATCATATAGTTATTGAGCAGCACAATTCTATTTTGTGTACATTGCAATTTTTCATGTTGCACAATATTTGTGCAACTGTTTCTCAAATGCAGATTTTCAGGGGAAAAAAAAAAAACACCACATTTTAGGCTTTATGTAACCTCTCCTCAACGCTGGAACATCACAGCTAGTAGTACATGTTTAAAAAGCTGTGTTTAGCAGCATTTACAAGCGTTCAGAAGTGTTTACTAAAGATAACCTCAGGAGACCTACCCAAATGATTAGAAAGCATTTATTAACTATTCGGCCATTCTGTGAGAGAACAGTGTGAGTAGCAGCTGAGAAATCAGAGTCCTTGTAACTAGCTGTTATTTTTTGGTTGGTTTGTTAATATGGATCACATGATGAGCATATGTGAGGAAATGCTCCTGATGTTGCTTTTGCTGAGGCTCCAAAGACGTAAAAAATTGCGCTAGAGGACCAGAGTTCATCGCTACTGGACACATCCATTGATGGCTCAACGCATGTCCACAGGATACATTTCTAATATCTATGTTCAGCTGCGTAATTACCCAGAGCCATTTTTTAAATTTTACACGCATGTCAATTGCCACCTTTGAGGTTCTCTTGGAAAAGGTTAGACCCCCGTCTAGTTCGCATGGACACCAACATAAGGAAAAGCGTGCTACCAGAGGAACGTCTGTTGGTGACTCAACTTCAGCGTCAAGTAATGCAAGTCGTGTATTGTACAGCATAATTGGCTGACGAGGGGAAGGCAGTGATAATTGAGTTTTTGGTGTGTTTATAGCATTTTCCAGGCTCAAAAGTAATAAATAAAATGTTTCCCTTTAAAAGCGCTTTTAGACGAAAACACGCCTAAATGCGGGTAGTCGCGTTTGGCGCTTGAAATGCCTCTAAACTGAGCTTCTAAACTCATTTTTTTGGGTTCCAAAAAAAAAGCCTCTAAACTCAACTGCCTAGAAACGACTGTAAATGACCCTTTCCTGACTGACTCCATGGCAGCCTACGTATGGGTTAATCCCGCCTCTCATACCTCAGAGGACCCCACTACCATAAATCTTTGCTCCTAGCCAGATACCGTGTTCCTTTTATGTCCTCTTTTTAAGGCCTAAAGTAGTAGTTGTTACCTCAAGGAGTCGTGAATCCGGGTCTGGTTCCTGTTGCCGTTCACACGCATGATGAATTTTGGTGTCTGGAGTCCAATAGCTCAGCTACTAGCAGGGTGGACATGGGGATGAAGAGCGTTGCCATGAAGAGCTTACTATCCAGCCACTGGCTGGCAAGCGGCAGTATGGCCATTCGTCATAGCTACTAGCGGGAGGCCTTTTCCCTGAAATGATCCACGGTGACGTGCCTGTGGATGGGAGCCAGGTCGGGTGGTCGGTGTGCTGGAGCGGTAATGTATGGCAGCCTGTTTATATTTGTATATGTGCCGATTCTGTGTGTATGGCGGCTGGAGCGCATCTGCGTTCCAAATCGCTGCTTTCTCTGTACTGCGCAGCCGCATAGTCTCGATTGAGATCGAGGCTTGGTCGGCGCATGCGCAGTACGGAGGAATGGCGGCGTTTGCACAGGCGCACGAACGCCGTGGGGGTGATGCTGACGGCGTTGACGTCATCCAGGCGGCAGATTTAAATGCCTGTCAGATTTGGACAGGCTTGCTGCTGCATCCAAACAAACATTTGTGACGCTGTTGCTATGCTTTTCTGAGGTAAGAGGCTGGATGCCTTATCCCCTATTGTCTTTCCTTCTGCATTTAATAGATGTTTATGCATAGGGGGGGATTGTTTTAGATTGGTATTAATTATTTAATTTTAAATCATTTTTAAATGGATTTTTAGTTAAATGATTTGCTATGGGTGTTGTTGCAGCCTGTCCGAATTGTGACTATGGATGTTTCGTCGCCCCCTTGTGGCCAGCCTTTACGCCGCAGGTAGGAAGGAATTTTTGTTTTCTTTCTGCCTGTTTTGGTTGGTTGGGGGTAGTTTTTTAAAGGGAATTTTTTTCTCCTTATTATCTATTTTAGCCCTTCTGTACCGGATCTTCGTCCATCAGCACGCGAAGACAATACACAATCTGGGTCAAGACATGACCATTCAAGGTAAGGAAAGGGATGTTAATGACCAGCAAGTGGAGGCCTTGGTCAGGAAGGTTGTTCGGGAGTCTTTGAACAAACCAGAATCCGCTCATGCAGCTACTCCTCCCTCTGAACCAATCTCAGTGGTTGAGGTAGAAGACCTTGAGACCCCAGGGCCCTCCTGTGACAACTTCTCTTTCAGCGGATCTTCGGACAGCGAAGCTGAAGTGGAGGATTCCAGTGCAGGATTTGACTTTTCCCAGGTCCCTCATCTGGTGAGGGCAGTGAAAGATGCACTGAGTGGGAGGAGCCGGTGGAAGCACCCTCTAAACAGAGGAAGTATTTTAAGCACCTTTAAAAAAGAGCGCTCAAATTTCCCCTTCCTTATCTCGGACGAGTGAAGCAAAGTGGAGAGGAAAAATTCTCTTATCTCTAAAGTGTCCAGGATGTACCCTTTCAAAGATGAGGAAGTTAAACACCTGGAGTCCGCTCCTCTTATTGATGCAGCCTTAATGAGGCTGGTAGGACACGTCACGCTCCCACTGGAAGACACCGTATCTTTTAGACGGTCTTGAAAGAAAAATTGATACAGACTTAAAACGTATCTACATTACAGCTGGAATGGCCTGCAAGCCAGCATTGGCTTTGGCAGCATTATCTAAAGCAATGGAGTGTTGGACTGATAATTTGGGTGCAACCCTGAGAAGTATGTCCGAAGAAGCCTTCAAGAGCTCTCCAATATGCGAGATAAAAATGGCATTGGTGTTTCTGGGTGAGGCCTCCCTGGATATAATCCGCCTGGTGGCACGTGTTATGCTGTCTTCCGTTACAGCCAAACGGGCCTTATGGCTATGCCCTTGGGTGGCAGATCCGGCCTCTAAACAGGCCTGGTGCAAAATTCCCTTTGAGGGTTCTTCTCTCTTTGGGAATAAGCTCGATTCAGCCATCACTCGTGCTACCGGCGCAAAGTCTGGGTTCTTACCCCAGGATCGCCGTCTGTTTCCCCAGAAGAGAGTCCAGTCCAGGTCAGACCCGGAACGTGATAGGGATGCACGCCGTTACAGACCGGGTCGGGAATTTAGGAAGAACTGGAGGAGAAACCATTCAAGGTCCAGTTCTGGACGCCCTAAGTCCTCCTCCAGACACCGCTCTGATAGCTCCAGTCTCCTGGATAACAGTAACAACAGATGCCAGCAGCAGAGGCTGGGGTGCTCTGTGTCTGTCGGAGGTAGCCCAGGGCAGGTGGGATTTTCCATCTCAGGGGGTGGTCTCGAACATATTGGAGATTCGAGCTGCCCTCCAGGCCCTTCGGGCTTTTTTCCATCTGACATCGGGAGCCTCAGTCCTCATGAGATTGGACAATACGACGGCAGTGTCGTACATCAAAAGACAAGGGGGCACTCGCAGTCTCTCCCTTCTGAAGGAAGTGAGTCCAATTATGTCCTGGGCTCAGGCGAACTTGAAGGACCTGACGGCAGTGTATCTTCCTGGAGTCCAAAATGTCCAGGCGGACTTTCTGTCAAGAACCTCCTTAGACAACAACGAGTGGTCTCTCCACTCGGAAGTCTTCGATTGGATCCTGCCATTGTGAATAACTCCGGAAGTGGACCTGTTTGCAACTCCTTACAATGCCAAGATGAGGAATTATTATACCAGGTATCGCTGTCCCCAAGCCGTGGGAGGGTTTTTTTAAACTAGGCGATGGGGGGGAGGGTCCAGAGATAGGAATAGTCAGCGTGGAACATATTCCAGAGGGTAATATTAGGGGCATTAGTGGTAGGGTAACTAAAGCACATAAACCCAAGGTAAGTATAGTAGCAAGTCCTAGTTGCAATCTCGGAGCACCCAAGAGGATAGTATGTGACTGGTCAAAATATATAGTAATGCATTAAAGTGTTTGTTCACCAATGCCAGAAGTCTGCCAAGCAAAATAGGTGAGTTGGAAGCTCTGGTGCATCAGGAGAGCTATGATGTAATCGGTATTGCTGAAACTTGGCTGCAGTCCTCACATGACTGGGCTATAAATATTCCTGGCTTTGCACTCTTTCGGAAAGACAGAGTTAAAAGGAAAGGTGGAGGGGTCTGTCTGTATGTGAGAAGTGATCTCAAAGCGAGTGTGAAAGAGGACCTGGGGGGTGGAGAGTGTGATGAGTCTGAAGCATTATGGGTGGAACTGCATACAGATGTGCGTAGTTCAAAGTTAATCATTGGAGTTTGTTATAGACCACCCAATGTTAATGAGGAGGTGGATACTCAGCTCCTTGCACAAATAGAAAGGGCTGCAAGGGCTGGGACAGTGATAATAATGGGAGATTTTTAACTACCCAGAAATTGACTGGAATAATGGCACTGCTGGGACAGTTAAAGGACAAAAATGTATAAACCTATTACAGGACAATTTTTTGGTCGTTCGGAAGGAAGATCATGTTGGGGTTGTAGAACAAAAGTGCCAGAAGACAAATCGCTATGCGATATATGTTTTTCCCGAGCTGCAAAGGAAAGGGATGTTAATGACCAGCAGAAGATTCTTTTCAACGGATGGATGAACTATCCTTGAAGGACATTTCACTTAAAACAGCCTTTCTAGTAGCCATAACATCGGCTAAAAGAGTGTCGGAAATCAGTGCTTTAGGTTCTAAAGAGCCTTTCCTTACCTTCTTCCCTGATCGGGTAGTCTTGGTTCCAATGCTAGGATCAAATCCTAAAGTATAATCAGTGTTTCATGAGAACCAGGAAATTGTTCTCCCAACCTTTCAATCAGAGGATTCTTCAACTACCCATCCTTTGGATGTCGTGAGGTCTTGAAAAGCTACTTAGAAGCTACTGCACCTTTCAGAAGATCAGATCATCTGTTTGTCTACTTTTATGGAAAGAACAGGGGTTTGCATGCTTCCTCTAGAACCATTGCAAGTTGGATTGTCCAGGCTATCCAAAGGGCATATGCGGCTAAAGGACTTGTTCCTCCAGAAACAGTGACTGCTCATTCTACCAGGAGTATGTCAATGTCATGGGCGGCCTTCCGACACGTATCAGCGGAGGTGATCTGCAAAGCAGCCTCTTGGTCGTCAATAAATACTTTCATGAGGCACTATTGTGTTGAGCCAGCGGCTCTTTCCTCTGTTTATTTTGGTTTAAATGTTTTATCTGTTTGAACGGTGCCAATTAAACCTTTTTTTTGTTGAACCAGCAAATTGTGCCCACCGAGTTTGTATGGCTAGCTAGTTCCCATAAGTAGGCTGCCATGGAGTCAGTCAGGAAAACTGAACATTTATATTAAATACTTACCCTTAATTTTCCTTTTCTGATGGACTCCATGGCAGCAGGAGTCTCCCTCCTCTTTGCTGGAGTAGGCTGAGTTATGGAACACAGTATCTGGCTAGGAGCAAAGATTTATGGGAGTGGGGTCCTATGAGGTATGAGAGGCGGGATTAACCCATACGTAGGCTGCCATGGAGTCCATCAGGAAAGGAAAATTATGGTAAGTATTTGATATAAATTTTCCGTTGTGTACATGTACTGATAATATAACAGGGAAGAGTCCGTTTACCAGCAGCAGCAGTGTACATGAAGCTTAATTGTTGCTTGCCATAACTGGTTTCTTCACAGACCCAAAGTGCATTGGCACAGCAGCTAATATTTAACTTTATAAGAGCATATGACAGGGAGATTTACAGGCAGAGGATAGATGCAGAGCATTGTAATCTTGTAACACAAGTGATCAAACAGGGACCTTTGTTATTTAAAAATTAGACTAGATGGATGCACGTTTTTTTAACCTATGTTGGTATGTTGACACTTCCCTGTGCATTGTTCATAAGGCAGAATAATTAAAAAAACACTTAAGTAGTCAGTAGACTGACCCATTCCTTATTGTTTTGTGGAAGAACCGGAGATGTAAATTTTTGTAGCACAATCTCAGCACTGGTGTCTTAGTGAAATGTAATAAGCCATTAGATGTTACAAATTGTCAGTTTTTGATAGACTTTATTATTATATTTCTATAAGTGAAATCATAATTGAAGGCGTCTTCATCATCTTGCTAGCATGGTTACCCTGTAATAGAAAACAGAAAGGCTGGTCATAAAAAGTAAGAAATATTAATGGATTAATTAAAAATATTATATATATATATATAATTTATTCTATATGAAATTGCTGTAATCTTCAAAACTATTTTAGTATTCAAAATAATGATGAACACTTCCTCAACAAATCCCAACACCAAAGATAGAAAACAACGGTCAACAAGATATCGGTAGACAGGCGATGGGTGTTAGAATAGGAAGGATGGGAAAAGCTCCCCAAAGGGCAGAAATAAAAAAAATAGGTTCTAACCCTTTTCCACTGTATTCTGGAGTTGACATGGAGTCAGCATGCACATTTTGTCATTAAAATCCCTAAATTTCAATCCAGAGACTGTCCATAGGTCTGAGAAAGGTATCTTGGGAGAATGATGCCATCTATCCGCTGCAAGCAGGAGGAATTATTACATCAGTCTCCTCTTTCATAGTCCTTATTCAGTTAAAGTGGAGCTTTATGATCTCAATCAACATTGACTATTTTGAATCCGTATGCTAGCATTAGTAAATAAAGTACATAATATTTACTTGTGTTAAACTTTTTTTTTACATTTCTTCGGTTACTTCCTGGTTTCCAGGCTTGGGTAAATGATGTCATACATCCCAGGAGCAAAGGGCAGATGGATTCCAGCAAGTATATGCTACTTACATGAATCATTTGCCCTTACTTAAGATGACCATGCCCATAAATTTTAGGGGGTGTTTTTTCAAGTGATTTTTCAGCATAATAAAGCATGGCGACATGGATGGATGGGTGTGTTTGCTCCAAATATTAGCAAAATAATTTTAATAGCATTTTTGGTTTGTGGTGCTCAAATGCAGTGTAGTTCCTCTGGCACATCATAGGGTGGGAGGCAGAAGAAGTGAGGTGTGTAAAGATCAATGATTACACAATCAAGAACATAAAGGCATCATGGTGCAAGCAACAGAATATATGTTATGGTGTCATCTCTGATGCTGAAACATACAATTTGTTTTGGTTCAGGTGGTAGAAAAGACCTTGGATGATCCCCTAGCAAAGATAGTGCTGGCCTTCTCAGGAGAAAGAAAGATGAACGATTCATCAGAGAAAGCGCTGTGACTATTTTGATGACACGTATACAATACTTAGCATTCTGTACATGCAACATGAAAAGATATATTTGATGCTAGGTCCCCTTTAACCACTTCAATACCGGGCACTTTTACCCCCTTCCTGCCCAGGCCCATTTTAAGCTTTCAACGCTGTCACACTTTGAATGACAATTGCGTGGTCATGTAACACTGCACCCATATGAAATTTTATATAATTTTTTTTCACAAAAATGGAGCTTTCTTTATATGGTATTTAACCACTTGCCGACCAGCCACCACAGTTTTACTGCAGCAGAATGGCACGGCTGGGCGAAACAACGTTATGTTACGTCGCTTCGCCCTGTGGCATGGGCGCATGCCCGTTGCTCTCCCCTGGAGCTAATTCAAGTGCCCGGCGGTCACGATCACTGCCAGGCTCCCGCAATCGCTGGTGACACACAGAGAACCAGGATCTGTGTGTGTAAAACACACAGTTTACGGTTCTCTGGGGGGAGAAGAGACTGATCGTCTGTTCATACAGAGTATGAACAGCGATCTGTCATCTCCCCTAGATAGTCCCCTCCCCCCTTCAGTTAGAACACACACTAGGGAACACAATTAACCCCTTGATCACCCCCTAGTGTTAACCCCTTCCCTGCCTGTGAAATTGTTACAGTAATCAGTGTATTTTTATAGCACTGATCGCTGTATAAATGCCAATGGTCCCAAAAATGTGTCAAAAGTGTCTGATGTGTCTGCCATAATGTCGCAGTCCTGATAAAAATCGCAGATCGCCACCATTACTAGTAAAAAAAATAATACTAATAAAGATGCCATAAAACTATTTTGTAGATGCTATAACTTTTGCAAAAACCAATCAATATACGCTTATTGCAATTTTTTTTTTAACCAAAAATATGTAGAAGAATACATATCGATCTAAACTGAGGAAAAAAATTTTTTTTTAATGTATTTTTTGGGGGATATTTATTATCTTTTTTTTGTTTATAGCGCAAAAAATAAAAACCACAGAGGTGATCAAATACCACCAAAAGAAAGCTCTATTTGTGGGGAAAAAAAGGACGTCAATTTTGTTTGGGTGCAACGTCACATGACCACGCAATTGTCAGTTAAAGCGACTCAGTGACGAATTGCAAAAAGTACTCTGGTCAGGAAGGGGGTAAAATCTTTCGGGGGTGAAGCGGTTAATCACCACTGGGGTTTTTTTTTTGCAAAACAAATGAAAAAAGACCAACATTTTTTTTTTTTTTTAGGCCCCTTTCTTCGTTTGGTATAATATTTTGCAAATAAATAATCCTTCTTAATAAATTTAATCCAAAATGTATACAGTTACATATCTTTGGTGAAAATAACCAAAATCAGTACATATTATTTAGTCTGTAGGAAAGTTATAGACTCCACAAACTATAGTATATAATTCTAAAAATCGAATTTAAAGTTGTAATTTTTTTGTCACAATTTTTGGGAAAATTAATGAATTAATAAAAAAAAAAAAAATTTTTTTATAATCTTTTACATACTGTCAAAAGTGCAGTATAGCGTTATCATATAACTGGTGTGGCAGTGATTAGGGACACTGACTGGTGACAGTATGTATGTTCCTCTTTATGTCACCAAGGTTGATTCTAGCAGTAGTGAGAATATACACTTCCTGTCATATTCTCCTTTATGAAAAAAAATGTAAAGACTAATCCACTGTGATATTTTGTAGTGATACAGTCCTTGCCATGTGTTTAGTTAATTACCATACTTCAGAAAATAAAAAGGTATAGACATTATTAGCATAGTGTTTTCTGACATCTGGGAAGCAATTACTGTCTATAAATATTCGCATATGGCAGTGGGAGTTATTTCTTGTATTTAAAGCTATATACATAAATGATTTGTAATCCAGAGCATCTAATCCATAACAGTTAAAGTGGATATAAACCCTCTCAATCAACATTAAATATTTTAATCCTTATGCTGCTAGCATTAGCAAATCGAACTTGTTTTAATTATTATTATTTTATTTTTTTTTTGCTTTTTTAGTTGGTTCCTGGTTTCTGTCCCAGGCCAAAATGATATTTGAATATTAAAAATAAATTAAATAGCATTTTTGGTTTGTGGTGCTCAGATACAGTTTAGTCCCACATTAAGGGTTATATGAAAATTTCACGTGCAACTTGAATAAGATTTTTATCTAAAGGTCCTTATTGTCCCATAGAGGGAGATTTACTAAAACTAGTGCACATAGAATCTGGTGCAACTGTGCACAGTAACCAATTCGTTTCTAGGTTTATTTGTCCAAGCTTAATTGAACAAGCTGAAGTTAGAAGCTAATTACTATGCACATGCACTAGATTCTGTGTGCATTGGTTTTAGACCCCTTTCACACTGAACTGCCCGGGCATCGGGGGGTGAAGCGCCGCTATTTTTAGTGCCGCTTTATCGTCGTTTTAGCAGCGCTATTTGGCCGCTAGAGGGTCGGTTTTAACCCCCGCTAGTGTCTGAAAAAGGGTTAAAATAGCCCGCAAATCACCGCTGTATTAAAACTAATTTCTTCATTTGGACCAATATGTATTCGTCTACATATTTTTGGTAGATAAAATCCCAATAATTGTATATTGATTGGTTTGCGCAAAAGTTATAGCGTCTACAAACTATGGGATAGATTTATGGACTTTTAATTTTTTTTCTTTTTTTACTAGCAATGGCGGCAATCAGAGATTTTTAGCGGGACTGCGACATTGTGGCAGATAAATCTGACCCTAAGTGACACTTTTTGGGGACCAGGAAAACCAATACAGTGATCAGTGCTAAAAAAATGCACACACTATCTATTGCATGAAACAACATACAGGTATATTGTTTCGCACAATAGAGCCGCCCTGCCACAGTATATATATGGTGGGCGGTCTTTAAGTGGTTAAAAGCCCCAATCAAATAGAATGCAATAATGATAGAGATGGTATTAAATCTAAAGCCTCAAAGAAATGTCCTTTCTTCCTTCCCCCATTTACATATGGAAACACCCACCTGCACATTACAAAGGGTTAATGTTTTCCATGATGGTCATGGTGACCATGTGGGGCCGGTCCATGGTGGCCATGAGGCTGGTGGTGAGGCTGGTGATGAGGATCGTGATGGCCATGATGTCCATGTGGAGGGGGATGATGGCCTCCATGAGGTGGTGCAACATGCCCTGGGTGGTGGTGTGGTCCAGGGTGTGGGTGACCTGGTGGATGACCATGGGGCGCTCCTGAAATAGAACATAGTATTTTTTTTGCTTTGCAGATATCAAACACCTCTAATAATAAATAATTTCTTGGACTTGTATGCATATTTTGCAGACAATAACAAACACTGTGATAATATCACTGTAACAATGGAAGGCCTAACCCGATTACCAAGTTCTTCTTTGGTTTCTCCCCTTCCCATTTATGCCCCAATTTTGTTACAGTACAGAGCAGGCGAGGACTGTTCATTGTTAAGTGATCATTCACTTCTTGTTTTCTTCAAAATATTAATAAAAACCATGGAAACAGAAAAGCATTTTATGACTCACTTATGTATAAGTGGTCATTGCTATCTGGTAAGCCTTTTTACCCATCCGAAGAATATAGGGCACGAAGCTGGATACACTGTAGGACTTATTAATACTGACTTGAATTTTGTTGACAGTTTTTTTCACTGATAATTTCACTTAATTTACTATATGTTTGGATGATCACTATGAGTTACTATAATTTTTTTTCTGATTATAGTATTATTTGAATGAATATTTACACAATATTGTTTTGTGATTTGTTTATAATATTTTATATTAGTGCTGGTTTCTATAATTTTTAATCATTTTTAATCATTCCCATTTTTTTAAATTAAATACGGCAGTCAGTATCTGACAGCATTTGACCTGGGATTTTACATTGTGATATGTTTTTTGTTCACTCATTCTAAGCAGTTCTAAAGGCCATCTAATAAAAGTGCACAGGAATAGCAGAAATTTGTATGATAAACATGTCAAGAAAGAAAAGGTTTTTGTTAAACAAGAAATATAGATAATGGTAGGAAGGAGTGGTTAGTTAAACATTAGATTGGCGAGAAGGAATTTAGGCAGAATATGAAAGGATCAGTACAGTCACATAACTTGTAACAGGGGTTATTCAAACTGGTTATTAGATGTCCTTACCGTGATGTGAATGGTCCATGATGGCAAAACCTAATAAAAAAGGACAGTTAATGGCATGCATTGAATGTGTATTGTCATACGGGCAATGAATACAGACTGAAAAAATGCTGAAAGTAGTACAAATTACATATATCTAAGGTACTTCTTACTAATGACGGGCTATCAACCATACACAGTTATTTTAAAGAATCTGTACAATGTTGTAGTTTTAGATTTAGATTAGATTTAGAGTAGGGAAGAGTTAAAATCCCTATTGAGTGGATGTCATAATGTAGAGAATAAGATTTCCTTTCATTTGAGCCCAGTCTTGCCACACAGATTTACTTGAGGCCTGAGCAATCCTCTTTTATTTTTCAGTTAGGCCCCTTTCAGACGAGGCGGACTCCGCTTGCACGGAGCCCGCCTCTGTCCGTCGGCTCAGCGGGAGATCTGTCCGTTGATCTCCGCTGAGCCGGCGGATAACAAGCCTCTCTCCGCTCACTGAGCGGGGAGGGGCTTGCGAGCGCCGCTGATCTCTATGGAGAGATCGGATGAAAACGGACAGTGTGTCCGTTTTCACCCGATCTCACCCGATCCGATCCGCCAGCGACGGATCTGGACGTGTGGCCATACGTCTGCTTTTGGCGGATCGGACCGGATCGGATGTCAGCGGACATGTCTCCGCTGACATCCGACGCTCCATAGAGTAACATGGAGCGCCCGTTCAGATCCGCCGTCAAAACTGACAGGCGGATCTGAACGGGCCGTCCGTGTGAAAGGGGCCTTAGAGAAATGTTGACAAAGTCTTGAAAACTTTGTCAAAAACGCCCCCTTGCTGTGAGTGACAGGTGATTTACATATCTCATGCACTAGCCTGAGACAGGTTATTATCAGATCACTGGATGTTCTACTCTGCCCAGCTCTGACTACATACATGTCCCCTAAATCACTTGTCTGTCTATAGTCTGCTGACTGTTCACTGCATCCCATGATGAGAAACATCCAGTCAAAACACAGTAAAGCTGGGAGAGCTGGAGGGGAGGGGGATGTTAATTGTGAACTTTTTACACAGGATGTGTGTCTCAGGCTAGTGCATGATATATATAAATCACCCGTCACTCACAGCAAGTTTTTGACAAAGTTTTCAAGACTTTGTCAAGATTTCTACATTATGACATCAAAAAAAAAAAAAAAAAAAAATGTAATCATTTCCTGTCTTTGTCCCACTAGGGAGATTTTCCTTCACTCCTCCTCCTGCAGACACAACAAGAAATGAAAGTCAATCTTTTAAAAAAAAAAAGAACTGTAGTCTTGGAGAGTTCTCTCCGGAACAGGTGTCCCCTGATTTTCCGCACCTCAAAATTTCTGCAGTTGAGTAATATACTGTATATATTTAGAAATGTTCATGTAAAGCAGAATATATATACACACCCTTCCTGCCAAATATGACACCAAATGCTGCTTAATTGAAATGGGATCACCGGAGGAGTTTTTGCATGAAACTGATCCCCAGCATCAATACAGGACACAGTAGTGATGTAGGGATCAGCAAGAGGAACCACAGAGTTTTGCAGGGGGCATAGGAGATCATAATGGACCCAGGCAGCACTTTGAGAGGGGCAGCAAATTGAACCACGGATGCCCCTCCTTCTCTTCTATTTACCCAGTAAATTGACAACCTAGATTTTTTTACAGCAGGTTTGTGTGTCATGATGACAACTGTCCCAGGGTCATTTTGCCTGCCCTGATACTACTCTAGCCTGCCCCTATACTGCCCTAGCCTGTCTATATACTACCCTAGCATGTCTATATACTGCCCAAGCCTGTCTATATACTACCCTAGCTTGTCCATATACTACCCTAGCCTGTCTATATACTACCCTAGCCTTTCCATATACTACCCTAGCGTGCCCATTTACTACCCTAGCCTGTCCATATACTACCCTAGCTTGTCTATATATTACCCTAGCCTGTCCCTATACTACCCTAGCCTGTCCATACACTACCCCAGCCTGCCCCTATACTACCCTAGCCTGTCCCTATACTACCCTAGCCTGTCCATATACTACCCTAGCCTGTCTATATACTACCCTAGCCTGTCAATTTACTACCCTAGCCTGTCAATTTACTACCCTAGCTTGTCTATATATTACCCTAGCCTGCCCCTATACTACCCTAGCCTGTCCATACACTACCCCAGCCTGCCCCTATACTACCCTAGCCTGTCCCTATACTACCCCAGCCTGCCCCTATACTACCCTAGCCTGTCCCTATACTACCCTAGCCTGTCCATATACTACCCTAGCATGTCTATATACTGCCCAAGCCTGTCCATATACTACCCTAGCTTGTCCATATACTACCCTAGCCTGTCTATATACTACCCTAGCCTTTCCATATACTACCCTAGCGTGCCCATTTACTACCCTAGCCTGTCCATATACTACCCTAGCTTGTCTATATATTACCCTAGCCTGCCCCTATACTACCCTAGCCTGTCCATACACTACCCCAGCCTGCCCCTATACTACCCTAGCCTGTCCCTATACTACCCTAGCCTGTCTAGATACTACCCTAGCCTGTCAATATACTACCCTAGCCTGCCCCTTAGCCCCCGTACACACGGTCTGAAAGTTCAACGGAAAATGTCCGATCGAACCATGTTGTCGTAAAATCCGCCCGTGTGTGGGCTCCATCTGACTTTTTCCGTCTGAATTTCCGGAAGATCCTGCTCTCAAATTTTCCGACAACAAAATCCGATCGGACTTTTTCCGATCGGGTGTCGAGAATTCTGACGGACAAAGTGCCACGCATGCTCAGATCAAATTACGAGACCAAAGCTATTGGCTACTAGCCTCTACGTAGTTCCGGCCTACGCAACGAACGTCACCATGTTCAGAATGATCAAATTTTCCGACAACTTTGTCCGACCGTGTGTATGCAACACCAGTGTCGGACAAAATCCGTTGGAAAAAAATCCGACCGTGTGTACGGGGGCTTAGAATTGAACATAATGGTATGTCATATAATTTTGCGTATAGACAAGGTGCAGTTTGGAACAAAAAAAAGACAAGGTGCTGTTGCATGTAAATCTGACTTCCTGATACATTAAATTTTTTAATAGACTATAATTTATGTAGGGGCCTTTTTGTGGGCTTGATTTTAAAAAAAATTGGCAGGGCAGCATTTTATTCTTGGACCCAGGCAGCACAATGTCTTGGGCCAGCCCTGCATAAGTATATATATTTTGCTTTAAAGATATATTTTTCAATGGGGACATTAAATTAAGCAACCAACTTGCTTTAAAGCGTTTCTGCACACATTTCATTTAGTAAATCTCTTTGCCTTCCAAATCAGGCAAAGAGTTCTAAATGAAATGTGTTTTTTTAATTTTTTTTTCACTTACCTTGTAATCGCTGACTTCCTGTCCTCTGTCTCTGCGGCGGTGGGGGGGGTCTCTGCGTCGATCGTCGTCACGCCGCACTGTCTCCTGGGATCTGGTGTCATTGATCCCAGGAGACAGTGCGGACATCTTACGAAATCTCACGAGATTTCGGTCACATCTTCCGAAATCTCGAGAGATTTCGGTCACATCTTCCGAAATCTCGCGAGATTTCGGTCACATCTTCCGAAATCTCGCGAGATGTCGGCATTGTGGGCCAGCAACCCGAAAGAAAGGGGCCTGTGTGGTTTCAGGTGCCCACACGGAAGATGGAAGCCGGCATGAAGTCGTTTTAAAACTTCATATTGCGGAAGAAAAACGGCAGCATTAACATCAAGAAGTACAACAAGTGAGTGATGAATATGCAAAGCGCATTACTGCACATTAGACCAAAAAAAAAAAAACATCTAAGACATTTAGAACCGCTTTAAGCTCTGCTTTACATGTAAATGCACAGGAAAATTTTTATCAAGGTACGTGGAATAAAAAATGAATATACTGAATACTGCAATTTCATTGTATTGAACACATACAGTCATCATAAAACAATATTTTGGCAAAAATAATATTTAAATGTACAGTAAACCTTCCAATGTGTATAGTTAGACTGTACATAAAACTACCCTTACAAAATTCTCTTATCACTATTCTTACCAATGAAAATCTTAAAACCAGCGACTGAATATATGTTAATAATACAAAAGATGTACACAAGTAACCCAAACACATACCTCTGAGGGGGATTGACAGTCAAGATCTTATGACTGCGCTGTGAGATGAAATGTTTTATTTATAGGAAAACAAAGGACATTGGGAGGAGCAATGTAAAACTTGTAAAACTGCAAGGAAACAGACCAAAACTGGTGACAAAGAGATGACATTTACAACATTTATTTATACTATCACAACAACACACTCCCTTCAAATACCGATTCTAACTACAATCCCAGGTATTCACACTGTCAAGGAGAAAAATCTAATAGTCTGTTACCATGTACAAAGTTTAACAATTCAAGCATAGTAGCAGAATGCAGAAAATCTTGCTTAGAGTTTAATACAGTATCACACACCCTTTACAAAGACATAAGCTTTTAATGGTAGATATAAAAATAAAACTGTATCATTCTCTACTTCCAGGAAAACCGAGATAGTGTTTGCTATGAGTTTGAAAGTATATCCACTTGAAGACCAGGTCTTTTCTGGCGCTTTTTGTTTACAGGTAAAAATCTGTATTTTTTTCTTGAAAATTACTTATAACCCCCCAAACATTATATATACAGTATCTCACAAAAGTAAGTACACCCCTTACATTTTTGTAAATATTTTATTATATCTTTTCATGTAAAGTAGTGAGTGTACAGCTTGTATAACCGCTTCAGCCCTGGAAGATTTGGCTGCTGAATGACCAGGCTATTTTTTGCGATTCGGCACTGCTTCGCTTTAACTGACAATCGCGCTATTGTGCGACGCTGCACCCAAACAAAATTGACGTCCTTTTTTTCCCCACAAATAGAGCTTTCTTTTGGTGGTATTTGATCATCTCTGCTGTTTTTATTTTTTGCGCTATAAACAAAAAAAGGAGCGACAATTTTGAACAAAAAAACATAATATTTTGTACTTTTTGCTATAATAAATATCCCCATTTTTTTTTTAAAAGCACATTTTTTCTCAGTTTAGGCCAATATGTATTCTTCTTAGTATTTTTGGTAAAAAAAAAATCACAATAAGCGTATATTGATTGGTTTGCGCATAAGTTACAAAATAGAGGATAGATTTATAGCATTTTTATTATCTTTGTTACTAGTAATGGTGACAATCTGCAATTTTTATCGGTACTGCGACATTATGGCGGACACCGGACACTTTTGACACATTTTTGAGACCATTGGCATTCATACAGCAATCAACGCTATAAAAATGCACTGATTACTGTAAAAATGTAATTGGCAGGAAAGGGGTTAACACTAGGGGGCGATCAAGGGGTTAAATGTGTTCCCTAGTGTGTGTTCTAACTGAAGGGGGGATGGGACTGGGGATGGGACTGTCTAGGGGAGATGACAGATCGCTGTCCATACTTTGTATGAACACACGATCTGTCTCTTCTCCCCTCAGAGAACGGGGAACTGTGTGTTCACACACACTGTTTCTGTTTTCTCGCTGTGTCACAAGAGATCGCGGGAGCCCAGCGGTCATCGCGCCCACCGGGCACTCGCATCGGCTCCGGGGGCGAGCAGCGGGCCACAGGGCGAAGCGACGTAACATAACGTCATTTCGCCCTGCTGTGCCATTTTGCCGCAGTGAAACTGCAGCGGCTGGTCGGCAAGTGGATAACAGTGTAAATGTGTTGTCCCCTCTCTCTTCCATAGATAAGATGATTCAACTTTGATACCTTTACCAGATGTACTACACGCCAACTAGATTTTACCAAATGCATAAGAGAGACTCTGCAGTGTGTCATAAATGTATGGGGGCGGAAGGGACTTTCATCCATATGGTATGGAAATTCCCTAGAATAAGACCTTTATGGTCTCAAGTGACTGAATTTATATCTGATAACTTTGACCTACCTAATATATGCTCTCCCCTATGCTGCCTCCTGGGGGTCTTTGACCAGGAGGAGATGAATGTTTACACTAAACTCTTCCTTAGGATTTTATACTTTGGAGTAAGAAAACGTATAGCTCGACGCTGGATCTATGGAGAACAGCTGACAGTAGGGATGTGGGTAAAAGTAGTGAATGCAGATGTACTTTTATATAGGATGACGTATAAGGTCAGGGGTGCCCCCAAGAAATTCAGGAAGGTATGGTTTAGATGGGTGGACTCCAAGAGCACACTGGAGGAAGAAGGGGCCTAGATTAGTGGCTATAACTAGGAGCATAATCCAAATGGCAGAGTTCCACCAGAGGGTGGGAGTATGAGCACAATGCACTGACAATAAATATTGAAGTTAGAAGGATGTAGGGTATTTAAAGCTATATCCCATTGCCCATGGTTTATAAAAATAAATGTTGGAACCCCTGGGGGAGGGGGGATGGGGTTCTGCCCTTACCAGAATAGGGGGTACCTCCTTCTCCTAAAGGACATGTGTTTTTTTGGGGGGGTTTTTTGTCTGTTAAAACATAAAAACAAAACAAAGGAAAAAAAAAAAAAAAACGACTATACTGAGCTACAGGGTAGGGCTGGGGATTCAGGAAATTGTGGTCATAGACTGCTGACGGTTACATTATTATTTGGATCACTGTGGAATTCATTGATGCATATACAGTGCCTTGCGAAAGTATTCGGCCCCCTTGAACTTTTCAACCTTTTGCCACATTTCAGGCTTCAAACATAAAGATATAAAATTTAAATTTTTTGTGAAGAATCACCAACAAGTGGGACACAATTGTGAAGTGGAACGAAATCTATTGGATATTTTAAACTTTTTTAGCAAATAAAAAACTGAAAAGTGGTGCGTGCAAAATTATTCGTCCCCTTTACTTTCAGTGCAGCAAACTCACTCCAGAAGTTCAGCGAGGATCTCTGAATGATCCAATGTTGTCCTAAATGACTGATGGTGATAAATAGAATCCACCTGTGTGTAATCAAGTCTCTGTATAAATGCACCTGCTCTGTGATAGTCTCAGGGTTCTGTTGAAAGCGCAGAGAGCATCATGAAGACCAAGGAACACACCAGGCAGGTCCGTAATACTGTTGTGGCGAAGTTTAAAGCCGGATTTGGATACAAAAAGATTTCCCAAGCTTTAAACATCCCAAGGAGCACTGTGCAAGGGATCATTTTGAAATGGAAGGAGTATCAGACCACTGCAAATCTACAAAGACCTGGCTGCCCCTCTAAACTTTCAGCTCAGACAAGGAGAAGACTGATCAGAGATGCAGACAAGAGGCCCATGATCACTCTGGATGAACTGCAGAGAACTACAGCTGAGGTGGGAGAGTCTGTCCATAGGACAACAATCAGTCGTACACTGCACAAATCTGGCCTTTATGGAAGAGTGGCAAGAAGAAGGCCATTTCTCAAAGATATCCATAAAAAGTCTTGTCTAAAGTTTGCCACAAGCCACCTGGGAGACACACCAAACATGTGGAAGAAGGTGCTCTGGTCCGATGAAACCAAAATCGAACTTTTTGGCCACAATGCAAAACGATATGTTTGGCGTAAAAGCAACACAGCTCATCACCCTCAACACACCATCCCCACTGTCAAACATGGTGGTGGCAGCATCATGGTTTGGGCCTGCTTTTCTTCAGCAGGGACAGGGAAGATGGTTAAAATTGAGGGGAAGATGGAGGCAGCCAAATACAGGACCATTCTGGATGAAAACCTGTTGGAGTCTGCAAAAGACCTGAGACTGGGACGGAGATTTATCTTCCAACAAGACAATGATCCCAAACATACAGCAAAATCTACAAAGGAATGGTTCACAAATAAACGTATCCAGGTGTTAGAATGGCCAAGTCAAAGTCCAGACCTGAATCCAATCGAGAATCTGTGGAAAGAGCTGAAAACTGCTGTTCACCAACGCTCTCCATCCAACCTCACTGAGCTTGAGCTGTTTTGCAAGGAAGAATGGGCAAGAATTTCAGTCTCTTGATGTGCAAAACTGATAGAGACATACCCCAAGCGACTTGCAGCTGTAATCGCAGCAAAAGGTGGCTCTACAAAGTATTAACGCAAGGGGGCCAAATAATTTTGCACGCCCCACTTTTCATTTTGTTTATTAGTTAAAAAAGTTTCAAAAATCCAATAGATTTCGTTCCACTTCACAATTGTGTCCCACTTGTTGGTGATTCTTCACAAAAAATTAAAAGTTTATATCTTTATGTTTGAAGCCTGAAATGTGGCAAAAGGTTGAAAAGTTCAAGGGGGCCGAATACTTTCGCAAGGCACTGTACATGATGTAATACCTACCTGATGTCTTGTATGTATAATTTTGGATATGCTAAATAAAAAAAATAAAAAAATGTGTTGTCCCCTTAAAATAACTCAACACACAGCCATTAATGTCTAAACCGCTGGCAACAAAAGTGAAAATGTACAAATTTGGCCCAATTAGCCATTTTCCCTCCCTGGTGTCATGCCACTCATTAGTGTTACAAGGTCTCAGGTGTGAAAGGGGAGCAGGTGTGTTCAATTTGGTGTTTATCGCTCTCACTCTCTCATACTGGTCTCTGGAAGTTCAACGTGGCACCTCATGGCAATGAACTCTCTGAGGATCTGAAAAAAAGAATTGTTCCTCTACATAAAGATGGCCTAGGCTATAAGAAGATTGCCAAGACCCTGAAACTGCAGCACGGTGGCCGAAACCATGCAGCAGTTTAACAGGACAGGTTCCACTCGGAACAGGATTCGCCATGGTCGACCAAAGAAGTTGAGTGCACAAGCTCAGCATCATATCCAGAGGTTGTCTTTGGGAAATAGACGTATGAGTGATGCCAGCATTTCTGCGGGAGTTTGAATGGGTGGGGGGGTCAGCCTGTCAGTGCTCAGACCATACGCCACACACTGCATCAAATTGGTCTGCATGTCTGTCATCCCAGAAGGAAGCCTCTTCTAAAGATAATGCACAAAAAAGCCTGCAAACAGTTTGCTGAAGATAAGCAGACTAAGGACATGGATTACTGGAACCATGTCCTGTGGTCTGATGAGACCAAGATAAACGTATTTGATTCAAATGGTGTCAAGCGTGTGTGGTAGCAACCAGGTGAGGAGTACAAAGACAGGTGTGTCTTACCTACAGTCAAGCATGGTGGTGGAAGTGTCATGGTCTGGGCCTGCATGAGTGCTGCCATTGAGGGAACCATGAATGCCAACATGTACTGAGACATACTGAAGCTGAGCATGATCCCCTCCCTTCAGAGACTGGGCCGCATGGCAGTATTCCAATATTATAACGACCCCAAACACACCTCCAAGACGACCAGTGCCTTGCTAAAGAAGCTGAGGGTAAAGGTGATGGACTGGCCAAGCATGTTTGTGTGGGTCATGTGTGTATGTCTAAATGATTTGGCCTCAAAACACACACCTAGTTCCTGTGTACAGATTCACTTCCGGGCCAATGTATATTACTTCCTGCTTCAGTGTGTGTGTGTATACATAGATATATCTATAGATGTAGGTTCTTGTGTCCACCAGCAGAAAGAAGTTGGGTAGATACCACACTCCTAATTCTGGAGGCATAATAATGGTCTAGCACAGGGGTCTTCAAACTACGGCCCTCCAGTTGTTCAGGAACTACAATTCCCATCATGCCTAGTCATGTCTTTGAATGTCAGAGTTTTACAATGCCTCATGGGTTGTGGAGTTCCGCAACAGCGGGAGAGCTGTAGTTTGAAGATTCCTGATCACTCTAGCATGTCTTGAAAAAAGGTGGTTTCTCATGTGCCTTGTATAATGCCCAAGAAATATTGTTTGGAAAATACAAAAGGGTCATAGCACATCTAATGGCATGGCACATCTAATTTACAAATTTGCCACTTAAGATGGTCATGCACTATGCAATCTGATTGGCCAATGCTTGCTGAATATTATAGTGTTTTTTCACTGGGAATATTCCCTAAGGCCCCTTTCACACTGGGGCGGGAGCGGCGGCGACGGTAAAGCAGCGCTATATTTAGCGCTGCTTTACCGCCGTTTTAGCCGCGGTATTCGGCCGCTAGCGGTGCGGCTTTAACCCCCGCTAGTGGCCGAAAAAGGGTTAAAATCCCCTGCAAAGCGGTATTGCCGCGGTATTACAGCGGTGTCCCATTGAAATCAATAGGTAGGAGTGGTATAGGAGCCGTGAATACACCTCTCCTATACCGCTCCAAAGATGCTGCTAGCAGGACTTTTTTGACCGTCCTGCTAGCGCACTGCTCCAGTCTGAAAGCCCGCCGGCTTTCACACTGGAGTGAATGGGGCCGGATTTTTTCAGGCGCTGTACAGGCGCTATTTTTAGCGCTGTACCACCTGAAAAACGCCCCAGTGTGAAAGGGGCCTAAGGCTTCATGTACACTTGCTGCTGGTAAACGGATGTTTAGGAGCAGTTGAGCATTTTTTTCAGCTGTCCCTGAGCTCTTCTCTATGTTATCTTATTAGTACATGTACACATGGCCGTTTATAGTCATTTCTAGGCAGTTCAGTTTAGAAGCATTTTTTGGAAAGCAAAATTAAAAAATAAAAAAAATGCGTTCAGGACGGATGGTCAGAGGCATTTGACAAATGTCTGTAACAGCTTGTAAATGCGGTAACTCGCGTTTAGCCATGTTTCGTTTAAATTTTTAATGGAGATACATTTTTGACTATTTGAAAAAAAAAACTCTTCTAAATGCAAATGCGGCCAAAAATGGCATGTAAACACGGCAAAGTGGACATTTTTAAACGTCGGTTACTATTTGTCAAGTTAAATCATACAGGAGAGGTTTAAAAGCGTCCCATGTACATTAAGCCTTGATGTTATATAGTTTGACGACCATGTCTTTTTTTTTTTTTTTTTCAAAACTCTTTATTCCAAATTTTTCATTACATAATAATTTACATTATACATTTTTATATATTTTTGCATTTCTTTATATAATACAAATTGTAATTACATTTACTCTTCCTTTCATTCCTTCCTCTCTCACCCTCTGTGGTCACTTAGTACTATATTTTCAGATATTCCTCTATCCAATGTTAACCATGTTCTGTTCCATTTTGCCCATATTTTTTCATACCTTCGCCCGTTTCCCCTCTGTTCATACATTATTTTTTCATAGGGTAGGACCTGGTTTACTGCTCTCACCCATTGGGTTACTGTCGGGGGATGTGGCTGAATCCATTTTTCTATTATTTGTTTTCTTGCCAAAAACAGTACCTCCCTTAAGAAGGTGTTATTATCTCTATTATCACTCTCTTCCCTCAATATCCCCAACAAACATAATTCCATCGTAGCTATAAAAGGTTTATTCAGGACTTTTCCTATTTTCCTAGCTACTTGTTGCCAATATTTTCCTATTTTACCACAGTACCACATTACATGAAGGAAGTCTGCTCCCCCCTGCCCACATCTAGTACATCTTGGTTCAGTCATCCTCCCCATTTTGTGCAATCTATTTGGAGCCAAGTATGTCTGATGTATTATATTCATCTGTATTATCCTGTTATTCATTGCAGGGGATACCTTCCAATGGGAATTGCAGGCTTCATCCCATTCATGATCGCTCATGTCTGGGATAGCCTCCTGCCACTTATCCCTTATTTTCAGTGGTTCGCCTTCTATTTTCTTCTGTAACAGGTGTGTGTAAATCTTTGCTATCAGTCCCTTGGGTCCCTGTGATTTCAGGATACCTATAAGGGGATATTTAGATATTTTTACTTCCTCTCTTCTAAACTGTGTCTGTAACACCTGCCTCAGCTGAAGGTATCTGTAGAACTGTTTACTCAATAAGTTATATTGTTTACATAGGTTTTCATAGGTTAGTATCACATTTTTGTCATATAGCTGACCAAAAGTTGTTATCTTATTCTGCTTCCAAAATTTACTATCCTCAAAAGCTTCCAGTTGTTCGAATTTTGGGTTGTTCCAAAGCGCAGTTTCTGTTGGGATTCCAACAAATCCCGTCAGTTTCTTAGCCTCTCTCCATACTGTCCTTGCCACTTTCAAAAGGGGAATTTTTACTCCCACTCTCCTCAAATCTTTTAATTCTAATCCCGTCATTAAATCATCTATTTGCATTTTGCTAAGGAGATATTCCTCTATCCTTGTTATTTTTTCCTGTCCTACCCATGATCTTAGATGTTTCAATTGCCCTGCCAAATAATATAAATATAAATCCGGTAGGGCCAATCCAGCTTCTGTCTTTGGTCTTTGTAATTTATTAAATTTTAATTTACATCTTCCATATGCCCAAATGAACTGAGTCATCTGCGAGTTTAATTGTTTAAATATCTGTTTTGGTATTTTTATTGGGGAGTGTGCAAATACATATAAACACTTGGGTAATATAATAGATTTTATCAGGTGAATTCTACCTGCCATTGATATTGGTAGCTTTATCCATATTTCCAATTTTCTCTTCACATGTTCTACTAGTGGGAGTATATTGGCTTCCATCTCGTCTTTATGTTTCAACGTGATATTTACTCCTAAATACTTGAATACTTCAACTATTTTTAGTGGGGTCTGGGCTCTCCTATTATTACCTGTTCCCAAGGGCATCAGTGCAGATTTTTGCCAGTTTATTTTTAACCCTGAGAATCTTCCATATGTTTCTATTATTCTCATTGCTTCCGTCAGAGATGCTTGCGCATCTCCCATATATAATATAATATCGTCCGCATATAAACCTATATGTTCAATTTTTTCTCCTACTCTAATCCCTTTATATTTATCTGATTGTCTGAATCTATTTGCCAATGCCTCAATTGCCAGCGCAAACAACTGTGGTGACATTGGGCAGCCCTGTCTTGTTCCTCTATATAGTTTTATTGTAGGAGATAATATACCGTTTATTAGCAGATTGGAGCATGGTTGTTTATAGATTATTCTCACCCATTTTCTAAATTTTTCCCCAAATCCATTCCTTTCCAGAACTGTCTGCAGAAATTCCCATTCTATAGAGTCAAATGCCTTGGCTGTATCCAGCGATGCCAAGGCACTTGTTTCCGGGATAAACTCTCTCATTTGTGTCATATATTGCGTCCTTCTAATATTAATTGATGTAGATTTCCCTGGCATAAAGCCAGTCTGGTCCTCCGCTATTATAGACAGGATTACCTGATTGAGCCTTTTGGCAAGCACTTTTGCCAATACTTTATAATCTATATTTAATAATGATATTGGCCTATACGACCCACACTCAGTTCTGTCTTTGTCTGGTTTTGGTATCAATATGACTGTGGCATCATACATGGAAACAGGCATTTCTCCCCTTTGGAACGCCTCTCCATACATTTTGGTCATAACTGGTACCATAATTTCTGCATATCGCTGGTACATTTCCAGTGGTATGCCATCTGGTCCTGGGGACTTACCCTTTCCCAGGGAGAAGATAGCTTCTCGTACTTCCTCTTCCTCTATATCCCTCTCTAATTCCTCTTTTTGTTCCTCTGTTAATTTAAGGAAGTTCAAATCCTTCAGGTATTCCTCTATGTCTTCTCGAGCACAGGTCAGTGTTGATGTATACATGTTAGTATAGTATTTTTGGAATGTCTCAAGTATCTCGTCTAATGTGTTTACCACCTCTCTTTTTTCATTTTTCACCTCTGATATTGCTAGTGATGGTGTTTGTCTTTTTATCATAAAGTTCAGCATCTTATTATATTGTTGTCCTTGTTCAAAGTTTTTTTGTGCATAATGGAGTTTCTTACGCTTAGCGTTAATTATTAGTTGGTTCTTATATTGTCGTGATGAGGCTGCCCATCTTATTTGGTTTATATTTGAGGGGTCCTCTACAAACCTGTTTTCTGCCTGTGCGCATAATTGTTCCATTTCCTCCTCTTCCTGCCTATTAGTACGTTTAATATATGATATTGTTGATCTTGTTATCCCCCTAAGGTATGCCTTAAATGTGTCCCAGAGTACTCCATCTATTTTCCTGTTGCCATGTGCTTCCAGGAACATTCCCATTTGCTCTGGAATTCTATCATTTAATCCTATCTGGGTTAACCATTGAGCCTGTATCCTATACCCCGGTCTTATTCTTTTTGGGCCTATTTTTAGCTCAAAGGTTAATCCAGAATGGTCAGACACCCCTCTTGTCATATACGCCACAGACCGGACCATTGGCAGGATCTTTTCATTCCCCATTACCATATCTATTCTAGACATGCATCCTCTCCCAGGTGCATGCCATGAATAAGCCCGGATCCCAGGGTTTCTAATCCTCCACAAGTCAGCCCATCCTACTTCATTCATAAATTTCTCCAACACCTTCGACCCTTCCCCTCCTTTATGCTTATTTCTTCCGAACCTATCTAATTTTGGGTCTAAACACATATTGAAATCTCCCATACATATAACATATGCCTCTGGATATTCTGACATAAATATCACTGCCTCTTTCAATACTCGCATTGTAGCAGGGGGGGGGTTATAGATCCCCATGATTACAACAGGCAGTGCATGCATCAACGCAAAGACAAAGACATATCTTCCATCGGGATCTCTTTTTTCTCTAATGCATTCCCATGTTACCCCTCGATGGATCAAGAGAGAAACCCCTCTCGAATAAGTAGTATGATATGAGTGGCTTGACCATTGTATCCAAGATTTTTCTAGATATTTCAATCTCTCTTTAGTCATATGTGTTTCTTGGATACAGATGATCTTTGCCTGCACCTTGTTAATTTCTGAAAAAACCTGTGTTCGTTTTAATTGCGTTCCCATACCTCTCACATTCCATGACAAAAATGTGTGCTGATTACTCATATTTGATGTATTTTATTTTAGCCATTGTTCCCCCGATAAAATAAAAGAAGAGGAAAAATAAATCCTATGTCCCTTTTTCCTTTTCGTGACCATTCTCTCACTCCTCTCTTTCATCCATTCCATTCCATTCATCCATAACATTTTTTTTAGGGCATTACCAACATATTGCATTTTTGCTCTTATATAGGTAATTTATTTCAATTTCAGCCTGTCTGCTCCTGCCCCTTGTCCGCTTAATCGGGAATATAAGGGGCAAGGGGGGGGGGGGGGGCGCCAAGGTGGGGGGAGGAGAAGGCATCCCCTCCTTTTACCCTCTCCCTCCCAAAAAAAAAAAAAAAAAAAAAAGGGGGAATCACCACAAAAACAAAAAACAAAAAAAAAACAAAAAAAAATAAATATATATTTTCTTGCTCTCTCCCTTCCCACCCAAGCCCTCCCTCCGCCCTCCCTTCCCCCTCCCTTCCTCCTTCTTTTGTGCACATACACTCCCCTTCCCTCCCCCTACCCCCATCTATTTGTGTTTATAGTGTTTATGGTGTGTCTCTTTACCTTATCCTACCCTTCCCTTGTTATTATATGTAGAGAAAAAAAAAAAAAAAAAATAAGAAAAAAAAAGATTTCCTCTCACTCTTCCCTCTCTTCCCCTTATAGCAAGTGCTTTGTTTCACTGTGTTTCTCTGTGATTTAGCTCCATTTTCCTATTTATACACACCCCATCACCCTCACTTTTACCCCTCCTCCTCCCTAACCCTCCCGCTCCCCACAAATAAACATTTATATTTTGCCTTTTCCCTTTTTTTCACCTCAAAAAAAAAAAAAAAAAAAAAGAAAGAAGGAAAAAGGGGGAGGAAAGGAAAAAAAGACGAAAAGGGTAAAGTACAAGAAAAAAAAAAAAAAAAAAAAAAAAAAAAAAACAAAGAGAAAAAAAAAAAAAAAAAAAAAAAAACACACCAACAAAAAAAAGAACACCAAACCTATAAACTATTAAACTTCTTCCTTTAACCCAAAAAATACAAGAGAAAAAAAAAAAGGGGAAATAAAACAAATATAAAGTAGGGAGAGTGTCCCTCTCATCCCCCCTCCCCCGCCCCCCCCCCCCAAAGTCCCGATCTTCTTGGTGTCTCTTATCCTTTCAGGACTTCTCTATTTCTCCTATCGAGGCATAGGCCTAATTACTTCCAGCCAGTCTTTAGCTTGTTCAGGTGTACTAAAGAACAAAGTCTTTCCCCCTTCCTCCACTCTCAATCGGGCTGGATATGCCATAGAATATTCAATTCCTGCCTCTCTCATTTTTCGTTTTATTTCATAAAATGTTGCCCGTTGTTTTTGCAGCTCCAGAGAGAAGTCTGGAAATATTGATATTTTGCTATTTTCATAGCGAATCTCTCCTTTTTGTCTTGCTTTCCGCAGAATTGTGTCTCTGTCTCTGCAATTTAGTAGTCGTGCCAACAGGGGTCTAGGGGGAAACCCTGGTTTAGGTGTTACTGCCGGGACCCTATGCGCTCTCTCCACTGCGTATGCTGCTGATACCTCCATATCTGGGAATACATTTTTCAACCATTTTTCTATAAAGTCACCAGGGTTAAATCCTTCTGCCTTCTCTGGTAAACCGACTATTCTTAAGTTATTGCGGCGCATACGGTTCTCAAAATCATCAGATTTTTGATGCCACTGGGTAATCTGTTTTTCAATCGTGACTATCTTTTTTGGCATAGGGGTAACAGTATCTTCCAATAAAGCAGTCCTATTTTCCACTTCCATCATTCTCTCTCTTATACTCTGCATATCATGCCTGATCAGTCCTATATCATTTATAATCTCATCCATTTTACCTGTTAGGGCTGTATTACTCGAGTGGATGGCATCCATTATCTGGGAATTCATCTGTTCCAGGGTCAGTTTGGGAAGTTTCTCCTGTTTTTCTGCTGATTTCCCGGGCTGCGGCTGGGGTATGTTAAGCTTCTGGGTTTCCAGCGCTGATGGTCCACCACTCCGTGTCTGTGGGGGACTACGCCCGCCGTCTTGCTTATCCGTTCGAGCAAATTCTTTAAGACGATCGGCCGCCGACTGCTTACTATTGCTCATCGCACCAAGCGACCGTTTTCACGGGTTTCACGAAATTAAAGTCTCGGTAGCAGGGGCCGATCAGGGTTCCGTAGGAGACTCAGGCACCACCAAGCGTTCGTTTTCGCGGACTTAGGGTCTTGGTAGCAGGGACTATTCAGGATACTGTCGGAGACTCAGGCTGATCTCAAACCTCCCGCAGTTCACATCCGAACGCCGCGTCCGACCGTCACATCCGGTCGCGTCGGCGGAAGCGGAAGTCAGGCCCCAGCATACGACCATGTCTTAAATATATTACTCATTGTAAAAACATATTACACATTTTTCCCCCCAATTTTTCAGTTTTTTTCCCAGTCCTTCCTATCACTACTTAATACTGTGAGGAATTTTATATTTGCTTTATTAGTTATTGAGCAGCACAATTCTATTTTGCGTACATTGCAATTTTTCATGTTTCTCAAATGCAGATTTTGAGGGGGAAAAAAACCCCACCACATTTTAGGTTTTATGTACACGGGACGTTTCTCAACCTCTCCTGAACGCTGGAACATCACAGCTAGTAATCCACATTTAACCACGTCAATACAGGGCTTTTAAACACCCTTCCTTACCAGAGCACTTTTTGCGATTCGGCACTGCGTCGCTTTAACTAACAATTGCGCGGTCGTGCGACGTTACACCCAAACAAAATTGACGTCCTTTTTTTCCCACAAATAGAGCTTTCTTTTGGTGGTATTTGATCGCCCCTGCGGTTTTTATTTTTTGCGCTATAAACAAAAGAAGAGCGACAATTTTGAAAAAAAACACAATATTTTTTACTTTTTGCTATAATAAATATACCATTTTTAAAAAAAAAAACAATTTTTTTCCTCAGTTTAGGCCGATACATATTCTTCTACATATTTTTGGTAAAAAAAATCGCAATAAGCGTATATTGATCGGTTTGCGCAAAAGTTATAGCGTCTACAAAATAGGGGATAGATTTATTGAATTTTTTTTTTTTTTTTTTTTACTAGTAATGGCGGCGATCTGCGATTTTTTTTTTCGTGACTGCGACATTGCGGCGGACACTTCGGACACTTTTGACACATTTTTGGAACCATTCACATTTACACAGCGATCGTTGCTATAAAATTGCAATGATTACTGTGTAAATGTGACTGGCAGGGAAGGGGTTAACACTAGAGGGCGCTGTAGGGGTTAATGTGTTCCCTGATAGGAGTGATTCTAACTGTAGGGGGAGGGGACTCAAGGGGAGGAGACCGATCATGTGTTCCTCCGTACTGGGATCACATGTTTACACACACAGCTCCACGGTCCCGCCCGGTCCCGTTGTTTTAACGGGCAATCGCGGGTGCCCGGCGGACATCGCGGCCGCCGGGCACTCGCACCAGGTCCCGAGCGATGCCGCTCCCCAGGCGGCCGGGAATCCGAGGACGTCATATGACGCCCACCCAGGATGGTAGATCCACCTTGTGGGCGTCATATGACTATACGCGGGTATTGAAGTGGTTAAAAAGGTGTGTTTAGCAGCATTTACAAGCCACGTTTGCGTTCAGAAGCGTTTACTAAAGATAACCTCAGGAGACCTACCCAAATGATTAGAAAGCATTTATTAACTATTTAGCCATTCTGTGAGAGAACAGTGTGAGTAGCAGCTGAGAAAGCAGTGTCCTTGTAATTAGCTGTTATTTTTTGGTTGGTTTGTTAATATGGATCACATGATGAGCATATGTGAGGAAATGCTCCTGATGTTGCTTTTGCTGTGGCTCCAAAGACGTAAAAATTTGCGCGAGAGGACCAGAGTTCATCGCTACTGGACACATCCATTGATGGCTCAACGCATGTCCACAGGATACATTTCTAATATCTATGTTCAGCTGCGTAATTACCCAGAGAAATTTTTTAAATTTTACACGCATGTCAATTGCCACCTTTGAGGTTCTCTTGGAAAAGGTTAGACCCCCGTCTAGTTCGCATGGACACCAACATGAGGAAAAGCGTGCTACCAGAGGAACGTCTGTTGGTGACTCAACTTCTGCGTCAAATAATGCAAGTCGTGTATTGTACAGCATAATTGGCTGATGATGGGAAGGCAGTGATAATTGAGTTTTTGGTGTGTTTTTAGCATTTTACAGGCTCAAAAGTAATAAATAAAATGTTTCTCTTTAAAAACGCTTTTAGACGAAAACGTGCCTAAACGTTTGGCTCTTGAAATGCCTCTAAACTGAGCTTCTAAACGCATTTTTTGGGGTTTCAAAAAAAAAAAAAAAGCCTCTAAACTCAACTGCCTAGAAACGACTGTAAATGACCCTATGTACTGATAAGATAACAGAGGAGAGTTCAGGAGCAGTTGAAAAAAATGCCCAACTGCTCCTTTACCAGCAGCAGTGTACATGAAGCTGAATTGTTGCTTGCCATAACTGGTTTCTTCACAGACCCTCTTTTTAAACAGTGACAACAGTGGAATATGTCTGGGCAAAGTGCATTGGCGCAGCAGCTAATATTTAACTTTACAAGAGCATATGACGGGAGATTTACAGGCAGAGGATAGATGCAGAGCATTGTAATCTTGTAACACAAGTGATCAAACAAGGACCTTTATATATAGTAACCAACTGTTGTTTTCATGAAGGCTTGCAATTAAAATCATGTTAAAGCTTTTATGGGATTTTAGTGGTTGAGTTTACATCTACTTTAACAAATTATGTTTGGGTTCTTTGAATTCCCGTGCTGGGGTCATTTCCTTTCAATGTCAACATTTTAGATACTTTAAAAAAAAAAAAAAAAAAAAATTCCCTTCTTTTAGATTTAAAATTTTAGCTTGGGGTGATTGGAACCCATCAAGCAATTGCTGTTGATGGTCTGCGCAAGGGCTGCCTTTTTTCAAAACCCCTCACTTAACCTTTGTGTAGCGCTACTCCCACAGGAGCCGCTGGTGACTGAAGTATCTCCCACCCTGCACAGCCAGGCACACAGAACTTCCCACATCTCACTGGAGTCAAGAAGCAGTCCTTTAATAGGTAATTAAATAAATCTTCCAAACTGTTCAAAGTGCTCCACCACCAAAGTGAGAGTTGAGAGTTACTTCTTACCAGAAGTAGATGACACCCCCCTACAGGGTGTCAAACATGCCTGTGTACAGATGTCCCTCTTTGGATCTCCCTGGAGATATGGAAAGGTCAGCCTTGGAGTGAAGGGTGAGCGGCGTTTGGTGCTTTGCTGACAATTAGATCTATATTCCTGATAACCATTCTGGGGAGCTGAGCTGTGAAGTGGGCCATTAGGCTGCTGGCATTTGCCATATCTCTAGGGAGATCCAAAGAGGGACATCTGTATACAGGCATGTTTGACACCCTGTAGTGGGGTGTCATCTACTTCTGGTAAGAAGTAACTCTCAACTCTCACTTTGGTGGTGGAGCACTTTGAACAGTTTGGAAGATTTATTTAATTACCTACAGAGATGGATTGATTTTTCATTATTCACTGCACAGGTGGAATTCTTTATGAAGACTCACTTCTTATGAGGATTTTCTTGGACTTTTAATATTTATTTATTTATTCATTTAGTGTTCACGTTTTTTATAATCATTTATTGTATGTGCGACTTTCATGAGTGATTATCGCATTTTGATTGTCTTTTGCACATTCACATTCACAATTGTTCGCATCTTTTATTACAGGTATCTATATATGTAGATTAACTTCATTCATTTATGGTTATATGTCACAAGGTTATTTATGCACTGTATGACTGATGCACTATTGTTTTAGCGCTACTCATTTTTCTTTTCACAATTATATAACATCTGTATATACACTTTCCTTCTACCTCCAGGACCAGCTGGCACTGTATGGATGGTATGACAAGAGCGCAATCAGACCAGTAGCAAATGCCCTTTACAGGCAGGGACCGGGGGCCCCTTTGGTAGTGTAGCAAAAAGTCCTAGTGCCCAGCTGTCCTCCTCCCGTGGCTACTGATCCCAGCACCAACTCTTTGGGCACTGTCAGCCCACCTGGCTGCTGCTGCCCCTTTTACTAGCCCTTCTGGCTAAGACTCCACAGTTCTCCCAGACTCTATCTCCAGCTTCCACCCAAACTCCACTACCCCAGCTGGGCTGACCCTGAGTATTTAAGGGGCCCTGCCCCCTGCCAACCCACCTGTTGGGGATTGGTCAGGGCCCTCAAAATACTCCAGGCAGCTCCTTCTCACCTCTACTCACATTCTTCTGGAATCTTCTGCATGTTTCCAGAAGTAGGGATAGGTCTCAGAGATGCTGCCTGTGAGTCATCCAGCCCTCCCTAAGTCACTCAAACCCTGATCCAGAAAAACACACAGGCTTGGTACCCAAGCCTGAACAATTTACCTACTCTAACAAAAATCTACATCTAGCACACTAGAGGGTGCTACATTTAAAAAAAAATTTAAAACACTGTGGACTCAAAACACTGCACACCCTTACCCCAGGTGCACCGCAACCCCCTGCCATATCCCCATATGGCTCTTTTTTTTTTTTTTTTAAATACTAAGGGTATGGTCCTTTATGGTTGCTTTCTACGAATGGGTCAGCTCCAGGACAGTATATAAATATAAACAGGTAGAATAGACTAACATGAGACACAAAATAGACCAGCAACAGGGCAGTTATGTAAGCAGACTGAAGAGGGAAAAGGCTTAGTCATAAGGCAGATGTTTAATTACACTAAAAATAAAAGTGTCCCAATTCAGAGAAAGTTGACCAGCAGAAATTGAAATTTAATGTATCAAGGTAGAATATTCCAAACTGTGCAGACACAAACATTGCAAGGTTGGTTTCTACAATAAAAAATAAGGTGTAGTATGTGAAATACACTTGTAAAAAAATTAAGCAGAGATGAAAGAGTAAGTTGCTTAAATAGGCCAAAACGTGGGGGGCGTGGCCTGACAGCGCATGGAGTAGGACGCACTTTACACAGCTCCGCTCGTTTATCCTGCAATCCATTCCATCCTGCAACCCACGAGTGGAATTAAGATCCCCTACTTACCCAGGGTGAAGCCCCAGACCGAGGACAACATGTCTCCACCGAAATCCCAGAAAAACGCCGCCGCCAAACTCGAGCAGTACCGCCGCCAGGAGAGGGGCGAGGTGGAGGAAGATGGCGCCGAGAAGGTCAGTGGGGAGAGGACGGCGGGAGACACGGACAAACTCCTCGAGGCCATAACGTTATGCCGCACCTCACTTACCGCACAGATGGAGGAGGTGAAAGTCGACATATCCCTCATTAGGCAAGACTTCCACAAGCTCCGTGACCGGGTTACCGGGGCAGAGACACGGGTAGGCCTCGTGGAAGACGCACTCCCGCCACTCCAGGCCGGTACAGAACGCATGCACAGGCAGATCCAGCAGCTATTCTCAAAGCAAGATGACATGGAGAATAGGATCAGGAGGTGCAACATCCGACTGATCGGCCTCCCTGAAGGATCAGAGGGGAAAGATCCGACCGCATTCCTCGAGCAACTCCTGATTAACACCTACGGCAGAGAAGCATTTTCCCCTATGCTAGCCGTTGAAAGAGCACACCGCATGCCGGCCAGACCACCACCTCCCGGGGCCCCCCCACGTACATTCATAGCCAAACTCCTGAACTACAAGGACAGGGATGCAGCACTCAGAATGGCCAGGGAACGGGGTAATATCCCCCTGGGAAATGCAAAAGTCGCCATCTTTCCAGACTTCTCGGCGGAGGTCCAGAGGCGCAGACAGGGCTTCATGGAGGCAAAGAGGCGGCTGAGATCCCTTCACATCAAGTATGCTATGCTATTCCCAGCGAGACTCAGAGTGGAACATGATGGCAGAGTCTCCTTCTTTGAAGATCCGGAGGACCTAGCTACCTGGATTGAACAGCGTGGAGCACAGGAGGGAGCAGTGTGAAGAGCCTGGGGGTAATACTTCTCTAACCTTTTTTCCTCTTCCCCCAGGAAGGGGCTTTGTTGTGTACTTATTGCCCCAGGCATGTTCTGCCTGAGACCCTGCACAATACACATGGGCACTGTCTGCCATCCTGCACCACGAGACGGCATCCTTACCCACCTCTTTTGCCTCCTGCTTGTAGGCCGAGGCATGGAGGCCCTGGACAGTCCTGGCCACAATATGAGAGGGATCCCCCCCTTTCCTCCTCCATTTTTTATTTCTCACCCTTAATTTTTATCCCCAGTCCCCCCCCGGTGCCCCCCCTCTTCTGTTTGCCCTTCTCCCCCTCACCGTCCCCTGACCCCTCCCCCCCCCCCCCCCCCCCCCATATTTTTCTTCTTTAAATTCCCCTTGAGGCTGAGATTGGAGAGACAAAACTTTTCCTTTGAACTGCTAAGGCCTCTACCCAACAAGTACAATGGTGAACGCCGTGGAACAATCATCACTTTTTACCTATATGCAATATTTGTTACTGTCCTCCTCTGGAGGTTCAGTACACTACGTATGTGGCTACTCAGGTAGCAGGAGCTCTGTTAGTCCTACCACAAATGTGTGTAGTGCAGCGTAAGTTACCCCCACGCACAGTTAAGATATGCAGCCCACCTGCCTATGAACAACCCTATGGTAATGTTTTATTTCTTGCACGAGATGGTTCTAGGACCATCACCAAGGTGAAATTCAGAAGATTGCATATGTGCAACACCTACCTCTTGTGTATTCTGTTTAATGTCGTATGCTTTACTTTCATATCCGCTTTTACATGGTGGGCTGCAGGTCAAGTTTTGTTATGGGATGATGCCCGCACAGGTTGGGGAGGGTGCAGGGCGGGGTGGGGGGTGGGAGGGTCGGGGAAAGTTATTCACTCAAGAATACATGTTGCTGAGGGCAAACTATCGATCAGGTATTATGCTATGTCTTATTCAGTGTTTTGCAGGTATCCACTTAATGAATATGTTGTAAAGATGGTGTGCGCAATGGCCACCTTAAATATGATGCTGATAGCCTGTGAGGCCGGGTTTAAAATATGTACACAAGCACACCCATGGCTACTTTAAAATTCCTGACCTGGAATGTGAGGGGCCTCCGAGACAAGATTAAGCGCTCGGCAGCCCTCACATTCCTCAAGAGGCAGAGAGCCGATGTCATGGCGGTGGTTGAGACGCATATAGAGGGGCAGATGCAGAGGGCACTCCGTAGACCCTGGGTAGGATGGGCATATCATTCCACGTACACCTCCCACTCCAGGGGTGTGTCCATTCTTATAGCCAAATCAGTCCATTTCGAACTGACGGAGCTTTGCCTGGACCCCCAGGGCCGCCATGTATTTTTGTCTGCTAAATTACATGGGGAACCCTTCCTCATATTGGCCTCATATGTTCCCCCCCCCTTCTCCCCCGCGACAGTTACAGAGGGCCTTGAGTTCATAGCCAAATATCCCACAGCACAAACGGTATGGATGGGCGACTTTAATACCACACTTAACGAGGACCTGGACAGACTCAGGACTCTGCCAACCATTCAGAAAACGATTGGGGAATCTAGACTTTCTAAAATGGTCTCCTCCTTTCAACTGGCTGACACGTGGAGATACAAATACCCCCTCACACGTCAATACTCGTGCTTCTCATCCACACACAACTCTATGTCACGTATTGATTTTATATTTGTCTCCAAGAGACTCCTTCCCCGGCTGCGGGAGGCGTCGTTTGGCCCCAGACTCCTTTCAGACCACCACCCATACATCATTACACTTAGTACCCCACGGGACAGACCTCCACGGACGTGGCGCCTAAACCCATTCTGGCTGTCGCTTCTGCCTGAAGATGACAGCATATCCACTGAATTAGGCAGACACTTTTTGGAAAACACCGGCTCTGCATCTTCCGCAGCAGTCTGGGAAACCTTTAAACTCCATGCCCGTGTTACTCTGCAATCTAGAATAAATCTGATAAAGAGAGACTCCGCAGCAGCTTATGACAAGGCAATCTCAGAATTAACACTGACGGAACAAAAATATAGGGGGGACCCGTCACGAGACAATGCAGACACACTAAAACTACAAGCCAGAGCAGTTACCCAAATCCAATACGAAAAAGCCAGGCAAAAGTTATTCTTTAGCAAGCAAAAACACTTTGAATTGGGGGAACGGGCGGGTAAACTCCTGGCCTACCTCGTGCACAACGAGGATAGACCCCCAGTGGTTATTACACTCCAAGATTCTGGAAACCAACCTGTCTCAGATCCCCTGACTGTTTCCTCCAAATTCAAAGAATTTTATACAGACTTATACACGTCCACAGCCCAAGAGGACC
Organism: Lithobates sylvaticus; assembly: GCA_028564925.1. NCBI lineage: Eukaryota > Metazoa > Chordata > Amphibia > Anura > Ranidae > Lithobates > Lithobates sylvaticus. The sequence goes on from CM053031.1 coordinate 87,082,557, forward strand.
CTGGTCCCATGGTTCAGTTTTTTGAATCCATCTCATTCCCCAAACTATCCCAGGAACAGGTCACCTCACTAGAAGCACCTCTCACTGAAGAAGAGATTGCAGGGGCGATAGCCAGCTTTGCCAGAGCTAAGACTCCTGGCTCAGATGGCCTCCCCATAGAATTCTACTCGCAGTTCACAGAGATACTCACTCCCAAGCTACTTGCCCTATATAATGACCTAATTGAAACACAAACACTACCGACATCCATGAGAGAGGCCACCATAGTGCTAATACCCAAACCGGGCAAGGACCCTGGCCTCCCGGAGTCTTACCGCCCTATTTCTCTCCTTCAGGTCGATATAAAAATCCTCGCCAAAACACTTTCCACTCGCCTGAATCAAATCATCCTTACTTTAATCCACGCTGATCAAGCGGGGTTCATGCCTGGCCGCAACACCTCCTTCAACCTCCGTAGGCTCTTCATGAACCTACAAGCCCCCCATGACAATGTCGGCACTAGGGTGGTGGTGTCCCTAGACACGGCCAAGGCATTTGATTCAGTAGAGTGGAAATACCTATGGGGCTGCCTGGAGAGATATGGTTTTGGTCCACGATTCATCAAATGGGTACAGCTCCTCTACTATGAGCCAGTGGCCAGGGTGGTGGCAAATGGGTACCCGTCTGAACTTTTTACCCTCAGCAGGGGCACGAGACAGGGTTGCCCATTGTCTCCCCTCCTATACGCCCTAGCGGCGGAGCCCCTTGCCATGTCTATTCGGGCAAACGCAGAGATTAAGGGTCTGAGGATGGGGTCCCTGAGCGAGAAAATAAGCATGTATGCGGACGACACCCTCCTATACCTAGCTGACTCTGGCCCATCCCTCACCATCGCCCTCCAAACGATTGAATCCTTCGGCAGATTTTCAGGCCTTAAAATTAATTGGGGAAAATCCCAGATTCTTCCCCTGGATTGTTTTCCTCCTCCTGCATCGCAGGCTGACCTGCCCTTGCAACGAGTAGATGTGATTAAATACCTGGGAGTTCATGTGTCCAAATCCCCGGCTGATTACGTCAAGTTGAACATTGAACCCCTGATCCCCTTAATCAGAACCAAAGTACAAATATGGTCCCGCCTACCCCTAGGTATCTGGGGTCGAATCAACCTCATAAAAATGATCCTACTCCCTAAGATCTTATATGTCCTCTGGCACTCCCCGGTCTACTTACCCCTTAGATACTTTAAACTAATTGAAGCTCTTCTCAAACCATTTGTATGGGGGAAAAATAGGCACAAGCTAAAATGGCAGGCACTTAAGAATCCCACGGACAGGGGGGGTACAGCATTACCAGATTTCAACCTCTACTACATTGCCTCTCAGCTTTCTCAATTATTTCATATTGACAAGGTAGACAGGGACAGATTCCTTGCACTATTATGCCCCAAATGGGCGCAACTGACAAACGACCCAATCTATGCGATTACAACGGGTGCCGCGGCCAACGAGACAGGTGGAAACAGGTACTCTCTGACATACCACTACAATCGTATATGGGACCTAGCAGTCTCCAAACTGGGTATACCCCCACTGAATGACTACACCCCACTGTGGCACAACAAGAGACTACAGGACATGTATAGCTTTCAAGATGCTCATCTTTGGCTCAGGCGAGGTGTCTTCTACTTGAATCACCTGCTGGCAAATGGAGCAATAAAGACATACACGGAACTCAAAGCAGAATTTACACTACAAGACCACATGCAATTCCGGTACATACAGCTAAGACACGTAGCTCAGGCACAACTAGCTCAATTAATCCCACAGCCTACCCCTAACCCTATCATGGCAATTATTAAAGATACTGACCCCAGTAAGCTCATATCATGCTTCTATAACATGCTTACAGCACCTAATGCAGCTAAAATAGCATACAATCTGAAACCACACTGGGAGGGAGACCTAGGCCCCCTGGAAGATGAGGAATGGGAAGAGGCGATGGAAACATGCACACAGGTATCCCCCAAGCTCTCAGACAGAATGACGCAAATTAATATATTACACCGGGCATATCTCACCCCTCTCAGAGTGGCTAAATACAAACGGGAACAACCCAGCACATGCCCCATGTGTACCTCTGCACAAGGCACCTTTTTCCATCTCATCTGGGCATGTCACAGGATACAGGGCTACTGGGAGCAGATAGTGGAGTTTCTACACGATAACATGGGCTCCCCTTTGGCTCTAGACCCCAAGCAATGTCTCTTGGGGATATTCCCAGATACCCTTGACAGACACACCAAGACGTTTCTCCAGGAGACCCTTTTCGCCAGTAGGAAGGTGATAGCTAGGAAATGGATGAGACCGCTACCCCCAGATATTACAGAATGGAAGGCTGATGTGAACTCCTTTCTCCCATACAAGAAGTTTGTGTATATTAATAGAGGATGCCCTGAAAAATATAACAAGATATGGGACAGGTGGCTTCAGGACTCTGAGACATGTACTTAATGGGGTGTGGAATGTATCTGCTAGATCTGTACCCACGAGACACAACCATAAATGTATACCCTGTAAGAACCATGACAACAATCTGTACACACGGATGCTAATGTATTTGCTTTATTGGATGCTTATTCTGATGACAACATGCAAACAACCTGTTCATTCTCAAAGCTGTACTATTATGTTTACCTGTTACCAATAAAAGTTTTTTTTGAGTGAAAAAAAAAAATAGGCCAAAACGTGTAAACACAAGGCAGGTATTTTGGTCAGCATTTCTATGCTCCAAGTCTGCCAGTCTGAGTTTGTCCAGGGCCTGTAACCTGGGAGCCAATCAGCAGCAATGTTCATCAGTTCTTGCCAGATGCACTAGTGAATATCAGGGGGCTCCTTAGGCTCGGCGCCTCAGGTCTTGGCAACTGGCACCACATTTTTAAGATTATAAGCACAGGCCACATGTAGAAACACAGGACAGTGAGAACAGGGCCAAATGTTGGTACAGAAGGCACAAAGAGTTCCTTTCTAAAAAACAAAATATAATAGATTTATTTTTTTGGACAAAGGGAAGGAGGGGAAGGGAAATGAGGAGAGGTGTCAGGAGGTGGAAGTATTGGCAACAGTGGCAGGGACAGAGAACAGCAAGAAAGGTGTTTGGTCTTTTCTTAGTTAAATGTATTGTAAAAATAAAATTAATAGTAAAATCTGTAGTAGGTTTTTGGTAGTCCTCTGTAATCCAGGCCTGACTCAATGTATAATGCAGTTTCCCAATCACAAACCTTACCAGAAAAAAAAAAAATACTAAAATAATTGTAAATAATGAAAAAGCAATTAAGAAACTCCTTGTGAGACATCCCTCCCTGTCACTTAAGGCCACAGATGATGCAGTGGATGCAGTAGAAGAATATTTTGGAGGAGAAGAGATACAATAAGTTGGCAGCACAGTGGTTTAGTGGTTAGCACTTACACCTAGCAGCAATAGGGTCACTGGTTCAAATCTGCCTAGAGTTTGCATGTTCTCCCTGTGCCTGCATGGGTTTCCTCCGGGTACTCCAGTTTCCTCCTACACTCCAAAGACATGCTGGTAGGTTAATCAGATCCTGTCTATTAAATTGGCCCTAGTATGTGTATGTGTTTGTAAGCACGTCAGGACCCTACAGGGTAAATGACCACGCTATATCAAGATTCATCTCAACTCAAGAAAGTGAGGAAGAGGGGTGCAGGCCTTTTGCTGCTGATGTCTCCACTTCAGGTGCTTCTCCCACTGAGCCATGTGGTTCAGAGTAATGTCTCGGCTCTTACATGTGATACCCAAATAGCTGGTACTCTACCATAGCTAATACACTATAGACAAATGCTGCAGACCACAATAGTGATTCTGGCAGCAGACAGGTTTAAAAGGGCCCACACTGCAGAGCTTTGTGGCACAGTTCTTGGGATAGCAGTGACTAGTACCAGTGGGGCAGCAACGCCAGATGGATTAGGATGGCTACTCCCTCTCATCCTCTAAAAGCTGTCCCTGCCCCTGGACAAAATTCTTCTGTCGTTCTTATGCCCCGTACACACGATCGAATATTCCGCCAGCAAAAGTCCGATAAGAGCTTTCGGACGGAAATTCCGACCTTGTGTATGCTCCATCGGACTTTTGCTGGTGGAATTCCCGCCAGCAAAAGATTGAGAGCATGTTCTGATCCGAAATTCCGATCATCTGCACAAATTCCAATGCACAAAATTCCTACGCATGCTCGGAAACAATTTGGCTCATGCTCGGAAGCATTGAACTTAATTTTCTCAGCTCGTCGTAGTGTTGTACATCACGCATTCTTGACGGTCGAAAGTTCATAGAACTTTTGTGTGACTGTGTGTATGCAAGCCAGGCTTGAGCGGAATTCCGTTGGAAAAACCATCCAAGTTTTTTCCGATGGAAAATCCGCTCGTGTGTATGCGGCATAACTCTTTCACATAACTTTTCTCTTTCCCAAGCATTGGCAACCATAGACAGTGTGCCACTTCATCATCCCCGCCCTCCTCATCACTGGAGCCCACTTTACAGGAAGCTCCAGCTGCTGGAATATTACCGCCTCTTGCTGCTCCCTGCCCGATGTCCCCTGACAGTTGAATGGCTGAACCCTACTGTCAATCTATGGACATGGTGCTGTTTTTCTCAACCTAAATATCTCAATGGAGAAATGCTTGCACATAACCAAGATCATCCTCCTGCAGCAAGTCAGTAATCAAATAATTTAGTCAACTCCTCAAAATCTAGTAGTTTAATTAAATGAGGGGCGCTAGTACCAACATAAGATACTAAATTAATTAATAGGTTAATTAATTGTATATTCTGAACTGTATAGTAGAGACTAAGAGCTTATTGAAAAAAGGTGTGCAGACACAATATAGATCTACCATGAACTAAGCTAATTAATAACTATTTAAAGTGATAATAGTGAACCACATTTGGTTACTCATACATTACAACCATTATAATGTGAATAATAAAAATTGGTTAAAATGTGTTTATACAAACAATAATAACACCAGACACCTAGCGTGACCCAGTGAGGTATAAATTAATTATTACCCCAAAGATAATTAACACACAAAATAGAGCTGACCGAGCTCTATTTAAATTAAATGATATAAATATAACAGACCCTGTACCTTGTATCACAATGTGTACAACGAAAGTTAATGATCAAGCACTTATGCCCAATCTAATATATAAAAAGTGCAAACCAACAAAATTGGCAAATAATCCCAATATCTTGGGTACATCCAAAAAACATTAATATAAATTAGACAGTGTTAATTGATATAACGCAAAGTTCATATAGTGGTATATAAAAAGTGCAAGCCAACAAAATTGGCAAATAATCCCAATATCTTGGTGCATCCAAAAAACGTGAAAAATATTAATATAAATTAGACAGTGTTATTTGATATAACGCAAAGTTCATATAGTAGTCCTTGCTGCAAAACGCCACAATCACTCCTGTAGATATAGCTTGTGCACCATCACCAGACAAATTCTCGATCCACCCAATGTGAGAACCAGCAGTATTAAATGGCCTCTTACCAAATGGAGTTGATTACTTTGTTTAGAAGCAATCAAATGCGCTTTCACAGGATTGTGCCTGTACACTGAGTGACACACCCTCACTCAAGGGCTCTCTTCCCTCTATCAGACCAGCTCAGATGGAATGGATTGGAAACATATGTGGGAATATAAAGAGAGGCGCACCTCATAGCGTAATAACGTTTTATTTAAAAAATAGCATAAAAAAACACAGCAGCCAATTGCTCACTTACATTTTCCAGTGCCTACCCGGCACTGAGGCTACTTGCGATATGTTAAAAGATTCGATGGAGCAGCGGGTAGCGGGTAGGTAGGCGGTACCTGATCACTTTGTATCTTTGGATGCACTATTGCTGGACTTCCTGTGATATTGGCTCCGGTTGTCTGGTGAGTGGAACGCACGCTAGAGACGCACGCCAGGAGGGAAGGATCCGCTGCTCCATCGAATCTTTTAACATATCGCAAGTAGCCTCAGTGCCGGGTAGGCACTGGAAAATGTAAGTGAGCAATTGGCTGCTGTGTTTTTTTATGCTATTTTTTAAATAAAACGTTATTACGCTATGAGGTGCGCCTCTCTTTATATTCCCACATATGTTTCCAATCCATTCCATCTGAGCTGGTCTGATAGAGGGAAGAGAGCCCTTGAGTGAGGGTGTGTCACTCAGTGTACAGGCACAATCCTGTGAAAGCGCATTTGATTGCTTCTAAACAAAGTAATCAACTCCATTTGGTAAGAGGCCATTTAATACTGCTGGTTCTCACATTGGGTGGATCGAGAATTTGTCTGGTGATGGTGCACAAGCTATATCTACAGGAGTGATTGTGGCGTTTTGCAGCAAGGACTACTATATGAACTTTGCGTTATATCAAATAACACTGTCTAATTTATATTAATATTTTTCACGTTTTTTGGATGCACCCAAGATATTGGGATTATTTGCCAATTTTGTTGGCTTGCACTTTTTATATACCACTATATGAACTTTGCGTTATATCAATTAACACTGTCTAATTTATATTAATGTTTTTTGGATGTACCCAAGATATTGGGATTATTTGCCAATTTTGTTGGTTTGCACTTTTTATATATTAGATTGGGCATAAGTGCTTGATCATTAACTTTCGTTGTACACATTGTGATACAAGGTACAGGGTCTGTTATATTTATATCATTTAATTTAAATAGAGCTCGGTCAGCTCTATTTTGTGTGTTAATTATCTTTGGGGTAATAATTAATTTATACCTCACTGGGTCACGCTAGGTGTCTGGTGTTATTATTGTTTGTATAAACACATTTTAACCAATTTTTATTATTCACATTATAATGGTTGTAATGTATGAGTAACCAAATGTGGTTCACTATTATCACTTTAAATAGTTATTAATTAGCTTAGTTCATGGTAGATCTATATTGTGTCTGCACACCTTTTTTCAATAAGCTCTTAGTCTCTACTATACAGTTCAGAATATACAATTAATTAACCTATTAATTAATTTAGTATCTTATGTTGGTACTAGCGCCCCTCATTTAATTAAACTACCAATTAAATCATCTAGATTTCATAGGGAGCAGCTGTACTGGGTTTATAGTATTAATATTAGTATAGACCTTTTTGAATTATCCTAAGCGCGGAGCTAGACAAGCCAATGTGAGTGGCCGTCTACAATTCTTAACTCCTCAAAATCTGTTTATGGCGGGCTTAGCAGAAAGTAGGAGGAAAAGACCCCTGCTTTGCATCTGGGATGAGAAAGAAGAGAAAGGCTGTGTCAGACACTTCATTACCTCCACCATCTATGGCAGTTATGGCAGTAGGGGATATATACAGTCATGTGAAAAAGTACACACTATGGAAATGGTAGATTTGTTCTACATATTTGAACAGGCAGACATTAGATCTTGATTATAAAAAGTGAAGAGGGCACTATATAATAATACGTGATGGTCTAGGCATGTTTAAACCAGTAAAGATAGCATTCGATGGTGAGCTAGAAATGCATTAAACTAAATACAATTAAAATACATTCATGTGATATAAACATGTGCTCATAACAATGTATTGGCCAATTTAGTCAAAAGAAATTATATATAAATAGTCCCAAACAAAATTAATTTAGGCTGCTTTCACACTGGGGCGGTTTTCAGGCGGTACAGCGCTAAAAAAAGGGCCTGTATACCGCCTGAAAAAACCGGCCCCATTCACTCCAGTGTGAAAGCCGGCGGGCTTTCACACTGGAGCGGTGCGCTAGCAGGACCGCAACAAAAGTCCTGCTAGCAGCATCTTTGGAGCGGTGAAGGAGCGGTGTATTTACCGCTCCTATACCGCTCCTTCCCATTGAAATCAATGGGAAACCGCGGGGATACCGCCCGCAAACCGCCGCTGCAGCGGCGCTTTGCGGAGGTTTTTAACCCTTTTGCGGCCGCTAGCGGGGGTTAAAACCACCCCGCTAGCGGCCGTATACCGCGGGTAAAACGATGGTAAAGCAGCGCTAAATATAGTGCTGCTTTACCGTCGCCGCCCCGCACCGCCCCAGTGTGAAAGCAGCCTTAGTGATCCAAGAGATCATTTGTTTCGGACTATTTATATATAATTTCTTTTGACTAAACTGGCCAACACATTGTTATGAGCACATGTTTATATCACATGAATGTATTTAAATTGTATCTAGTTTAATGCATTTCTAGCTCACCATTAAATGCTATCTTTACTGGTTTAAACACACTTAGACCATCACGTAGTATTATATAACGCCCTCCTCTTCACTTTTTATAATCACATTCTTGAGTATTACCAATACCCATTAAGGGGAGCAGCTTCACTTGTTATTTTAGTGTTTTTTTATAACAGGCGTGGAGTACACACAATCTTTTTTAGACATTCTCACTACAGAGCCAGCGGGGGATCGATGCTGCATTCACCTAGGAGAGTACAAATGTTTGTTTTTTTCAAATCCTGAACTTCTCTTTTAATTAAAACAATGCCTACAGATAAAGGCGGTATACAGCGAATAAAACAAAAGGAAACTTTACCTTTTCAATCATTTTTTAAACCAAAACATAAATAGATGTAATGGTGTTCTGTGGATAAAACAAATACACATTAGGCCTCAGAAGCGGATATTATCCCTTTAGCAGAAATTACTTTTTGGGGGCATTTTGCATAACTGCCCACCTGTCTTTGATATTGACATTGATATTTTTGACCACTTATCTATACAAAATTCCTTCAGTTGCAAGATGTTTGTTTTCTTGAATAAACCTCTCATTTTGAATTCCCCAACAACATTTCAATGGGATTCAAATGACGGCTTTTAGAAGGCCAGTCTATATCTCTCCATTTTTTTTCTTTTGAGACATTCCTTTGATTTATTAGTGTGCTTTGGATCATTATTTTTTTGAAAGATGTATTTTAAGTTAAACTTTGGACAAATGGCATCACATTCTCATTTTGGTGAACACACTTTCAAATGATGCAGAATTCATAGTTGACTCAATGACTACAAGCTGTTCAGGCAGCAAATCAATCCCAAACCATAACATTTCCACCATCATGCTTCACAAATTAGTATGAGGTTCTTCATCTGAAATGTTGTTTACTGTTATCAAGGCCAAGACACTCTATGTTTGATATATCAGTCTACAGTATATTAATCCAGAAGGCCTGGTCTTTCCAAATATGTTTCATATCAAACTGTAGTCTTGGTATAATGTTCTTTCTGAACAGTAAAAAAAAAATTTTCTTGACACACCACCCATGCAGGTTAAATTAGTTTGATTACTTTCTGAATGTAGATGTATGCACTTTGACCACAACTGTTGCAAGAGTCATACGCAGATCCCTTAATTATATTTTGGGGTTCTTGAAGACTTCTTTTAGCATCAGTCAACTTTGGGAGGTCTGGGAGGTCCCAGGTAAATTAGAAGCTGTTTGAAATTTATGCCACTTGTTGGTTATTTTTCTTACAATGGAACAGTTAATGTAAAATAATGTAGTGATTTTTTTCAGATCCCTTGAAAGACCTGGGCATCCACAACCTTATTTCTGCTTTAAGAGGCTATTTGTTGCACCATGTCCTTTCAATACTGATTCTAAATGGGAGGAACTGGTTCATTACAATTACCTGGTGCACGTTTGGGGGTTGACTAAAACAGGTGCACAGAATCTAGTGCAGCTGCGCATAGTAACCTATCATAGTAACCTATCAGCTTCTAACTTGTTTAGCTTGTTCAATTAAACTTTGAAAATAAAAACTAGAAGCTGACTGATTATTATGCACAGCTGCACCAGGTTCTGTGCACACCAGTTTTAGTAAATCACTCCATAGTGTTCTGAGGAGAAAAGCTGCAGTGTCTGTATTCCTTTAGAAGTTTACCCTTGATCTCACCAAAACCCAAATTTCTACTGCAGGGGATGCCTAAACTTTTTCATTGGATCTTAGTGCAGACAGACATCTGGGAAAATCAGTAAGCCAATCAACACAGAGGAAACTAAAATTGTGCAGGGGTTCTGTATATCAACCGTGTACTAAAGGCCTCCAGGTTGTCATATTGCATTGAAATTTACAGAAAATGACAGCGCTGCAGATTGAAAAGGAAATGTAATTTTTAATAACATAAAATTACAATATGGCTTGTTTAGCAATTATATATCCTGTATAAATATTTTTTATTTGCTATATTTTTTTCAGATAAGTGGAGTTACCCTTTAAATAAGACAGGCTATATCAGCATACGCCTTAAAGAAGCTCTAATCAGTGGCCCCTAATAAGGAAGATCTGATTCAAATTTTTTAGATTTGAAGTGGTGGTAAATGTGATGGTAAAAAACTGCAAGCAAGTTGGCTTTTATGGCAGAAGAAACTAGCATTGTCTCTTGTACAATACAATGCCCCTATCTGCCTGCTCGCCGTCCCTTCTGACACTATAAACTTAGTTGTGCATGCGCAGCTGAGCTTACAGTGCCAGAACCCTAGACCAAAACCAAAAAAAAATAAGTTTTGGCTATTTATACACGTAAAGGTGATTTTCAGAACAGATGATATTATAACTAAGTATTTCATAATGAGCCAGTATGCGATGCATACTGGCTCATTGTGCCTTTGTCTTGCAGGTTTTTGGTTCTTTTTTTTTTCAGAGGCTTACAACCTCTTTAAGTAGTCTTTAACCACTTCCTTCCCAGCCTACTCTCAAATGAGGACTGGGCGGGACCTTTGTCGTATGTCATATGACGTCCTCCTGGAACATGCCTCACATGTGCCCCACGGGCCACGCTGTGGCACGATCTGTCACCGCCTGTGTCCAGTGGATGACTGATCAGTGTACCAGCTTGCTGCCGGTACCATGTGATCAATATGACCAAGCATAGCAGATTACATGACAATTGTAAACAATTAATGGCCCTGATTCATGCCATTCATTGTGTACGATTGTGTTGCTAGCTGTGATTGATCAAATATATATATATAATTTTTATTTTTTTTTACATACTGTCACAAGTCAGTGTCCCTGATCACCGCCACACCAGTTACAGTATCTCACAAAAGTGAGTACACCCCTCACATTTTTGTAAATATTTTATTATATCATGTGACAACACTGAAGAAATTATCTTTTGCTACAATGTAAAGTAGTGAGTGTACAGCTTGTATAACAGTGTAAATTTGCTGTCCCCTCAAAATAACTCAACACACAGCCATTAATGTCTAAACTGCTGGCAAAAAAAGTGAGTACACCTCTCAGTGAAAATGTCCAGATTAGGCCCAATTAGCCATTTTCCCTCCCCGGTGTCATGTGACTCGTTAGTGTTAGAAGATCTCAGGTGTGAATGGGGAACAGGTGTGTTAAATTTGGTGTTATCACTCTCACTCTCTCATATTGGTCACTGGAAGTTCAACATGGCACCTCATGGCAAAGAACTCTGAGGATCTGAAAAAAAGATTTGTTGCTCTACATAAAGATGGCCTAGGCTATAAGAAGATTGCCCTGAAACTGAGCTGCAGCACGGCGGCCAAGATGAAACAGCAGTTTAACAGGACAGGTTCCACTCAGAACAGGCCTCGCCATGGTCGACCAAAGAAGTTGAGTGCACATGCTCAGCGTCATATCCAGAGGTTGTCTTTGGGAAATATACGTATGAGTGCTGCCAGCATTGCTGCAGAGGTTGAAGGGGTGGGGGGGTCAGCCTGTCAGTGCTCAGACCATACGCCGCACACTGCATCAAATTGGTCTGCATGGCTGTCATCCCAGAAGGAAGCTTCTTCTAAAGATGATGTACAAGGAAGCCTGCAAACTGTTTGCTGAAGACAAGCAGACTAAGGACATGGATTACTTGAGCCATGTCCTGTGGTTAGATGAGACCAAGATAAATTTATTTGGTTCAGATGGTGTCAAGCATGTGTGTCGGCAACCAGGTGAGGAGTACAAAGACAAGTGTCTCTTGCCTACAGTCAAGCATGGTGGTGAGAGTGTAATGGTCTGGGGCTGCATGAGTGCTGCCGGCACTGGGGAGCTACAGTTCATTGAGGAAACCATGAATGCCAATATGTGCTGTGACATACTGAAGCAGAGCATGATCCCCTCTCTTCGGAGACTGGGTAGCAGGGCAGTATGCCAACATGATAACGAGTCCAAACACACCTCCAAGACGACCACTGAATGCTAAAAAAACTGAGGGTAAAGGTGATGGACTGGCCAAGCATGTCTCCAGACCTAAACCCTATTAAGCATCTGTGGGGCATCCTCAAATGGAACGTGGAGGAGCGCAATGTTTCTAACATCCACCAGCTCTGTGATGTCATCATGGAGGAGTGGAAGAGGACTCCAGTGGCAACCTGTGAAGCTCTGGTGAGCTCCATGCCCAAGAGGGTTAAAGCAGTGCTGGAAAATAATGGTGGCCACAAAAAATATTGACACTTTGGGCCCAATTTGGACATTTTCAATTAGAGGTGTACTCACTTCTGTTGCCAGCAGTTTAGACATTAGACATTCAGACATGTGTTGAGTTATTTTGAGGGGACAGCAAATTTACACTGGTATACAAGCTGTATACTTACTAATTGTAATTTTTTCAGTGTTGTCACCTGAAAAGATATAATAAAATATATACAAAAAATGTGAGGGGTGTACTCAATTTTGTTAGATACTGTATATGATGACGCTGTACTGCACTGGTGACAGTATGTAAGAAAGTGTCCCGCAGACACTTCCTCTGGCTCTCTGCCTGTAACTCTGTAAGGGCTGTCACCTGTCAGTAAGAAAACTGGATGAAGTGTCAATGGACTATGAGTGCGCTGATTTTTGCACTTGGTGCAGCTGTGTGGGTGGAGCCCCACACAGTGGTGTAAATTTTAACTGTGACAATGGGTGCGAGGGAAAGAAAGCCCTGTATGATGTCACGGGGGGAGGGGACAGACTCTGGGGGTGGGAAGCGGGCCGCTACCAACATGTTACACCCTAAATATGGGTGTAACATGTAAGATGTTTCTAAAGGTGAACCTAGCCTTTAAACGTAGCTCTAAAGCCAAATATTACAATCTGATATAAGCTTTAATGTGATTCCAGGCTGGGTTCACACTATTGCGAATTGGATGTGGGTTTTCACCTCATCCAATTCGCACAGCAGGAGATTGTGACCGGCTCTCTAGGGAGCCAGTTCACAAATCTGCGCAGCGGCTACGGTGCGAATTGCACAGGAGTCCTGTGCATCTTTTGGTCCATTTGAGGTCAAAAATTCAGACCTGAAATGGTGAACGAGGATGCACCGGACTCTTGCTGTGAGCCTCTGTATGCTCATATGTGAACCCAGCCTTAAAAACAGTTTTCAGTTGCTTTAACCACTTGCCACCTGCCGGCCGTCATATGGTGGCCAGGCAGCATGGCTCTTGTTCTGGGCGGGCATCATATGACGTCTGTCCATTTAAACAGGAAATGCACGCAATCGTGCGTGCGCAGCCCTGTATATTCGGTGGCTGCAGGTCACGGAGACACCGCTCGCCACCGAGGGGGGTGAACAGCCATTGGGCATGGCTGTTTACCACGTGATCGGCCGTGATGAAATCACGGGCGTTCACAGATGGTACAGCCCCACTTTGCACTGCGCATGCGCGCGATCACGAGCACACTGTGCATGCACATGGGTGGCAGCATGTTCCCGGAAACACTGCTCGTCACCGACGCTGGTAAACAGCCATTGGCCGGCGGCTGTTTACCACGTGATCGGCTGTGATCCTTTCACAGCCGATCACTAAATGTAAACATAGAGCGGTAACGAGATGTTACCGGGTTCTCCTCCTCACACTACGATCGTGTGTGAGAAGGAGATTGCGGTAATATCTCATTACCGCTTACAGCGTACACCAACCACACTGATTGTTCCCCCCAATAAAGTAACCGAGTACCTGTTACAGTCAATCTGTGTACCCGAGTACCTGTCACAGTTCATCTGAGTACCCGAGTACCTGTCACAGTCCATCTGAGTACCTGTCCATATGAGTACCAGAGTACCTGAGTACCTGTCACAGTCCATCTGAGTACCTGAGTACCAGTCACAGTTCATCTGAGTACTCGAGTGCCTGTCACAGCTCATCTGAGTACCCGAGTACCTGTCACAGTCCATCTGATTACCTCAGTACCTGTCACAGTCCATATGAGTACCAGAGTACCTGAGTACCTGTCACAGTCTATCTGAGTACCTGTCACAGTTCATCTGAGTACCCGAGTACCTGTACCAGTCCATCTGAGTACCTGTCATAGTTCATATGAGTACTGAGTACCTGAGTACCTGTCACCGCCCTTCAGAGTACCCGAATACCAGTCACCACCCCTATCAGAGTACTCGAGTACCTATCTGTAGTCCATCAGAGTACCCGAGTACCTGTCACCAGGCCATCAGAGTACCTGTCACCAGGCCATCAGAGTACCCGAGTACCTGCCACCAGCCCATCAGAGTACCAGAGTACCCATCTGCAGCTCATCAAGTTACCGGAGTACCTGTCTCCAGCCCATCAGAGTACCCGAGTACCTATCTGCAGCCCATCAGAGTACCCGAGTACCTATCTGAAGCCCATGCCTCATAGAATATATGTTGGGGTGTTTGCTTTCCAAAATGGGGTAATTTTGTGGGTAATTCCACTGTCCTGGTGCTCAAGGACCTTCAAAAGTGTGATAGGTAGGAATGAAATGAGATGTGTAATTTATACTCCTAGACCGCATGAAGGTACTACTTCAATGTTGGGCCTCTGTATGTGGCCAGGCTGTGTAAAAGTCTCACACATGTGGTATTGTCATACTCCGGAAGAATAGCAGAATGTATTTTGGAGTGTAATTTTTGCTATATGCATGCTATGTGTTAGAAATATCTTATAAATTGACAACTTTGTGTAAAAAAAAAAATAAGTTTTCATTTTTTTTCCACATATTCCCAAAACTTCTGGAAAAAAATGAACCATTCAAAAGACTCATTATGCCTCATAGATTATACATTGGGGTGTTTGCTTTCCAAAATGGGGTCATTTTGTGCGTGTTTCCATTGTTCTGGTGCTCCAGGGCCTTCAAAAGTGTAATAGGTGGTTGAGAAATTAGATGTGTCATTTAGAATGTTGGGCCTTTGTATGTGGCCAGGCTGTGTAAAAGTCTCACACATGTGGTATCGCCATACTCGGGAAGAATAGCAGAATGTATTTTGGGGTGTAATCTGTTGTATGTATATGCTGTGTATGAGAAATAACCTGATAATATGACAATTTTGTAAACAAAAAAATATAAAAAATCTTAATTTTGCAAAGAATTGTGGGAAAAAATTACAACTTAAAAAAACTTATCATGCTACTTACTTAATACCTTGGACTGTCTACTTTCTAAAAAGGGGTCATTTGGCGGGTATTTGTACTTTCCTGACTTGTTAGTGTCTCAAGAAATGAGATGCACCTGATGTACTGAAGGCCTGATCAGTTGTGATCAATTTTCAGTGATTGGCACCATAGTTTGTAGACTCTAGGGCCCCTTTCACACTGACATACCGTTCAGATCAGCCTGTCAGTTTTGACGGCGGATCTGAACAGGCGCTCCATGCTAGTCTATGGAGCGACGGATGTCAGCGGAGACATGTCCGCTGACATCCGACCCGGTCCGATCCGCCAAAAGCAGACGGATGGCCCTACGTACAGATCCGTCGCTGGCGGATCAGATCGGGTGAGATCTGATGAAAACAGACACGCTGTCCGTTTTCATCCAATCTCTCCATAGAGACCAGCGGCACTGGACAAGCCCCTCCCCGCTTAGTGAGCAGAGAGGGACCTGTCATCCGCCGGCTCAGTGGAGATCAACGGAGAGCTCTCCCGCTGAGCCGGCGTACAAAGGCGGACTCCGTGGAAGCGGAGTCCGCCTCGTGTGAAAGGGGCCTATAACTTTCACAAAGACCAAATAATATACACTAATTAGGGTTATTTTTACCAATGATATGTAGCAGTAAAAATTTTGGCAAAAATTTATGACGAAAAAATACTATTATCAAAATTTTATGACAGAAACAAAGAAAAATGCATTTTTTCCACAAAATTTACGGTCTTTTTTTATTTATAGCACAAAAAATTAAAAACCCACTAGTGATTAAATACCATCAAAAGAAAGCTCCATTTGTATGAAAAAAGGGACACAATATTAATATGGCTACAGTGTTGCATGACTGAGTAATTGTCATTCAAAGTGTGAGAGTGCTGAAAGCTGAAAATTGGTTTGGGCAGGAAGGGGGTGTAAGTGCCCTGTATTGAAGTGGTTAAATTAGAATTTTTTTTTACTTTAAAAGAGACTCACTATAAAAATCCTTGGTCAGACACATATTTAACACCTGTTATATAGTGACAATTCTCTCCTGCTTTTCAATCCTGTCACACACTTCACTACTAGCAGTTGTACCAAAACACACCACGCAGGCATGCTCCGCCGCTATCACTATCCAGAGCAATGATGGGCAACTGATGCTGGAGCATGTGCATGTAAACAGGAAGTGACATATACTTTAACAGTCAAGGCCGGAAATAATGAAGCGATGAGGAAGCAAAGCCATGAATAGGGTGATTGATGTAGCTTACCATTCGAAAAGGGCAACTCCAATTTATTTGGTAGGCTTTTGCAGCAGACTTTGAAGGTTTGGACAGTGGTTCCTGCAGCTAGACTTCACCTGATACACATGATACAGTATATGAGATACAAGGCCATGCATTAACTCTAAGTGTTTCTACTGCCCCATACACACGACCACAAAATCCATCGGATTTTGTCCGACGGATTTAGTCCGACACTGGTGTTGCATACACACGGTCGGACAAAGTTGTCGGAAAATCCGATCATTCTGAACGTGGTGACGTTTGTTGCCTACGACGGGACTACGTAGAGGCTAGTAGCCAATAGCTTTGGTCTTGTAATGTAATCTGAGCATGCGTGGCACTTTGTCCATCGGAATTCGCTACACACGATCGGAATTGGTGTGATTTTATCCAAATTTATCCAGCAGGAGATAGAACTTTGTCCGTCGGACAATCCGATGTAAACTGTCCGATGGTGCCTACACACGGTCGGAATTTACGACAACATTGTCCGATAGGACAGAATCCATCGGAAAATCCGACCGTGTGTATGGGGCATTAGACAGTAAACATTTAAAAAATTAGCACTTCCCGAGAGGCAAGGGTCATTTGCCCCTCGTTAGCAGATCTCAAGCCACCAAACAAAATAATTTTTTGTCAACAAATACATATATGGCTCCCATATTATAAGCAATACAAAAGATATTACAGAATAAATAGACTTATAACTGAAACATGAAAATGGCTCTTTAATTCAATTTCACCTTGAGCTATCTAGCTCGGAAAACAGACTTTTTTTTTAGCACAGCAGTTAAGAATAGCCTGGTATACATCTGAGAGTGGGCCTAAAGCTACACCTGGTTTGCTGTAATTGTCAGTGTATATTTTGACCCATCTATATATATTATATACAGAGTTTTTTTTTTAAGCGCTAACGTCTTTTTATATTAATATATTCATATTGACAATCTTTATATATCAGTCTTTCTACAAACTGCTGGTATATTTTTGTTTCACATTAGTGCAGACTTGAGTTTATTTTCATTCTATCTGGTATATGTGCAGGACTTACATTGAAAGGGGCAATTCACCAAGCGAGCGTAGAAACAGAGCTGCCAGCAAGAGTTGCAGAGTGTCTTATGACAATTCTCAGTAGTCCATTAAATGACTCTTCTCTTTTTGGTACTGACAGTTTAACGCATAAGATAAGGGTATATGCATAGGCGATTAGAGAAGGAAATAAATAGACACTAAATAAAAGAAAATTGTGTGCCTGGGTGCTGCCCCCACTTACCTTATGACATATTATTTGGCTGTACTTTCAAAGGGTAAATTGGCGGTGTGGATGGTGTAACTCACATTCTGGTTATATTATTCACTGTAGCAACCTGTGTTTATGTTTGAGGATGACTCCCTTGATACAATCACCAGGGTTGGCAATAATACCATAAAATGAAGGCGCATTATCACGTAAAATTTAATGACAGAATTCTTGACTTCTTGGCACCCAATAAAAGATAATCGGTTGTCAGAGATGGAAATCAAAGGCAGTAACCTGCGAAATTTGATATTTGTCATTGCATATGATAGTAATTAATGAATACAAAATGAAGAACATCCTTAGTGTTATTATCACTTCATGTAGTCAAGAAAGGTAATCACAGCCTTGATGATTGAACCAATGAATCAGTCTTTCCCTATCTGTCATCCAGATCATGCCCTGACAGGTAACGCGGTAGATAATGCCAGAAGACCCAATTTATCAGGCTACAGTATATGTGGGTTCAAGTTGTCTTTTCAGTCTTAACCACTTGCTTACTGGGCACTTAAACCCCCCTCCTTTCCAAACCAATTTTCAGCTTTCTACGCTGTCGCACTTTGAATGACAATTAAGCAATCATACAACACTGTACCAAAATGATCATTTTTTCCCCCCAAATAGAGCTTTCTTTTGGTGGTATTTGATCACCTCTGCGATTTTAATTTTTTGTTAAAAAAATTAAAAAAGACCGAATTTTAATTTTTTTTATTTTGTTATAAAAATATAAAATGGGTAATTTTTTTATTTTTTTTTTTTAATTCCTTTATTTAAGTAATACAAAGTACAACAAAACGGTATAGACAACATTGTCAGAGTACATGTAACAGGTCAGAGAATGCAAAAAACATTACAAAGTAAGAAACATCATGTGGGCTAATCAAACCACTTCCCTGCGCAGGCACAAAATAGGATCGAGTGAAATATCAGGGCAATGTTACTGCCCGCCGGGTCGAGTGGGTGGATCAGTCATCGTTATTCCTGACTGCTAATAACTAATACCTTCGTTAGACTATACCAGATGATAGCAAGGTTAGTTTAATGTACGTGCAAGTGAAAAATTCTGCAGCCGAGCAACCCAAAAAAATGGGTAATTTTTGTCCGTCATTGATGTACGCTGATGAGGCTGCAGTGACGGGCACCGATAGGTGGCAGTGATGGGCACTGATGGGTGGCAGTGATGGGCACTGATGGGTTACACCGATAGGCAGCACTTTTAGGTGGCACTGATTGGCAGCACTGGTGGGCATTGATAGGTGGCACTGGTGGGCATTGACAGGTGGCACTTGTGGGCATTGACAGGTGGCACTTATGGGCATTGCAAGGTGGCACTTATGGGCATTGCAAGGTGGCACTTGTGGGCATTGCAAGGTGGTCCCTTTAAGATAAGCCGGTGATTGGCTTTTTTTTTATCCTCCGCTGTCAGCGCGAGGAGAAAAAAAAACGATCACCGAGCTTTTGTTTTTATCATGTGATCAGCTGCCATTGGCTGGCAGCTGATCACATGGTAAGGGGCCAGGACCCGCCCCTTACTCGGATCGCTAATCACCCGAGTCTCAATAACTCAATGATCACAGCACGCAGGGAGCGTGCACAGGGGAGGACGTCATATGGCGGCCTCCCGGGAATTGAGATCCGTGCTGTGGCCGTCATTCGGCCATAGCGCGGATGTCAAGTGGTTAATCAATAATTGTTTTTTAAGTTCAACCTTGACATGTTCTGTACTTCAGCCGCAATTTTTTTAAAGTAATGCCCTGTGCACACGATAGGATTTTCCGACAACAAATGTTGGATGTGAGCTTGTTGTCGGAAAGTCCGACCGTGTGTATGCTCCATAGAGCATTTGTTGTCAGAATTCCCGCCAACAAGTGTTTGAGAGCAGGTTCTTAAATTTCCAGCGTGTGTACACAATTCTGACGCACAAAAGTCCACACATGCTCAGAATTAAGCAGAAGAGCCGCACTAGCTATTGAACTTAATTTTTCTCAGCTCGTTGTACGTGTTGTATGTCACCGTGTTCTTGACGTTCGGAATTTCCGACAACATTTGTGTGACCGTGTGTATGCAAGACAAGTTTGAGCATCCTTCGGAAAAAAATCCACGGTTTTGTTTTTGGAAAATCCTATCGTGTAGAGGGCATAAGAATCAGGACCTGTTGTACACTATATTGTCAACTCTTCTGGGAAGGCTGTCCGCAAGGCTTAGGAGTGTGTCTATGGGAATGTCTAGTCCAAATCATTTAGTGGGGGGGGGGGGGTTATGGTGTGGGGTTGTTTTTCAGGGGTTGGGCTTGGCCCCTTAGTTCCAGTGAAGGGAGCTCTTAAGGCGTCAGCATACCAAGACATTTTGGGCAATTTCATGCTTGTAACTTTGCTGGAACAGTTTTGGGATGGCCCCTTCCTGTTCCAACCTGACTGTGCATGAGCAAGTTTGGGGTGGAGGAACTTGACTGGCCTGCACAGAGTCCTGACCTCAACCTTAAGGAATACCTCTGGGATGAATTAGAGCAGAGACTGTGAGCCAGGCCTTCTTGACCAACATCAGTGCCTGATCTCACAAATTTGCTTTTGGAAGAATAGTCAAACATTCCTATTGACACACTCCTAAACCTTGTGGATGGCCTTCACCTGAAGAGTTGAAGCTGTTATAGCTGCAAAGGGTGGGCCAACTCAATATTAAACCCTACGGACTAAGACTGGGGTGCCTTTCAAGTTCATGTGCGTGTAAAGGCAGGTGTCCCAATACTTTTGATAATATAGTGCAGCAAATAAAATTTGATCATGAGCATCAACATGAGAAGTAGGGTTTTATATGACATTTTCACTTTTTTTCAGTCTGGCAATTGTACCTCAATACACCAAGGCCTCATTCACATGGGCGTATCAATCTGTACACACATGTGGAATGCACAGGTGTTCTGTGTAGGCAGCCTGTTCAAGTCAATGACAGGCAGTCGGCTATATGGACCCGCAGACTGACAGAGAGAAGAGTTGTGTTGCTTCTCCTTTCACTGTCCAGTCACAGGGTGGGGGAAAGACCTGTCAGTGAAAGTTAAACTGCAGCAAGAAAAATCAGCTCCCCTGCCCTGCTAGACAGGTTTGTACTGGGAGCAGAGCAGTTTAAACAGTCAAGAACCTATCTGAATACATCGTAGCCTAAGTAGATATGGGAGCTATAGATTACAACTGGAGAGAAGCAGTGTGAGCAACGTGTCAGCTGATTCCATTGCCCTCTGTCTTGTGTGTGTAAGGCTTTATGTACTTCGGACGTTGTTCAACCTCTCCTGAATGATTTAACTTGACAGCTAGAAACCGGCGTCTAAAAACATCTATTTAGTCACGTTTAGCCGCGTTTGCGTCTATAAGCTTTTGAAAAAAATTTTTTTTTTGTTGGTTAAAATAAAAAACGTCTGTTCCGGTCTGACCATGTGCAGGGGAAAGGAGGAAACACTGACAATAGAAGGGCTATTGAAGCCTATGGGTGATCTCACCATTCCAGACTTTACCAACCTTTGTCAAATCACTCTCTCTTCTCTCCCCAGCAGCTGGCACTGACTGACACAAGGGAAATCACATGACCAGACCGGAGCAGGTTGAAAATAGGTAATAGGTAAGTTTGGGTTTAGCTGGAATCCCACTTTAAGAAACCAATGTAGTCTGAGGGATCGGCGCTGGGCTTTTTTCTTCCAGAGGGAGTATTTAAGTGGGTTTTTCTCAGCCTCTCAGGTGGCTTTGTGGCTTGTAATTTTTGTAAAGGTAAGACAGGTTTGATTTTGGCCCTTAGGCTGCTTGTTGTTCATTGCCTCAGTGGCCTCTTACTATGACACCCTCTGCCCCTAAGATCCATCAGGCTGTTAGCCATTATTAGCCGGTGTTTGGCATCATATTGATTGAATGGGCTGGTGACAATTGGCCTCCTGGTAAGCCCCTCGTTCACTTTTCTTCTCTCCCCTTCCTCCTCTCCCCCCATTCCCCCCTTTTATTTCACATGTGGGGCTCAGAGCCATTCTTATTATTAGTATTACTATGTATCTCCTGTTTGTTTACTGCTATTGCTACCGTCATTGCATTACTCCCACTCCTGCCCCCAGGGTGCTTTTGACATATGCATTTAGCCACATTTTTGGTTGGTGGCTGGACTTTTTTGACTCAGTGTAGGTGTTATTGTTATGGTTTAAATAGGTACTATGAATGTATATTTTGTTATCTTGTTATATATTTTTGTATATTGATTTGTTTGTTTTACATTTTTAGCCCCCTTTACCTCCTGAAGAAGCAGGTTGTTCCCACAAAACATGTCAAGCAACTAAGCAACTGTCTTCCCACGATGGACACGGATCTAGTAATAGTGAACCTCATATACAATTTATTGTTAATTATGAGTTGGTGTCATGAGGGCTTTCAAGGGAGGTCCGCTCTATATATACTGGGTGTCATGATGCTGTTTTAAAAATTATGGTTTTATGTATTTTGTTATAAAAAAAATATTTTATACAATGTTGTGTTGGCACCTCAAAAGTTCATCTTTTTTCTTTTTCTAATTAGGAAACCAACATAGTCCCACGTCTTCATTTGTCTTTTGTCAGGGCTTCTGTAATGTTAAAAGCCTCATCAATGGATACCACAGTTTGCCAAAGTAATGCTGGCATTGACAGATACAGATTATTAAATGACACATTAGAATCATTTATAATTCTAATGAATGTATACAATGATGTTGCTAGTTATATTATGTAGTCATGGTCACAGATGCATTATCCTGGAAGATGAGACAACATTATGATAATATGTCATGATTATACGGACATGATTGAATGGTATTGGGGTTTCAGTATTATTCATTATTTTAAACTGTAATGTAGCATCTTATTATCACATAATTTACATGCCTTTATGGTTATATTGCATTTATTAGATGGCATTAGAGATGGCATTGTAATATGTTTATAGCAAAACTACCGTATAAGCCCCAGTAGCACAGCAGAATATTTATTTCTCATTCCCTGATAGTCTAATGAAGATACATTGCCCACTTGCTAGAACATTAGGGTGTAAAGCATATTGAGCAGTCCATAGAAAGCCAATTATTACCTGGTCCTAGATGGCCAATTTACTTCCCTGGCCAAACTGAGCAAGATGCGTTATCAACTCCATAGTACCATAGGCAAATATATTTCCAGCCTGTGACTGTCTGTTATCACGACTATTGGTTATTGCTCTGCTCTGTTTAATAAAAAGGTAGCCCACTTGCCTTTGCTATTGCCATTGCACTTTGCTGTAGAAAGATGTACTACTAGCCTACTTCTGATGTACACCCAATTATTACTCTCCTGTACATGGTCTTTTCAGCCTTCATATTACACATGACTTGTGTAGCGCTACTCAAGTAGGAGCCGCAGGTATATTGTCCAGGCTTCCCCGCAGCCAGGCACACAACAGGCTTATCCACACTTTCTTCAAGGACCAGTCTAGGGGTGTTGTTTTTGTGGTTTTTATTTTTGGAGAACTTGGATAGGGATAAGCGAAGTGGTGGGATACTCCAAAAACAGGAACTATGTACAACTTGAGCATTTGGTATTCCTTTCGGAGCAAACTATAATGAAGTCTGGGCTTGAAACATACAGTAGACTTCAGCTTAAGAAGTAGCAATTAGAGCCACAAGAGCATAGTTCCTTTAAATAGGAGATTATCTGGACAGAGCTCTTCAGGACATCAGCCGGTGTAACCTTTAACAGACCCACATCTGACTATATGGCACCATAGGGGTAGCCAAGATCTTTTAGTGTCTGTACGCACAAGGCCCAAGGACAGATGGTAGCCTCCTTCCAATCTTCCAAGCGATAACTTCCAGTGATACCAGACAGATCTTTGGCAGACAGCTTCCTTTCAGTCTGCTTCTCCTTAGCACCTTGGTCTCAGCATTCCTGCCCTCAGGTCACCCATCTGAGGCCTCACCAACAGCAGCTTTCTCCTGGGAGGGCAGTGTGCTCCCCAGGCTGAGCTAATCAACTCTGGGAAAAGACCCTGAGTTCTGTGTGCTCCCAGAATATATGCAGTCTCCCAGCATGCCATAGAGCCTGCCTCTCTGGGATAGGCCAGGACTGTATCAATAATCATGCTGCCATCTGCATAGCTCCACACCAATGATCCAGAAACTTCTCAAGTTACCTGGATACAGAGGGAGCTATCAGGCAGACTGACAGCAGCAGAGCGAACGGAGCAGACCTAGCTAAATAATCACAGCTTCAAGAAAGGAAGGGTAACCCCTGGAAGTTCCCCATGACCAAGCTCCGGGGGCGGAGTGTAACGCGTTGGGGACGTGGCCTGGTTGGAGTCCAAGCTGAGGTTGTCACTCCATTCATTGCAGTAGTACACCATAGATGTGCAATTTCCAGGGGTTACGCTTCCTTTCTTGAACCTTTGCAGGAGCCAGGAGGGGCTCTATCGCCTTTCAGAACTCTAGCAGCAGCTGCGGATGCACTATCCACATATCCCCTCCCTATCGAGCATGAGCGGCCCACACACTTTTCCCAGTAAACAATCACAGCTCACTGAGTACAGTGAGCCAAACTATGCTTTTAGCTTACCCAAAATTATACTAAATTATACAAAATGTATCTATTAAAAAACACACTAACACTTACCTAACTATTCTAGCACCTACCAAGAGGGTGCTATTCTTGTATGACATTACAGTATACTCTTCTGTAATTTTATTCTGTTATTTATCATTTTTACTACAAAACTATTGTGATCTGGATATGGGAGAATTTTACATAACATCTTAGAAGGATAAAATATAAAAAAAAATACTGGCACGCTCAGATGGGGGCTTATCATACCCTAACCTCATTAAATACTACCAGGCGGCTCAGCTTAGAGCGATAGCTTCTTTGTTCACTCAAAGCTCCTATAACAATATGGCTTGCCCCGGTACACCCAAACAATTTATTATGGAACGCAGAGGTAGAACCTGAACGCATGCTGGGCCCTATGACCCTACTAAGGCGACTTTGGCGCAAGCTGTCCCAACAACATAAACTGACATCCAGCAGCTTGCTCCTGACCTCATTTGTTTGTAACCCCAAAATGCCAGACAGTCTTACCCACCGTATGTCCTCGCCATGGTCTACGCGGAACCTTTTTAGCTTTGGGAACCTAGTAGACCCTCGGTCCCGCAAATTACTACCCTTTGCCGAACTGCAGACCAAATACGATCTGCCACGCCAAGAGTTCTATGGGTATCTCCAGATTTGCCATTATGCTCTGACCATTGCACCTAATCTGCAGTTTTCCTCTCCAACCTCTTTTGAGAGACTAGTTCTAGCGGGTTCTGCCCAGAAGGGATTAATATCTGATATATATAAAATACTGAACTCATACCCCTCGGAATCCGGGTGCAAACACGCTTATATGGTTACATAGTTACATAGTTAGTTAGGTTGAAAAAAGACACAAGTCCATCCAGTTCAACCACAAATTAAACAAAAAAATATATATATACATATATACATATATATCATATGGTTAAATGGGAAAAGGCTCTGGGCAAGGAGATCCCCGTGGAACAATGGCAGAAGATCTGGTCACAGGCAGCAAAAAGCTTGCTTTGCACACTATACAAGGAAAATATTTATAAAATCTTGTACTTCTGGTATATGACCCCAGATGTGCTGCACACCATTTACCCTACTAGCTCCGATCGCTGCTGGCACTGTTTGGGTGATAGGGGTACCCTCCTTCACATATACTGGAACTGCCCGTTGATCGCCCCTTTCTGGATCTTGGTCCAGCAATTGCTGACCCGTTTCATCAGGGGGGCGATCCCTCTCACCCCAAAGTTTTTTATATTGGGCTTGTCCGCACTGAAAATCCCAGTGCCCCATAAGAAACTGGTACGCCATGTCCTCACAGCGGCTCACTGTCTAGTGGCATTAAACTGGAAAAGGCGCTCACCCCCCCTCCCAGAGGCCCTGCATGCCAGGATTAAGGATGTGGAGCTGATGGAAAAAATGACCGCCAGAGTGCAGGATAGACTGGAAGCCCATAATAAGGTCTGGGAGCTGTGGCACCTCTGGGAGGATCCACCATAAACAGGTAAGATAAGCCAGTATGACGACCTCTTATCTTCTTCTTTCCTCTCTCTTCCCTTTCTTCTTGCTACGAGTCCCCTAGCGACTCCTCTGACCACTTAAGCAAGTTAGTACACTTTGTTAATAACTAAATTGACATGCGTACAATGTATAGACAGCCTTAAACTACTTATGCATATTTGTAATGCACTGCACTTACTCATGTTATAAAGTGTATAAAAGAATAAAAACAGTTATTTGAAGAAAAAAAAAAAAAAAATACTTCAGCATTATAGAACTAGAATGTGTATAGAATCCTTTGAAGTCCAGTCGTACGCCAAGCCTTTGTGAACTCAATCAAATTCTGAACTTTCAGTAAAGAGTGGTTTACGCAACAACAACTTGTTGACCATTCTGCATGCCAAAATATTTTTTTATTTATTTTTTTTATTTTTTAGCAGTTTGTTTTTTAAATATTCAGAAAATTGTGTTATAATAGCAGATAAATAGAAACAAAAAACTTTGTTTATGGTGTATTTTGTAATTAACCACTTGACCTCTGAAAGATTTACCCCCCCCCCCCCTTCATGACCAGGCCATTTTTTGCAATACGGTACTGTGTTATTTTAACTCACAATTGTGTGGTCATGCAACACTGTACCTGAATAAAATGTATGTAATTTTTTTCCCACAAATAGAGCTTTCTTTTGGTGGTATTTGACCACAACTGCATTTTTTATTTTTTGCGCTATAAACAAAAAAGAAAACGACAATTTTGAAAAAAATAACAATATTTTTTTTTACTTTCTGCTATAAAACATATCTAATTAAAAAAAATTAAAAAATCTAATTCCTTCATACATTTAGGCCAATGTGTATTCTGCTAAATATTTTTGGTAAAAAAAATCCCAATAAACGTATATATAGATTGATTTGCGCAAAAGTTGAAGCATCTACAAACTATGGTATATATACTGGAATTTTTATTTATTTAAAAAAAATATATATTTGTGTCTTTACATGTTTAAATGCATCTATATGCAAATATTTTAGTAAACATTAGGAACTTTTCTCCTAGGAAACACATGTGATAACATCAGTAACATTTTTACAGTCCTGTGAACGAAGCCATATTCCACTTTTAACTTTTTGTGACCTCTAGTGGTAAAAAACTAGAATGCAGCTCTACAATAGTGCTATAGTAAAATATCATTCTAAACTTTTTGTTGTAATGATACTGTTTTAACCAATTACAGCCTGGCCCATTGTACAATGATGGCTGGGCGGGACCGCTGTTGTTCTGGGAGGTCTTGACGTGCACCGCGGTGAACGGTGGTGAGCTGTGTCCCTCCAATGACCAATGACCTCCCTATGATTTTCCAGTGCTTGGTATTTGTTATAAGTGTGTACTTGATAGCGACCCCCATATCGTCCATAGTTATAAGGTGTATGTGGCTGACCTTCAGAGTCATTTCCCTAAGATTGATCTTTCATTCGGTATAATAGGGGTTAAAGCATGACTTTAGTATATGGCAGAGTCGCTGACCAGGAGGGCACCCGGTGGATAGATATGAGTTAACATGGAGGAGAAGAAGGGTACATAGGTCTGTAGATATTCACCAGCCCACCACAGATCATCAATTTTGTCCAAAACTTTTTTTATTAACCACTTGCTTACTGTGCACTTAAACACCCTTCCTGCCCAGACCAATTTTCAGCTTTCAGCGCTCTCACACTTTCAATGACAATTGCGCGGTCATGCAATGCTGTAACCAAATTAATTTTTTATAATTTTGTTCGCACAAATAGAGCTTTAGTTTGGTGGTATTTATTCACGACTCAGTTTTTTATTTTTTGCGATTAAAGCGAAAATATAGCAGAAATTTTGAAAAAAAACAATATTTTCTCCTTTCTTTTTTAAAAGAAATCCAATAAAATCAAATTTTGTCATAAATTTAAGCCAAAATGTATTCTGCTACATGTTTTTAGTAAAAAAAATTCCGTTAAGTGTATAATAATTGGTTCGCGTGATCACGGACATATGTACGCAAATGATCATGTACATATGTGTGCAGGTGATCACGGACATATGTGTGCAGATAATCATTGGCACATGTTATTTTACTGGGACATATGTGAGGGACATGTGTTTTTATTATTTGGGGACATGTGTTTTTATTTGGGGACATGTGTTTTTATTATTTGGGGACATGTGTGTTTTGGGGACATGTGTGGGGACATGTGTGTTTTACTGTATGGACACTACTGGTGATCAGTGAGTAAACAGCTAATACTCACTGATCACCAGCCGGCTGCAGCGATCCGCTCTCCTCTCCTCACCGACGACTTCCGTGTGAGGAGAGGAGAAGCCGATTGCCTAGCAACCGGCTGTTTGTTTACATCACATGACGGCTGTGATTCGACACGGCCATCATGTGATCAGGAGGACCAATCAGCGAGCCCTCCTGCCGATCCGAGATGCGCCGTGTCCGGGTGACACGGCCGCATCGGGATCGCGCCGCTGCGCGGGCACGCGCGCGCGATCCCTCTACTTCTGAAGGACGTTCCGGAACATCCGATCAGAAGTAGACGGCTCCCACCCGGCCGTATATGTACAGTGGCTGGGTGGGAAGTGGTTAAAGAAAGATCACATCACAAAAACAGTGCAATGCAGCCTTTTTTAGAGCCAACCCTTCACATGCCTGACAAAGGCACCCTGCGTGGCTCTGAAACGTAAAGAATAAACAGAGAAAAAGCACTTACATTGCCTCATCCGCGAATATTGGGAACAAAAAGAAAAAAAGGAATTCAAAGAAAACCTGTGGTCGGACTTTAAAGGCACAACAAACACTGGGAGTACAAAAAATAGTTTTAACATTTATTGAAAAATAGTATAAATACCAGAGACAAGAAAGAAATAATAAAAATCACATATACAGATAAGAATCGATACATGATGTGAGCCCTAATGCGTCTACGTGTTTCGTTGTACACTTCTTCAGGACACATTTGGCATACAAATTACCATAACATATAATAAAAATGAAAAAACACTGTTAGAGCCGTGACAGAAGATCATGACACATGCACAAATACTTACATATTTACGTGACCCTCTTGCAAGGTAACATTATATTCTTGTTGCCATAAGTATTTTTGTTCTATGTGCATGTGTCATGATCTGAACAAGGCCATTTGGTGCCCAGGGCGAAGATGGCAACCCACTCCCCCCCCCCCCCCCCGTTTTTAAGAAAGAAAAATTATTAATAAAAATGCCATAAATCATATATCCCCTATTTTGTAAACGCTATAACTTTTGTGCAAACCAATCAATAAACGCTTATTGCGATTTTTTTTTTACCAAAAATATGTAGAAGAATACGTATCGGCCTAAACTGCGTTTTTTTCAAAATTGGCGCTCTTTTTTTGTTTATAGCACAAAAAAATAAAACCACAGAGGTGATCAAATACCACCAAAAGAAAGCTCTATTTGTGGGGGAAAAAAAGGACGTCAATTTTGTTTGTGAGCCATGTTGCATGACCGCGCAATTGTCAGTTAAAGCGACGCAGTGCCGAATCGCTAAAAGTGGTCTGGTCTTAAGCCAGCAAAATGGTCCAGGGCTGAAAGTGGTTAATGTAATCTCAGGTTGTATATGATATTCTTCATCTAGATTTACAGAAATTAAACCTTTAGTTGCTAAATTGCTGACATTAACCACTTGACATCCGCGCTATGGCCAAATGACGGCCACAGCGCAGATCTCAATTCCCAGGAGGCTGTCATATGACGTCCTTCCCTGTGCACGCTCCCTGCGCGCCCTATAGGGCGCGCGCGGAGCGCAATGTGATCACTGAGTCACTGAGACTCGGGTGATCAGCGATCCGAATAAGGGGAAAATCCCGGCCCCTTACCATGCGATCAGCTGTCAGCCAATGACAGCTGATCACATGATCAAAACAAACGCTCAGTGATCTTTTTTTTTCTCCTCACGCTGACAGCAGGGGAGAAAAAAAAAAGCCGATCATCGGCTCATCTTAAAGGGACATCGGTCCCGAAAAGTCAGAGGCAATTATGCCTCATGTATGCCACCTGTCAATGCCCATAAGTGCCACCTGTCAATGCCCATAAGTGCCACCTATCAATGCCCACCAGTGCTGCCAATCAGTGCCACCTAAAAGTGCTGCCTATCAGTGTAACCCATCAGTGCCCATCACTGCCACCTATCAGTGCCCATCACTGCCACCTATCGGTGCCCGTTACTCCCGCCTCATCAGCGTACATCAATGACGGACAAAAATTGCCCATTTAAATTTTTTATAACAAAATTTAAAAAAAAAAACATTTTTTTTTTTTTTTAATTCGGTCTTTTAAAATTTTTTGAACAAAAAATAAAAATCGCAGAGGTGATCAAATACCACCAAAAGAAAGCTCTTTTTGGGGGGGAAAAAATTCTAAAAATGTCATTTGGGTACAGTGTTGTATGACCGTGTAATTGTCATTCAAATTGCGACAGCGCTGAAAGCTGAAAATTGGTCTATGTTAGGAGGGGGGGGGGGGTTTAAAGTGCCCAGTAAGCAAGTGGTTAACAGAGGCACATAAAGTGGAGAGCGTATTATGTGAAACAGCAAGTCTGTTATGTAAAAAAAATAAAAAGGGCACCTATGGGCCGGACCGTAGCTAGCACACTGTCTGTGACTGTCACACTGCAAAACAAATCTTCTAGCTTAGGCTCACACAGCTCCCTGCGCTTCCTCTCGTCCTCCTCTCCTCCCTCGCCTCCGGCCGTGAGTGACGTCACGCCGCTGGCAGGCACTATGAGACTCCTCTGTAGGGGGGAGTAAACAGTGAAGCTGAGGGAACTTCAGGGAAGGGACTGGAGGATGCAGGAGCGCACGCACTCGGCACACACAATTTGTTCAGTGCCACTGGGCGTTGACATAGGTGAATTCATTTGTACACACTGGCTGGTGGCGGCCGTGGCAGAACTTCACCTGCACGGCGCCCCCCCCCCTCCCATAGCAAATGGTACCGCCCAGGGCACGTGCCCCTTCTGCCCCTGCCTTGTACCGGCCCTGGTCCCAGCTATAACAGTGTTTTTTTCATTTTGATTATATGTTATGGTAATTTGTATGTTTTTATCTTTAGATAGTGAGATCCTTCTCTTCTTTGCAACTACTGAACCCCAAATGTGTCCTGAAGAAACACGTAGACGCATTAGGGCTCACATCATGTATCGATTCTTATACGTATATGTGATTTTTATTATTTCTTTCATGTCTCTGGTCTTTATACTATATGTATTTTTCAATAAATGTTAAATTTTGTACTCCCAGTGTTTGTTGTGCCTTTAAAGTCCGACCACAGGTTTTCTTTGAATTCCTTTGTTCCTTTCTTTAGTAAAAAAAATTTTTGGACGAAATTGATGATCCATGGTGTGCTGGCGAATATCTACATATCGTATAGGTTCCACTGTCCAGCTGGCAAGCGCTACAGCACCCAGTACCTTAAGAGCTTATTATGGGAACGTGTGCAATGGGAATATGGACTGTAGGGTATATAGGTTTGGTTGCTGTGTAGCCTGTTTATGTGAGGAAATCGGAAGGACGAAACGCGTTGGGGCATGGCTTTGTGGTGATCGGAAGTGACTTTAGAGCTGGAAACCGAAAGTGACGTTTTGGAGGTGCCCAATGTTTCTGGAGATACATTATTGCCTGACACCACTATGTATTATTGATGAGCACAATTGATGCTTTTAATTTGTGAGTGTTTTTTTTATTAATAAATAGATTGTGGATTGGTTTATTGTACCATTGGAGACTGTTCCTTTTTCTTCCATATGATTTGTGGTGATATACAAGCCGGATGAAGGAGTGACCCAGTGACAAGATATCCAGGAGCTTGTGTGTAATTTTTACACAAAGCTAGAATGGGTGGCATTAAGCCCCTGTGAGTTTCTTCCTGAAGGGAGAGAGACCTCACGTGCACAAGTGGTATGTGGTGGAAAGGTTGGGTTGAAACGCGGAACATTTCTTTGCACAAGTTTATGGACTATTTGTGGACTTTATATAAAATGTGATAATTTTTGCACTTTATTGATTATTAATAGTGGAAATATGGTCACAGTGCCACTTTGAAGTTGGGACGTTTTGAGTGAACTCTTATTTCAAATGTGATTATTCCAATATGTATTCTTAACTCAAAATGTACCTTATAAAAACCTTCAACCTATAGAATCACTTTAAACTGACCCTCTGACTTCAGCATTTTCTGAATCCCTGACCGAAAACAACTAAGCAGATTGTGAAAATTGGAGAAAAATCAAAAGTCCTTTTATGCTTATTTGTTCTAGCTTAGTAACTATAAGGCCAGCCATAGACGGTTCGAATCGTGTGTGGGCAGGCTGAATGTACCATGTTGATCGATTAACTTGGGTACAACCAGCCTGCCAGATTCAATTATCCTCTATAGTCACTAGCAATAATCATTGACTTCCCCGACATGGGTGGCTTACCCCGGACGCCTCCGCCCCCCACTGGGAGCAGACAATTGCTCGACAGGAGGGATTCCCCTGTCAGCACTGTCTGTGTTGATGAGGGAATCATGCAAATTTCTTTCCTGCAACCCGTGGTTGCAGGAAAGAAATTGGCACGGTCTATGGACGATCTTAGTGTTGAAGCCAGCATTACTGACAGGCAACTAGTATTTTCAGAAGGTATATAGGGTGCCTGCATATTTCATTCACCATATATGTGTCTGGACAGCTTTTAACTGTCCAAAATACAGTGTGTATCATTTTATTTTACAGAATTGAATCTAGATAACTCAAACGAAAGGTAAAACATTTTTACCATCTAAAGTCTAAAGCTGATCTCTGTAATGTGATCATTCTTCATGTTGAGTATAGCAGCCCATATATGAGTCAGTTGAACAAAAAAATGACTTGGATGGGGGAATCCTCCCTGCTGAGCTATTGTATTCTGACAGCGGGGAGACTTCCTGTCCTCAGAATACACTGATCAGTGTTGTGGTCCATATCTTGCAGCACTGATCAAGTGGGGAAAAACCACCAGGACAGTTGTACAGAAGTCGATTTGTAGATCGACTTCTGGACAACCTCAGTGCCCCCACATGGATCAAAATTTGGCTGGTCCCTGCTGAACCAGCAGAATTTCGATCCATGTACAGCTTATGACTAACGTGATCTTGGTGACAAAAACACATTATGTGCATTCTGTCTAACCTTGAAAAAGGTTCATTGTGAGAGTGAAATAGGAAAGTAGCTTGCCTAGGACACAGGAGCATTATGTACTTACCTATTGTGGATACAGCTGTAGTTTTTTCTGGTCACTCTTAAAGGAATGAGAGCACACTTATCGAATGGGGGGTGGGGGGGTACGAGCCTGTTTGTCAGGTGATAACACGTGTTGTGTTGGTTTCCATTACAGCACACCTTATGCTAACTCCAGGCTGCCCATCAACGACAAGATAAGAGATAACATTAATCATACTGTAAAGGCACCACTAAACTGGTCATACGTGACAAGACTAGGTCTCTCATCTAGACTTAAAGATGTCTGATTAAGTTCAAGTTTAACCTATATTATGAGAAATACATAGGCAGCAATTGCTAACCTCGCCTTGTGAAAGGGATCGTTCCTTGGCTGTTATGGTTATCCGGTGGTTTCCGCACTTTCAGGTTCACTAGACTGCAACAATCAGGATTTTTGATTTCACCCCTAACTTCACTTGCTGCATGTTAGTTCTAGGTCAGTGGCCCATTTAGTTTGAATACAGAGAGACAGTCAGACATTTTCAGAAGAAGGTTACATAGTTACATAGTTGGTGAGGTTGAAAAAAGACAATCAAGTCCAACCTGTGTGTGTGCTTTTATGACAGTATTACATTGTATATCCCTGTATGTTATGGTCGTTCAAGTGGATCTAAACCCACTCTCATCCTTTCTAAACTACTGCCATAGTGGTTATCTATAAGGATATACAAGCCTCCTGCATGTATTCTTACCTGTCAAATGTCTCCCCTCTGCCTGTTATGAGACCCGAAAAACTGAAGATTCTGTGGGCAAGTCAGTTGTCTGGAACTCGGTGGGTGGAGTCGTGATGTCAGTAGACTCCCTACAGACCTCTACACTCCACTTGTCAACATGCATTTTCTGTATTTCTTACACTGAACTTCTGCTGGTCTTGAAGATTATGCCCCATGATCACTAACATCCAGAAGAAAGGAGGGGGGATGTGAAGTACACAGAATGCCTTTCTCACACTCGTGCATGAGATATGTAAATCACCTGTCACTCACAGC
Source organism: Lithobates sylvaticus (assembly GCA_028564925.1). NCBI lineage: Eukaryota > Metazoa > Chordata > Amphibia > Anura > Ranidae > Lithobates > Lithobates sylvaticus. Next base: position 87,116,898 of record CM053031.1, read on the forward strand.
AAGGGGGAGAAAGGGACATCTATTTCTCTGTCTGACCGTTTTTATCTCACTGAAAAAAAAGATAAGAGTATTAACTCTTTGTGGCAAGACTGGGCACAGATGACATGAAATCCTATACTCTATAAGGTACAAGCCTTAATTAAAAAAAAAGAAAACATTTGGGTTTACATCCACTTTCAGGTGCCTATCTAATATATTTTTTTAAATTATCGATGCCCCCCGCTGAAACCACCTCCTGGGGAATAGTTACATAGTTGGTGAGGTTGAAAAAAGACTCACGGTTAATGACTCAGCAATAATTGTCCCCTTTTTCACTAAAACTAGCCATAGATGAAGGTGGATGGAGGAATCCTTCCACCATGATATTGTATTCTGACAGTGGGGCACACCGCTGATCAGTGGATCAGTTAAAGTCAAACTAAACCTTCTTATCCTTTACAGCTAAGGAAGATTTGCAAAGAACGTTGTATTAAACAGTCAGCCAAAAGCTCAACAAAGTAGGGTGAAGTAGGGCATGGCCAGTCCACCTCCAATGGGAAGCTTTCTGAAGAGGTAGATGTAGACCCTGCTCTCTCCATACTGCTATCTCCCTACAACCACTTTAAGTTGCACACTCTTTGATACTGTTATTGTAGTTACAATGCAATGGCAGGGTAATTACCTTCCCTATGGTTTTATATTATGCAAATAAGTGACCTACCTGAAAGCTATAAAAAATCAATTAACTATTACATTATCTGCATTGCTATTTGTGTATGAGCAACTCTGTACACAGAAGTACACATATAGGAGGCATTTCCAAGCACAATGCATTAAAAATAAAAACATATGGTGGGGTAGGACTATAATGAGAAGAAGAGGCGTGTCTTCAGATTGACTTTAAAGTTGCTCTGTTATGAGAAAAGTAGGGTGGCTGGCATTATTGGTACTCTTTTGAAAATGCTAGTTGGCTGCTATTGACTGCAATACTTTTGAGTCACAGACCAGGAGCAAGCATGCTGTAAACGAGTGTCGAAAATACCTTCCTCTATAGTTGTTCTGGGCCAAACATTCGAAATGCATTGAGGCAAAGCATCAAAGCATGACAGGCAGGAAATTTGCATTCTCGAATGAGAGGTTGGCAATGGCAGTCCCCTTATCTTTCTCATGACTTTAGGGCACCGACTGCAACATGTATGCAGATAAGGACTTCTGACTTCACTACAACTTCTTTGATCTGCATACATATTTCAGGCCACTGACTCAATGGAGTCTTGGATCTAGTGGCTCAGCATAACAGCCAAGCAACTAGCATTTTCAGAAGAAGGAGATCAGCAGGGGCAACTCCCTATTCCTCTCGTGTCAGGTTGGCTTTAATATGAAACTGCTCACAAAAAGCTAGCTACAGTCACAATGTGATCATAATTAGATTTAATATACACCCAAATAACACAGAGATATACTGGGATAGCTCTATTGGAATATTGCTTGTAGGTTGTCCATCAGCAAGAGGTTTACACCAAAATCCATGTGAGACACACAGATTCATGTTTTTATTATCTCACAGCATACACAAAAAATATACTCATTCTAAAACATGTACATATTGTATTGAATACATTGAATTTTATTTTTTCCATTGTTTGAGCACTAAATCAATATTAAAAAACAACAGATCTAGTTTCAAATAAGGATCCAATCTTGGTGCCTTTCAGTCTGAGTCTGAACTGCTGCTAGACCCACCATGCTGCAAAAGAGAAAGGAAATATTTTAGCTTTAGAGGTGAACTTCATTTTAGTCTTATGTTTCATAGAACATAAAAAATATAAAAACACTATACCAGTCAATTTATGATTTATTGCCCAAGCGCATATATATATATATATATATATATATATATATATATATATATATGGGGCCCCAGGAACAATTTCATACAAAAAAAACAGTTCTGGCTGCAATAATCACCCCCTCATCAGCACTGTCCCAATAACTGCTTTTTACAGTTTGATGTCCTCTGTCTTCTGGGTTAAACAATGCTGGGCATCCTATGAGTGTGGGGCATCATGGCTCTGCCCCTTGTACTCTAGGGACATGCGGTGAGGTCAGTGGCTGCCGCTGGTGAGGCACTGGCTAGTATCAGAGCCAGATACACACAGGTTACATACACCGCGATCGTTAGAGCGAGAGCAATAATTCTAGCACAAGACCTCCTCTGTAACTCTAAACATGTAACGTGTAAAGAATTTTACAGCGTCGCCTATCGAGATTTTTAAGTACAGAAGTTTGGCGCCATTCCACAAGTGTGCGCAATTTTAAAGCGTGATATGTTAGGTATCTCACCTGCCCCACTGTCCCCCACTTGAGACACTGCCTCTAATCTGTGATGCTGCCCCCCACCTGTCCCACTGCCACCCTTCCATGACACTTCCCCCTCCTGTCCGATGACCTCCTCCCATAACACTTCCCCCTCCAGTTCCGCTGCCCCCCCCTGCCCACAGTTTACTAGGCTTCAGTTATGATTGAACACAGGGAGTGAATGTGTTCACTGTGTTCAGTTAGAAAAGAAAGGGGCCGGTAAAGAACATATTGATTAGCTCCTTCCCCCACTCTCCATCCTGTAACATCCCCGCAGCACCCGGGGGGAGAGGAGAGGAAAGGAGGGAAGCCAGCAGCACTGCAGTGGGGGGGTGCAACACGAGGGGAAGCCGGGGCAGTAGGGGGAAATCTGCACCACACATAGTGCTTGGGGTGTGCCCAGGCACATCTGGCACACCCCCTGCGTACCCCTATGCTCCCCACACTGACATTTATTAGCATACCTCTCTGAGACTGTTAGTTTCCTCAGTGAGGAAGAGAGGCATGCTGACAGTGCAGGCATCAAGGGCTGGAAAGCATGCTAAAGCTAAACGGCCAGCTGTGGCCCTGGGGTTTCATGTTGCCCAGGTCTGATCTAAACGAAAGTTTAGATAAAATAGATCCTGCCTCGCACTGTAGATCATACATTTTATTTTGTAGAGGGACAAATAATATTAGTAATGTGTCTATTAATGCTATAGGACTGTGTACATTGGTGCTACCAATATCAGAAAGTTAAACCAGTGCTGGTGAAGCCAATGAAGGCTCATTTAGAACAAAAAAATGTGTAGATAATTATATGAAGTGGCAGTCAAAGGGGGTTTTTCTACACTTTTTATGGGATCCTCGGCTACAGGACTGGTGATCCCTCATCCCCACCAAAGCATCCGTTATTGATGTCATAGGGTTTAAACTAAGAAGTCCGGTTTTCCCTTGGCAGGTTTTGAATCCATGTTGGGGGCAGCAAGAGATACAACCTTGGGGCTAGGCCCATATGGTAAGTCTGAATAACAAGCTGGAATCTATTCTATAAACCATACCGATATTTATCATATGTTTGTAATGTTTGCACAATAAGGGAAATAATTTGATAACTCCGATTTTTTATTGTGGTTTATAGACGTTCTGCAATATCTCCACAATGTAATTCCTGAACTGCTAAACAGATCTCATTCCCAAGTACAAATATAAGAATATTTCAATAAATAAAGAGATATTATGTGCTATCGGGCATGTTTGGGATTAAACAGATTTGTATAAAGCCTAAAATGTGTGGTAAACAATATTCTCTCTGATTGACATTAATCTACTGGCTTTATTTTCTTTGTACGTACTTGTAATTGGTTCCACACACAAATTAAGCTATTGTTAAGCGTTTTAAAAACTCAGCCATTTATTTATTTCGTTTTTAAGGGAACAATAACCTTTTTTACTGTTTTGGATATAAACTAGCAAAAGTGTCTGCTCATAAACAGAGTGCAATTGGGAAGACTAAGGCTCCATGTACACGGGACGCTGGGGCAAACTCCTCTGAACGAACTTGAAACCGGCGTTTAGAAACGCCCGTTTTTCCGCGTTTTACCACGTTTGCATCTAGAAGTGTTTATTAAGATAGCCTCATTAAGACCCTCCCCAAGCTCAAAAAACATTGTTATTTAACTATTTCAGCCATTTTGACCAGAGTGAGTAGCAGCGGCAGAGAGAGCAGCTGTATACTTGTATTTGCCTCTATTGCTTTGCAATGGATCCTATAATGAGCATATGTGAGGAAATGCTCCTGATGTCGCTCTTGATGAGGCTAGAACGACGTCGAAAATTGCGTGCGAGGTCCAGAGTCAGAGTTCTTCGCTACTGGACCCATCCATTGATTGCGCAGCAAATGTTGGTAGGATATTTTTCCAACCTGTACGTACAGCTGCATACCTACTCTGACAAATTTTTTAAATTCATACGCATGTCCATTGCCACATTTGACCTTCTACTAGAAAAAGTATGACCCAGTCTGACACGCATGGACACCTACATATGAGGAAGAGTGTGTCACCAGAGGAACGTCTGTTGGTGACGATCAGGTATGTGCATATATTTATAAATATATCTATAAATGTACAGATGTATTATTTTTGTTTTTTCTTTATTTTATGAAAAAAATAATATTTTGTCTATTTTATGTAAATTTAAACGTTAATTAAATTTTTTATAATATAGAACTTTTTTGGTATATTTTTTAAATATTTTTTAATATATTTATTGGATTTTTTTCAGCTGTATATGGTATTTTTGTTTTTCAATTACTTTAAAAAATATATATATTTTGTCTATTTTATGCAAATTTAAACGTTAATGAAATTTTTTATAATATATCAAGGGGGGGGGGGGGGTCAAGCTCAATGGTGGGATCATCTTGGTCAAATCTGAACATATGGGTCAAATTACAATTAAAATTTGGATACAGCAATGCTAGTGGTGCATTGCATTACATCAAGGGCTATATATGGTCTATGAATCATCGCAAGTAATTAAAACATTTTAAACAATTTTTTTTATGTTTTTTCATAGTTTTCCATCATATTTTTGTCTTTTAAGGTCAAAAATATAGGGTACCTTTAAAAAACGCTTATAAACGAAAACGCTTTTAAATGCTGGTACTGTGTTTAGCCGCGCTTAGTCTCGTTTAGCGTCTGAAATGTGGAAATCTTCGGCGTCTGAACCAATTTTTTTTGCTTTCAAAGAAACGCTGTTAAATGCAACTGCCTAAAAATGGCAATAAACGAGACTGTGTACATGGTCACATAAGATTACATTGAATGAGTTCAGGGGCAGTTGAAAAAAGCGTTCAACTGCCTCTGAACGTACGTTTAGCAGTATTCCCCGTGTACATGGGGCCTAAATGGTATGAATACCTTTTATAGGACAGTACTGTGATAATTAGTGGTGTAAATTATAAAGTATACAGCACAGCATTCAGAGCCCATCATAACAGGAGTTATGACTAATGCCCCGTACACACGGTCGGAAATTCCGACAAAATCCGTCGGATTTTTTCCAACAGATTTTGTCCGACACTGGTGTTGCATACACATGGTCGGACAAAGTTGTCGGAAAATCCGATCATTCTGAACGTGGTGACGTTTGTTGCATACGACGGAACTACGTAGAGGCTATTAGCCAATAGGTTTGGTCTCCTAATTTGATCTGAGCATGCATGGCACTTTGTCCGTCGGAATTCTCTACACACGATCGGAAAAAGTACAATTGGATTTTGTTGTCGGAAAATTTGAGAGCAGAATTTGAGAGCGATGGAAAAAGTCCGATGGAGCCCACACACGGTCGGATTTTCCAACAACATGGTCCAATCGGACATTTTCCGTCGGAATTTCCGACCGTGAGTACGGGGCATAAGGCCTTGTAGGCTGAAACGCAACAAACGGACCTTAATCTGCGTTTGTACACTTTTAGAGCAACATCTGGTTGTGCGATTCATCTTTATGGATTGCCTTTCTCAGACGAGCAACTGTGGATCAAGCAATTTTGAGCTCTGTTAACAAAGCATATATGTAGTAGCACAGAACCTTTTCATTATTTGGACCATGCAATGCGCCATTCGGAATGGGGCCATCTCTAGTTTACTGCAGAACATTTTTATTTTTGATGCTTGCCCATCAAGAACAACTATACACTTGTAATAATTCTAGTTGCAGTGAGAGTTTTCTGTGTATTTGGGGACAAGATCAGCATTATACTCTAATTGCTAGGATGTTGCGTTATAGGCAATAAGCACAAAAACAAGTGTTGGCTGAATGTAGTCTCTTGGCTTTTTCTATAAGTCAACTAGTATGCATGAATAAAATGTTAGCTTTTTTATTATATTATGAAATAAATCACATTATAGTCTCATGTAAGATGAAAATTACCTTTCCATGCCCATGGCCATGATGACCATGTCCATGTCCGTGTCCATGTCCATGGTGCTTATGCTTTTTGTGCTTATCAAGATGATGCCCTCCCTGTGGGTTACAACCGCCTGGATATCCTGTAGGGTACTGAGGAGGGCACCCAGGGGCTCCATAACCATGTTGTCCTGGTTGACATGGAGGAGGAACGTACCCTCCGGGATATCCACCAGGTGGAGGAGGCTGAGCAGGTCCAGGGTATCCCGGATTCACACCAGCAGGATATTGACCTGGATAAGGCCCTTGTTGGGGAGGATAGCCGGGGGCTGGATATCCAGGCTGCCCATATGGTGTTCCTAAAACAGAAAATAGGAAAACTTATCAGTTGACACCTACAAGACATGCATTAGACATGTGCACTGCCAAAAAATGTGTTCATTTTTGTTTTTGTTTCATTTGTTTTGTTTTGTTTTTTTCGTTTTTTCGGGTCATTCGTTATGATCGCAATTCGTAAATTCGTACATTCATAAATTCGTACATTAGGTAGTATAGGTATTGTAATTTCCTTTCAAATTTGGCTGTTAGTGAACGTAACAAATACAAATTTATCCAAAGTTACAACTTATCCAAAATAATGAATGCCACAGCTAAACAAATGGAAGGGAACAAATTAATAACAAATAATAATAATAAAACGTTTTTCTTATTGTTATTTATTATTATTAATTCATTACGTTCCATTCGTTTAGATACGGCATTCGTTATTTCGGATAATTCGTAACTTGGGATAAATTTGTATTTGTTACGTTTACTAACAGACAAATTTGAAAGGAAATTACAATACCTATAATTTAATAGTTAAGTTATTATTAGGTAATTATTATTTCAGATTTCCGGATTTCCGAATTAACGAATTAATGAATGTATAAATTTCCGGTTTTTCATTCATTCGGTTTTTCATTCATTCAGATATTTCCAAATTAACGAATTTGTCGAAATTGTCGAAATTCGTTAAAAAGCGAATTCTCAACTAAACAAATTGCACATGTCTAACGTGCATTCCAGCCCCAGTCAGAAGACTGGCAGCATATGCAAATAGTGGGGGAATCCACCATATTTCTGTATAAATGCAACATTTTTTCAGTCTGGTAAAACAACTTTAACATTTTGTGATCCTTCATTGAATATGGCTAAACAACATAATATGGTGAAAGTCTATAATACAATGAGAACTGAAAGAATATTCATCGTTTGTGTACACAGGCTTTGTTCTGCAGCATTTGATGTGCCTTTTAGAATCGTCAAACACAGGAGGGCAAATTATCAAGTACTTCCATAGTGCAGTGTGGATGACAGTTTTGCGGTGGTCTTTGACCTGCTTTCAGTTTCTTTAGAGACACAGCATGTTTATTAGTATATGTTTGCATTGCAGCGAAAGCAGGTCAAATACAGGCCTTTTTTGTGTTTTGTGCTTGAATGAAGGCCCCTTAATCCCATAGGGATCCCATAGAGAAAGGGAGCCTTTTTTTTATTTATTTTTTATTCGTATTTTAAATAAAAATGACAATATCCAAAACACTCCTGTTATAGAGGATAACATCCATCAAATGAAGAAACAGTAACATACAAATTCCAAAGGTATAGATTCTATGCATCAGTACATACATTACTAGCATCCTGTATATTCAGGTATGTTTAATTCCAGCCACCTGTATCTCCAGGGGAGTACCCCTGAATGTGTAATACGACCCATAAGAAAACAAACTAAACTCAACATTGTAAATAAATGAAGTAATCCACTTTTTGAAAGCATACTAATAAACCCAGTAAATCTGCCATGCATAAGTATTTATTTAGCTGATTAAGATATAAACCAATCATGGTCCCATCTATACCGCTTTTAAACCTCTATATCTCCGGACACTGATTTAATCCAACCAGCCCATGTTTTGTAAAACTTTTTAGGGCAACCCCTGGAGTTGTAGGTCAGTTTATATTTTGGTAGAGCTCCATTAACCAGGTCTACCCAATAGAGGAGGGATGGAGGCCTTGGATCCTTCCATTTCAGTGATAATGCATTTTTCAGCATAAAAAAAAGACTATCCTTAAGAGAGTTTTTTTGGAAGCGGGCAATTCCTCTTCCCCAAAGTCACCGAATAGGCATCTGCCCAGAGCACATATGTTTGGAAGGATTAATTTTTCCTCTAAGAATTTCATGAGTGCCGCCCAAAACTTCCCCACATGACGGCAGAGCCATACCATATGAAAATAATCCCCTATCTCAGCCCTACATCTATGGCATTCTGGTGTTTCCACCCTGCCCATCTTGTGAAGACGTGCGGGTGTATAATATACTCGGTGGAGATAATTAAGCTGGATAATTTTGTCTCTGGCCGAAATCACCGACAGCAACAGCGATTCAGTGACCTCAGCCCGAGATTCCTTTGTAAGGGATGGGATATCAGATCTCCACTGAGCCTCCACTCTCTCCATCCTAGAGGAAGAAGAGGTCAACAGGGCAAAATAATATATAGAGATCATTTTTGAATGGTTTTACTCTAATAGTAATTTCTCCAGCCCAGAATGGGCGAGCTGGACCTCCTGAAGACCAAACTGGGCTGCCACAGCATGGCGAAGTTGCAGATACCTGTAAAAATAGGCGTTGGGGCACTTATATTCGATTTGAATATCCCTGAAGGTTCTAAAAGTTTGGTTCTTGAACAATTGGTGAGCATATTTGATACCATATCGAGCCCAACACACCCCATAAGGGATTTTCTGTATTTCTTTTAGCTGGGGGTTTTACCACAAAGGAGCATTAGGAGAAGAAGTCAAAGAACTACCTCCCATTCTTTTATCACAGATATGGAAGATCCTATATGAAAGTTTAAGAATTTCCGCCCCCTGGGAAGGGTAAGGGCCATTCCTGTACATTAATAAGTGCTTCAAATGAGTTCATCAGGGCAGCCTGAGTCTCCACCGAAGCTACATCCATCTGAGGAAAAAAACACCAATGGATGTGCATCAGCTGAGCTGCCAAGTAATAGCACTATAAGTTTGGCAGAGCAAGCCCACCGGCCTGAACCGGTAAAAACAATGTGTCTAGGGATACTCTAGGTCAGGTATATCCAATTAGCGGACCTCCATCTGTTGCAGAACTACAAGTCCCATGAGGCATAGCAAGACCCTGACAGACACAAGCATGACACCCAGAGGCAGAGGCATGATGGGACTTGCAGTTTTACAACAGTTGGAGGTCCGCTAATTGCATATCCCTGCTTTAGGTGGTTTAGTGCCCCAGAGGAATGAAGAGAGCAACGTGTTCATTTCCGTGAATAGTTTTTTTTGGGACATAATTTGGTGCATGCCATAACAAATATAAAAACCTAAGGAGGTATATCATCTTAAATATGTTGATTCGGCCCAGGAGGTTGAGGGGCAGCTTAGACCCAGTCTGCAAATTATCCTTCAGACGTACCATAAGAGGACGTAGATTGTTTTTAATATAGGTATAGGGCACAAACAAGATATATGTAAACAGAAAATATAAATATAGGTGTTCGCTGGCAGCTGGACCTCAACCCCAAGGTATTGGAACCGAGAAACTATTTTTAGTAGGCCTCCCAGGAATCCAAATGCAACCACTGATTTTCATTTCCTGCTGTTTTTATATAAGTAACCCAATATCTTCTTGTTTTATTGTTGATACTGTATCGCATAGTGATAAAACTGATTAAATGAGTGATTTTCTACATGAAGAATACCCATTTTACCTATGAGGTTATAATTCAAGGCACAGCAAAGAAGGTTGGTGAATGCAGAACTGAAATTTGGCTCTACATTTGCCAGTCAAGTGTCAGTAAATGAATATGATGGACAGAAAACATCTACTGAGGAGCACAAAAATTAGTCCATAGATTAGATCTTGTTGGCCTTACCTTGGTTTGGATTCCACATGTTGGTAGATCTGGTAAAATAAAAATGAACACAAGATTACCTTAAACAAAAATTGAAATAATAATGTTCACCACCAAAAAACTATTTTATTTAAAGCATAACAAAATTATTTTAAGTTTTGGATAGAGTGAAGAGGAATTAGAATATTGATCAGGTTTTTTTTTTTTTTTGTAGATCTGCGTCCTGTGAGTGTGATTCACCCTCTCTATTTCTCCTGCTGGCTGTTGTCACCCAGACCAAAAATTATAGACTATCCCACATTTTGGGTTGTCACCAGGAATAGAGGGTGAATCTTCCACTTGGGAAACTATTTATGGTGACAACCAGGGATTCCCCTGAGGAATTTCCCATATTAAACAGGAAGTGAAGGGAAATCTCCCCAATGGGGCACAGATGGGAAAAAAAGAAGTTGACAGCGGTTATAACTCTCTCTTACACTAGCCAAATTGTTTTTTAAAACTGCCTTTAACCACTTACCGACCGCTCACTGTATATATACGTCATTTTTTTGAAGAGGGATATCTCGGTAACGTCAGCAGCTGCTACCACAACCGAGGTATCCCTCTTCACAGTGAGCGGTCCCCTTTCCGACAATGGTGGTCATCGTGGCGGATTCGCCCCGAGATCACCATTATCGGCGGCGGGAGAGGTGCCCCCCCCGCTCTCCTGTGCCTTCCGCCGCTTACCGGAGCCGTTGGCAGCGGCGGAGGCGATCGGGTTCTTTCCCTGCCTGTGTATAGGAGATGAGTGAGGCTAAGATGGCCCCCACTCATCTCTATACCATAGGAGGGCGGAAGCGACGTCAAAACGTCACTTCCGCCCATACGTCTTAAAGGGGAATTTCCAAATGTCATTTTTTTTAAATGACATTTTTTTTTTTTGCATTTAAGTCCAAACATGAGATCTGAGGACGTTCTGACCCCAGATCTCGTATTTAAGAGGACCTGTCATGCTTTTTTCTATTACAAGGGATGTTTACATTCCTTGTAATAGGAATAAAAGTGATCCATTTTTTTTTTTAAAAAAACAGTGTAAAAAATAATAAAATTAAGTAAAATAAATAAGAAAAAACAAAAAAAAATTTTTAAAACACCCCATCCCGACGAGCTTGCGCGCAGAAGCGAACGCATACGTGAGCAGCGCCCGCATATGAAAACGGTAGTCAAACCACACATGTGATGTATCGCCGCAATCGGTAGAGCGAGACCAATAATTCTAGCCATAGACCTCCTATGTAACTCAAAAAATGCAACCTGTAGAATTTTTTAAATGTCGCTTATGGAGATTTTTGAGGGTAAAAGTTTGACGCCATTCCACGAGCGGCCGCAATTTTGAAGCAGGACATGTTGGGTATCAATTTACTCGGTGTAGCATTATCTTTCACAATCCAAAAAAAAATTGGGCTAATTTTACTGTTGTCTTATTTTTTAGTGACTTTTTTCCAAAAAAAAGTGCGCTTGTAAGACCGCTGCGCAAATACGGTGTGAAAAAAAGTATTGCAATGACTGCCATGTTATTCTCTAGGGTGTTAGAAAAAAAAACAATATATAATGTTTGGGGGTTCTAAGTAATTTTCTAGCAAAAAAAACTGTTTTAAACATGTAAACACCTAAAATCCAAAACGAGGCTGGTCTGGAAGTGGTTAATGACACTACAATTTCTCTACATGTCGATTCGCTCTGCCCCTTCACAGAGGCTTTAATGAGATTTGCATAGAAAAAATAAACTTGACACTGAAAGGAACAGGAGCTCAGAATAATTTAACAATATACGTTTGAAGAAAGCCTGGTGGTAGGATGATGATACATTATTAAACAAGCTCACACTCACTTTGCTAATCCGGCTTGTTAGGCAAAAAAGCTGCAGCAATATATATGCAACCATCTCTGTTTAACTACAGGGAGGATTATGTTACCAGCACAACTTTGTAAATTTTCACAACAGACTTAATGCACTAGCAAAGTATTATACAACATTATGGGGCCCCATATGAGGTCCTTCTTCAAAGAAATAGTGGCAACAGATAAACAAAATTACATACATGATTTCAACGTGTTTTTAAATCTACAAAGATCATCTGTCCACCTCTGGACAATTGTGGCTAAATTCCACAAGACTACTGCGAGGTGAGTGGGGTGGAGTGTATGTTCAAAGGATTGCCAAGGCTCTTTTTTAAATCAAAAAAAATAAAACCTATTTTTCCTTCTTTTTTTTTTGGTTGGTTGGTTGTGTGTACAACTGAAAAGTAGTTATGCAGACCCCATTCTCCAGCAACACAATCAAAATGTTTTTACTAAAATACTCAATATATATATTGGGTAGGGCTTGTACAAAGAGCCATCATTAATCAGGGCAGCAGGATGTCTAAATATGGCCTTGCACTACAGAATACATTACTTAAATTATCCTACTGTAATATGGTATGTGATTAGATATAAACCTTCAGTATAACTACAGGGATAGAAAAGTGGCAGGTTGCCTGGCACTCCTGCCTTTCAGCTCAGAGCTGGGCATGAGCCTAGGAGCATTGCTTCTCCCTTATGGTCCAATCACAAATTAAGGTCAGGAAGTTGAACAAACTTTATTGCCTTACTGCAGTAGAACAAAATGAGGTCACCAACCTCGTTGTTTGAAATTACAAATCACAATTATAGCTCCTAAATACGGGTTTCAAGTGTGTATTTAGTTGTTTGTTTAGAGTTCATATTTAATTTTAAAGACTTTCATAAGTATGGCATATAATTAACTGAAAGAGACTTGCATGCATCAAAACTTATGACACTAATAATATATAAATATAAATGTGGCTTATTGCCTCCCCTATGGAGAATCATGTATCATAATGACAGCTGCAAGGACTTGATAACTAAATAAGTGCTTTATAAATTACACAAAGATCATTACAATTTGTTTGTTTACTTGTACTTACAGGTAAGCCTATAATACTCTTAAGGCTTACCTGATGGCACAGTGCATATCTCCTAAATGTGCACCGTTTAACAAATATTTACATTTACACATCACCAACGCATGCGCACTGTGCTCTGAATGGAAGGCACACTTGAGTATGCCCTCCATTCAGAGTGCTGTGCCACAATCGTGGCTCCTGTGAGCATGCACGGGAGTGACATCACCACTGCCTGGCCATTTAAACAGCCGGAGCGCATGAACCATGAAGGAAGACTGGGTGAAGATGGAAGCCCTGTCAGCAGTGACAGCTGGAGGGATCCACATTAGAGGTAAGTCTGTCATAATGTGCTGGTATGCAGTGAATACTTGCACATTATGACATCAACCGGAATGGGGGAACAGTTTTTTTTTTTTTCAAGAGTTAACTACCACTTTAAAGCGGAACTTTACCCATAACAGTTTTCTAGCAATATTCTTTAACAAAAGAACATTCAATGTTAGTTATTATTTTATGACTTTGGAGTATGCTACCGTATAATAATATAGTTGTACAGAAGTACCTTGGATTACAAGCATAATCCGTTCCAGAAGCATGCTTGTAATCCAAAGCACTCGTATATCAAAGCGCGTTTCCCCATAGGAATCAATGGAAACTCAGATAATTTGTTCCAGTGTCACTGCTAGTGTATGCAGTACCGCATGTGGCTAGAGGTGGGGGGTGCTGGAGACACTCAAAGACGCTCGGAGACCACTTGGAGATGCTCGGAGACACTCAGGAACAGAGTGTTTCCGAGTGTCTCTGAGCGACTCCGAGTGTCTCAGAGCGTCACCGGCACCCCCCGCACCTCTGGCCACATGTGGTACTGCTCACCCCTGAGGCTTGATTCCTACTCTTCTTGCAAGATAACGCTAATAAATAGAGTCAGTTTTACTGTACTGTAATTCCTGTTCTCAGCTACTAGGTGGGGCTGCATGATTTCTTCAGAGAGCTGGCATCTGTACATAGTTCTCTGAAGCTGGAAGCTATAACTGACTACTCACTTCTGTGCATTATAACTTTGAATTGTCTTGTGAGTCTAGCGCTCTGGGGTTTAGTCACGGAGCTCCTCACCAAATTCATTGTCAGGGGTAGCTACTGTAGATAGTTGTTAGAGATCCATTGATTTCTCCCTAAGTTTGGCCTTGTTGTACTTTTCTCTTCTGCCACTAGGTGGCCGAGAATTTGGTGGCATTAGATGTGAGAAGGAGATTTCAAGGTAAAGTTATGGGTATATGGGATATCTCAGCCAATGGGCAGGGGTTTTCTTGCATTCCTTAGCCTGCTGGGATAACGTATATATTCGGGTGGAGTCAGGTGATCTATGTTCTGTGCCACCCAGACTGCCGTCTGGATGGATGTGTGTCATCTGCCCTGGGCTGCTAGGCTGGAAATTGGGCCTATCCCGGGGGCATCTAGCTGCCAGGCTGTGTGAGGGCCTATCCAGAAGTAAGAGGACAGCACAGGGTTGGGAATGCGGCTTGCAGTTCAACCAAAAGTGACGGTTCTACCAGCCGGAGAACCTGTCATGGTTGGAGGTAGAAGGGAAGCTGTAGCCACTAAGGGACCAACCACCTTTACCAGGGACCACTGTGAGTACCTGAAGCAAGTACCTGAGCAACATTCTCACCGAACAGGCACGGTGGAGAATCGGGAAACTTCAGACGGTGACCAAGTCAGGGACCCAACCAGCGGAGGTGATGCATGCAGAGCAGTCTTATGTGTCAAGCCAGGGACCGAGCAGGTTAGCGGGGTGAAGCTTGAAAAGGTATCTGGAGTACCAAGCTAGGGACCCAGCGGGGAAGCATGGGTGACGCTTGAGAGAGATACCACCGCAAAAGCCTTAAGGAGCTCAGGGGATTCAGAGTCAGTGAATCAGAGAGTCCAGTGAGAGACTAGGAGCTTAAGGGTCTGAAGAGCTACACGTGGACATTGTAGTGAAGCTAAGAGAACTGTTGAACTTTGTGTTAGGAACTGTTAGATACTGTTGCCATAGAAGGCAGCAAACCTGCACGTGCAGAAGTGGCACCTTGATGGGGCCTTTCCCTGTTCCTATTGAAGTCTCAGAATCTGCCTATTGAAATTGCAACCACTTAATGGTGTTCTGTCCCTAACCCACTTTCCCTTGCAAAATATAAAAAGGATTGAAATAAAACCTCTTTTGCATCCAAGAAGTGTCTGGCGCCCAATGACTTTTACCATCTTTGCACCCACTATGCCTCACAACCCACTACATATTGAAGGATGTCAGCGGTCTGTGGCCTCAAAGGTTCTCATTAGACTGGAAGAGGTTAGAGATTCTGCTACATGAGTATTTCTGGAACATGTATGCTTGAATTTATTTGAATAAAATGTTCTTCTGTTTAAAAAACAAAAAACAAAAGAACATTCATTCCAAGTTGACAAAAGCTTTACATTGCTTATATTTACAGGCTGCCCATGAAGGAGAAAGGAAAGAATGTTGAACTGGATGGACTTGTGTCTTTTTTCAACCTAACTAACTATGTAACTATGTAATATCAGGGAGCTAAGATAAGACACTACCCTTGTAAGTTTATCTGTTAAACAGAGTTTGTCCTGCCACCTCTCTCCTGCTTTTCTTTTCTTCCACCCAATCTGTGCTTCCTGCGCACAGTCTGTGTCATTCCTGTTGCTTTTTTAGGAACAGTAAATCTTAAAGTGGAGCTCCAACCCCCCTCCCACCAAAAAAATCAAAAATCAGCAGCTGCAAATAATGTAGCTGCTGACTTTTAATATTAGGACACTTAACTGTCTAGGGATCCTGTGATGTCGGCACCCCAGCCGATTTTTCACTCGGCTCTCGGGTGCTGCCGCTGCCATTCCTTGTAAAGGAAGCGCGCTGTGCTTTCTGAATGGCCTGGAGTTGGAAGGAGGAGGGGTGCCGGACTTCTGGGGGTGGGGAGGGGTACTTGTCAAAAACAGGTACCGGCACCCCCCGCAAGGTGCCAAATGTGGCAGTGAAGGGGGAAAGGAAGCAAGCAAGTGGAGCGTCCCCTTTTGGGTGGAGCTCTGCTTTAAAGCCTAGTACACATGGGCCAGATGTCAGGGCGACATTGGTCGGTTCAATAGAAACCAGCCAACATTCGGCCTATGTGTACGGCAGCCAGTCCGATAGAAGCCGTCCATTGAACTGGGTTCTGTTGAAGGTGTATAACCAAATCGCCATCCGATCAGCACTCTCAGCCAATGGCTGGGAGCACTGACCAGTGTGTTCTGGCAGGAGGGCCGCCCCCCCCCCCCCCCCTCCCTCAGAACACAATAGGTTAGCGGGAGGGATTAGCATCATGGGATCTCTCCTTTCATGCCCCCACGCCCCACTCGTTGAGGACACACGTATCATGGTAAGCAGTCTTACACTTCACTAGCATGCAACACAAAACTTTACACCTTAAAGTCTTTACACCTGTGCAATAGAGTTTTCATGTCACTTTTTGTTTTATATTTTTCACCACAGTTTCCCTTTCACTGTTGTCCCCATCAATACTGCTTTGCACCTTTACACAACTTCACTCCCCATCTGTCCCCATACCCACACCCATACGTGATTGGCTTGTAGACTATGTAGACTCCTTTCATTATTTGCTACATATGGTTGGCCTTTCTAGTACTTATTTGACTACTTAGATATACACTTTTGTTGCAGCTGCCAATCATGTTGAACATTGAGGGACATCAAAGGTTACACTTTCTGGCTCCCATGTTATGCTTGCCCTCCATCTGTCCCCCGGGGGTCTTTGCTAGTTCCTTTCCTTCAGCTACCGGGAGAGACACACTTTGCCGCAACCTGTTGGTTGATTGGCTTTTGAGACATTGGCTCAGTCCATATGTGAGTATGGGATCTCTTTGCGTAAAGTCCCTTATATCCGCTTTATGGCATTTATATTTACGTTATATATTTCTCATTGATATTTTTATTCTGTAGATACACTGCATTTACATCTACTGAAGAAGCGAGCAGCGACTCGTGAAATGCGTCAAGTTTTATGATGCCTGTGTATTACTGTACTTTCAACAATTCCAAATATATACTATATGTGGCCGCTTGGTATGCTGTGTCTATCACTGTCAAGTGGTTTGGCACCTGTTTATGCATCTCATATATGATGAATGTTATACAATTTTAATACATTTATAAACTATGTTTACATTGTATACTCTCAATGACCTTTTTGTGCTCACCTCATTTAAAGTCCCACGGGAGTATTTCTTCTTTGTTGTATTTAAAGGGTTACTAAACCCTAGTTTTTTTTTTCTTTAAATAACAAACATGTCATACTTACCTGATCCTCTTCTTCTTGGGTCCCTCAGTGGCGCTGGGGGCTTCTCCTTTTCTCGAGTCCCCCGTCGGAGAAGCGCTCTCTTTCAGGACACCCGTGCAGGCGCGCTCCCGAGTCCTGCTGCTGCGTCTACTGACACAGACATCAGGGCTCGGCCCCGCCCCCGGAGTCATTGCATTTGATTGACAGCAGCGGGAGCCAATGACTACGCTGCTATCAACCTATCCAATCAGGACACTGGGAACCTGCCGGAGCTGGTGTGCTCGTTCCCGTAACGGGAATTATGGGGCTCAGGTAAGTAAAAGGGGGTCTCAGGGGGGCTGCTGCATGACAGGAGGTTTTTCACCTTAATGTATAGAATGCATTAAGGTGAAAAACCTTGAGGGTTTACAACCCCTTTAATTTGGGGATGGAGGTATGACACTGGCAACACCAGCCCATTTTCTCTTTGTATAGGTTAGCGGGGGAGATCGCTGTACTAATATCTATCTATAGAACGCTGAGTAGTTGTGTGTACTAGGCTTTAACCCCTTCAGCCCCGGAAGAATTTACCCCCTTCCTAACCAGAGCACTTTTTGCGATTCGGCACTGCGTCGCTTTAACTGACAATTGCGTGGTTGTGCGATGTTGCACCCAAGTATGTTCTGTCTCTCCTGCTCACGTTCGCTCGTGGCCGGCGGCCATCACAACTGTCAGCCACGAGCATCTGCACCCCCTCTGTGCAGTGTGCGTGCGCACCTGCTATCCCGACCCCACAAGCCGTCGTAGCTATACAGAGGATATGCAGCAGTGGCGGCCCGTCCATAGGGGGCGCCCGGGCGTCGCCCCCCCCCCCCTCCTTGCAGTTCAAAAAAAAATAAAAAAATAAAAAAAAAAAAGTTCAAAAAAAAAAAAAAAATTTATTTAAACATGTCCCTTTAAGGGCGCCGGGCACAGTGCAGTATGCACCGCTCTATCACCAATAGATAGATTCATGCATTGCATGAATCTATCTATTGTCACCTCTGCCGCCCCCTATTCAGGTGTCCGGCCCCTGATCGGGCGCCGGGCATCTGAATTACAGTGGGGGGGGTGTTGCGGGAAGCGCCCCTATTAGAGCTGTAAGCTCTAATAGGGGACCCTATTAGAGCGGTGTGCTCTAATAGGCTTCCCTAAGTGTAAACAGCGGGCGCACGGCTGTGCGTTCGCTGATTACACAGTATTGTGTTAGGGAAGCGAATACATCGCTTCCCTAACACAGACCCGCCTCTCAGCCAATCAGGTTGCCAGGTCTGTTACCTGTAACCTGATTGGCTGAAGTCACAGGCGCTGTGATTGGACGCTAGGCGTCCAATCATAGCAAAAGACAGGCGCGGGAGAAGAAGACCTCGGACGGACGATAGCAGAAGACAGGAGGAGCGCGGGAGAAGAAGACCTCGGATGATGAGACACCGCTCGCCGCCTGACGCCATCACCAGCTGCACATCGAGACAAGGTAAGTGCAGAGGGCAGGCAGGGGGCACAGTGGCAGCACTTGGAGGGGCACTTAAAGGGGCACTCTGGCAGCACTTAAAGGGGCACTCTGGCAGCACTTGAGGGGCACTCTGGCAGCACTTAAAGGGGCACTCTGGCAGCACTTAAAGGGGCACTCTGGCAGCACTTAAAGGGGCACTCTGGCAGCACTTAGAGGGGCACTCTGGCAGCACTTGGAGGGGCACTCTGGCAGCACTTAAAGGGGCACTCTGGCAGCACTTAAAGGGGCACTCTGGCAGCACTTAAAGGGGCACTCTGGCAGCACTTGGAGGGCACTCTGGCAGCACTTGAAGGGGCACTCTGGCAGCGTTTGAGGGGCACAGTGGCAGCGTTTGATGGGCACAGTGGCAGCGTTTGATGGGCACAGTGGCAGCGTTTGATGGGCACAGTGGCAGCGTTTGATGGCACAGTGAGGCTGTTTGTTTGCGCCCCCCCCAAAAATTTTGAGCACCAGCCGCCACTGATATGCAGGGGAGCCAACCTGCCGCAATATAACTGTGGCGGTTGGTCGGGGGGCGGTTAAGCTGTCTGCTGATTGACCTCTAGTGATTTTAGGCACAGTGCCGAGATTAAACTGAGCATGTGCTGAGCAGGGTGATACAGGCCTTACTGGATTTTAAACCATATAGGCACTTTTTTTAAAGGTTTAACAAACTGTAGCTTTACCTGCAAAATGGGCCAGCCTGAAGTGATCTATCTGGACTTAAAGTGGAACTTTAATAATAGAGTTAAGTAATATGTAGGTTTTCGTCACACAAATCTCTTGCCAAACCTGTTTATTTACAGGCTGCTCCACTCCCTTGAATTGTACTATACCATCCAGACAGCGCCTCAGTCTAAGTGTATGATCCACACCATCCCCCAATATGTAATGTAGGTAGACAGGTAGCATTAACCTCTCCTTATTTAGGGATGGGTTCTATTATACAGAATGTTGTCTATCGGGTTAGATCAAATACAGATGGTTAAAGCGAAGTTACGCTTAAAAAATTTTTTTTTAAGTCAGCAGCTACAAATACTGCAGCTGCTGACTTTTAATAATCGAACACTTACCTGTCCCAGGGTCCAGCAATGCGGGAGAACGAAGCCCCGCTCCTCAACCCCTCCTCTCTGCGGCGCCGGCATTGTCACTGTGGGAGCCCGGCCAGGCACGCACTGCGCATGCGTGAGCCGTGCGGCACGTTGTGGCTGGCCAGGCAATCATCTGGGACATGTCCCACATGATTGCTGAGAGGGAGGGGGGAGAGGTGAACTTGCTTCCAGCGCTGCGGTGCGCTGGGAGGAAGAGGGAGCTGGAACCCTCTAAGATTAAGGTTCCCCCCACTCAAAAAAAATGACGTGCCAGATGTGGCATGTCAGGGGGTCACCCTGTTTTTGGGTGGAACTCCGCTTTAAAGGCAAAAAAATGTTATGCAAAATGTAGGACAACTTATAAACACTTCAATAGTATTATATCCATTCGAAAGATATTGTGCATTGCATACTGAAGTGTATATTTTAGCCATTATTGATCCATCTCTGTAACTGATATGGCTCTTCTGATGCATACTGCTATAAACTCATATCAGGTCAGGACAGCTGGTAATATCATTCATATGCACTGCTTCATTGCAAAGTAAACAGGTCACCTTAGGTTGTGCAGCACTGTACCTGAACACCGGAAGAATTTGCATAGTCATAGTTTAAACAGCTCTGAATATCTGTGAATAAACATGCAGCACAGCCCTGTGCACTATGGCTACGAAGAGGGAGAACATATTAAAGCTGAAGCAATCAGAATCTGGAGCAGTGGTGCCTTCTGCTCCAGTTTTCATAACCCCCCCCCCCCCCCCCCCCCCCCCTTAAAATGACCCACAGCAAGCATTTGCAATTCAGCTTTCTCAGATAGAACTGGGGTTGGCTGAAATGTGATTGGTTGCTACAGGTTAGTTTTAATCTGCTTGTTTCATTATATCAACACATAACATAGCGCCCCCCCATCTGTCCCTCATTTGGGGGGACCATGCTCCTTTTGAGACCAAATCACGGTGTCCATTGTAAATCCTCGATAGTCCCTCTTTTTGGTCTTATGTCTAAATCGCTTGACAAAATGTACTGTTTTTCTACCAAAAACGTTATGCTGCACAAAACCTTCTATCCAACCTCTATATTACTGCATTTATTATTTTGAAAAGCCAATATAAAAAGGAAAAATAGAGGTCAAAAAGCACTTGTGTGGTTTAGACAATCATTTTCTGTATATTAGATCTTTGTGGTTCGTGTAATCGGGGCCGTGGCAGGGCCATTTCCTTAGCCTATATACTGGGGTTGATTTACTAAAGGCAAATACACTGTGCAAAGTGCAGTAGCTCCACAGCTTGGTAAATGAGCAGAAGCGCTGCTGACTTCCATCATCCAATCAAGTGCAAGCAAAAATGCATTTTTTTTTTAATTTTCCTTGCATGGGATTGGGTACTCTTTGCAAAGTAAAGCTTTAACTCATTTACTAAGCTCTGGAGCAACTGCCCTTTCAGAGGGGAACTACACTTTGCAAAGTGCACAGTCTATTTGTTATTAGTAAATCAACCCCACCGTGTACTAAAAGTGTCCCACTATGTACAGTAATTTTAGAATTACTGGGTGGGTGTATGTATAATCGTGTATGTGTAGAAGGCAAGACAAGAGGTCTTGGTGGTTAAAAATTAGCTTGCTCAAGGACTGCTCCTATTAGTGTTGGCTTTGAGTAACCGCCATTGCGCAGACATAAAAAAAAGCCTATATATTAAAAAAAAAAACACACTTATGTATGGAGATTTATATACATACACAAATACACACACACACACACACACTCCAATACACATTTTGTTCCAAATTTCGACATTGCTGGGTTTTCATACAATATCCACATAGAAATTAGGAGCACCCAGGAGCTGGAAAGACATCCAGTTTCTGATAGGATTGAGGCCAATATTTTATCTAAAAAAACACAGAAGGGAGAAATGTCATGCATACCTCTCAGGGGATTTCCGAAGTTCTGATCACTATAATACTGGCTAGGCTTATAAGAATACAAGGGGAGTGTGAGGTACAAGAGGCGGGACCAGGACAGGTTTATTATTTCCATTGACATCATGCATAGCCTACAAAGCAAAGAAAAATTCCTCGTAGCTATGGATACTTCCACGTACTGAAGGTAAACTGTAGATGCCTTAACCCTGAATTATTAGGCAATGCTTGATAGTACAGTTATTTAGTGGGATTTCATGAAATGATATAAAGTATACTGTACATTTTAAACCTTTGGAGACATAGTGAAAGCTTTAGCAATATAGCAACCCAATGTAAAAATCGAAATAACTAGCACAGTTATGGTTCACCATTTTTGTTTTATAATCACTTTTTTCTTTATTAGGACAAATTTCATCTTACAACATAAAAATACACACAATAAAAATATTTATATACGGTAAATCTTTCCACCTACTCTTCTAATTTACAGAAAATAAATAAAAAAGAAACCCCTCCGAGGGAAGTATATAAGGTCTGCGATCATATCATAATCAGGAGAGAAACGGAGAGCAAACAAAACAAAGAAAAAATTCACAGCAATTTATGCAACATAAAAACATAACCAACACTAAATTCGTGCAACATATTATTCATAATATAATTAAGAAGGAGACTTTACAGCGCCCTATTAAATGTGTCAAACCCGATGCCAAAAAAAAAAACATATTATTCTCATCATCCTCAGTAATATTAGGTGTATTTATTTAGTGTAACCTCGCCCTCCTACTTCATTAAATATGTATTCATTCCTCTCTTCATTCTATATCAATATCTCCTTCCATCCCCTTTATGTGCATTAATAAAGTGTTACCAATCCCATGCCTAATTCAATACTATAAATTATTCTCTTCCTTTAATGAAATTAAGCATCTTTCCATTGCAATCCCCCCCCCCCCCCCCCAAAAAAATTAAATAAAAAATAAATTTAAAAAAAAATAAATTTCCCCTCACCAGATGCGTCTCTCAGACTATCCGATCCATAGCACAATACTCCCCATAGGGTTGTTTAATCCGCAACTATTTCGGAGGAGTAATACAACCACCCTGCCCATATGTCTTTAAATGTATTATGTTGATCCTTAACCATATGTACCCATCTCTCTGCTTCCATTATTTTTTCCACCTCCCTTTTCCAGTCCATTATAGTGGCACATCTGGACTGTTTCCAAAATCTAGGCATCAATATTTTAGCTGCATTTAGCAACTGTGGAGTAATGCTTCTCTTATAGAACTTAGCAGATGATGGCATCCAATGAAAGAGGAAATGTAATGGGGAAAGTTCTATAGGTCTGAGTGTCATTCTTTTAATCCATGGTGCTATTGCCTCCCAAAATACTTTAATCTTTGGGCAAAACCACCATAAATTAAGAAATTAGCCCCTTTGGTTACATCCCCTCCATCAGTTATCATCTGCTGATGTGGATATCTGTGTTAACCGAACCAGTGTACGGTACCATCTTTAAAAATGTATAAGACATTTCCTGTATATTTGAGCTAATTGAAGTATACAGTGCAGTGGATTTGCACAGAGCAGCCCAGATCCTCCTCTTCTCGAGTCCCTCCTCGGCACTCCTGGCCCCTCCCTCCTGTTGAGTGCCCCCACAGCAAGCAGCTTGCTATAGGGACACGAGCCGAGTCACAGCTCCCTGTGTCCATTCAGACATGGAGCCGTGGCCCCTTTCTCTCCTCATTGGCTGACTGCCTTTGATTGACAGCAGTGGGAGCTGATGGCGCTGTGCTGCTATCTCAGCCAATGAGGAGGGGAGTCCGGGGCAGCGGAGACACTCCTGCAACTTTGCTGGATCTAGAGGGACCTCACGTAAGTATTAGGGGTGCTGAGGGGGGCTGCTGCACACAAAAAGCTTTTCATCTTAATGCATAGAATGCATTAAGATAAAAAACCTTCTGCCTTTACAATCACTTTAATTTCAATACGTATTATAATAATAATAATAATAATACTATAACTAGTCTAGAGTGGACTCTAGGAGAATGGCTAGAATACTGATGTAATATCCCCTGAGAGGTACCTCTTAGCATAACAATAGGTAAAGGTCTGTTTAGCAACTGTGAAGGGACAGTTTTTAGTCCCAACTCTTTAGCTGGCTAACGTTGGGGCCCAGCTGTACTGTTGGTGCACATGAGAATAGTCCCAGTCGAGCCTACAGGCTGAAATAAGGCTATTAGATGGCTTTATGGTCAGTTCCTAAAGGGTTTAGTCTCTCTCTAGCAGCAGATAGTAAATCGCCACAGCAGCTGCTCTCCAGTCCCAGAGATATTGCAGCTCACTATCCTGTCAAACTGCAATTAGTCCACTTACTGATCTGCACTCAGGTGACTCTGGACAGCACATCTGGACTCTGCTCATGCCGCCATTATGCAACAGTGGTGGTGCACACTGGTCACCAATGTGCATTCTCTGGGATCCCTCATGGCAAGAGGAACCTGTGTCCTGTACAGTCTGAGAAAAAACAGCTCCTCCCCCTCCACCTGGCAATGTCCCTCTGGGAAATGCCGTTCAAAAGCTCTTGATTATAATAGAATCTCTCTCCGCTGGACTACAGTTCCCACACTGCAGTACTACGGACTCAGTATATTGAACTCTTCTTGCTCAGCAGCTTCCTCCTATTGCTGATAAAGCTGTTAACCAGTTCAGTGCTACAGGGCAGCAGCTACAGAGAGAAGCAGCCAGTGTTTCTCTCAATCTCCATTCTCAGTCAAGCACCTGGTTACAATGTATGTATTTTTCCCCCAGGAATCTTAAAGCTTTGCACCTATGATCAGTGGCTCAGGGTGCAATATCAGTCTCCTGCACACTCTTCCTCCAGATTTCTGCCCATACCGCTGTTGGAGCTTCCAGTTCCACCAGCAAGGTGCAGAAAGTGTCAATGGACTACGAGTGCAGCATTTATCGATAACCATTGACAACTACAGGTCTGTCTGCAGTGGTGGCAGACGAAACTTGTAGTAAATATAAGAACGCAGCTGGCGCTTTGTGGGAATGGGACTAGCACTAAAAGGTAACTATGCCCAAACCTTCATAAAAAACTAAAATAAAAATATGATGTGTCATAATGTGCAAATAAATCAATAGGTATAAATATATACAAAAATAGCCCATGGATGTGAAAATCTCAAGTGATAACAGTTCCTTTACTAATAACAACACTCTTTAGTGATGTGTCAGTCATTTCTGGACTCTTCAGTAGAAATCTACAGTGTGTCCCACCACCAGTCCAAATTTATTACAGGTATTTATATAGCACTGTCAATTTACGCAGTGCTTTACATATTGTCAGGGCTTCTCAGAGCTCTGTGCTCAGCTGACGGTTAATTGCCAAAGACTCTTCCTTCCACAGTGACTCACCTGGTCTTCATTTCCTGCTCGTCAGCTAGAGCTGCTGATTCTATGAACTCCTTGGATCAGATCTTCTGTGCCTTTGCCTTGGTCAACAAATCCAGACTCTCTCTGCTGTGTTTTCCTGTAAAAGACTTTAGCTTGGCTGACTTCCCTTCTGGTTCCTGATCCTGTTTGCTGCACCCAACTTCCCTGATCTCTGGACTCCTGTTTCTCTGGCTTGTTCTGACTACCCATCCTGATTACTGAACTCTGGCTATGTTTTGACTACATTTGCTCTGTTTATACCATTTTATTAAATAATGTGATTTTTACTGCACTTGTGTCTCAGTCTGATTCATGGTTCCTGATACATATAAAGTATATTATACATTCACATCAGTCCCTGCCCTCAAGATCTAAGGTCCCTAACTCACATTCATATATACTGTATACTAGGTCAAATTTAGACAGAAGACAATTAGCCTACCCGCATGTCTTTGGCATGTGGGAGGAAACTGGAGTACCCAGGGGAAACCCACGTAGGCACAAGAAGAACATGAAAACTCCATGCAGGTGCTGTATGGATTGTTGTTTTTCTACCATAGATCAATAAAGGTGATTTTATGGGAGTGCTGCCATCCAGACTTTCACTCCATGCAGGTAATGCTGTGGTTGGGATTTGAACGACGACCCTAGTGCTGCTAGGCAGAAGGGCTAACCACTTAGCTACCGTGCTCCCCTAATGCACTCACCAAACAATTCAGGTGAGCACTTGTCCCAATTCCAGTGTCGCCATCCATCTGCTGCTTCCATTGGAGGAATAGCATGGTCACTGCTATCTCTAGAGGGTTCATCTTCTTAAAGGGTCCACTTAGAAAGATCTATTGGCCTTGGAGGATGTTATTGAGCCTAATTTGCTGTCTATAATTTGTGCAGCAATCCTTTCTGGTGAGTGTATTAGGACTGGTGGTGGGACACACTGCAGATTTCTGTTGAAGAGTCCAGAAAAGACTGGCACATCACTGAATATGACTTATTAGTATATGAACGGTTATCACTTGAAGTTTTCACATATATTAATTATTTTTGAATATACACTATAATGTCAAAAGTATTGTGATGCCTGCCTTTACACTCACATGAACTTTAATGGCATCCCAGTCTTAGTTCATAGGGTTCAATATTGAGCCCACCCATTGCAGCTATAAAAGCTTAAACTCTTCTGGGAAGGCTGCCCACGGAGGTTTAGAAGTGTGTCTATAGTAATGTTGTACAGCCATCCCCAAACAGTTTCCACAAAGTTGAGAGCATGAAATTGTCCAAAATGTCAAATGTCCAAAGATTTCCCTTCACTGGAACTAAGGGGCCAAGCCCAACCCTTGGAAAACAACCCACACCATAATCCCCCCTCCACCAAATGATTTGGACCAGTGCAGTAAGCCAGATGTAGTTGCAAAAAAAAAAAAAAAAAAAAAAAAATGTTACTGAATAAAAATGGCTTTTAAAAAGATAAGTACACCTTTTGGAAAAAAATAATAAATGCACATATTTATTATTTCTTTCCTAAGGAGCCGGGAAAGCATTGCACCCGTGATCAATGGATCTAACCCTTTCCAAAAGGTGAACTTATCCTTTAAAAAGCAAGAATGTACATCCTTTTTCAACCATAACCATGCTCCATGAGAGGAAACATGCCCATACACTCTTTAGTCCTCTACTCCTCACTTCCTGCCCCAGACAGGGGCAGCCTCGCTCCCCGAAGGAGATCCAAGGTCCCAAAGAACTCAATTTTTTTGTGGCAAAGTCACTGTCTCTCACGCTATTGCTCCTCCCCAAATTGGTCCTCAATTTGACCCATCCCAAGTCCTTCATCGTCTACTATATATACCTCCCTTCCTAATATGTTGAGTGACAAGGCACTCCTGTGGTAATAACAAGATCCATGCCATTCCTAAAAGGGTCTTACATGTAGATTGGTCATGTAAAAATGAAGTGCACCTACTTTTACCACCTTTTCTATTAGAATCAAATACTTCAGATTAAGTGCCAATGTTTAGAACTACCTAAAAGGGGTATGCAAGTGGAACCTGTCTTATTTAACCACTTGCATACTGGGCACTTATACTGTACCCCCTTCCTTACCAGGCCAATTTTAAGCACTGTTGCACCTTAAATGACAATTGCGCGGTCATGCAACACTGTACCCATATGAAATTGTTATCATTTTTTTTTAGACAGATAGAGCTTTCTCTTGATGGTATTTAGTCACCACTGGGTTTTTACATTTTTGCTAACAAATGAAATTAAATGAAAAAAGACCGCAAATTTTGTGGAAAAAGGTTTCCGTTATAACATTTTGCAAAATAAGTAATTTTTCTCCTTCACTGATGTGCGCTGATGAGGCTTCACTGGTGGGCGGCACTAATATTAAGGGCACTCATGATCAGTGCCCGATTCTCTGTGTGCAATTACCCTATCAGGATTGCTGGCTACCGGCTCTCCTTACTCTGTGACAGCGCGTGAGTAAAGTACTGCCAATAACCACCAGCAAGTCTGTTTACACTGTGATTGGACAATTGGACACAACTGATCATGTGCAGTGGTGTAACTAGAACCTTCAGGGCCCCGGTGCAAGAAACCATGAAGGGCCCCCCTGAACCCCAGCCGAGGCCCTTCCCTCCGAGTCCGGTGGTGGAACTCCTTGGCTTGGTCACATGTACGACTTTTGTGAGCCCTGTAGTTTCACCACTGGTATCAGTATTTTTTTTTATTATTTTTAAAAAGAAATTAGGAGTCCCGTTGGGGGACTTTGGTGAGATATCAGAGGTCTAAACAGACCTATGATGTTACACCTTTGAGACAAAGAGGAAGAAGGGAAAGGTAAATTGGGTCCCTGTCCCCAGGGGAGATGGGGTCCATGTCCTTAGGGGACATATCTCCCAGAAAGACCTGTCAACATCTGTGTATGACGGGGAGGAGGGGGGGTGTTGGCAGACAAGCATGAGGTGTCCTTTGGGGAGCCGGCTCTCATAGGGCTGCACTGCATCTGTGTGCTTAAAGTTTGTTTGCCCTGGAGAAGCATGCAGTGCAGTGTGAGCCGGACTCAGGGGGCGGGACTCTGGCTGGGGAGGACAGACATCGGACTGAGCAGCACTGCATGGAGCAGGAGAGGGGGACCCGGAGGAGCGGCAGAGGACACAGGTTGTGTGGGGAATGCACAACTAAAGAGCAGCCAGTGCGGTAGTCGAGCATGGAGCTCTGCTAGTCACCCCCCACCTCCAACCACCCGTGCGCCCGGTGCCTAACCGCCTATGCTGCCCCCTGCCATATGAAGAGAGGGCCACATGGGCCCCTTGCAGCACAGGGCCCGGTTGCGCTCGCGACTGCTGCACCCCCTATAGTTACGCCCCTGATAATGTGGTAAAGGTCCACTGTGATTGGCCCTCTACCTCAATCGCCAGATGCTCGCCCCAGGGGGCACAGAAAGGGGCGTGGTTCCAGGAGGACATCCATGGCTGCCCTCCCAGAACAACAGAGCCACGCTGTAGCCATCTTCTGACTATAGCGCAGTAAGGAAGTGGTTATACCACTGATATCTAGGGTCTGGTGTTTTCTTTGCTATTAATATGTGTGTTATCATGCCATGTTCAATAGAGCTCTCTAAGGCCCTCAGAAAAAAAAAAAACATTGCAGATGCCCATTAGTCTGGCAAGGGATTTAGTTCCAAATGATCTTTCCCTAAAGTACAATTGGTGTAGATTTGAAACAACTACCAATTGGTCCTGGGCTGGCTGACCATTTGATGTTCAAAGAAGTCTCCATGAACCCCAAAGTTTTTGTGAGAGCTGCAGGCAACTCTTACAACAGTTGGTGTCATGCATGCAGCTACAATCACTAATTTAAACTGCATGGAAGGTGTCCCATCAAGAAGCCTTTGTTGTCCAAAAAAGACATAACAGCAAACTACAGTTTTCCATTGAACTTCCATTGAACTTACAGGTCTTCTTGAACAATGTGTTTTGGACCAAGGAATTAAAGACAGAGTAGACATGTTTGAGGCAAACGAAATGCAGCATTTCAGTAGAAGAACTTTGCACCAACTGTGGGGCAAGGTGGTGAAAACATTATGGTTTGGGGTTGCTTTGTGGCTTCAGGGCCTGGGCAGCTTGTAGTCATCAAGTGGCTATTAAGAAGGTGAGGATATCTATCCGAAAGGTGAAGTTAATCTTTTAACACTGAAAATTCCACAAAGGAATAGCTTAAAAAAATTGAATGAATGTAGACTAGCTTGGTCAATGCCCTGATCTGAATCACACTGAAATGCTTACAATAAGCAATTACTGCTAAAGGGGGCAATACCGGCAGAGGCCAATGGTTTACTTACTTTTCAACAATGCACAGATGCATCCAAAGATATCTTTGTTAAATAAATGATTGAAAAGTATATCCCTTTATCTGTAGGCACAGTGTGAATGAAGATTTAATGTTTGCCTGTTCAAATGTGCTGAAATAATCAAGTTCCATGGTGTTTATTATGACAGAGATACATCTATCTAGATCTCATACATTAGACATGTGCGATTAGTTTAGATTAGATTAGTTACAAATTTTAATGCATACGAATTCTGTACGAAATTTCGTTTACGAATTTCGGATCCAAATTCATAACGAAAATTCGTAATTGTTACGAAAAGTTAACGAACCTAAAATTTAAAAACCCAGGAAGTCAGCACAGCACAGGGATGGTGGGGACCCCTCATAATGGACACAGCAGGTGTACAGACCTGGAAACTCAGCACAGGGATGGTGGGAACCCCTCAAATGAAATTCATCATAACTTTTTGGAAAAATAACGAATGTTCGTTAACTAAACTAGAAGGTTAAAAACCAAGGAAGTCAGCACAGCACAGGGATGGTGGGAGCCCCTCATATGATGAATTTATCATTAACGAACTTTCGTTATTTTAAAGAAAAGTTTACGAATCTAGCGAAAATTCATATTTCGTACGAATTCGAATTGAATTTCGGACACAAATTACTATTTTTTTTTTTTTAATACGGAACAAAACAATTTTTTGGACGGCGCACATGTCTAATATACATACACATACACACACAGTTTTTCCTTTGTAATGCGATTAGCTCACTGCTTTTTTCTTATTATAAACACAGGAACTGATTGGATTAGATTTACTCAAGGCAAATAGACTATGCACATGCATTTGCTCCAGAGCTTTGTAAATGAGGTAAGGCTTCACTTTACAAAGAACACCCACACATGCAAGGAAGATAAAAAAAAAATCTAAATAGTAGTATTTTTGCCCTCATTTACCAAGCTCTGGAGCAACTGCACGTGCCATGTGCACTGTTAGGTACACGTCTTTCTCCTTGTGTTCTAAATGCCTAGGCTGGAAATGGTAGAGCGGAGGTCCCGATCACCGGTGGTTAATCAACACACATACACTCAATAGTACGTGAAGAATGATTACAGAGTTTAATAGGCAGTACGTTCCTCTTTTATGGGAAATGCAGACGGGGGGAACAGCCCTCCCGAGGACCAGTCATATTCTTACACATATGCATACATTAACAACTTCTTGTCATGTGATGGTCGTCAGTTTGCAATATGGAATATAGGGCAAAGGTTAGTGTATGACAGTTAGTTCTCGTTATCTGTACACATCTGCTAACTTGACCGCAAACTCCTAAGTCACTGGTCTTAGCTAGTTTCATATCCTCTGGTGAAGTACAGAGTTAAAAACCACAAAACAGATGCTTCCTAAAATGTCAACACTTGTCAAACAGTTTTTATGCAGAATACACTTATAACAGCTTTGTTCAAAAAGCTGTAAATCTGAAGGTTTAAGCATATTAATTTCAATCACTATTAAAATGGTATATCATTATAAGTAGCCCCCTTATATGCACAGTATTTTTACCTTTAGTAAATCAACCCAATGTGTTTTTACACCAGACATATCCTCTCACTCAGGACAGAGGAAGTGATGGAAATGCATACATCTGTATCCAGGGCTGCGTCACTCATGGAGGCAGGGTGGGGGAAAAGGGAGCATCCATACCAGACATACCAGCCTTCTGTATGTTCAGCACCTGGGCTGCACAGCATCATTGGTTGTTATAACAAGCCAAGAAAACAATATTAACAGTGTAGAACTCTTCTGTTCTGAGTCATGAATTGAAAAGGCAAAAAACATTTAAAATCACATGCAGCCGAAGAACATTTCTGTCTCAAAATGTAAACTTTTTCACGGCAGTTGGATTTCAATCAGTTAATGGGTTATGAGTAATAAACACGTGCACATCAAAATATTATGTTTCGGAATTTCCATTTCATCCAAAAAATTTATTTATTTAGTTACTCCCAAAATTAGTTTTTATTTATTTTGTTTAGTTAAAAAATGCATTAGTCGAAAATCAGAATTAAGGTCGAATCTGTCAACTGAAGGCTTATGGTGTCTGTCGGATGTTCTAAGAAGATTCAACAAAGCAGCTAAACTGTACGACGCCGTGATCGTACATTTCCGGTCGAATGCTCCGCCCACAAGCTATAGTAGAATTCTAATGTTTGTCTGGTAATAATTATTAATTATTAGTAATAGTCAAAACAACATTAACATTCTTATACAGCCTGTGGGCGGAGCATCTGACCGTAAATGCCGCTCGCAGCGTATGATTTTAGCCGCTTCATCGCATCTTCACTTCTCTATAAATGTCAAATCTTTTCGCCAAGTCAAATAATCTTGGACTAATAGAGTTAGGTTAGGCACATTTAACCGCAGGTTCGATAGACACAGATCGCCATTGTCACTGTCATGTCGATACTTCTACCTATAGCAAACTGTTGTCGCAACGATTAGAAAATATAATGGATACGAAAATAAAGCATTTTTTTATTTCGGATCCTGCGCATTCATTATAGTTTGTTAAAACTAACACGAAAATCCCCGAAATGCAGACGAAAATGCATTTGGACAAAAGCGAATGCACATGTCATTTAAGTAATGGCACTGTGCTGGCCACCTGTGTCCTGCCAACTAAAGATGCTGTGCATCCTGGCTGCCTGCATCCTAGCAACTAATGGTGGTGGGTGGGGTGGGAAGGGGGCAACAAACAATGCAAAGCATTTTTTTGTAATGTATGTCTGTCTATGAGCAAAAATATGCTGCAGCTGTGGCTCCCAGGAGCCACAACAAGCAGCTTATTTTGTGCAGGCCATACATGGGTCAAATTTTGAATGAATGTTATTTAAAAAATAAAATCAGAAATGTTATGCGATTTGTGATCCGATGGTGCCACCATTGATTTTGAAATTCGAGCAATCAAGCCTTAAATTTCACTGCATGTTGCTACAGAAAAGACATTTTGTGGCCAGGAATGTTTTCTTTCCAGGTCACGGCTCATGCACATTTGTTTTTCGATTAACACAATTCTCCCATCATTGATTAAACATTTATTTTTCCAACAATTTCCAAAATGCTCGATCACTCAAATTTGATGGCCATTGCTGCAGCCCACTAATGGTGCGAAATTCGGACAAAAAGTCTCCGTTACGATTTTCGAAAGAAAACTGGAGTTAGTACTTACCGGTAACTCCTTTTCCAGTGGTCTTCCAGGACAGCCCTTGAGAGATGGAGTCCCTCCCATCGACCCAGGAAACACATTGCCAATTCAGTTCATAAGGCGGTCCCTCAGGTCCCTGGTCAGTCATTCACCAAGAACCGAAGGATGGAACTGAAAAATATATAAACCACAACAGGTAATAACATTAGTACATTCACATAATATAATAGGGTGGGATCGTGCTGTCCTGGAAGACCACTGGAAAAGGAGTTACCGGTAAGTACTAACTCCAGTTTTCCCAAGTGCTCTTCCAGGACAGCCCTTGAGAGGATCCCCAAGTACTTACCAGATTAGGGGGGGGGACCACGGCTTGGAGGACGTTCCTCCCAAAAGCCTGATCCTGACTAGACATTAAGTCCAGTCGGTCATGCTTTGTAAAGGTGGAAAAGCTTGACCACGTGGCTGCTTTACATATTTGCTCCGGGGTGGCACCAGCCCTTTCTGCCCAGGATGCTGACAGTGCCCTTGTGGAATGAGCTTTAATACCCCCAGGAGGCTCTTTGTTCAAAGCTTTATACCCCTCTGATATAGCTAGCCTAATCCATATAGCTATGGTTACTTTTGAAGCTTTTTGCCCCTTACGTTTTACAGAAAAAAGTACAAAAAGTAAGTCAGAGATTCTGAATGTATCTGTCACTCTTAAGTATTCTAAGATACATCTCCTTACATCTAACAAATGAAAACGACTCTACTTCTCATTTGATGCGTTCTGACAAAAGGATGGTAGGACAATATCCTGCGACCTATGGAAACTAGATGCTACCTTTGGTAAGAACCCAGGGTCTGTCTTTAGGATGACTCTGTCCTCCAGGATCTGCAAGAAAGGTTCCCTGATGGAAAGGGCTTGAATTTCACTGACCCTACGGGCTGACGTGATTGCCACCAGCAGTACTGTTTTTAGAGTAATTAGTCTTAGAGAGGCTTCTGAGATGGGCTCAAAAGGCGACCCTAAGAAAGCTTTTAGCACCACTGCAAGATCCCAGTTGAGTCTAACTGGCTTGCATCTAGCGACTGCCTTACAGAATCTAGAGATGAAAGGATCTTCCTGTAACCGCTTGTCTAGATATACACTCAAGGCCGCTATCTGCACTTTAATAGTGCTAAGGGTTAATCCCTTGTCTATCCCCTCCTCGAGAAATTGAAGGATGTTAGCAATATCCATGCTTTTCTCCCCACTGCTATTAAGCCAGCTATTGAACTTTTTCCAAACCTTCTTGTAAATAGCTCTGGTGACCGGTTTGCGACCCTGAAGTAAAGTCGCAATGACCCCTTCTGTCAGACCCTTATGCCTCAAAATTTCTTCCTCAGTAACCACGCTGAAAGACTCAGCATGGCCACCTGTGGATGAAAAAGAGGTCCCTGCGACAGGAGATCCTGTCTGTGGGGAAGCCTCAGAGGAGGATGGTCTGTTAGCTGTAGCAACGTTGTGAACCACGGTCTCTTGGGCCAAAACGGTGCTACCAAAATCAAACAGGTTTCTTCTGCTAGGAATTTTGCTAAAACCCTCGGGATGAGGTGGAGAGGAGGAAACGCATACGCCAGGCTGAAAGTCCATGGAGTCTGCAAAGCATCCACTGCCAAGGGCTGATCTCCTGGGCATAGCGAGCAAAAATCTGGGACCTTTGCATTCTCTCTGTTTGCAAATAGATCCACTACTGGATTTTCCCAATGAGCTGTTATAAAGATTGAATACCTCTGGGTGCAGAGACCATTCCTGATTCGAGATCCGTTGTCGACTCAGGAAGTCTGCAGTATTGTTCAGCTCCCCTTTCAAGTGTATTGCTGAAATGGACCCCAGATTTGATTCTGCCCATTGGAATATGTGTCTGGCCACTGACATTAGACGAGGACTTCTAGTACCTCCCTGTTTGTTTAAATATGCTACAACCATCATATTGTTTGAGCGGATCTGTAGATGGTGACCCTGTATTTTGGTTTGAAAAGCTAACACAGCTCTGAGGATTGCTGTTAGCTCCTTCCAATTCGAGGAGAAACCCTTCTCCTCTGGTGTCCAACTGCCCTGAGCCCAGCTTGAGCCTAAATGGGCTCCCCAGCCCCAACTGCTCGCGTCTGTGGTCAGTGTGGATGTGATAGGAAGAACCCAGAGAACCCCTTTGTTCAAATTCTCTGTGTTCTTCCACCACCAGAGGGAGCGTTTTATTTTTGAGGGGATC
Organism: Lithobates sylvaticus; assembly: GCA_028564925.1. NCBI lineage: Eukaryota > Metazoa > Chordata > Amphibia > Anura > Ranidae > Lithobates > Lithobates sylvaticus. Next base: position 87,152,048 of record CM053031.1, read on the forward strand.
GAGACCTCTTCCTCCAGACCTCTGTCCTTTAGCTGTTCATACAAGAACCACTGAAGGTCCCTTTGATGGAACCTTGCCCATTGTACGGCCGGGATGGCTGCTGTCATCAGGCTTAACACAGACATTACCTCCCTTACCGTACATTTGGGGCTGCTTTGAAGAAAGGATATTCTCTGCCACAGATTGGATATCTTTTCTTCCGGCAGGACTATTTTCTGGACTACCAACAGGATCCTGTACCCCAAGTACATGATCTCCTGTGTTGGGGTAATTTTGGATTTCTCCTGGCTGATGATCCACCCCAACCGACTTAAGCTGAGCTGCGTCAACTCTAGGTCCTGAGACAGCCGACTCTGAGTGGGCTGTGATCAGAAGGTCATCTAAGTAGGGAATAATTCAGACTGACTGAAGTCTCAGCGGAACTAGTGCCTCCCCCAGAACCTTGGTAAAAATTCTGGGGGAGGACGACAGTCCAAAAGGGAGAGCCCTGCACTGGAAATGATACATTTTTGTGTCTATCTGCACCGCCATACGGAGACATTTCTGGCATTCCTTCCTTATTGGGATATGCAGATAGGCGTCCCTTAGATCCAGGGTAGCCATAAACACTCCTTTTTGGTGAAGATTCCTTACCGAATAAATGGACTCCATCCGAAATTTTTTGTAGCGGATGGAGTGATTCAGAGGCCGGAGGTTCATAATTAGTCTGAACCTCCCTGACGGCTTTTTTACTACAAAAATATGAGATTAAAAACCGTCCCCCTGTTCCTGAATAGGGACTGGTGTCAATACTTCTTGATCCACCATCTCCCCTATTAGTAGTGGTAAGGCCCTGGCCTTCTCTGAGTGAATTGGTAGTTTTGTCACCAAAAACCTTGAGGGTGGGCTGCTGTAAAATTCCAGCGCATAACCTCTTTTTATTATATTCAAAACAAAATTTGTTTGATGTTGTTTTTTCCCACTGTGGAAGAAAATTGCTTAACCTTCCCCCCACAGGAACCCTGATGTCACTGGGGCTTGGGGTTTTGATTGGGGCGGTTAAAAAGTATGCCCCCTTTTCCTTTCCCTTTTTGTCCCGACCAGTGCTTCTTGGGCTTGAACTCCTTCTCTGCTTTGGAGGGTTCCTTAGAGGGACGAAAAAAATTCTTTGAAAATGTTTCTTTTTTGTGGGAAAGGTTTTCTTTTTATCCGCCGTCCTTTCTAAGGCGGTATCCAACTCAGGCCCAAAGACTAAGTCTCCTGTAAAGGGAACACTACACAGGCGAGTTTTAGATGCTGTGTCTCCCCCCCAAGTCTTCATCCATACTGATCTCCTAGCTGCTACAGAAAGTGCTGCTGACTTAGCTGCAAACTTAACGGAATCAGTGGCTGCGTCCGAGATGAAACTTGTGGCTTTAAACAGCATAGGGAAGGTTTTTAAGAGCTCCCCCCTAGGAGTGCCTGCTTTTAGGTGGTCCTGTAATTGAGCCAAAATTCCAGGTTTCTAGCCACACAAGACATGGCTAGAGCTGGTTTCAAGCCTGCCATAGAGGCACCCAAGGCCGTCTTCAAGACTATGTCTGTCTTTCTATCCATTGGGTCCTTTAAATGACCCATATCCTCAAAAGCCAGATCAGACTGCTTTGACTTTGGACAGAGGGGCGTCTAGCTTAGGGTTCTTATTCCTGACCGCCTCTGGGCTCTCATTAAAAGGAAACCTTCTTTTGGAGGGAATTAGGAAAAAATACCTTTTTATCCGGCTCAGACTACTCCTTACGGATAAGATCAGAAAGTACCTTATGAATTGGGAAAACTTTAACTTTCTTTTCCCCCAGAGCTTCATACATTTTGTCATGCCTGGTCAATTGAGTTTCTTCCTCCTCAATTTCCAGCGTGTCATAAATAGCGCTCAACAGCTCATCTACTTCCTCAAGAGAGAGCTTGTATCTTGCGGCTTTATCTACAGCCTGATCCTCATCCTGGTCAGAATCTACCTCAGAGGATTCGGGACTAACTAACACGGGGCTCTGCTTCCTGACTATACGGGGCTCCCCAGAGCTGGGTGTTGTAAGGCATGGTGAAGAGGATATTGCTGTTGCTCTACATCTGTAATTAAATCTCTGAGAGATTTAAAAGTCGATGCCATTTCATCCTTAAAAGGAGCCTAGGAATTTAGCCAAGGGAGAGATTGCCTCCGTTTTTAATAAGCCTGCAATACACTGCTTGCACAGGGCTTTCCTCTGAGCCAGAGGATAGCTTATTACCACAGTTAGGACAATTTTTGCGGCCTGCCTTGTCTTCCCTTGGGGCTTCCTTAGCCTGCAATAGAGAATAGACACTTTTAGCCATCTAAACTGCATCCTCCTTATATCCTTATATAGCATGCCCAGCAGCTTACCTGGGTTTGGCTGGTGCCTGCATCCACCGGAGTGTCCTGGGGATTAGCCTCCATGGTCCCCCTCGTGCTCCGGATCCCGCCGCTAGTCCGGTATGGCTGGACGCTGGCGGGATTTTGTAGGCCCAGCGTGGGCTTTTTCCCCTCCTCCATGTGCCCCGAGACCCGGAACCGAAGTCTCGGCACACAGCGATGACGCGGTTCCGCCGGAAATGACACTCTGCGTCTCCGACCCCCGCACAGGAAGCTGAGTTGGAAGAAACCACTCACCGCTCCGGGGGGAATCGCGCCATGCTGCCACTGGCACAACTCGGCACGGGATTGAGGGGGGCCGCAGGTCTGCTCCGGTCTGCTGGACGGTACCTGAGCCCATAAACAAAACAACAAGGTGAGGACTATTCTGGAGCCGCTATATAGGACCCAGTCCCCTGTGCAGCTCCTACTCTCCTGAGAGACGAGTCCTCCAGGTTCCTGGCAACATGTTCCTCTGAGGGAGGAAACACAAATGACTGACCAGGGACCGCCTTATGAACTGAATTGGCAATGTGTTTCCTGGGTCGATGGGAGGGACTCCATCTCTCAAGGGCTGTCCTGGAAGAGCACTTGGGAAAATTAGTTTCGAATTTGACCCAGCTTTACTCTGTACATCTAAATACACAGCAAAAAGCCCTAGAGACCGTGACTGATGAATATCTGCCCTCTAATTTTGGTAACCTGCCATGGACCTTTTGCCTTGAGTTTTGTTTATTTAGGGATAAGGGATTACCAAAATAAATATTTTTATATAAATTTATTCCATTCTGCATTAACTGTACTATAGGTTTCCTACCCAATCAAGTAGATGTTTCAGATACCGATTATCCCATTTGTATCCAGTTATACAATATAGTTGGGAGGTACGTGCTGACGTCACCATGCCGCCGAGGACAGGAGTTTGTTTGTGTTGCCGGCCGGCTTAATTTTTTATGCCTTGCTACATCGCATTTTCTGTAAGTGCATTTCTTTTAATCGTAATAAACTACCGGTAGTTTAGATGGTACCCCACTATGGTCTGTTATTCCTCTCTTCTGGGTTGACATGAACTACCACATATGAGAGATACGGACATTAGCTGTGTCCAGGTGCATTAAAAGGCTGGGTTTAAGCCAACCGCATATTTTGGCTTACTTTCTGGTAAGCATAAATTTCAGAAGGTGGTGGTGCAGAATTTTTTCACTTATAAATTTGGACTATTTCTGGTGTTACTGTTTTGGATTTTCTTTGGAAGATTTTGTCATTGTGAATTCTCACTGTGGACTTTCAAATTGGGACTATTATTTTTCATATTCATTTTCACTTGGGACTGTTAATATTTTTTTTGAATAGGATATAGTTTTTTCCACTTAATTTTTTACCTAGTGCCACAATCAGGTTTAAACATCTAGGTTTCATATTTAGCGCAGCTTCTCCCCTGTATACAATATACTTGTATAATAACATATCTCCAGACAAATGTTGCAGCAAAATCCCGTTGCAGGGGCCCCTTGTGATCATGTGACATCTGTCTTTGTGTCAGAGACCCGAAGACAAGATCTGCGGTCATTGGGAGATCCTCCAACCAGCCCGGAACGGAGCTTCTCAGGTTAGGAACTGTGGCACTGAAACTCAGTCAGCCTATCTACTTAGTGCTTTAGTCCCCCCCCCCCCCCCCCTTAAGCCCCCGTTCATATTGGAGTGTCTTGTCGTGATTTGACAGGACAAGTCGTACCCTATTACCGACAACCGCTCTGTTCAAAATCGGCGAGATGCCAAATTTGCGGTGCTGCACGAATTTGAAAAAAAGTCATTTCCTGTACTACTTTTGGGGATTTCTGTGTGACGTGCATTATATATCTATGCATGAAGCTGCACAGATGTCTTCCAAGTGGCACTGACATGTGACTTTGAAATTGTGCAATTTCAGATTAAGTCACACGATTTCAAAGCCGCAGTCAATGTGAACGGGGGGCTTATAGTTTATAATCTGACATGTAACCAGACCTTTAAACCTATGATCCTGACATGGCCATCAGAAGCCTGACATGACTAACCTATGTTGGTTATCAATCCGTATGCTGAAACCAGATAGAGAATCCCAGACCAGAAGGTACAGGGTTACCTAAAACAGGCGCTCCAAACACACTATTGCAATAGACAGGTTCACCTACTATTATACTGAAAAGGTGACCACTACACATACAGTAGCGCAGACCAGTGTTGCCAACTACTCAATTTATGGGCAGCCTATAAATTTCAACCAATTTTCGGGCTGCCCAAAAATGGCCGTTGGCTGCGGGTAGACAATGGAAATGTGCACGCACAGTTTGACAGCCTGCTGGGCTTGGGAAAACTCATACACGCTTGGCCATTTTCAGCTGCACATACACAGTGAGTTAGTGACATAATGGTGCCGCTGCCACCATTTTTTGAATGGACAGCAGGATTGAGGAGGCACAGGTAGCAGATACCAGACAAGTACGGCAGTGGTGAGATTTTTTTTTTACAGAAAACACAGAAGTTCACAATCTCTTGCCATTTCCTGTACCATGTCCACATCCTCTAACCATCTCCTGTACCAGATATGCAGCCTCTAACCACCTCCTGTACCATGTCCGCATCCTTTGACCATGGCCTGACTGAGATTGGTCTCACGGGGTCCAATACTGGCCATTCCCGTCTGCAGCAGGACTCTGAGCTTTGTAAAGTACTGAGTACTTTCCTGTACTGTGCAGGGTTCCTGAAATTGCACTGGTCACCTACAGCTGTGAAATTGTACAGGATAGCCGGGTGCCAAGGCGAGTTGCCTTATGGTCCCCAGCTGTGAAGGTTTAGACTGGCTCCTCATTGATGTTGCTAGCCATTTTTAAGTACCCCATACCCCAATCCCTCTTCTGTTACAATAAAAATACAAGCCAACCTCTGTTTGACAAAGATTGTTTATTGGACCCAGAGTGAATGGACTGTTGATTAGGAAAGAACCAGTTAAAGTCAATGGCGCTACACCAGCGCTGAAGAAGCAAAGTGAAATGATTTACAAAAAGTTGTTAAACAGCTTCCAATTTTCCCACCTTGTGTGAACTACTTTGTTACAGATTTTACTTTGGTTGCCAAACGGGGAGTTTTATTAATTACGGGGAAGTGGGTAAAATAAAAAATAAAAGAATAAATAAACCCACATACACAGTATCCATCTTTCTCAAAAGAGGGTCTAGTTTGTCTGGAGCTTGTAAGTTAGCAATGTTTTAAGGTCTGATTGATATAAAATGTTATCCATTAGGCTACTTGCAGACTGAGGCGCTGGGCGCACTGGCGGTAAAGCGGCGCTATATTTAGCGTTGTTTTAGAGGGGCTTTTCGGCGGCGCTTTGCGGACGGGTTTGGAGCGCTGCCCCATTGTTTTCAATGGGAAGGGGCGCTTTAGGAGCAGTAAATACAAGCTCCTACAGCGCTCCAAAGATGCGGCTTGCAGGACATTTTTCAGCATCCTGCAAGCGCACCGCTCCAGTGTGAAAGCCCTCGGGCTTTTACACTGGAGACACAGCAGCGGCTGTTTAAAGGCGCTTTGCAGGCGCTATTTTTAGAACTTTAGTGCCTGCAAAGCACCTCAGTGTGAAAGGGGCCTTAGTGTAGCCATTTTTATAAAGGGAATTCCATCATAACAGGAATTTGTCAAATGTAATATATAGGGTTTGGCACAGAGTTTAAAAAGGCAGAATTTTTTTTTTATCTTAATGCATTAAGAGAAAAAAAAACTTCTGTGAGTAGCAGTGTCCCCAGCACCCCCCCCCCCCCCCCCATTACTTACCTGAGCCCCTTCTCTCTCCAGCAATATCCACGAGTGTCTTAGCCAATCAGGAGGAGTCTCTGGGACAGCTGAGACACAGCAACAGTGCCATAGCAACAGTGCCATTTTGCTCCCACAGCTGCCAATCAATATTAGTCAGCCAATAAGGGGAGAGAGGGGGCAGGGCCAGGTCAGGGCTCCGTGTGAATGGATACACAGAGCTCTGACACGGGTGTCCCCTGTAGCAGGCTGCTGGCTGAGGGTCACCAGATAGGAACAGCAAAGAGGGACCCGAGAAGAGGAGGATCCGGGCTGCTCTGTGCAAAACCAACTGCACAGAGGTGGCAAGGATAACATGTTTGTTCTTTTTAAAGAAAAAAATAAAAATAAAATTAGCCTTTAAAAATCACTTTATGGCTGTTGTCAAATTCCAGATTCTTAGATATGGAATGCTCATTAGATTGTTTACAATGGGCCTCATTAAGAGTCTTTAACCACTTTGCGCTATAGCCAAAAGACGGCTTCAGCGCGGACGCTCCCTGCCGGGTGGACGTCCTGCTGTTTACTTCCCTAATGCGCGCTCCTGAGAGCGCGTATCGGGAAAGTTCTGTGCTGGCCGTGTCCGTCGGACACAGCCAGTCACAGATCGCTGTAAACGGCCAATCACAGCGGCCGTTTACAGCGAGATCGGCGTGTCCAATGAGAGATGATCTCATATGTAAACATATGAGATCATCTCTCAGCGCCGCTCTCCCTCCTCACACAGACAGCGTGTGAGGAGAGAGAGATGAGCGGCTGCAGCGGCCGTAAGTAAAAAATAAAATGTGCGACCTGTCCCCAGTGCCACCTGTCCCCAGTGCCATGTATAAGTGCCATCTGTCATCAGTGCCCCGTCAGTGCCACGTGTCGTCAGTGCCATCTGTCATCAGTGCCATATCAGTGTCACGTGTCATCAGTGCCATTTGTCATCAGTGCCACCTGTCAGTGTCATGTGCCATCTGTTGTCAGTGTCACGTGTCATCAATGCCATGCATCAGTGCCATCTGTCAGTGCCACGTATCAGTGCCATCTGTCATCAGTGCCACATGATATCAGTGCCACGTATAAGTGCCATCTGTCACCAGTGCCACATATTAGTGCCATCTGTCACCAGTGCCACATATTAGTGCCATCTGTGCCCCGTATTAGTGCCATCTTCTGTCAGTGTCACGTGTCATCAGTGCCCCGTACTAGTGCCATCTGTCATCAGTGCCACATCAGTGTCACGTGTCATTGTCCTGGTGCTTCAGGGCCTTCAAAAGTGTAATAGGTAGTCAACAAGTTAGATGTGTAATTTATGCTCCTAGAACACGTGATGGTGCTCCCTGCATTTTGGGCCTCTCTAAGTGGCCAGGCTGTGTAAAAGTCCCACACATGCAGGGGAAGGCTGGGCTGGGGGGCAGAGTGGCAATTGCCCCCCAGGCCGCCCTAACTTACGTTGAAAATGGCTGGCGCCCGCTGCTATTTTTACAGCTGCGGCGGTCGGCCACTGTTGCATTCTGGGAGTTGTAGTCCACACTCAAGCTCCCAAGCAGCGCAGAGGAAACTACCACCCTCAGAGACCAGGGTGCCCGTGACTGGCTCGGACTGTGGGACTGTGTGCTGGCTTGCGCTGGCCATGGCGTGCAACCTTAGCTGCCAAGTAAGAGACCCTGACACCCCACACCCCATTTACCCTGCCCCAGTGATCAGGCTGCATTGGATGGGCACTGGTGAGACTGCATTTATGGACACTGGTGAGGTTGCATTGATGGGCACTGATGAGTAGGCATTGAGGGGCACTGGTGAGGCTGCATTGAAAAACCAGCTGGGCATGGATGGTGAGCTGATTCGGTAGTTCAATGGGCCACTTGACTGGACTCCCCCCCCCCCCCCAGGCCTAAGGCTGCCAGCCCTCCCCTGCACACATGTGGTATCGTAATACTCAGGAGGAGTAGCAGAATTTATTTCGGGGTGTCATTTGTGGTATACAAATGCCATGTGAGAGAAATAACCAATTACAATGACAATTTTGTGGGAAAAAATAAAATAATTCATTTTGCAAAGAATTGTGGGAAAAAAAAATGACATCAAAAAGCTCACTATGCCTCTTACTAAATGCCTTGGAATGTCTACTTTCAAAAAAGGGGTCATTTGGGGGGTATTTGTACTTTCCTGGCTTGTTCAGGTCACAAGAAATGAGATCGGCCACCAGTACATCAGATGTGATCAATTTTGCATAATTCGCACCACAGTTTGTAGAGTCTATCTTTCACAAAGATCAAATAATATCCACTAATTTGGATTATTGTTACCAAAAGATATGTAGCAGTATAAATTGTGGCCAAAATTTATGAAGAAAAATTAATAATTTGCTAAATTTTATCACAGAAACAAAGAAAAATTTGTTTTTTTTTTCAAAATTTTCATTTATAGCGCAAAAAAATAAAAACCCAGAGGTGATCAAATTCCACCAAAAGAAAGCTCTATTTGGGGGGGGAAAAAGGACAAAAAATTCATTTGGGTACAGTATTGCATGACTGAGTAATTGTCATTCAAAATGTGAGCACCGAAAGCTGAAAATTGGTCTGGGCAGGAAGGGTGTTTAAGTGCCCAGTAAGCAAGTGGTTAAGATCTAACTATTGAAGGTTTAGGACATCTACATTCTTTCTAGCTTATTTCTGTCAAATGTACCTTAAACTGTGCTGTGTTTGAAACAAATCTGTTGCTTTCTGTGAATAACCAGCACAGATAAAAGTTAATTGCCAAACAGAAAATTTTGGAGAAGATGAGGGAGACACGGTATTCATTATAATAACCCAATTATCATTGCAGGTTTCCCACCAATAAGACAAAAAAACTGAATTGTGCAATAGTAGTTATAATTTAATTTTGCGAGAATTCAGTTGCGCCCCTCACAAATTTGCAAAACAGACTGAACACTATTTTTTGCTTCTTCCAATAGTTGGGTAGCTTTCTTTTGGGTCTGAAAAAAAAAAAAAAAAACATTTAATATACACATTATAATAAAGCGTTTTACTCAACTGCCATTCACTGAAACATAATGCATTTTTAGAAAGAAGGATTTTAATTTGGCCTTTAAAAAGTTTATAGAATGCATCAGGCCATGTCCTAATCAAGTGACGCCTCTAGTCTAAAAGTCCCTTATAAAAAGAAAAGCCAAGCTTGAGTCATCCTAAACAGTTGTGGCCTTGTATATACTTGTCATCAGGAGGTGGTGTCATTTATGACCTCTCCTTTTGAGAACACCAATGGTTTGGCTGTCATGCTATCCATTTAAAGCTGAACTTGGGTATGAATTTGTTTGCATAGTTACATTGGTTCCGTTTATTATGCAAATGCCATATCTGTGGCATTGCTATGGAAGCAGTAACAGCTACTACAGTGATATCCACAGTCTTCTGGGTCCCATGCCAAGCAGCTGCCCTGCTGTATAGCGAACACAAGTGGTCGCTCTTCCCCTGCAGAGGTGGAGAACCTGGACAATGACATCATGATCTACACTTCATCCAATTAGAGAGTGCCTTGCATTCATTGAGAAAAATGCAAGGCATTATGTAAAATGGCAAGAAAAAAAAAAAAAAAAAAAAAGTATATATATATATATATATCCCACAATAAAAAAATAAAAATAATAATTTGGACACACCCAAAAAGGAGTTAGCAGAGAGTACCTCTATCACCATTTTGCTGGGTTCCCATGACCAATTTTTTTGAACCGATTCTGTGAAATGCACCTATGTCAGAGTGAGCAACCCCGTGTTTACTATGCACCTGGGCAAGCCACATGGCACGTGACATGGAAGCTGCTTATACTACAGTGATCCCACAGTTAAGGCATATGCATGCTTGCATTTGTGCAGCTTGGACCAAATGTAACGATGCATAAAAAATTAAAAATCCATGCCTGGAATTCAGCTTTATTCATTTCCAGACTCAGCCAGGCAACTAGCATTTTCAGGAGGCAAACAGGAGCTTCCCCCACTTTTTTCTTACTGCCCACACACACACACACACACACACACACACACACACACACACACACACACACACACACACACACACACACACACACACACGTTTATCCATCCTTCACTAATAGAAGTTCCTGCTCCGAAACACCATAAAGTGAAGAGCTCTCCTGTTAATAGAGACGTTAGGTAGGTTTACAGAATCTCTTGTGGTCCAACTAGCAGACAAACAGAGGATGGCAAAAAGGACTGGTCTATGTAGTCTGCTTTTTATATTTTTTTTACCCAATAATTATTCCAAGCATTTTAAACATCACTTAGTTTACAGACTCCTTACCTATGCTGGAAGTCTGCTCCAAGCATTTACTACTCGCGCTTAAAAATACTACTTTGTAAAAATTACATTAACTTTGAGAGCCCATTTACACCAGATTTAGTGAGAGGCATTTTTGACTGCACTCACACTGTATAGACCAACCAAAATCCAGGTGATCCTATGGGCATAGTTTACATTACAGCATGCTGCATTTTTTCGGCACAGAAATGCACGCATTTGTAAATGCACATATAAGCCCAAAGAAGACAGAAGGTGCCCTCAAAGGAAATGCAAGCTTATGTTTTCTTGGAGGATTTTCTTTAAAAACCTACAGTTTAAAGAAAACTTTTCTGAGAGAAAAAAAAAAAAAAAATACTGTTTACTGCTACCCTTCTCTTATAAAAAATGCTAGTTGCTTGGCTAACAGGTTGATCCAATACTGCTAGTACCACTAGACTATTAGTTCCAAGACAGGGACTACAAGTAAGGAAGCCATATATAGTCTGGCAAAAAGCATTTTGTGAAGACGATTCCCGTGGTGGCCCTGCCATTTCCAACAGGTTTCCTGATGACAGTAGATATAGTCCTCCAGACTGATACAGCTGACGAATACTTTATGCAACACTGGTTACCTGGCTTTTAAATTCTTCATCTTTTATTTCTCGAAGGTTGATGAGGACATTAAAATAAGCCCCAAACACTCCAGTCTCTAACGCCTTTGCTGCCACCTGTGAAAGGTTAAAAATTAGTTTGGTCAATAAACATTCAAGAAACTTTGAGAGAGATTAATATATAATATATATATATATATATATATATATATATATAAAAAACTGTCATTAAAATACATGCACGTGTTGACAAGGTATACGCAGACAGGAGAATGAGCATTGGAGACCTATAGTCTGCTGCTCTTTTAGCCTGGGGGGGGGCAGGGAGGTGACCAAACTGTACTGCTTAACTGCAGCACAGAAAAGTCAAGTCTCCATCCTGGCTTTGCTGTTTAGCATATAAATTGCAGGACAGACTGGGAAATTATAAATCATGGCTGGAAAAACAGTATGTATAATGTACTTACTGTTTCAGTGTTAAAGCACTGTCAGCCTTCCTCTGGGTCACCCATGGGTATAGAATTGTGTATAGAGGAGGGTTACTTTGTGTTTTTTTAATTGGTGGAACGAGTGTCTCTTTTCAACCTAAATAACCTTGTAACTATGCCCCTTAGGCCCCTTTCACACTGGGGCGGGGAGCCGCGGTGACGGTAAAGCAGTGCTATATTTAGCGCTGCTTTACCGTCGTTTTAACCGCGGTAGTCGGCCGCTCACGGTGCGGTTTTACCCCGTATCGGCGCTTTGCGGCGGTATTGCCGCGGTTTTACCGCGGTGTCCCATTCAAATCAATGGGAAGGAGTGGTATAGGAGCGGTGAACACACCGCTCCTATCCCGCTCCAAAGATGCTGCTAGCAGGACTTTTTTTTTGCCATCCTGCTAGCGCACCGCTCCAGTGTGAAAGCCCGCCAGCTTTCACACTGGAGTGAATGGGGCAGGATTTTTTTCAGGCGGTATACAGGCGCTATTTTTAGCGCTGTACCGCCTGAAAAACGCCCCAGTGTGAAAGGGGCCTTACTGTCATCAAAAAAAAAAAAAAAAAAAAAAAAAACCTGCCCTGAGAAATTACATTTTACAAATGATTTGCCTGCCTGCATACAGACAGAAAGTGGCTGAAAAAGCTTCCAGAGACTACAAGCAGATCAGATTTTCCATTATTTTTACTACTTTTATCTCTATTTACTTGGAGGACAGTTTTCTTTTTTCTGATGCTAATCGCCATCAGTGAAAACAAGAAATTACTGGTTTATGACACTGAACTAAAGTGCATCTATAGTCAAAATGTAAAATCATATTTCCACACTGCATTTCAATTATTTACAGCCTACTTCTATTAAAATCAGATCTCAAAATTGGTAAACTTGCTTTGTGAAGACCCCAGCACGTTTACTTCCTCGAATTCTGTGACACACATGCCTTGTTGATAAGCACTGCTGTATACTAGAATTAATAGAGCCTACCTTCTGAACTACAGAGGCAGGGGCCAGAAGGGGGGCCCCAAGCAGCAGGGTGAATCGGATGTGGGCAGGAAGGGTTATCGGTATGGCAAGGGGGGCAATTACTGAAACCGATCCCCTGTATGGCCCCCCTCTCCCCCATTGGCTTTTAGCTGCTGCAGAGAGCCAATTGCCATGCGCCGCGCTCCCCCCCCCCCCCACTCACTCATTACCCTCCCTGTGCACCATACGTTTCCCCCTGTGTGCCCTCTCTACCCCTGCAGCGCTGGTGGCTTCCCCCCTCCGCTTCCTGTTGGCAGTTGCAAGTACACAAGGGGATCCTTCAAGATTAGGAGTGGGGGGGGGGTTAGGTAAACAGGTCATATTTACCAGCCCCTTCCTTTTCTAAAATTAACACAATGAGTGATCGGTACTAATCACTCACTGTTGATTCATAACTGAAGATTTGGCTGTATGGGGGTCTGTGTCAGGTTGTCTGTATAGGGCCCCATGGTTTCTAACAGCAGCCCTGTAAAGAGCTGCTGAGAGGAAGAGTTTTCAGTACCAGAATCACTGCCTGCAAAGTAAACAGCAGAAAAAGAAGCTGCTAAGAATGCAGGGAATCCAGAAAGTTGTGGAAAGAGGGCTAGAAGAACTCAACATGGAAAGCAATTTTTATAGTAAGCTTACAATGGGATTGTCAAATAACCATTTACTGTTTGTATTACTATTACATTGCTGATGTTGAAGGTGTAGGTGTCTATAGATTTTCTTTAAACATGTTCTTTACCTGAAGGTCAGATATACATGCAGCATTGCCGTGTTTAGAAAGTTCTAGCAAGGGATTCCACAGAGTGTTGACTTTCTCAGCCAGGCTTAATGGAACTCCCACCGCTTCCTTTAGACCATCCTGTAGAGCAGCACACCGCCTGCGAGAAATCACAAGGATTTTAAACAAGATAAAACACGTGTATGCCAGTGACGTTTATTAAAGAGAAAGTGAACCCTGATGGGTTTTATACTTTTACTTTGGAAGGAAGTAATGTGCTAGTATGCATCGCATGTTAGTGCATTATGTGACACTTACCTGCAAAGGAAGCCCACGCTATCTCCGCATCCATCTTCGGACTGGCTCAGTGACTGTCCAGAACGCACGACATCACTCGCTCGTGAAGAAACAGCACGTGGGGCCGTTTCTTCACAGCGCATGCGCCGATGACAAAACACAACGAATATCTCCTAAACGTGTTTAGGAGATATTTACAGTACCTAGAGGTAAGCCTTACCTATAGGTACAACCTCTTTAAAATGGACTAAGTTGCAATCTGCAAAAACTAACCAAATCAAATAATTTTTCAGCCTGCAGGATAACTCCGATTTAGCGGTTTCAATAAAATAATTTTAAAGATAGTTAGATAGTTTTAAAGATATTTAGAGTGTTATCATATTGTTCCATTTCTGTCTGGCAACAGCACATACTGAGACGGGAATGGTGCATGTCTACCAAAACATATGGTGGAGACTATGGGGGTTATTTACGAAAGGCAAATCCACTTTGCACTGCAAGTGCACTTGAAAGTGCAGTCGCTCTAAATCTAAGGAATAGATCTGAAATGAGTGGAAGCTCTGCTGATTTGATCATACAATCAGGTGCAAGCTAAAATGCTGTTTTTTCATTTCTTTGCATGTCCCCCTCGGATCTACAGCTACTTTACTTCCAAGTGCACTTGCAGTGCAAAGTGGATTTTCCTTTAGTAAATAACCCCCTATGTCTTTACGGGTTTACTGCATAGTTATTGTGATGGAATCCAGATACCCTGTTGGGTATTTCCATCAAGAAGCTGCTTTGCAAGTCCAATGGATCTGGCTATAGAAACCCCCAAGAACTAGACATCAGTCTTGGAGTGAACTAGAAGAAGAACTGCTTTGAGAAACACACTGAATTTATACAGAAAACCCATCAGATAAGGGCTACGCCCATTTTCAAACAATGATCACTTTAGACAGTAGAGCTAATCCTATTATGACAATGACCACCTCAGACAGTCCGCTCCCCCATAGGACTAACTTATGCATAAGAAGCCAAAAGCAATTAGTGGCCAGTTCTCCAGGCAATGGGTCTCCTGCAGCCCAAACACTGACAGTTATCCTGCCCCTAGCACAATCAAATCATAGTCTGCTGATGCTTAGATTGTCATCTCAGAGCACAAAAATCTCTGCACAGTCTGGTATCTGAGTGTAAATGCCACACCTGGAACGTACCTAGTCAATTTCCAGAACGTTCTGTTAGGGTTAAAAGTAAAGCAAAGTGGCGGCCTAGCTTGACATACACCTCAACTCCAAGCCAAAGGACTTAAATTCTCAAATATCTTTTGTGCACCTACAATAACTCTACACCTTGTCACTCAATCCCACCAATTTAGAAAAATGCAGCTAAAGCAAACATTTAAGACACATAGAATCATTATGGAAACTTACTTCTGCTGCTGTTCTTCTGTGCCCTTTGGAAGCTTGAGGGCGGCCTGACCCAAAAAGATGGGGGGGGGGGGGGGGAGAGAAGGAAAGAAAGACATATGTAAAATCAGATTTTAGTAAAAGGTTTTTGAACCTGCTGATATTTGCTCTAGTCCCTAGTATGCAGACCATCCTCCCAAGCACACTCAACAATCAGAATTAATAGTGGTTCACTATATGGGTAACAGCTGCCCTCCGATTAGTTGGCATATGATGCTGCAACATGAAATGTTGCATTTTCTTATTGGTGCTCCAAGGCATTTTGTTGCTTCAAGTGCAGCACCATCCAGTGGCTAAAAGGCAGACCTATGCTTGTAGGGAACAAAGGAATGCAGTATTTCATCTATTTTTGTAGAACAGATACAATCTGTAGGAGGAGGACCACACGGTAATTCTGCATGTTTAAATACACTTGTAGGAATCCCTCATAATTCAAAATGGTGGACCCATGTCAGAACTTCTAGAGGTGCCATCCCAGTTTCAAATTGTATAGGACACATATACACCCTATACAAGATAGGGATACAAATGGGACTTTAGAAAACATTTTTCAGATTATTCAGATTTATAAATCTATTTTTCTGGATTTCTTTATTCATCCCCCAGGGTTGAGTTTTTGATTAAGCTTTAACAAGATGTAGAATGACTTTTTGCAATATCCAAAATTTAGATACATTACACATAGAAATCCAGCACTTTGTCAGCACCATTCTTTCTTGTACATTACACAAAATGGGGAACAGAAGGTTTTACATATAGTGGGTTTCCATTCCCCAAAGGGGCCCGCTGAGAATATGCCTAGGTCTCCCTTACTGATACAGAGGCTGCCAGTCACAAGCAAAGTTCCTTGAACAACAACAACAACAACAACAACAACAACAACAACACAGGCTCAGTCTAGGGGGTGTCTTTAGAATTCATTGCTGAATAACTTGAACAGGGGAGGGGATCAGGATAGTCCAAACAATATCAGAAACAGGACAGCTTCTCACAAATCTTCTCTAAACAGCCTTTCCTGGAGGTAAAAGGGGATAACCCGTATATCTAGGACTTTACAAGCAGTCCCAGCTCATATAGCATCTTTTGGCACTTCATTCCCTTATAGCACCACACCACAAGGTCTTTACTGACAATGTCCCAGGAGCGATCTGTCATAATTTCAAGCACTGTATAAAAGCCTAGAAGATTTGGAACTTCTTTGTGATTGAGTTTTAGTGACGATCCTGTGTCTTAACCGCTTCTTGATTGCGCTATAGCCAAAAGAAGGCTATAGCACAGTCATCTAGCTCTGGGAGGGAGTCCATTGACATCCTTCAGACACAGCTGATCAGAGTAAAGGGCCAATCACAGCAGTCCTTTACCATGTGATCAGCTGTGTCCAATCACATGTAAACACTTGCCGGTTATCAGCATTCTTTTCCTCACGTGCTGTCACAGCATGAGGAGAGACGGTAACTGGCAATTGTGACAGGGTACATTTACACTGATAAATCAGGGCACTTATCAGTGTCCTGATGATCACTGCAGCCCCAACAGTGCCACCTCATCAGCGCACATCGGTGAAGGAGAAAAATTACTTATTTGCAAAATGTTAGAACCAAAACATTTTATTTTTATTATTTTTTTCTAAACAAAAACACACAACACACACCAAAAACAGTGGCAATTAGATACAATCAAAAGAAAGCTCTATTAGTGAAATGAAATGTATTTCACGGTGGGGACTTAATGAAGGCAGGTGGCATGGGTTTACGTACAACTTTTTAAGGGGCATTTAAAAATATCTTTAAGGGTAGTACAACTTGTGGACTAAAGTTAGGTCGGTAAACAAGAGGTGTGAGTTTATAATTTGTAGCTGATTTAGGGTTTAACCACTATGATAGGAAGAGTACGTGGGGTTAATAAAACCGATAAAGGAAAAAGGAAAAAAAAAAGTGCAATTGTGGGACCTTAGTGCTAAGGGTTGCTTCAGTTTGCACATTTCTCAAAGCCTCAAAACAGAGTTTAGGGGGGAGCCTGACTTATTGAATCATGTTTATGTAGTGTTAACCCCCCAAAGTCGCTGGATTTTAATGGTTCTTTCCACGACAGTGCAGAGCCAGCCATGCACACATTCACTCAAGCTCATGGAACAGTCTAGGGTTTTTTGTTTTGTATTTTATTCTTTGTAGAAACATGGGAGGGGATTTGAGGTGATGCAAAAATGCTAAAAAATAAAAAAAAGTAGCAGTGGACAACTCTAAACAGCAGCAACACAGTTTTTCATTCACATTTGGGAACCATGAAAATTTGCAGAACACGTAAAGCTAGACTGAGGCAGTCCATAGGTTCATGGCTGGGATGATGACGTAGCTTTTAAGGTGCAGCACAGAAAGGAGCTACTACACAGAATACTGGCACAAGATCAGTCCATAGGGTGCAGCCTCCTGTAATAACCCGGCGTACAGTCCAAAAGTTGCAGGGGGGGGGGGGGCAAGCTTCCCCCTCCTCACAGATCACTCTGGAGAGAAAAAAAAAAAAAAATAAAAATCTCCTCCTCAGGGCTCCAGACTATTTAGCAGCATCCCAGACACCAACTGGGCCCACCCCCCCAGGGATTGGGTAGGCCCCGTTTAGTATTCAGGCTTGTCATTTGAATTATCCCTCCCTAAAATCCAGAAACTTTTTCTAGAGGCAGGGGGAAGCAATCCAACTCCCAGCCTGTGATGCCCTCAACAGTCCAAAACCAACCACCACTGCTCCCGTGATTACAGAAGGAGCTAAAAAAATAAATAAAAAAAATTACCTAGCAGCCTTACTAGGAGGGTGCTACATTTATGAAAGGCTTCTTAAAAAGGGGTTTTAAACCCTCGTGTTTTTTTCACCTTAATGCATCCTATGCATTAAGGTGAAAAAACACCTGGCAGTCACCAGCCCCCCCAGTTTTACTTACCTGAGCCCCTTCATCTCCTCGGCGGGGACACGCGGTCCCTCACTCCACTGAGTCCTGGCTCTTGATTGGATAGATTGACAGCAGCCATTGGCCCCTCAGGAGAGCGCTTCTCCTAGGGTGTTATCTGATGCGGGGGAGGAGCCGCCGGGGGAGCCCAGAAGAGGATGTTCAGGGCCACTCTGTGCAAAACAAGCTGCACAGAAGTATGATACGTTTTTTTTCTTTTTTTTTTAAATAACAAACACACGATCCTTTACAATAACTTTTAGAAGACAAAATAATGCAAGGAGAACAGAACAGAAGTATGCACATATAAAAATCTGTGGCCATAATAGTAAATTAAGGGGAAGGGAACCTTGTCAATGTTGCCAGCAATTATATTCAAGCTTACACTATTGTTCAGTAATAGCAAATATTGGTAAATGTACAGCAATACATTTTTTTTTCTAAAATGTATGGATGCACAGTATAGAAATCTAGCTTAAACTCGAAACAGAATACCCATCGTAAACTGCATTTTCAAAACAGATCTGATATTTTAGAGTTATGCAAGGAATCTGGCATGTTTTCATGATATACCCTTCATTTTACCCACAGATGCATTACTTACTCATAGTTTTACAGGAATACATGAAAAACTGACAAAAGCCTAATCTAGTGAGCCTGCAAGGTAAGACATACCCCTGTCAAATTTTTAAAGAAGTTTTGCCTAACCATGCCCAAGTTTGAGTCTTAAGAGTAGGAAAGTTACTGTCCAAAAGGCAATAGTTTCACTAGATCGGGAGATGAAGATGGAGCATTCGGGACAAAAAAAAAAAAAAAAAAAACTCACACTAAACTCTAGGGCAGTAGAGCACAATAGGGAGGTCTAGAACAAAAGCCAACCTTTTATTGCTCGGTCCTTTCTTCAGATTTTCAGGTGTTCCCTTCCGCTGCTGGTAAAAAGTAATCCAGCAGCTAGTTAGCCACTAGGATTGCTTTTACAAGAGCCGACCTTTGATGCAGGGAGGTATAACCACTTGAAGTCCAGCGACGTTAAGTGGTTAAGGATGCATCCTTCTTAGCCAATACAAGTTATATTACTTTCACAGTACTGTTAAACAGTTTGAATATGATAAAAAGGAGGGAAAATCAAAGTGGTGATCTCATTGGTGTGCTGCTTCTCCTTTGCAATCAACTGAGGACAGATTTATGACCAAGCTGTAGCATGAGCCCAAGCATAACTGATGGAGAAAAGGGGAGACCACAGACCTGGTTATGCAATATGGCAGCAGTGCCTTGACCATATGACTGGCTAAATACAATAACCATTCCTACTACTATAGGGCAGTAACAGCAGAATTTGGCAATCACTCACAATTTAAGTTTAAAGCTAATAACTCAAATATATGTGCCTGCTATACCATATACTTGTGTGAAACATTATCCCGTCATCCGCATTTCCTTTTTGTGAAATACCTGGTGATTCTGCCAGTCCCCCTGCTTTCCTAACAAACTAACCACACTAGGCATGCAAGCATAGTGTGGTTAGTTTTCTATCTGTGCTGGGAGGCTGCTCACCGATCATCAGACTTGTGCTGACCCCACCCCTGCCCCTCTCTGGGAAGGCCAGTGTACTGCCGTTTCTCCTCCCCTAGCTCTGAGCTCCTTATGTAGCTGAGAACAAGAAGAAAATATAGGGAGGTGGTATTGAATATATTTTAGATGTATACACAAAATGTTTTTGCCTTTCATTTCCATTTTAAAATGAATGAGATGTTTTAAGAGGCAAGGGTATACTTCTACTTTAAACAGCTGATGGGAGAAAGATCTTGGTTACCATATAGCTTGAAAAGGCATTTGAATCTGCATCTACGAGGTCCAGCAAATCACCCAGCGCATGATGGAAAGGAGGAATCAATTCTCTCATCACACAATCCAGAGATTCAAACTGACGCTTTCCATAAGTCATCTGTCCCACCATGCAACCCAACGCTGCACCCTGCAAAGGAATAGTCATTAGATCTACATTAATATTGTACACTATGTGAGCCATTACAAGAATAAGCTATAGTGGTGTAAAGGGGGCTGGCACTTATTCTATTGGTGTTTGACTCCAGTTAGCAAGATGTCCTAAAAAGGTTTGGTCATGGGGAAGAGAATCCAGTAGGCAGTGAGTTAGTGGGCATTGTGCAAATATTATTGCTCTCAGGCTCCATTAAAACGTAGGTAGAGTTTCTCATTAGGAATGACTCATGGCAGCTTTTCAGGGCGATTGGGTCCTTAAAGGCAGTGTTAAGCCAACTCATGATGATGGGTTTGAACTATGAACAGTTGCAAATAATGCCATATATTGGTTAAAACATAAGAGTCTTCAGCTGGCAGAAAGCAATGCTGTGTCATGTTTACCAATTGCATCCCAACTACCCACCATAGCAGATACGGCAGCCGAAACTGAGCCCCCACCAGGCGTAGCTGTGCGTGCACCCACACCGCGTACAAACTCTTTAACAGTTTGTGTGATGAGAGACCCAGAAAGGTTATCCTGTACAAGATACCTGAAATTATAAAGAGTTTAATGGATAGTATGGTTATATTACAGAATACCAATTGTCTGTGTGTAAATTAAACCAGGTTCCCTAAAAATAGTAGTTTGTGAACTGCATGTTATTCCAGATCTTTTGGCATTGCACGCTACTCAGTATTTGTCTGTTAGAAAGCTTTACATTATGCACATTGGATAGATATGAGGTCAAGCAGTAGTTCAGTAATTCCACAATGCCAATACAAGAAGAAAGAAGAATGAAGTTCAAATCCCACTAGATCTTTTCACACCTGAAACAGCTAAAGACTTGAATCTCCATATACTCTGAAATCAGTACAAAAGATACATTAGGCACATATAGTACAGTTATTATATTGGGGGGGGGGGGGGGGGAGGGAGTACAACTTTGAACTGCAATGTTTGTGGTCACCACAATGGTAGTTTTCTGACAATCTTCATCAATTCAGACTTTACCAGGAGAAAGTAAGAGTTCCGCCTGTAGGCAGGTGTAGTTTGCCTTCCTTCCAATAGGTGCCCTATGCCACTTTACAGATGGAACAGGGGCACAGGGGGAACATTGTTCCTTTGCAGACTCTGTAGCTGTTTGAGGGAGAACAGCTGTTCGATTGCTGATGGTCACCAGGGATGGATGGCAGCGGCCAGACAGCTCTTCTCCCTCAAACACCTTCAGAGTCTGCAAATGAACAATGTTCCTCCTGTGCCCCTGTTCCATCTGTAAAGTGGCACAGCGCACCTATTGGACGGAAGGCAAACTACACCTGCCTACAGGAGCATCATGGGAACTCTTATGCCGCGTACACATGGTCGGAATTTCTGATGGAAACAGTCCGATGGGAGCTTTTCATCGGATTTTCCGACCGTGTGTATGCCCATCGGTCTTTTTCTGTTGGAATTTCCAACGGACTTTGGATTGAGAACCTGTTCCAAATTTTTCAGACGGAAAACCTATCGGATTTTCTGATCGTGTGTATGCAATTCCGACACATGCTCGGAAACAATTCAACGCATGCTCAGAAGTATTAAACTTCCCTTTAATAGTGCTGTCGAACGTGTTGTATGCCGCGGTGTTATTGACCGTCGGAATTTGGTGTGACCGTGTGTAGGCAACACAGCTTGAGCGGAATTCCGTCTGAAAAACCGTCAGACCTTTTTCCGACGAGAATTTCGATCGTGTGTACGCGGCATTACTTTCTCCTAGTGAAGTCTGAATTGATGAAGATTGTCAGAAAACTACCAGTGTGGTGACCACAAACATTGCAGTTCATAGTTGTACTCTTTTTTTATAGAATTGCCACATACAAAAAAAAAAAAAAAAAAAAAGAAGAAGGAGTGCCTGCATTGGTTTGGCATGCTTTTTGTGAGTGGGTAGGTCAGGGACAGGACCCCGCTTGTTAGGGTGATGCTTAGTGCAAGGAGAGGTTCTTGTGCCAGGCGGGACAATGCTGATCTCACAGCAGCAGTTCCCTGTTCATCACTGAATCATTGCTATTTGGGCATCAATAAACCACCGCTCCAGTGGAAGTAATCCTTGGCAAAAAGCAGGCCTTGCCTGGAATAGTGCATTACTACTGCGTACCAAACCACTGAACACCACCATGTCAAAAAACTTCCAAAGCCCATAATTTATAAAATATTATACTTTGTTTCTAATAGAAGACTAAATTATACCGTACAAGTTTTTGGCATCTAAAGCCACATAGCATTTAAATCTTTAGAAATAAATCACTGGGGTTAATTTACTAAAACTGGAAAGTGCAAAAATTGGTGCATCTCTCTATACAGGTTTTTGGTCAAAGCTTAAAAAGAAGCATCTGTCCCCTGCTGGTTCTGTGCAGAGAATTAAGCAAGAAAACACCATGGTCACTCAGTTCTCCCCCTCCGATCTGAGTGCAGAGCAGCCACCAGCTCTCTGCTCTGCCCCTCCAGCACTCACTAGAGCACTGGGCTGGTGGGGGGGGGGGGGGATGTGGGCAGCTGGCTCAGGCTCTCAGCAGACTGCTGATTTGGGTGCCAGTCCAGGCTTCTGGGAGGATTCCGACCATATGGTCGGGATCTTTTCAGAGCCTGGACCGGCTCTGTGATGTCAGTGGACAGTGGGCTTCAGCCCGTTGTCAGCTGAAAACAGGTCACTGAAGTGCAGAATGAACTGCACTGTAATGCATAGGAGAAATAGCAAAAATAGCTTTGGCTACACTTCTCCTTTAAATTGAACAACCTGAAGTTAGAAGCCGATTGGCTACCATGCACAACTGCACCAGATTTTTCCCTCTCCAGTTCATCCATATCACAGATCCACATTTAACACTTTGGCAGCTAAGGTGTACCATTTAGTGTAATTACTTTAAAGCCTCCTGCTTTAGATTATATCATCTCCATTTCCCAACACCATCTCAATATTCCAAAAACTGTCAACTCTAGGATTCCTGTGACTTGCTCTAAAAATTAGGTGGTTTTCAGGCGCTTAGAGGCCATTTCCAGCACCAAAACACCTGAAAACCACCCTAGTGTGAAAGATTGCCAACTGTCTAGTCGTGCATCAGACATATTAGAAACCACCGAGACACTCCAACATCTGAAAAACAAAACACCAAAACAAAAGAAAGCACAGATTATTCACGGCCTTACACATTTCTTGGATTCATTATATATTTGGTACCAGTTGCAGATAATAATTATAATAAGTTTTATCTATAGGCACCCAAGGTCACCATGGGGGAAAAAAAAAAAAAAAAAAAAAAAAAAAATCCTCCCGTCTGCCACTTGGCTTAAAAGCATTCTGCCTCCCCTCCTATCCCACTCCGTAAGCCTCCCTCCTACCCGACACCATATGCCTCCCACGCCAAGCTGGTCAACGACCATTAAGCTGCACCGGTGTCCTGCAAGTGCCTCTCCCCTGGATTTGAGGGCCAGCGAGCCCCTCTCTGGGTGAACACATTCCAGGGCGCCCTGCCCATATCTACGCTTCCTTTCAATCGGCCAAGGGGGACAGAGGCCATCGCCCATCACTTCCGAACTGCACTCGCCTATCTCTCAGGACCGATTGATCCATGTTCAACTGCGATTCACATGAAATCCTTCGACATTTTTAAGGCCTAAGTTCTCGTTTGAATATTTGCTAACACCACCAAGATTCTGCACCCAAGTCAGCCTCGTCTGGGGCGTCCACGCCAGCCCTCCTACTTGTCGCGGCCTAGCCCCCAGGGACCTCTCTCATTGATGGTGAGGGCCGAGCATGGGCCAGATGCTCCAGCGCCATCCATTTTCAGGGCTAGTTGATTCGGGGGGGGTGAGTCGTTACACACTCCTTAGTCTATTATGACTTCCATGGCCACCGTCCTGCTGTCTATATCAATCAACCAACACCTTTTCTTCTGGGGTCCGATGAGAGTCAGCATCAGGTGCCTCAACCCAGGGTTCAGTTCATCCCACAGCACCAAATAAAATAGTCCTATACATTATATATACCTCAAACGTTTTAAAACCACTTACTCGATTATTCTTTTCCTATGTTCAAAGGGTGCCAGAGAGTCCAGTCCTAGTCGGTTAATAACCTATTACACATCACCAAAATTAGTGAATGGAAACCATACCAATCTATGAAATTGTGGCAATTTTAACTGCATGCAGAGTAACAATTTACATTTCTGGCATCTTTAGAAAGGATATGGCCTTTACTGTTCAAAGATACATAAAATTAAAAATGATACAGTCCTATTTTCCCCTTTGAAAAGAAAGTACCTGGAATGATTTCCCCCGAGAAACACAAACAAAAAGGTGTTGCTTAGCTTAAAAGATTGTCATATGCAAGGCGCATATTGGAAACTATCATTGCCTGGCTTATGTTCCACATTCTAGTTTTGGGAAGTGAAGCTACACTTGTAAAAAGGATAAGGCTAAGGATAAGGAAGATGGCTGTGAGACAAGTGCAAGTCCATGGTTTGTATTCCTACCAGCCAGGGCCAAGTACAAGACTCAGCAAGAACACCGATATGGCACACTTGCAGCCGTTAGCTCCCTTTTCTATTCCAATATATATTCTTCCACAATTTCTCCAATTAAAAAAAGGACGCAACTTGCAGCACATTCGAGGTTATAAACAAGGGCTTCAGATACTAAAATTGATTAAGATTTCTTAAAAAAAAAAAAAAAAAAAAAAAAAAGAAGAAGGGGGTACACCAAAATTGTCTGGACATCAGATCAGGCAAACCTATTTGGACCGAGATCTGGTCATTTACAGTGCCTTGAAAAAGTATTCATACCCCCTTAAAAATTTATATAAAATGTATTTTATTGGGATTTTATGTGGTAGATCAACACAAAGTGGCACATAATTGTGAAGTGGAAGGAAAATGATAAATGGTTTTCAAATTTCTTTTACAAATATCTGAAACATGTGGCATGCAATTGTATTAAGCCCACTTTAAACTAAAGTAGTAATGAAGAATTTATATTGACAACCAATGTAATGGGGGATTTCACATCAACAACCAATAAAAAGGGGATTTCAATACTGGCCACCAATGTAAGGGGGGGGGGGGGATTTACACTCACCATAAATTTAAAAGGTGGCTTCTACATGGACCACCAATGTAAAGGGAGGATTTGAAACCGACCACAAAATGCAAGTTTGGATTTTTTTACCAATATAAAAAGAAAAAAAATACGTTTCTACACTGGCCACCAATGTAATGGGGGATTTACACTGACCTCTAATGTAACAGGAGCATTTACAGTAACCATGTAAGGGGGGGGGGTTTAGACTGACCAGTGTGAAAGGATTGTACACCAAGCCCTAATGTAACGAGAAGATTTACACTGACTACCAATGTAACAGACATTTAGCCTGCGTTCACATTTGTGTGCGTCGGGAATGCATGCAAAATCACTTTCCTGACACCACAGAAATGTGCTGCCCATTAGACACTGTTGTAGAAATTTTATTAAGATGCATTTGATAGGCATTGTCACAGTGTCCCTCAGTGTTGTTTTGCCTGCAGTCTGTGCTAAAGAGCAGACTGGGGAAGACTGACGCGAGTTGAGAAAAAAAAAGGGTTTGCAGAGTGGGGATATGTCCGCCAGCGTAGGGCCCCTGTGCAATGCACAGACGATCATTGGGGGGGGGGGGGGGGGGGAGTGTTCACTCTGCAAAGACATTATCGGTTATGGGGGGGGGGGGGGGGGGGGGGGGGGGATGTACACTTGTGTTGCTCTGTGTGTCTGAAATGGTAGTATAATGCAGGTATCTGAACAATGCAGAATAAGGATTCACGCCAACAGTAAAAACGGGGGTCTGTGCGTTGTGGTCGGGAGCAGTGTTCATGAGTTCTTTGGAAATACGTTTTTTCCTGACAGACTCCATGGCAGCCTACGTGTAGGTTTAGCCCGCCTCTTCCCCAAAGCTATAGGACCCCATTCCCATTAATTTGAGCTCATGGCCAGAGACTGCCTTCTTTTTGTCCTGCTCCTTGGACCCTACACGCTTACCTGCATGGTGAAGGAGTGGCGTCCTAAGCTTTAGGAATGAGCCCCAGCCAGGGGCGGATGGACAATTTATGGGGCCCCCAGGCAATCAGAGATTATGGGCCCACACAGTATACAATCACACAGTATACACAGACATGTTTCTATTGGCTGAGAAGGTACTGGAGAGGTGGGGCAGCTATGGCTTAGACCAAAAGGATGTCGATGAGGGACATTTCAGAGACAGATGTAAAAAAATTAAATAAAAAAAAAAAAGAAGAAGTTTTACATACTAACCCTGGTTTACTGAGGCTGGCAACCCTGATGGGGCCCCCTAGTGGCCCGGGGCCCTCGGGCAGTGCCTGAGTGGCTGAATGGTCAGTCCGCCCCTGGCCCCAGCACAAGCAGTCTGGATACAGGCATCCTGGATGAACAGTTGTCAGTAGCACAGGGCCCATTCACAGGCAGGGTGCTCCAGTAGTGGTGTGTGGCTTGTGTATGCCCATGATGGCCGCCCTCTCGACAGACTGGCAAGGTCCAGAAGACCGAATACTGCAGCAGGCCTCCATGACAGCAGTCTGTATATTTGTTTTCTTTCCTTCCTTCTTTTCGCCCTGGTGGCATTGGCCTCTCATGGTGGCTGGTGCGCTCCTGAGTTTCGGGCCGCTGCAATACTTCCGGGTGCCAGCCGCGAGTGTTTCTGCGCATGCACGAGGCCTCGGGCGGAAGCGAGGCTCTGTTGTTCCGCAGTCACACAGCTCTCCGGGGACTCAACGGCCGAGCAGGTGCCTGGCACATGTGCAATGGAGGCGTGATGCTGATGTCACTAGGGCAGGGTAAACAGCTGTCAGCCACTGTCTCATTAAATCCTGCGGGCAGTGTGTGGCAGCTTCCCCAAGCCCTGCATGTCCTTCACAAGTTGGGGGAGTGGGGGTGTTCTCTAAAAAAAAAAAAAGGGGAAGCACCTGAGGTCCGCCTATAAATGCATCTGTTCCAACAGGTCTTTCTTTGGTTTTGTTAAAGTCCTTCCACGTCGGATCGCCAGACTTAAACAAGGGAAGATGGGGACCATGCCAGGCCACGTCGTCAGCATTCGTCATCTAGATCCAGACGCCATGACTCTCCGTCTAGGATTCAACATCAGAGGAGAAGTTCAAATTCCGCCTCCAGACACTGTACCCACTGCCATGACAGCCGCTCTGATCAGAGAGCCTGCTGGGGAAGTAGGTCCCGGATGGCAAGTCACTTTGCAAGCCATGTTTTGCCTGGGCGGTTAGGGAAAGATGGGTAAGGAGCAAATGGAGTCTCTCGTAAAGCGTGTGGTGCAACAGTCCCTGAAAGAAATGGGTATGACCCACATGCATAGCCAGACTACCACTAGGTCAGGCTCTACCATCAGGAGGTGCTCAAGTGGACCTGGATCCATCCCAGCCAAGCTATGCATCTGCCGGATCCTCAGATAGTGGAGTGAGATCTGAGTCTCTTTGACTTCACCCTAGATTTGTGCTTGATTAAAGAAATTAAGGAGGCCCTGAAGTGGGAAGAACAAGCGACTCCCCCAGCAAAACGTAGGAAATTCTTCAAAACACTTGGGGGGGGGGGGGGGATAAAAAAAAAAAAAAAAAAAAAAAAAAAAAAAAAAAAAAATAAAGGGAAAAAAAACAAGGGGAAAAAATAAAAAAAAAAAAAAAAAAAAAAAAACTCCATCTTCCCGCTTTTGGCTGAACTGAAGGATATCATTTTGGAAGACTGGGGCAAGGTTGACAAGAGAACCTCCCTTTCAAGCAAAACCATGATGATCTATCCTTTTAAGGGTAAGGACATGAAGCACCTAGAGGCCATGCCTCTAGTTGATGCAGCCGTAATGAGACTGGCAAAGCATGTCACCCCTAGAATATGCCGTATCCTTAAAGGATGGCCTTGAGAGAAGGATCGATGAGACCTCAAAAAGGATCTATGCGATGGCGGGAATTGCTTGCAAACCGGCCTTGGCAGCCATGTTCAAGGCAATGGAAGTCTGGACGGAAAAAGAGGCTCAGCCATACGGAAGTTAAAACTGGCGTCGGTCTTCCTGGGCGAGGCCTCCGTCGACATTCTCTGTTGTCTTCCGTTACAGCCAAGTGAGCCTTGTGGCTGTGTCCCTGGCGTGCTGATCTGGCTCCTCACTATTCGGCAACAAACTGGACTGCGCAATAGCACGGGCCACTGGTGGGAAGTCAGGGGTTCTTGCCCCAGGACAAAAACTGCCTTTTTGGCCAGAGAAGGCCTCAGTCAAGGAAGCCAAGCACAGAACGGGCAAGGAATGCACGTTGCTATAGGCCAGGACTTGAGGGTGTGGAAGAGGGGACAGACATTCTTTCAGAGGTCTGCCAAGAACTCAACCTCTGGTGGACGAGCCCTCCAAGTCCTTTTGCGATTGGGCCTGCTCACATGTCAGCTGGGGGAGCGCCTGCTCCACTTTCGACATGTCTGGGCGGCCTCAATCTCGGATTACTGGGACCATAAAAGATGGTCTCCTCAGGACACACATAGTCCTTCACAGATGCTCTTGTTCTCAGGTTCGCTCCAGTTGGGTTACCTCACTCAAAAAGAAGATGGTGCCGCTATCCTACATACAGTCGTTGATGGTTTAGGGTGCCGCAGTGCCCGTTCAAGGGCGAAGAGCTTCAGGGCATGTACTCACCTCTTCCTAGTTCTGAAGAAAAAAAAGGGCTCATGGCACCCAGTGATAGACCTCACTTATCTGAACAAGTTTGTCAAAAACAAAAGATTCAAAATGGAGACCCTGTCTACAATTCAACAGGCAGTCCAGCTGGGGGAACTGGCTAGTCTCCATAAATATACTTCTTAAAAGATGCCTACTTCCAGATGCCCATCGCAGAAGAGTTCTGCAAATACCTCTGGTTTGCAGTCGGGCAAGGAGCATCTTCAGTTCACTTGCCTCCCTTGCGGTCTCTCAACCTCACCTCGGGTCTTCTCGAAAGTTCTTCCAGCTGTGGTAGCCCTCATCAGAACGAGGGGACTACACCTACACCATTATCAATAATCTTCTCTTGCTATCACAGGACAGAGTAATTTCCAGTGTTGGCGTTTGGCTGGTTACTGAACTTAGAGAAAAGTCATCTAGAGCCAAACACAGGGTTTAGTCTGCCTAGGAGCCCAGTTTGACAAAGTCGAGAATACCATCTCCCTTCCTCTGGAGAAGATCCCAGTAGTGTGGGACAGAGTACGCATGTCTGAGGGCTCAATCATAGGCACGATGGTCTCTATGGCCACCCATGGTCAAATGGGCCCTTTGGCTGTTACACCCCTTTCAGAAAGGGTTTCTCCTGCAGTGGGACCCAGACAAGAGCGACCAGCACATTTACATAACTTCGGGCATGAGGGACAGCATCTTCTGGTGGCTGTAAAGCAGGAGCCTGCTCAGATGCCACTCTACTAACACCCCCATTTCCTGGGTCACAATTACGACCGATGCCCGCAATACATGATGGGGGGGGGGGGCTCACTGCATGTCACAGATTTCCCAGGGCAGATGGAATCTCCACTCTCACATCCCAGTATCAAATGTCCTAGAACTACGGGCAGCCTTCTGCGCCCTTCACCAGACAGAAGGAGAAACCGTATTGTTGAGAATGGACAACACAACATCGGTCTCCTACGTGAAGAGACAGGGAGGGACTCTGATTCTTCCCCCTACTTCAGGAAGTGGAGCCAATCATGACATGGGCCCAGAAGAATCTGGCCAACATCTCAGCAGTTTATGTTCCCGGGGCCAAGAACACTCAGGCAGACTTTGTTTTGTAGCCAACTGGACAACAAGTGGTCTCTCCATGGGGAGACATTCAGGTGGATTCAGTCCCTGGGTGTCGATCCCGAAGTCAACCTGTTTGCATTCCCCTGCAACTTCAAGTAGTATTACACTCGGGCCGATGCAGCTAAGCCTTTGGGGTAGATGCTTTAACGGAACTTCAACAGAGCATATGCCTTTCTCCCCCCCCCCATAATCCCAGTCAGTCATTCTCGGATTCTTACAGAGACTCCAAGCGCAAGCCAGCGAGATAGTGGCGGCAGCACCATACTGGCCGAACATGCCGTGGTTTTCCCTGCTGATGCAGCTCAGCTTTCAGGACCCCACACCCCTTCCCCTCAGACCAGGCCTCCTGTTCCGGGGGCAGTTCAGTATCCATGCCCGGCACGTCTATTACCGATGGTATGGTTCTTGAGGGAGAGGCTGGAGGCCCCCTGGCTGCACATCAGGGGTCATCTCCACCCTCTTGAGCTCAAGAAGGACAAGTACAAATAAAAGGTCTATGGAAGAATATGGGCTAAATTTGTGGAATTTACAACCTCCACGGGAAGATCATACAGGGACCCAAGGGTGCAAGAGAGCCTGGATTTCCTATAGTCAGGCCTGGATCTGGCCTTGTCAGTCAGCTCCTTTAAGAGTCCATATTTCGGCCCCATCGGCTTTCTCCAGAGAGTTTAATGGGCTGGTCACCCTCTGGTCAGGCAATTATTCAGGGGGGAAAGCAAGACTCAGGCCCCAGAGAAAATCAAGGTTCCCCAAATGGGATCTCCTACTTGTCAGCCTGACATCTATTAAGGAGCTCCCCCTCTCAAGTCTGCTCTCTGCGTGGCCATTACATCAGCCAAAAGAGATTGAGATCAGGGTCTTCAGACACAAAACCATTTCGAACATTTCCCAGACCGGGTAGTACTCCTACCCATGCTTGACTCAAACCATAAAGTTACATCGGTCTTCCACGAAAACCAAGATATCGTCCTTCCTACCTTCAAGGCACCAGAAGCTACTGAGGCTCATCCTATAGATGTGGGAGAGACACTGAAGGAGTACCTCCAAGCTACGGCCTCTTTTAGACAGTCAGACCACCTCTTTTTGTCCTTTTCTCTGGGCGAAACAGGGGAAAAACATGCTTTGTCTAGAACAATCCGGTCTTTGAGTGTCCAGGCCTTCCAGCAGGCCTATAGGGCAAAGGGTTTGGCTCCTCCAGAGGCAATGACAGCCCACACGACCAGTGGTGTCTTAACTGTCTGGGTGGCAGCCTGACATGGCTACAGATTTTGTCTGCAGGGCGGCCTCGTGGGCCTCTATCAACACTTTCATGGCACATTATTGCGTAGAACCTGCATCCTTATCCTCTGAATTTTGGTTTAAGTATCCTGTCAGTTGAAGGGCAAATTAAAACCTTTTTTCTTCAGCAGTCCTGCACATGTGGTTTGGCTAGTTATTTCCCCGCAGGGGAAATGGAGGGTTATGAAAACTGAAAATTTCCCGGTAAATACTTACTGCAATTTTCCTTACCTGATGGACAGAGTTCCCTCCCATGGATCAAGAGTTGGCTAGTACAGAATGTAGTCTCTGGCCGTGAGCACAAATTTATGGGAATGGGGTCCTATAGCATTGGAGAGGAGGCGGGTAAACCCACATGCAGCCTGCCATGGAGTCCATCAGGAAAGGAAAACTACGGTAAAGTATTTGATAGTACATTTTCTGTTTTCTCTCTGCCTTATTCACTGCAGTCCTAGGATTACAGGACAATAAAAGACTCACCCAGGCAGCATGCCATTTAAAAGCAATATTTTGAATCAGATCTACGGGATAGGTTAAAAAGGGCGGCCAATCATATAGGATTTGATTGGAAGCTAGAGTGTGGTTAAACCATGTGAGAATAAAGCCCTGTGTTGGCTGTGACACACACACACACACACACACACACATCTTACCAAGCGTATTTTGTGCTCTTCTTCCAGCAAGAAGAGATTTTCCTCTTTAATATAATACTCTGCAGACATCAACAGGGCTTGAAGGGGGATCAAACCAACCAATTGCGAACCAAGTATTGGAAGGCCCAACTCCTGAAACAGAAGCCGATTAGAATCTATAGCTCCACAAGTAAAGGGAAGATACAAAGTGTTGTAAAGAAAGGCATCAAGAAAGGGGAATAAAAAGACTTAAAACGATAACATATGCAATATAGCAATTCGAAAATGTGTCAAAGGTTTATTTATATATACATAAAAGAGGGATACTCCCAATATTTTTTCCAACTATCTATGCTCCGTTAAATTGCAAATGTACTTTACACATTTTTATATACTTTGACTTCTATGCTGTGCGGCCACCGGGTTTACATTTCTTTCTGGTTACAGGTAGGATTTTGTCGATGGGTCCCAACTGTCTTTATCCAACACTATGGACCTCAGAATTCTGTAATGTTCTGTGACCTAGTTATGTACCCTTACTGGTTCACGACTGACTTATGTATGGGTTAACATTCAATAAAAATGTATTAAATGGGGAAAAAAAAAAAAAAAAAAACAGAGGGGTGGGGGGAAATCGGTGGTTGGGAATTAGTGCATGGAAATTATTTCAACAGCAAGGTCTGAACATTTAATAAATTCTCTAATGGTCTGCTGTTTAGGTTTCCACCCCCCCCCCCCCCCAAATATAACATTTAGCAGAAGGTCCATCATAAGGTGGACTTTAAGTTACTGTATTTACAGTGCCAACATATGGTGCAAAGCTTCAAACCTTTAAAACAACTGTTACAAACTAGTGGTCACTGCACATTTCAAACAAGTGTGCATGCAAAAGACTTAGACTTACCGGTGACGGTATTTCTAAGAGCCTTTCAGGACAAACCTGGAGAGAGCGCAGCTCCGCCCACTTTCAGGAAACACCTTTAAAACCCCTCCTCTTCCACCATGGCTTCAGTTATTGGGACCTCCGGCATACTGGAAAACAAAGCACAGAGAACCACACAAAACACCATGACAGATACTTGTATCCCTTTAATGCATTTAAAAAACACAAGGGAGGGAAACTAGGGGTTGTCCTGAAAGGCTCTTAGAAATACCTTCACCGGTAAGTCTAACTAAGTCTTTCTCAAATCGCCTTTCAGGACAACCCTGGAGAGAATAACCGAGAAGCTTACCTAGGGTGGGACTACTGCCTGCAGTACCTTCCTGCCGAAGGCCTGATCCGCAGCTGACAGTAAGTCCAGCCTGTAGTGCCAAAAAAAGGTTGAGTAGCATGACCACGTGGCCACCTTACAGATCTGATCAGGCGTAGCACCGGCCCTTTCAGCCCAAGATACTGCTGTTGCCCTTGTGGAGTGGGCAGCGATCCCCACTGGGGGCACTTCCCCCTTAGCCTTGAAGGCCTCTGCAATTGCCCCTCTAAGCCACCTACCCAAGGTGCTCTTTGAAGCTTTTTTCCCTTTTCGAGGTCCTGAAAAGATCACAAAGAGGGCATTAGACTTCCTGAACTCCCTAGTGACTGATAGGAACTGGAGAAGACACCTCCTTACATCTAGAGTATGGAACGCCTCCTCATCTGTGTTGACAGGAGCTGTAGAGAAGGTAGGCAAAACTATTTGTTGAGAGCGATGAAACTTCGAGGAGACCTTGGGTAGGAAAGCTGGATCTGTCTGAAGAACCACTCGGTCTGGGAAAATTCTAAGGAAAGGTTCCGTGACTGCCAAGGCTTGCAGTTCACTGATTCGCCTTGCTGACGTGATAGCCACCAAAAAAATTGTTTTCAAGACTAAATTTTTTTAAACAAGTCCCCTGCAGGGGTTCGAAAGGTGCCCCCATAAGTCCCTGAAGGACAATGGACAAATCCCAACTAGGAAAAAAAGTAGGGGCCACTGGCCTATTTCGAGCCAAAGCCCTAAAAAAAAAAAAAAAATCTAGAAATTAAAGTCTCCCTGGACTGGGTTTTCTCAAAATAAACTGATAGAGCTACTATCTGCGTTTTCAAGGTGCTAGCTGCTAATCCTTTTTCCATTCCCTCCTGGAGAAATTCCAGGACGGAAACTACACTCTTGACCTGGAATCCCTTGGGGGTACAATATGAGTTAAATTTTTTCCAAACTTTAAAGTATATTGACCTAGTCACCTCCTTCCTGCTGGACAGTAGAGTCTTGACTACCCTAGCGGACAGACCTCTAGCCTTTAGGATGTCTTTCTCAGAAGCCAGGCAGTTAACTGAAGTCTGCCTACCTCTGGATGAACCACCACTCCCTGCAACAGCAGGTCCTCCCTGGCTGGCAGTCTCCACGGAGGCGCCGCTGCCAAGCTTAGGAGAGTTGAAAACCAGGGCCTTTTTGGCCAGTAAGGCGTGATTAGGATCATGCCGGTCCCCTCTTCCCTGAACTTCCTTAGGACTATCGGAATTAAAGGGAAGGAGGGAAAGGCATAACACAGGTGGTAGTGCCACGGGTGAGCTAGAGCATCTAGTCCCACGGCTCCATCCTCCCTGTGAAGAGAAAAGAACCTGCGAACATACTGTTCCGCCCAACTGAAAAGTTGCTCGGCTAGGTCCATAAGAGCCCTGCTCCTGGTTCCTCCCCGTCTCTATACATATGCCCCCGCGGTCGCATTGTCCGAGAGAATCTGGACATGATGACCCTTCACTTCCTGCTGAAAAGCTCGAAGGGCTAAGAGAATGGCCCTGAGCTCTCGCCAGTTGGACCAAGTCCCATGTGTCATCAACCTGTCCAGATGAGCCCCCCAACCCCATGCACGCGCATCTGTTGTGAGGCGCTTGTCCAGCGGGAAGACCCAAGGGAGGCCTCTGGAAAGGTTGGTCGGACACCTCCACCATCACAGAGCCCTTTTTACTTTTACGGTAAGCCTGATTTCTTTCTCTAGAGAAACCTGATGCGACCACGACTTAAGAATATTTGACTGAAGAGGCCTGGCGTGAAACCTGGCCCACTGTACTGCTGGGATAGCGACCGCGAGGAGCCCCAGAACCTTCATGGCTGAACAAACTGATACTAAACAATTCGTTTGGACTTGTTTCACCTTTTTCAACTTAGCCTGTGGGAGAAAAACTCTGGAGGACCGAGTTTGAAAAGTTATTTCCTGACTTGGTACCAAGTTTGACTTCTCTAAATTGAGGCGCCACCCCAGGTCCCTGAGGTGAACTTGAGCTACCTGCAGATCTCAACTACCTGCTCCTTGGAGACCGCAAAAAACTGAAGGTCGTCTAGATAGAGAACAACGGAGATTCCCCTCAACCTCAGAGGCTCCAGAGCTTCCGCCAAAATCTTCGTAAAGATCCTGGGGGAAGAAGAGTCCGAAGGGCAGAGCCCTGAACTGCAGGTGCCAAATGGACTTCCCCAGATTGACTGCCAACCAGAGGAAAAAATGTTGGGAGGTCTGGGCAATTGTAATGTGCAGATAAGCATCCCTCAGATCTAGGGATGCCATAAAACAATTTGGCATTAACAATTTCGTTATCGAGTGGATTGTGTCCATACGAAAATGTTTGTATCGGAGCGATTTGTTTAGGATGCTTAGGTTTAAGATCAACTGATACTTTTCCGAGGGCTTTTCGACTAGAAAAATGTGGGCCCTGGGTGACAATACTCCTCACGAACAGGCTCGAAGTCATCCTGTTCCATTGCAGAAGGAAGGCTGATAACCTTCCTCCTACTGGAACCGGACCATCATTTACTTTTGGGTGTTTCATCAGAGGGAGATCTAAAGAGGACTCCTCTACCTCTACCCCTCTGGGGAGCCCAACAGCTTTTGTTATCTTCCCTACCTTTTTGGACAGCATGAAAATTTTTCTTCAGTGCCCGTTTTTTGGTAGGGAAGGCTTTCTTTTTATCTGCAGTTCTGTCCAAAATGGTTTCCAGATCTGGCCCAAAAAGCAGGTCCCCAGAAAAAGGAAGGCCACATAGCCTAATCTTTGAGGTTGTGTCACCCGACCATGTCTTTAACCAGACAGCTCGTCTGGCTGAATTAACTAAGGCCGAGGACCTGGCTGCCATCTTGATAGACTCGGCCGAAGCGTCGCCCAGGTATTTCACTGCCTTCAGGATCAACGGGAAAGATTCCAATAGGTCTTTCCGAGATGTCCCTGCCTCAATGTGACTTTTTAGTTTCTCCACCCAGCACTCTAGATTCCTTGCCACCACAGTGGAAGCCATGGCTGGTTTGAGGCTTGCTGCCGCTGAATCCCATGCCTTTTTCAGGAGGGCATCAGCCCTTTTATCCATTGTGTCTTTGAGGACCCCCGTGTCCTCAAATGCCAAATCTGTGCGGCGTGAAACCTGAGAAAAAGCGGCATCAACCCGCGGCTTTTTATTCCAAACCTCAGACTATCATCGAATGGAAAAAGTCGCTTGAGGGTTTTGGAGAGAAAAGGACCTCTTTCAGGGTCCTTCCACTCCCTCTTAACTGTGTCTGACAGTACCCTGTGGACCGGAAAAACCCTGGTTTTGGTGTCGTCCAGGCCCTGATACATTCTATCATGGACCGACAGTTGGACTTTTTCTCCAGAATGTCCAAAGTTGTATATATCGCCTTAAGAAGGTCGTCCACCTCCTCGAAGGACAGTTTATACTTTATACCATATACCATACTTTATACTACGGTCCTCATCCTCTTCTTCCCCCCTCGTCCTCCGAATCCCTGAAGGAAGGAAGAGTGCTTGTCCCCTCGTCCTCGGAATCCATAATCTCCAGCTGTCTGGAGGTGGATTGTCTAGGACTTAGCGGTGGCTGCTGGCTACTGCTCTGACCTGCTGGGCTCTGGGCCAACAGGGTTTTGACAAAGCTCAGAGAACTTGCAATCTCCTTAACAGAGGAGAAGAGGTCCCTATATTGCTGGGAGGACTCTTCCTCCACCAGCTCCCGGATGCAAGCTTTGCATAGGGCTTTTTGCCAAGATTCCCGCAACGGAATTTTGCACGAGGGGCATTTCTTCTGGCCTGGAGGGTTTGACCATTTAGTTTTCCCCAAGACAGTCTCCTAAAAGAGAAACCAAGAAGGATGTCTTACTGCTACTGCAGAGGGCCACTAACACAAACAGTGCTCACACCAACCACAAAAAGGGAGAAGGACAAACCCCACTGTGACAAATAAAAGGGAAACACAGCCACCATAGAACCCACAGGTCTGAGAGACAGTAACCTCAGAACCTGTAGGGGTAGGCTCCCCTCAGGGAGGGAAATACAGTACATAAAAGGAAAACATGTAAGCCCATAGCACCGTTGTGCCCCTCTTACCTGGGCCTGACCGGTACTTGTGGTGCCTGCCTCCACCAACGCTGAAGATCTCTCCTCCATTGTGCAGAGAGCGCAGCGGGGACTGAAGATGTACAGCCGATTTTTAAGTTTCCCGGGCTTCGCGTCATCACGCTGGCCGGAAACTACACACCGGTCTACGGACCCGCCCCCTAGCCCCTGCGTATCAGGCGACCGTAACCACTCGTCGCCCTGCCCGAAACAGGAAGCCGCGTCACTGGCCGCCGCGTCATCCGCCCTCCAGAGGGGACCCGGAGTCCGACTCAGCGCCAGTGCGCGAGATACAAACTCGGGCTTCCAGGTCCAAGACGCCTCGACCCCCTGTTCGGCCATTGCTCCCCTGAGCTGGACAAAGCTGGGAGCTCCGGAACACCCTCCAAACGTGCCAGGAAGGAGCTGGGATGGTTGTTTTTGCTGCAAATAGCACCTCACAGGAGGTAATGCCTTTCAACTCCCCCTGGAGAGATCGCAGCCCTAATGGTTCCCACAAGTGCTTCCACCATGGCAGAGAAAACACAATAACTGAAGCCATGGTGGAAGATGAGGGGTTTTAAAGGTCAAAAGCAAGTGTTTCCTGAAAGTGGGCGGAGCTGCGCTCTCTCCAGGGTTGTCCTGAAAGGCGATTTGAGAAAATATATTCACCTAGAAAGCAAAAACACTACGCTGGACAATAAACTAAACAGAAATAGCTGCAACACAAAGTGAAATACACACAAATACAAATAAAAACAAAAAAATGGTTGCACTCTAAACTATAACCGTGAAAATCAACAGTGAATGGATTAATAAACCAGGGATTAATATTATAATCTCAAAATAAAAACATTTAGAAAAAATATAAAAATTTTAAAGTCAGTGGTGATATTATGTCCAAAAAATAGTCAATCGTAGCCAATCGACTATACGATAATTGGTGACAGTGTCAACTTGTGATCAAATCCACAAACGATGTGACTAGACAGTTTATGCCTATGGCTAACACCCAGCCAGGGCCTTTTCCTCAGTTGGATTCTGGAGTCATCTGATTGTCACATCTGTGAGGGGTCCTCTGGTCAGAGTTGTGGCAGCACGAATCCTCCACTGGCAACTAATTGCATTGCAAAGGAAGGTGGTGCAAATATGGCTCAAAGAAAAGACAATAAAATGGCCATAGGTAAAACCCGCTGTGTATTAATAAAAAACAAACGCCATATGCGTATAAATGGACAGACAAGTAAAAAATGCGTCCGGCTGGCTGCAGTACACACGCCTGTGCTAACAAAACGGGACATTGCGCACGGTGACGTCAGTATGTCGCTCCGCCTGATGAGTTTCGTCACAGGTTTGACGTTGTCAGGCAGCAAACTAATGTCAAATCTGAAGAAACGCGCCGGAAGGAGCGACGTACCGACGTCACCGCTCGCAACGTCCCGTTGTTTTGTTAGCATGGGCGTGTGTACTGCAGCCAGCCGGCCGCATTTTTTACTTCTCTGTCCATTTATACGCCTATGGCATTTGTTTATTAATAACGACCCAGTGGCTTTCACCTATGGCCATTTTATTGTCTTTTCTTTGAGTCATATTTGCACCACCTTTGCAATGCAATTAGTTGCCAGTGGAGGATTCGTGCTGCCACAACTCTGACCAGAGGACCCCTCACAGATGTGACAATCAGATGACTCCAGAATCCAACTGAGGAAAAGTCCCTGGCTGGGTGTTAGCCATAGGCATAAACTGTCTTGCAGCTGGTAAGCGCACACTTCTTATGATGGTGGAGTAAAGTCACATCATTTGTGGATTTGATAACAAGTTGACACTGTCACCAATTATCGTATAGTCGATTGGATACGATTGAATATTTTTTGGACATCATATCACCGCTGACTTTAAAATAATTTATATATTTTTCTAAATGTTTTTATTTTTTTAGATAATTTATTTTTTGAGATTATAATATTAATCTTGGTTTTGTAATCCATTCACTGTTGATTTTCACGGTTATAGTTTAGTGCGCACGGCCATAAGAAAGACAGAGGAAACTTAATACAGTGCTACCCCCACAAGAGCCACTTGGTAATTTAGGTTGTCTGTTATGCGCCTTGACTCCAAGAACAACCTCAGCCCTTTCAACACACCAAGTTGAGCTAAAGTTACTGTAAGCACCGCTAAGAACACGAACATAGATGCCTTTCATTTGGCTGTCAATTAGTAGCAGGAAGTAGACAGAACTGTTTATTGGTAAAATAATGTATTGGTAAGGATTAGAATAAAATGGTGGTTTGAGCATAATGAGCACATGCAAGGTAGGTTCAGACTGTCAGGAACCATGAATCAGAGAAAGACAGCAAATGCAGTTAAAATTTATATATATATATATATATATATATATATATATATATATATATATATATATATATATATATATATATATATATATATATATATATATATATATATATATATATATATATATATATATATATATATATATATATATATATATAAAATTCATACCTTTAACAGAATGGTAAAAATAATAAAAATGTAGTCCAAACATAGCCAGGGTACGGTAGCCAAAGCTGGTAGCCAGAACTAGCCAGTAAATCAGGAAGCCATAGATCAGCTTAGTCGGAGGCAGCAGACAGGAATCAGAAGGGACTTCAGCCAGGCAACAGGAACACAGCAGAGAGTCTCCAGATATGTTTGATCAAGGCGAAGGCAAAAAATGAACCAGGCAGTTAGGCTGGGTTCACACTAAAGCACGGAGTGCCTCACTGCAGGGGGTCCAGTGCGTCTCCATTCACCAGTTCAGGTCCGATTTCAGCCCCAATTGTTGGCTGAATTCGGACCTGAAACGGAACAAAAGACGCACAGGACTACTTTGCAATTCGCACCGGAGCCACTCCGGAGATGTGAGAGCTGGTCACAATCTCCTGCCATCTGAATTTGATGCGGGGAAACCAGCATCCAAATCGTATTAGTGTGAACCCAGCCTTAAAATAGCCAGAAGGGGTAGGCTGTAGGCTAAACTGACGAGCAAAAAAAAAAATCATCAGGTGAGCCGCTGTGGAACGATGAGCACTGGCAATTAACCGACAGCTGAGCAACCCGAGCACTGAGAAGGGAGGGCTGCCCAGCCTTGACACAGACACAGTCTGCTAGACAGTATAATCACTATGCCAAACCTGGCAACACACTAAATACCCAAATTAAATCCACAATTATCCATTCTGAGTTTGAGCTAGCTGTTACAAAACTCAGTTTTTTTTTTTTTTTTTTTTTTTTTTTTTTTAATATAGCTTTCTTGACCAAATACTACACCAAAAGAACAGAGTGGGTACCTTGGCATCCTTGCGGGTCTCCTCATACACCACATGTAGTGGAGTGACCTCATAATCTAGTAAATTTGCAGACACTTGTGCCATGCTTTCCTCCTGAAGATACCATCCAATAGCCTGCACTTTTTTCAGACGCCCAGGCTAGGGGAAAAAAAATAAATAAATAATAATAAAAAAAAAAAAAAAAAAAAAAACAAACAGACAAAGTGTGATTTAGGAGCCTGAGGATTAACTGCTCATGCCACAATTCCCCAACCTGAATGCAGTAATTTTCTCCTAACATACATCACAGCTTCCATTCATTTTAAGAAACATGAAATATAGCAATAGAATAGCTTTATTTTATTTTAAGGTAGTAGCCATAGGCCTGGATTAGACTTTTTATAAAGCTGAAAAAAGAAAAATGGTGGGAAAAAGCAGAGCGCTTAAAACTAACATTCATGATTATCAGGAAAAGCTTATGCAAACAGTTATGCAGGTATTTAAAAATTGCAATCCGCTTTTTACAAAAGAGGTCTGGATTGCTTACGACTAGATGAAGGCATGTACAGTAAAGCAGTATCAATAGTGCTGCTTTCTTCACTTTACCATAAGGGCCCTTTCACACTGCCAGCACCCGGGCGTTGGTGGTAAAGTGCCGCTAGTTTTAGAGGCATTTACCATAGTCTTTGCATCGCTTTTCGGGGGCTAGCAGGGTGCTTTTAACCCCCGTTAGTAGCCGAATAAAGGAATAAAACCTGCAAAGCGCCGCTGCCCATTGCTTGTGTAGTGCAGTAGTGTATTCACCGCTCCTAAAGCGCTGCAAAGAAGCTGCTTGCAGGACTTTGATGTCCTGCCAGTGCAGCGCCCCAACACTCGGGCTTTCCCACTGGGATTGCAGATGAGGCTTTTTTCCAGGCGCTTTACAGGTGCTATTTTTAGCACTAAAGCACCTGAAAAAAAGCCTCCAGTGTGAAAGGGCTCTAAAAGGGTAGGTCTGGGTACTTTTTGGCTGGTACAATTTCAGATGAGTAACCCAGCTCAAAATAAACGGTTTTCATACTGGTTAGTGTAGTTAAATGCTTTAAAAAGGTTTATTGCTAGGCGTATAAAAACACAAAGCTGGAGCAAAGTCAATAGAAAAAGATCAGCGGATAAGGGTAACCTGCCATTTTACTGGCTACAGCAGGAATCAGGCACAAAGAAAACTGCATATAGATTTACATTTACAGGATACAGTCGTATTATTCAAACCACCATTTCCCTCTCACCTGATCTTTCCCACGACCTCCTTCTCTGATGTTCAGGGCAACGCGATGAGCCAGTTCTTTGGTAGTCAGTAAATTGATATTGTATGCAATAAGAAATTTACGAGCCCCACTTGCAGTTGCCCCCCAGCTTGGAACAAATACGGAATCTCCAAAATCTGGACTCCATTCTGGGTTTTGAAGCTACAGTCAAAACAAGAAAGATTCAGATGTGGTGGAACCCAGACAAGATATTGCAGGGGGAAAAACCCACCCCAACAGCATATCTTACAGAATGCTAAATTATAATAGAATAATAAAAGCAAACACATTATAAAAGCATAATGAAGAAAAAATAAATAAAAAATTGCCAAAACCATTTATAAAAAGCATTACATCTTGATATCCTAAAAACTAGCATGCACATAAAACCAGAGATTTAAAAAAGAACAAAAAATAAAAAAAAATGACTGACATCTCGGTGGCAAGATCTCACCCTTTACCCTCAAATACAGTCCTCAGCCATCCTTTATCCTCATAGCCAGGACTTTCAATTGGATACAAAAAAGGAATCCAGCATGGATTTTGAGACACCAATAGCGCCAAAACATTTAAATGAAAACTTGTATAAAGAACTTGGCTGCTGTTGCAGACCTCCCTTTCTGAAAATACTAGTTTGGCTGATCTCCTAGCTTCAGCACTCTTGCTGACCCTGAACAAATAAATATGCAGGTTAGAAGCCCCAACCTTTTTAATCTGTATGCTTATTCTAGGTTAGCCAGTTTCAGCACTTTTGTAGCTTGCAGACAACTGACTCATTTGGAATACCCTCTGTACCTTAGTGGGAAGCGCCTCATACTCCCCAGCTCTCACTGCTGGAAGAGATTTTCGACTTTCATTGCGAGCTGCCTCTCCATACAGGTAAACTGGATAAAAAAAAAAAAAAAAAATGTATATTTATAAATACTATTAAATGGAGACATTAAAGGCCAACTCTACCTTTAGCATTAGGTTACATCTATATTTATGTTGTAAACATGTAACCAGGTACCCACCCCTCACCTCCAGAACCCCCTCCACGTGAAAGTGTAGGGGCATTTGTCCCCCCGGAGCCGGTGTCACATTTAAAAATTTAAACGACTGTGCAGGGCCCTGCCAGCACAGCCACATCATTCATAGAAATCTGTGAATAAACCACAAGTCACTTTCCACCGCTGCAGACAGACTTGTTATCGAATTGAACATGAATGCGGTAATCAGTGCACTCGTAGTCCCTCGCCCCTCGTTTGGCTCTCCATCTCAAAAGAAGCTCATATAGGAGGTGCAGGGCTGATGAAAGAATTGCAAGTGCCTGACATTGCACTGTACTCCACAGATTGCGGGTGCAATGCTTTGCCAGCTCCTGCAGGGGGAAAAAAAAAAAAATCCACAAAAGCAAAAACTACTAAAAACTGACAACACTCAGCGCACTAAAAAAAAAATAGCTCCATTGAAAACATAGGCTAGAAGGGATATTCAATTAGCAGAGCTCCAGCTGTTGCAGAACTACAAGTCCCATGAGGCATAGCAAGACTGACAGCCACAAGCATGACACCCAGAGGCGTGATGGGACTTAGTTTTGCAACAGCTGGAGGTCCGTTAACAGATTGGCATTTTCAGAAAAAGCTTAGAAATCTGTATTTCTCGCATTATGGGTTCATATCTGGAGGCAACCCAAGTGATGAACAGAGAACCATATTTATTAATAATAATATCAAAGATTGTTTTACTACCTGGAACATGCAGCTCTTTAGCCAGTTTCTCTGCAAATATATTTGCACAGGATATACATTCTGCCATGGTTACGTTCCTGACAGGAATAAAGGGACAAACATCCAGTGCTCCCATACGAGGATGCTCTCCTGAAACACAATTAGACAAGTTAATACTAATGACTGTGCAGATTGAATTACACAGAATTCATTTTATTTAAAACAGA
Organism: Lithobates sylvaticus; assembly: GCA_028564925.1. Classification (NCBI taxonomy): domain Eukaryota; kingdom Metazoa; phylum Chordata; class Amphibia; order Anura; family Ranidae; genus Lithobates; species Lithobates sylvaticus. Next base: position 87,195,631 of record CM053031.1, read on the forward strand.
CAGAGAATGATGTGCACAGTGTAATATTTTATCATTCAATTTTCTCAACAGCAACTGAGGAGGGGGAATCCTTGGGGCTGGAGCTTCAAAAGGAAAGAAACAATGGGAAATTAATTGGAGAGTATGCTACAGGCCCACTAGCCCAAAGAATGAGGAGGCGTCTAATCTCATGTCACAGATAGGAAAGGCAGGGCAATGTTAGTGGGATTTGATTTATTCAGACATTAATTGGCAGATGGACTGCTCACTCCACTAATGCTCGTCATTTCTTGAAACAACAAGGTGCACTAAGAGGGGAGAAAAACAGCCTCCAGTGCCCAGACAGGCCCCCCCCCCCCCCCCCCCCCCCCCCTGCCACCAGGGGAAAAAAAGAAAGACTGGAAACCCCAGGTAAAGGAAATGCGCAGACTTAAAATACCTGCCCACTACTTGAGCCTTGCTGGTGCCTGTGCATGTCCCCACTGCTGCAGACGCCACGTCCTCCATAGCAGGTGTGCAGCGCTCTGTTCGTGGCTTCACACGCCACTTCCTTGTGCCACTGCACCGGACGTGGAAAAAGGCACCAGTTTCTGCCCTGCCTCCCGAGCACTGAAAATAATGCCAGCGTCAACCTCGTGACCCACTCATAGGAAGAAGTGACTCTTCTCGGCCCCGCAAGATGGCGGCGATACACACTGGAGCAGATCCCTGGATCATCAGCGGCTCTCCCCGAGCACCAAGGGGGAAAGGAGGAGCCCGGACCTACTGCTGAAAATGCTCTGGTAGGACGGGAGGGCTGGGATCTTCAAAAAAAAAAAAAAAAAGAAGAAAGGGGAGGAAGAAGGAAGAAGGAGGGGGAGGAAAACAAAGGTGAGGAGCCTCTGTCTATCAGGATCATCTAAGAGATCATGGCTCCCCACCATAAGATGTTCCCTCCTGAGGAAACACAAAAACGAGGTGTGGTAGGGAGGCGCCTCCCTTTAAAGTTCTGGAGGAAGGAGGCATTTCCTGTGGTCCAGTGGGAGGAGTCACGATCTCTCAGGTGCTGTCCTGAAAGACGCTTTGGGGTAAAAAAAATAATTAAAAAAAAGCAAATAAAATCACCAGGACAAGATGGCTTAAACCAGAGAGTCCTCAAATAACTTAGCCAGACTGTTATTCCAATTTTTATGGAAATCTTCAAGACCAGCTGATTGGCAAAAAGTTCGAAAAATGTGGTACCAATATTTTAAAAAGGGCCAAGATAGTTACCTGGTAACTACATGCCAGTCAGTCTAACATTGATTGTATGTAAAGTTTGAGGGGATGAGGGACAAGATCCAAGAATTTGCTTTTGAAAATAGTATCATTAATGGTAATCAGAATGGATTCATGCAAGATTGTTGTTGCCAGTAGGGATGGGCCCCGTGTTTGATTCGAACCCATGTTCGAATCGAACATCAGCCGTTCGTCGAGCCCAGAACTATGTGGGCCGTTCGCATCAAATTCGTGTGATGCGAACGGTCCACAATGCACTGCGCCAGTCGCAGTGCATTGCTGGCTGATGATTGGCCAAGCATGCACTGTGATCCTGCATGCTTGGCCAATCATAGAGCCAGCGGCAAGGAGAGCAATAATTGGCCACAGGCAGGATGCCTGTGGCCAATTATAGCTCAGGGGGTTTAGTACACGCCCCACACTATATAAGGCCGCTGCGCCGGCGGCCTCGTGTAGTGGGTTCTGGCGTTAGTCAGTGACATTATCTACTGTGTTATTCATTCTGCTGAGTGCTGACATTATCTGCTGTGATTCTGGGGATTAGTGTAGTGTGTGCGTGCTGTTAGTACAGCATTGCAGTATCATATTAAACCACCTTTACCCTTCTGGCCTGTTGTCATCTAAGGCAGCCATGTGCGGCTAATAAATTGCCGGCTCCCGTAACACAGCGAACAGTAATTTATTGAAAGTCATTAATAAAAAATAAAAAAAGCGTAGGGGGTTCCCCCAAATTCAATTACCAGGCCCTTCAGGTCTGCTATGGATATTAAGGGGAACCCCGCGTCAAAAAAAAAAAGGGGGGTCTCCCTAAATATCCATACCAGACCCTTATCCGAGCACGCAACCTGGCAGGCCGCAGGAAAAGAGGGGGGGACGAGAGCGGCCCCCCTCCCTCCTGAACCGTACCAGGCCACATGCCCCCAACATTGGGAGGGTGCTTTGGGGGTCTGTGACCCCTCAAAGCACCTTGTCCCCATGTTGATGAGGACAAGGGCCTCTTCCCCACAACCCTGGCCATTGGTTGTGGGGGTCTGCAGGCAGGGGGCTTATCGGAATCTGGAAGCCCCCTTTAAACAAGGGGACCCCCAGATCCACCCCCCCTTGTGTGCAATGGTAAGGGGGTACAAAAGTACCCCTACCATTTCACCAAAAAAGTTACAAAAATTGTAAAAATGACAGGAGACGGTCTTTGACAATTCCTTTATTAAAATCTTCTTTCATCTTCTTTCATCTTCTTCTTCCTCCGATCTGCTTCTTCTTGCTCTGGTCTTCTCGTCCGGCATCTTTTTCCATGGCATCGGTGTCTCTTCTTGGGCCGCTCCGCGCAATGGGAGGCTACCGCTGTGTGAGGCTTCGCTGCGCCTGACAGGTCTTTTATAACGGAGGGCGGGGCCACCTGGTGACCCCGCCCCCCTCTGACGCACAGGGACGTCATGGGGACTTCCCTATGGCTTTACCCATGACGTCAGAGGGGGCGGGGTCACCAGGTGCCCCCCCTCCGTTATAAAAGACCTGTCAGACGCAGCAAAGCCTCACACAGCGGGAGCCTCCCATTGCGCGGAGCGGCCCAAGAAGAGACGCCGACGCCATGGAAAAAGATGCCGGACGAGAAGACCAGAGCAAGAAGAAACGGATCGGAGGAAGAAGAAGTTGGAAGAAGAAGATGAAGAAACCGAAGGATGAAGAAAGGAAGAAGACCAGAAGAAAGAAGGATGAAAGAAGATTTTAATAAAGGAATTGTCAAAGACCGTCTCCTGTAATTTTTACCATTTTTGTCACTTTTTTGGTGAAATGGTAGGGGTACAAAACCCTTACCATTTCACACAGGGGGGGGCGGGATCTGGGGGTCCCCTTGTTAAAGGGGGCTTCCAGATTCCGATAACGCCCCCGCCCGCAGACCCCCACAACCAATGGCCAGGGTTGTGGGGAAGAGGCCCTTGTCCTCATCAACATGAGGACAAGGTGCTTTGAGGGGTCACAGACCCCCAAAGCACCCTCCCAATGTTGAGGGCATGTGGCCTGGTACGGTTCAGGAGGGAGGGGGGCTGCTCTCGTCCCCCCCCCCCCTCTTTTCCTGCAGCCTGCCAGGTTGCGTACTCGTATAAGGGTCTGGTATGGATTTTGAGGGGGACCCCACGCCATTTTTTTTATTTTATTTTTTGGCCGGGGTTCCCCTTAAAATCCATCCCAGACCTGAAGGGTCTGGTATGGATATTTAGGGGGACCCCTACGTCTTTTTTTAAAATTTGAAGCGGGGTTCCCCTTAATATCCATAGCAGACCTGAAGGGCCTGGTAATTGAATTTGGAGGGACCCCCACGCTTTTTTTTCCCTTTTTTTTTTTTATCAGTGATTTTCAATGAATGACTGTTCTCTGTGTTACGGGAGCCGGCAATTCATTAGCCGCGGGTGATTTTAAATAGCTTTTGTTCCTGCAACAATGACACTTTGTGCAGGGACAGTTCTAAGCACGGGAAACATGCGCCCCGTCACAGGCATGCTATACACACCCCCCAGGTACGAAATTTAAAGGAATATTACACTTTTATTGTTTCACATTAAGCATTATTAAAATCACTGCTCCTGAAAAAACAACCGTTTTAAAAAAAAAAAAAATTGCATTGATACATGTCCCCTGGGGCAGGACCCAGGTCCCCAAACACTTTTTATGACAATAACATGCATATTAACCTTTAAAATTAGCACTTTTGATTTCAAACGTTTGCGTCCATTGTAATTAATAGGGTTCGAATGTGCACGCAAACTTTAGGTTCGTTTGCAGGTTCTGGTGCGAACTGAACCCAGGGGTGTTCGGCTCATCCCTTGTTGCCAGATCAATCTGATAACAGTCTATGAGGAAGCGAGCCGTCATCTAAATAAAGGAAGGCCTGTGGACGAGGTGTATCAAAATTTTGGAAAAGCATTTGATACAGTTCTCCATAAATGCCCCCCCCCCCCCACAGTACATCCAGGACTTTACTCTTATCGAGGAGTTTCCGTTTGGAATTTATCCATCACTCTAAATCCTCGTACACACAGTTCGATTGTTGGCAGGGGATTGTCTGTTGACAGACTGTGGTCCTAAAATCTTACAGTTAGTACACTCCTTTTCGCAACTGTTGTTCAACTTTTAGCCAACAAATGTTGGATGGCAGGCTAGTAAAGTGTCGGTGGACAACAGTTTGATGTCAGATTTTCATATGATCAGTACACAAATCCTTCACACGAAAGTCGAAAAAGTACAAACGCGCATGCTCGTATCAATGTTCACCAAACACGAAATTAGCAGAAGAAATTTTACATAGTACGTTTGTGTTTGTGGCACAATTGTGTACCGTTAGTATGCAAGACAAGATTCTTGCACACGCCCTTTTGACAAAAATCAGATGCTTGGTTGGCCAACAATCATACCGTGTGTACGAGACTTTAGGCTTGGTTCACATATGAGTTCATGAACTCCTTTACGCAGCGGTATATCTGAAGCTTGGTCTTGGAGCCTTTTTTGTATCAATAGCCATCTTATCTTGCAATGCTCTCACTATTATTGACTCAATAGCCCCTATTGGGATGTACTTTTTTTTTTTTTTTTTTTTTTTGTATTACCTGTTGCATTGAGATCTTAAGCTGTACATTTGTTTTCAAAAAATCTCAATACATACTTCATAAATTAGGACAATGCATGTAAAACAACCTTTCGGGAAGGGCAGTGAATATAGTCTTAGGAGGTATGAATACAGTCACTTGCTCACCTTTGTGTTTGCTCATGTCTATCATCTTAAAAGCAACCCTTGCTGCATTCAGAGCTCCTTCGACGACCGCCTCTGGTGAACCCACAAAGGTGTACACTGTGCGGTTGGTGGAGGCCCCAGGATCGACATCTAGCAGGCGACATCCCTCCGTCTGTGAAATAGCTGCAGCTACTGCATCAATAATCTAAAAAGATGAACATTCAGTAAATATGGGTTGTTTTAGTCAGGGATATCAATTAAAGAAATAAAACCCACATTGTTTCTCAAAACAACTTATGGAGATGAGCAAAATGACAGCGGTCAATAACTGGATCTTAGAAATGTTTCAACGAAAGCCTACAAGAACAACTTTCCCAAGGGACTTTACATTTTGTGTAAATCGCAAAGATGAAAAAGGATATACAATATTTGTATATACAGAAAATATGCACTATGGAGTTACACATGCCCCCCCCCCCCCCCCCTCCCTAGCGCCCTCACAGTTCATTGAGAGCTACAAGCTGTCAGCCGCAATGACTGACAGTACTTGTAGTCTATTCATTCATAGAAAACTGAATGATTGATGAGGCTCTGTGGGCAGAGCGCTCGCGACCCGGTCGGGAGCTCCGTGACCCCGGCCGCGAGACCAGCGGACCCGATCGCCGCTGGTGTCCCACGATCGGGTCACGGAGCTGAAGAACGGGGAGAGGTATGTGTAAACAAACCTCTCCCCGCGCTTCCTACTCTGCCTGTCATTGATTGGCTGTTCCTGGTCATCGGGAAAGCCGATCAATGATGTCAGACGTCAGCCCCGCCCCCCAATGTAAAAAAAATAAAATAAAAAACACACACACACACACACACACACACACACACACACACACACACACACACACACACACACACACGCCACAGCCCATAACCCCTCCCCCTAGTGGTTAACCCCTTCACTGCAACTGTCATTTATACAGGAATCAATGCATTTAAATAGCATTGATTTCTGTATAAATGACAATGGTCCCAAAAATGTCCGATGTGTCCGCCAGAATGTCGCAGTCACAATAAAAAAAAACAAAAAAACAAAAAAAAAACAAACAAACAAACAAACAAAACAAATCGCTGATCGCTGCCATTACTAGTAAAAAAAAAAAATATTTATAAAAATGCTATAAAACTATCCCCTATTTTGTAAACACTATAACTTTTGCGCAAACCAATCAATAAATCGCTAAATGCGATTTTTTTTACCAAAAATATGTAGAATACCCATCAGCCGAAACTGAGGAAAAAAAAAGTTTTTTTATATATTTTTTGGGGATTTGGCACGACCACGCAATTGTCAGTTAAAGCAACGCAGTGCCGAATCGCAAAAAGGGGCCTGGTCCTTTGGCTGCCAATTGGTCCGGGGCTGAAGTAATCTGGTATGCACGTTTTGTCAATCCTTTTGGGGTTTTTTTTATTTAGCATAGTGAAGGTATAAGCTGTATATGTACCATTATTTTTCCTTTTCAGTTAGCAATTTGTCTATATGATTATTTATTTATTTTTTTAAATATGATAATAATAATAATATCCAGTGAGAGATTAGTAATTTTAATGTACCTTGGCTGTTTCACTGATATTCAGAAGAATATTAAGGGTTCATTCACATCTTTGCACATTATGCCACATGCATGAAGGCAGCCTATGCATTTGAAATGACTTTCTGGCACACCAAACAGGTTAATGCACTACTTTTAGTAACACATCGCACCGCCATGCATTACTTTTAGCAACACAGCGCACCGCCATGCATTGGGATACAATTCAGATAGAATTTACACCACAATGGTAACGAGTTGCAACACACATTATGCATTGTAGTGCCATTCAGATTTATTGGCACTGCAGAGCATAACATGCATTGCCACTCATCATAAAAGCATGAATCTGGCCTTAGCGATATCTCAAGACAATGTGACATCTTTCTCTAAACACCTGGAAATGAATTATAATTTCCCTTACCTCCTTGTTCCTGCCTTCTGAGAAATTTGGGACACATTCCACTAGTTTGGCCATGGTTTCTTTCTCTTGAGCCCTTCTAGTGGAATGGCTTACTCCCCCTGTGAGGCGGCCTCACTAAGCTTTCTAAAAGTCTGCTATTTTCAGGTGTTAATTATTAACTCATTATCTTTGGCTTGGGCTGATTGAGGGAGGATGTGTCTGTAAAAAGTGTACAAAACAAAATGATGTCCTCAGGAAAGGGGGCATATGTCCAGACACACATCAACAGTGTCCATTTAATATTTAACAGGTTGCTGTGCAAATTTTGCTAAGCAAACTAAAATGAAAGGATTGTGTGCACATTTTGGGATCTTTTGTGATCATACATTAATTCCAAATCTATTCTAACCATGTCAGATTTATTTAATAAGTCAAATTCAAAGTGCAATAATCCATAGCAGCCAATCAGAACAAATCGTTTGCTGATCAAAATAGAATTAAATCTGGTGACTGTATTTTGTGCTTACTTATTAAATAAGTGTGTATAGTTTAGGGTTGCCACTTCATCCCTTTATACCCGAACACATATGAATTACACAGATTCTGAGTAAGGCCACTTTCACACCGAGGCGCTGGGCGCGCTGGCGGTAAAGTGGCGCTATATTTAGTGCCGCTTTACCGTCGTTTTAGCAGCGCTTTTCGGCCGCTAGCAGGGCTGTTTTACCCCCCCGCTAGCGGCCGAAAAAGTGTTAAAACCACCCCCAAAGCGCCGCTGCAGCGGGTTTGGAGCGCCTACACCGCTCCTACAGCGCTCCAATGATGCGGCTTGCAGGACATTTTTCAGCGTCCTGCAAGCGCACCGCTCCAGTGTGAAAGCCCCCTGGCTTTCACACTGGAGGGACAGCAGCGGCTGTTTGAAGACACTTTGCAGGCGGTATTTTTAGAGCTTTAGCGCCTACAAAGTGCCTCAGTGTAAAAGGGGCCTTAGCATGAACTCAGGCGTGTTCGCAACTAGCACTTGCAGAGCCCGCCAGGAAGTCGGCATTGCACAGCGCTAATCACCTGCAGTGAGACATTTTCCTGATGAGTGACTGCAGAGATCGAGGAATGTCTCACTGCCGGTGATTAGCGATGTGTGGTGCTGACTTCCTGGCGGGCTCTGCGCGTTCCTGTTGCGAACACCCCTGAGCTCATCCTTAATTCTGAGGCTAATGTAATGCAGATAAGGCACCAAGTGAGTTTAATTACCACCTTAATCAACCACAGAACCTGTGTAATTAATATGTGTTCAGTTTTAAAGGGATGAGGTGGCAACCCTAGCATAGTTGTGGAGGAAAGTGGAGGAAAAGGCTAACTTAGGGCTCTTTCACACAGGGCGGATCAGTGCAGATCCGCCCCGTGGATAGCCGCTTGCTCAGCAGGGATTGCCGGAGCGATCTCCGCTGAGCAGGAAGATGACAGGTCCGTCTCTGCACTCCGTGCAGGGACGGACCTGTCAGAGCGCCGCTCTCCCCTATGGGGGATCGGGTGACGACGGACCGTAGAGTCCGTCGTCACCCGATCCGCTCTGCAGACGGATGAAAAAATTGGGTTTTCCTCCGTTTGCAGAAACGGAGCATAGCGGGCACGGACGAGAGCGGGTGTCAGCGGATGCTCATCCGCTGACACCCCCTATCCCATAGGGATACACGTATGTCCGTTTTTCATCCGAAAACGGATGGATGAAAAACGGGCATATGGTCCGTCCGTGTGAAAGAGCCCTAACTATTCTTAAAAACATCCCCTCCTTGCACAAGTCACCCCTGGCCAACATCATGTAGGTCAGTGATCTGTGCAAAAGAGGGAGCCCCCATGGAAAGGAACTGTTCTGAGGCTTGAGGCGAGGATCCATGTAGGGAGAATCACAAGGGAGGAGGCAGAAGCCTGACCTTCGTTCAGAAGGTCTGTAGTTTAAGGCTGGGTTCACACTATTGCGAATTGGATGTGGATTTCACTGCATCCAATTCGCATTGCAGGAGATTCTGACCAGCTCTCTATGGAGCCAATTCCCACATCTCCGCAGCGAGACTCACCCTGTGAGTCTTTTGGTCCATTTTAGGTCCAAATTCAGCCCAAAATTCAGGCTGAAATCGAACCTGAAACAGTGAATGGAGACGCACTGGCCTCCTGCTGTGACCTGCTGCGATCTCTAGTGTGAACCCAGCCTGAGTGTAGGATTGCATTCACACCTGCGCATGGGTGTTTAGTGCACGTATGTCGTGTGGCAGCATAGAGAAGCCCAGTCACTTGATGGGCTTCCCTGCGCATGAAAAATGCTAAAAAATTTGCTCAAGTTTTTTTTGGCACTGAGACCAGCACATTTTGTGTTCTGTGTTTTGCGTTCAGCAAACACACTCGAAAACAGGGGACTGATACCTGAGTTTGTCACCACAAGCCCAGGGTGCGTTTTTTGTGTGTTTCTGAAAATGTAGGCAGAAACGCACATTTCTGCCCCCATTTCCGCTACACTCAGGTGTGAATGCAGCCTAAAGCCTCGTACACACGATCGGATTGTTGGCCAACAAAACCGTGGACTTTTGTCCGAAGGGCGTTGGCCCAAACTTGTCTTGCATACAAACGGCAAGCAATTGTCGGCCAACAAATACGAACGTAGTGACGTACTACGTTGTTTTTCAGCTCTTTAGCGCCACCCTTTGGGCTCCTTCTGCTAACTTTGTGTTAGTAGAAGTTTGGTGAGTGTTGATTCTTGCTTTTCATTTCACACTTTTATATTTTGCGCTTTTCAGTTTGTTTCTGAACGGCCATTCGCCAACCAGCCATGTTGGAGGAGATCACATGTTATTTATTACTGGCCTTGGAGTTATTGCTTTGACATTATTTTTTTGCTTGAACAATGATTGGATTTGGTATATTTTCTATATTTTCGGATGCATAGAATGCACTTTTTGGTTAAGTTCTATTGGCAGATAACATGTCTAATTTTGTTTTCTTTTTTAATGCACAATAAAAAAATTGTGTAGAATAATACTCGGCTATGTGTTTTACTTCAAATTTACAGTTTGGGAGTAGGCATTACATTTTAAAAAATATAATGTAAAATTGACAAGGGACACCAACATAGTTGTATCTTTGATCTTAAAAACTACGGGATAATGGTGTTGTGGTAACCCCAAAAAAAAAAAAAAAAGCATTATAATATTATTCTTGATATCACTAGAAAAAGAAAGCCTTTAAAAATTTGTTTTCAATAACTCCATCAGTATCACCAGCAAAGCAACTTCATTATTATCCCATTAAAGAAGAGAATTGTGCGCTGCATTTGGAGATTTCATAATTTGCCACGTCACTAATGTTAATTCTCCATTACGAACGCTAGTTTAAAGACTGACCGCTTCTGGCTCGTCCTTGCTTCCGAGCATGCGTGTTTGTACTTTAGACTTTTGTCCGATGGACTTGTGTACACGCACTCGTAAAATTCCAACAACACACATTTGTCCATGGAAAATTTTAAAACCTGCTAGCCAACATTTGTTGGCGGAAAGTCCGACAACAATTGTCCGATGGAGCATACACGCGGTCGGATTTACAGCCAACAGCCTGTCATCAAACATTTCCCATCGGAAAGTCCGATCCTGTGTACGCGGCTTTAGACTTAGGCTGGGTTCACACCTGTGATGGATGCGGCTCACAGCAGGGGGTCCCTGTTCCAGCTTTCCTGTGCAAGCTGCTTCGCACCCGCAACGGAGATATGCTTTCACTAATTAGAGGAATACATGTCATTGTACCAGTGTGTTGTCTAAAGTTCTTCTTCAAGAAAATCGTTAAAAACACATTTGGAATCGTTACTTTGAGTAACAAACCTCTGGCTGGGAATATGGGAAAAAGTGGGCCTCTGGCCAGAAGTATCGGTGGCACAATATGGCCGAGTTTCTCCAAAAGACAGGTATGTGTGTGCCCTATCTGGAGACTAGGGCAAGTGCAGTTGCTCTAGATCTGAGGGGAAGTTTTGAAATAGTTACATAGTTAGTAAGGTTGAATAAAGACACCAGTCCATCCAGTTCAACCTGAGTGAGTGTGAGTGTGTGTCTACAATTGTCCCTATCCCTGTACATTGTATCTCATTAAGATGCTCATCCATTATATTATTATTTATTTTAAGGTACCCTTATAGCACCAACAATTTAAGCAGCGCTCCACACATACATCGGTCCCTACCCTCAAGAAGCCCACAATCCAAGGTCCCCAACTGACAATCATATACTAGGGCCAATTTTGGACAGAAGCCAATTAACCTACCAGCATGTCTTTGGAGTGTGGGAGGAAACCGGAGTACCCAGAGGAAACAAACACAGGCACGGGGAGAACATGCAAACTCCAGGCAGGTAGTGTCGTGGTTGGGATTTGAACCAACAACCCTTTTTACTGCTAGGCAAGAGAGCTACCCACTACACCACTGTGCTGTGAAATGAGGTGAAGCTATGCTGATTTCTATCATCCAATCATGTGCAAGCAAAAATGCTGTTTTTTTTATTTTCCTTGCATGTGATTGGTTGGGTATTCTTTGCAAAGTGAAGTTTTACTTCATTTACTAAGCTCCGGAGCAAGTGCATTTGGCAGTGCAAGGTAATTTTGCCTTTAGTAAATCAACCCCACTGTCTATGGCTTTTCTCTTAGCAGCGAAACCGCCATAATGTTTGATTTTTACATGAACATAGTAATCTGGTCCAGGGGCGGACTGACAACTCATGGGGCCCCCGGGCAATAGAAGATCATGGGGCCCCCTTGGTCCCCACACTCAAGCCACACCTGTACAGGGAGACACGGGGGGAGGGAGAGCAAACAGGGGGATTGTGTGTGTCTGTCTGTGTGTGTGTGTGTGTGTGTGTCTGTGGCGGGGGGGAGAAAGCACACTGGTGGACACTGGGGGGGGGGGGGCACACTGGGGAGGGAGAGCACAATGGTGGACACTGTAGGGGGGGAACGCACAAACAGGGAGACACTGGAGGGAGAATGCACACGCACACACACACACACACACACACACACACAGGGGGACACTGGAGGGAGAGCGCACACGCAGGGGGGGGACACGCACACACAGGGGGACACTGGAGGGAGAGCACACACACGGGGGGGGGACACTGGAGGGAGAGCGCACACACAGGGGGGGGGACACGCACACAGGGGAACACTGGAGGGAGAGAGCACACACAGGGGGGCACACAGGGGGACACTGGAGGGAGAGCGCACACACAGGGGGGGGGACACGCACACAGGGGAACACTGGAGGGAGAGCGCACACACAGGGGGACACTGGAGGGAGAGAGCACACACAGGGGGGCACACACACAGGGGGACACTGGAGGGAGAGAGCACACACAGGGGGGCAGACACACACACACAGGGGGACACTGGAGGGAGAGCGCACACACAGGGGGGGACATGCACAGGGGGGGGGGACATGCACACAGGGGGACACTGTGGGCTGGGGTGACGCTGTGGGCTGGGGTGACGCTGGGGGGACACTGTGGGCTGGGGTGACACTGTGGGCTGGGGTGACGCTGAGGGGACACTGTGGGCTGGGGTGACGCTGGGGGGACACTGTGGGCTGGGGTGACGCTGGGGGGACACTGTGGGCTGGGGTGACACTGTGGGCTGGGGTGACGCTGGTGGGACACTGTGGGCTGGGGGGACCCGGGACACTGTGGGCTGGGGTGACGCTGGGGGGACACTGTGGGCTGGGGTGACGCTGGGGGGACACTGTGGGCTGGGGTGACGCTGTGGGGACACTGTGGGCTGGGGTGACACTGTGGGCTGGGGTGACACTGTGGGCTGGGGTGACGCTGGGGGGACACTGTGGGCTGGGGTGACACTGTGGGCTGGGGTGACACTGTGGGCTGGGGTGACGCTGGGGGGACACTGTGGGGTGGGGTGACGCTGGGGGGACACTGTGGGCTGGGGTGACACTGTGGGCTGGGGTGATACTGTGGGCTGGGGTGACGCTGGGGGGACACTGTGGGCTGGGGTGACGCTGGGGGGGGGACACTGTGGGCTGGGGGGACACTGTGGGCTGGGGTGACACTGTGGGCTGGGGTGACACTGTGGGCTGGGGTGACGCTGGGGGCTGGGGTGACGCTGGGGGGACACTGTGGGCTGGGGTGACACTGTGGGCTGGGGTGACACTGTGGGCTGGGGTGACGCTGGGGGGACACTGTGGGCTGGGGTGACGCTGGGGGGACACTGTGGGCTGGGGTGACACTGTGGGCTGGGGTGACACTGTGGGCTGGGGTGACACTGTGGGCTGGGGTGACGCTGGGGGGACACTGTGGGCTGGGGTGACACTGTGGGCTGGGGTGACACTGTGGGCTGGGGTGACGCTGGGGTGACGCTGTGGGCTGGGGTGACGCTGTGGGCTGGGGGGACGCTGTGGGCTGGGGTGACGCTGTGGGCTGGGGGGACGCTGTGGGCTGGGGGGACGCTGTGGGCTGGGGGGACGCTGGGGGCTGGGGGGACGCTGTGGGCTGGGGGGGGGACGCTGGGGGGACGCGGTGGGCTGGGGTGACGCTGTGGGCTGGGGGGACGCTGTGGGCTGGGGGGACGCTGTGGGCTGGGGGGGACGCTGTGGGCGGGGGGGACCCCCCCCCATCATCACTTGTGGCGGTCCTGCCCTGGTAATTTACTCACTGATGCTGATGCTCCCCGCCGGCCCCTCCACTCTTCTCTTCTCTTCCATTACTTCCATTAGGGGCCCGGACTCGGCCGAGTGAAGCGGCTGTATTACATGCCGCGAATACCGCTAGCGGCGCGCGGCTCCCCGCCGGCCCCTCCTTCCCTCCCGTCCGTCCCAGGTGACGTCACAACGCATACAGTAGAAGCACCTGGGACGGACGGGAGGGAAGGAGGGGCCGGCGGGGAGCCGGTCCCAGGCATTGATGAGTGCGCACACGTGCGAAAGGTACCCCCATGTACAAGGCAAGTGACCCCCGCCCACAGGTAGATCGACATGCATCTCTAATTCCAGGTTTTGAAGAGAGTGGAAGATTTTCTGTGCTTTTACCTGCAATTCATTAAAGTAGTAGTACACTCTATACTACCTATAATAAGGCTTACCTGTAGGTACTGTGACTATCTCCTGAACTGGCACAGTTTAGGAGATATTCAGAGTGCATGTAGCCGATGACATCATCAGTGCATGCGCTCTGAAGGTCCGTCTTACAGTGCCAAACCTTCAGAGCCTGTGTCGGAAACAGCGGCTCCCGCACGCATGCATGGGAATGACGTCATCGCAGCTTAGACAATCACATAGCTGGAGTTCGCAAACCCAGAAGACAGACAGGGGGAACATGTCAGCCCTCTCAGCGGTGACTTTACAACGCTCGAGGACTTTGTTCCAAGGTGAGTATTTCATCATGTGCTAGTATGCTACGCATACTGGCACATTATTCCATTGCCTTGCAGGTTTTTTTTTTTTTTTTAACATTGGCGGTTTATAACCGCTTTAAGTTGGTGGCAGAGCCTCTTTAAAAATAAATGGGCATGCATTTCATAGCACATACACACAAGTGAAGTAAATGTGTCCTGAAATAGTACCGTGTGATAAGCTTATTACTTTGACATTTTGGCTAAATATGCATGTGGCAAAATCTTTATAGTAGTTTGGCACCATTAGTTGCTATGGTGGTTTTTAAACCAGAAGAAAACACATCTCTGAGAGCAGTAGTCATTTTATCAGGTGAGTGGGAGAGCCTGCAGGAAGGGATGGTCTTTTTCCTATAGAGAATCTGAAATAGACCAGATGCTTCACGGACGTGTTTATTCTTCATTCTGGTCAAACAGGTTTTCACATCTACAAGGTTTTTTAAAACAAATACTGCATTACTGTAGATCAGGGATCCTGAAATCACATGCAGAAGCAGAGCTTGTGTAATATGTACAGTAGTCATTTTCCCATAATTCGCACTCCAAATAAAAGCGATCCTCAAGGAAAAATGTGAAGCTCTGCATTTTATAGGGAAGTGTCAAATGGAATATTCTTCTCCTTTTACCTCATTGCATTAATTTTCCATGTAAACTTGCAAAAATAACATTGATAACACAGATGAGGAAAGGAAATGTATATTGAGAGATATATAATGGCTACTATTGCTGACCCCACCTTCGTAAAAAAAAAGTACTAGTTGCAGTGTTGCCAACCTACCAGATTGAAATTTACTGACACAACACCAAAAACGTACTGGCACGTTACAAAATGTAATTTTTAAGTGAGAATTTCAGTATTTAGGCTACAAACAAGTACAATATGCAATTAGCAAAGTGATCTAAGGGTATTAAGGCAAAAACATATTTCTAATTTTATTTTTGATATAGTAATAAGTAGCTCAGGGACAGGTATCAAGAGGGCAAGAAATGGGTGGCGCACACAAAAAATTGAAATTGACTCTCACAGTGACACTGATAGCAGTGTGCAGCAGCACAGATGATGATGGCACCTCACCAACATGACAGGTCTCCTCCTGGCATGGAGAGTCACAGTGACCCTCTGTCCATGCCAGGTGGTGCCTTCAGTCCACTCCCGGCTTGCCTTCCTCCTGTTCCGCAGATGAGGCTCCGGTTGCTCCGTTCCCTTGCATCATGACTTCACGTGACACACTGCCGGCACAGGCCAAACACACAGTAGCAAGCACTCGGATGGTTTCGGCCAAGCGTCACAGACATATTTTTTACTAGCAACCTTTTTCTTTCACTGGCAGGAGAAAAATGCCCAGTTTTTACTGGCTGCCAGTAAAAATACTGGCGGTTGGCAGCACTGACTAGTTGCTTGACTGTCAATGCTGATCTAATGGCTATGAATTAATGATACAGTATAAGCAGCAGATCAGGTGTTCTGACTTGGCTTTGACTTACCTGCTTTTTCAATCTGTGATTCAGAAAGTATTCAAGTGACACTAAACTCTGGTTTAAAGTAAGAAAACCATTCAAGTGTAGCCAGGTACTTGGCCGAGAATGAAGAGTAAGAGAAACCCTGGCTGCAGCTGTTCTCTGTAGTTTCTGTCTGTGGTGCTGAACTGGTTAACCACTTAAGGACGAGAATATTTTTCCCCTTAAATGTTGTAAAGGAAACATTTTTTTTTTTTAAATAACAAACATGTTATACTTACCTCCACTGTGCAGCTCGTTTTGCACAGAGTGGCCCTGAACCTGGTCTTCTGGGGTCCCTCTGCGGCTGTCTCGGCTCCCCCCCGCAAGTACTTCTCATGTTCATGCGAGCTCCCCTCGCATGGTGAGAAGCACTTGTGGGCGCGCACCCGTGATACAGCCGGCGGCTATAGCCGCTCGCTGTATCACTCGGCCCCATGCCACGTCGTTGGATGTGATTGACAGCAGCGCGAGCCAATGGCTGCGCTTCTTTCAATCCATCCACTCTAGCCAATCAACGGCCAGGGTGAGCGGTGAAGAGGATGTCGGGGGCAAGCGCGGGACTTTCGAGGGGTCATGTAAGTAAAACGGGGGGGGCTGGGGGGTCCGGTATAGTCAGATGTTTTTTTCACCTTAATGCATAGAATGCATTAAGGTGAATTTTTTTTTACCTTTACAACCCCTTTAATGACCTGGCCGTTTTTTGCGATACGGCATTGCGTCAATTTAACTGACAATTGCGCGGTCGTGTGGCACTGTACCCAAACAAAATTGACATATTTTTTTCCCCACAAATAGAGCTTTCTTTTGGTGGTATGTGATCACCGCTGCGTTTTTTATTTTTTTCACTATAAACAAAAAAAGAGCGTAAATTAAAAAAAAAGAAACATTGTTTTTTACTTTTTGCTATAATAAATATCCAAAAACATTAAATAAAAAAAAACGTATTTCTTTATCCGTTTAGGCCAATATGTATTCTTCTACATATTTTGGGTAAAATAACAATAACTGTATATTGATTGGTTTGCGCAAAAGTTATAGCGTCTACAAAATAGGGGATAAATTTATGGCATTTTTATTATAAATTTTTTTTTTTTTACTAGTATGGGTGGTAATCAGCAATTTTTAGCGGGACTACGACATTGCAGCAGACAGATTTGACACTTTTTTGGGACCATTGACATTTATACAGCGATCAGAGCTAAAAATAGCCACTGATTACTGCATAAATGTCACTGGCAGGGAAGGGGTTAACACTAGGTGGCGATCAAGGGGTTAACTGTGTTCCCTAGGGAGGTGTTTCCAACTGTGGGGGGAGTGTAGTGACTGGAGGAAGCGAGAGAGCGTTGTTCCTGATCACTAGGAACAGCAGATCTCTTTATACTCCCGTCAGAATGGGGATCTGTTTTTTTACATCGACAGATCCCCGTTGTGGCTCTCTGAGGAGCGATTGCGGTCCAGGGTCCCGCCTGCCCCCTATAGCCCTTAAAGTGGCCACTGTACAGCTACAGTGATTCAAGCAGGGAAGCCAACCTGCCCGCCGTATAACAACGGTGGCTGGTCAGCAAGTAGTTAACAACTATATCAGCAAGAGAAGGGAACTTCCGAGCAGGAAGCGCTCAATAGACTCAGTCAGGTAGCACTGCATTGTGGGAACTGTAAACCAGAGGAGAGAGACTTTACTGTAACCAAGAGCTTTTGAACTGCATTTCCCAGAGGGAAAAAATTGCAATTTATCAGGCTGTACAGGACACAGATTCCTCTTTCCATGAGGAGACCGCACATTGCTGTCTAGTGTGCACCGTCACTGCTGTGTAATGGTGGCCTGAGCAGAATCCAGAATTTCCAGGTGTGCTGACAGCCTGAGTCACCTGGGTACAGAGCAGCAAGTGAACAAAGCACTGTGTTTGACTGTATGGTGAGCTGCAGTATCGCTGGGACTGATGACCTACTGCTGTGGGAATTTACTTTCTGCTGCTAGAGAGACTGAGTTCTTTAGCAACTGACTACACAGCCAACTAGTGGCCTTATTGTTGCTTGAAGGTTCAATAAGGACTATTCTCATGTGCACCAATAGTACAGTTATAGGATAGCTAAAAAACACAATTTAATCAGCGTTTTGCATTGGCGTGAATGCCCGTTTAGCTGCGTTTCTCTGCCTCTATTCAAAATCAATGGTTCCCTATAGGAGCCCATTGATTTGAATAGAAGTTGCACCAGAAGTCAGATCATGATGATCCAACTTGTGGTGCCACTTTTGTACTGAGGATGAAGGGGAACCCCCGCCGAAATGAAAAAAAAAAAAAAAAAAAGCGTGGGGTCCCCCCAAATTCCATACCAAACCCTTATACGAGCACGCAGCCTGGCAGGTCAGGATAGGGGGGACGAGCGAGTGACCCCCCCCCCGGACCATACCAGGCCACATGCCCTCAACATGGGGGATGGGTGCACCTTGTCCCCATGTTGATGAAGACAAAGGCCTCTTCCCAATACATGTTATTAGCCAGTGAAGCTATGCAATCTGTTAGGCAGCTAAGGAATTAGTACTGTATACTATTTTCATAAGTAGATAGATCAGCAATGGTAGTCAACATAATTCTATCACCACGTTTCCTTTAAATTAGATATCTAGTCAAAGTATTTTTAGTAACCACAGCCTCAGGACCATTAGGGCCCATTCACACCACAGCGTGCATTATTGTACACATAACACCCACTTCTTTTTATTTCTTTCAAAACATAGACAGAGGTATATAAAAGTTAAAGAAACAATACAGGATCCATGGAAGAAAAAAAAAAAAAAACAACAGCATACGATTGGTATTTATAAGACGCCATTTCATTATCAGATATCATAATCTATTCTAATGTTCATGGATAGCATACAGTGCCTTGAAAAAGAATTCACACCCCTTGACATTTTCCACATTTTGTCATGTTACAACCAAAAACGTAAATTTATTTTATTGGGATTTTATGTGATAGACCAACACAAAGTGGCTGTATGTTTAGGGTCGTCCTGCTGGTAGGTGAACCTCCTCCCCAGTCTCAAGTCTTTTGCAGACTCTAATGCCGCGTACACACGGTCGGAATTCTCGTCGGAAAAAGCTCTGATGGTTTTCCCGTCGGAATTTCGCTCAAACTGTCTTGCCTACACACGGTCACACCAAATCCCGACGGTCAATAACACCACGCCTTAAAAAACGTTCGACTGCACTATAAAAGGGAAGTTTAATGCTTCTGAGCATGCGTCGAATTGTTTCCGAGCATGCGTCAAAATTTTTGCGTGTCGGAATTGCATACACACAATCGGAAAATCCGATAGAAAGGTTTTCCGGCAGAAAAATTAAGAACAGGTTCTCAATCCTGAGTCCATCGGAAATTCCAACAGAAAAAGACAGATGGGCATACACACGGTCGGAAAAAAACGATGAAAAGCTCCCATCGGACTGTTTCCATCGGAAATTCCGACCGTGTGTACGCGGCATAACAGGTTTTCTTTTAAGATTGCCCTGTATTTGGCTCCATCCATCTTCCCATTAACTCTGACCAGGAGGTCCCTGCTGAAAAAAAGCTGGTGTGTTCAGGTAATATGCAGTGTTAGTTTTCCACCACACATACTGTAGGGTTTTGCTTTTAGGCCAAAAAGTTCAGTTTTGTTCTCATCTGACCAGAGCACCTTCTTCCACCTGTTTGATGTGTTCCCCACATGGCTTCTCACAAACTGCAAATGGGACGTCTTATGGCTTTCTTTCAACAATGGCTTTCTTCTTGCCACTCTTCCATAAAGGCCAGATTTGTGGAGTGCACGACTAATCCTGTCCTGTTGAAAGATTCTTCCACCTGAGCTATGGATCTCTGCAGCTCCTTCAGAGTTACCATGGGCCTCTTGGCTGCTTCTCTGATTAATGCTCTTCTTGCCCAGCCTGTCAGTTTAGGTGGACAGCCATGTCTTGGTAGGTTTTCAGTTGTGCCATACTTTTTCCATTTTCAGGTGATGGATTGAACAGTGCTCTGTGAGATATTTAAAGCTTGGGATGTTTTTTTATAACCTAACCCTGCTTTATACTTCTTCCACAACTTTATGCCTGACCTGTCTGGTGTGTTCCTTGTCATTCATGATGCTGTTTGTTCACTAAGGTTCTCTAACAAACCTCTGAGGGCTTTACAGAACAGCTGTATTTATAATGAGATTAAATTACACTCAGGTGGACTCTATTTACCAATTAGGTGACTTCTGAAGGCAATTGGTTCCACTAGATTTTAGTTAAGGGTATCAGAGTAAAGGGGGCTCAAAACAAATTCATGCCACACTTTTTAGATATTTTTTTGTAAAAAATTTTGAAAACCATTTATAATATTCCTTCCACTTTACACTTATGTGCCACTTTGTGTTGGTCTATCACATAAAATCCCAATAAAATAAATTTTTGGTTGTAACATGACAAAATGTGGAAAATACTTTTTTAAGGCACCGTATGAAACAGAATTTACACCTGTAACCATGCTGTCTTAAACAGGGGCTATTACCTGGAAGTGAGGACATTGACTATTATGTGCACCTAAGAGAGTGGTGGCCCATCCATATGGGGCGCACGGGTGCTGCTCCTCCCACAGCTAGTGACAAAAAAATAAAAAAAATAAAAAATTAAATAATAATAAAAAAAAAAAGAAGGCCCTTTAAGTGCACTGTGTTCGGGCACTGGACACAGTGCACTATGGGAAGCATGACGTCAATGCAATTGCGTGCTTCCAGGGGTTTTGTGCTGCATTGTGGCGCAATGCTATGCACCACAACACTACCATTCGTTCACTTCCATGTCATTCTTCACTGTCTATGTTTTGATTGGCACTGCCATAGGACATGGGTGGTGCTTTCCCACGTAGTCACTTCCAGTTGCTCTGTGCCAATGACAAGCCGGAATTGACGTCACCGCTTAGTGGATGGATCTCACGGCCCGAGCGGGGCCTATTTACAGAAGAATATTCCATTGTGATGGTAATCCACCGGACCTCCTGTCAGCCACGAGCCACCTGCGTGGGGTGGGGGTTAGGGTTTGCTGTGAGTGTGCCACAAGCCGGGGGGTGTGCTGGCATTTGCGAGCCACCCGAGGGGGGGGGGGGAGGGTCAAATCACATGTCAACTTGGCGCCAATTGCTGGCAATGGCATCGTCTTAATCGGTGCGACACTGCATTTGTGGGGCCGCACCAATTTCAAAAAGTTTCTGTACTACCTACTGCGATTTCGGGCTGCAGAAACCCACACAGATGCATCTCTAAATTCCAGGTTTTGTGGAGAGTGGGGGATCTTCTGTGCTTTTACCTGCAATTCTAGGTGGCAGGGCCTCTTCAAAAATAAATGGGCATGCATTCCATAGCACATACACTGCGTGTTGATGTACACAAGTGTGAATATGACCTAAAACATTACTGTGTGTGATAAGCTTATTACTTTGAAATTCTGGCTAAATATGCATATGGTAAAATCTTTAAATTCCCATACTTGGATTTATTGAACACTCAACAGATTTGGGTGCAGCTGAAGGTAGATGCAGCTCACATACTATCCACCCAATATTGGCAGTTGGGCACCAGTAATTGCTATAGTGTTTTTTTTTTTTTTTTAACCAAAAGAAAACGCATCTTTGAGAGCGCTAGTCATTTTCTGTTTTATCAGGTGAGTGGGAGAGCCTGCAGGCAAGGATGGTACCTAGAATATATGAAACAGGCCAGATGCTTCACTGACTGGTGTTTATTCTTCATTCTGGTAAAACAGGTTTTCACATATACAAAATTAAAAAAATTAAAATAAAAAAAACTGCATTACTGTAGACCAGGGATCCTGAAATCACATGCAGAAGCAGAGTCTGTATAATGTGTAGTCATTTTCCTATAATTCACACTCCAATTAAAAGTGATTCTAATGGAAAAATATGCTGCTCTGCAGCTTATAGGATGCGTCAACTAGAATGTTGTCTATTTTTTTTTCCTCATTTGCAAAGATAACATTGATAACACAGATGAGGAAAGGAAATTGATGCTGCAAGATATACAGTATAATGACTACTATAGCTGACCCCGCCTTCTGAAAATACTAGTTTCTTGATTGTCATGCTGATCTAATGGCTATGAATTAATGATACAGAATAAGCAGCAGATCAGGTGTTATCACTTGGCTTTGACTTACCTGCTTGAGCAATCAGTGACTCAGAAGGAATTAAAGTAAACACTAAACTCCAGTTTAAAAAAAAAAAAAAATATCCATTCAAATATATATCCTTAACTTAACCCCCTGGTGCCGGCCGCACGCAAATATGCAGCCTCTCGTGCCTGGTCCTTGGCGCCAAGGGGCCGCATATTTGTGTGAATTGCTGTCCATACAACTGTGCCGAGTGCACGCTCCCGACACAGTTACCGGCACCTAACCAAAAGCTTGCGATCTGGAGTTTTTGGATCACATGACCACTGTCACAGGCAATCATGGTAGATACATGCTCTTAAGCCTCGCCCCACCTCCCACCATCATAAACCTCTTAAAGGCTGTGAGGCGCTGGCCTTAAGAGGTTAAAAAGTACCTTCTATTGTTCTCAGCCTCCTCCAGATCACCAAAATTCCTATTTTTGCTGTAGTGATATGACTTTGTGTTAGTGGGTGGCTACGCTCATTCTCCATGGTCTTACTGATGTTGATTTATTAAAACTGGAGAGCGCAAAATCTGGCACTGCTCTGCATAGAAACCTATCAGCTTCCAGGTTTTATTGTCAACGCTTAAACAAATTGAAGTTAGAAGCTGATTGGCTACCATGCACATCTGCACCTGATTCTGTGTGCTCCAGTTTTAGTAAATTTCCTCCACTGTATGCAAGCAAAGAGCCACCCTCTCTTGCTTGCTTCGGAGATGGACTTTGGGATGTGTAGTGTGCATTGAGCAGGACATAACCGCAACTAATGTGCACTGCTCATTCCAAACAAACAGAAGTCAGGGGGAAAAGGAGAGGTGTAGCCAGTGAAGTTAGAAACTTGTTAATTTATTTACAGATATATCTGTAAATGAATGATGTGGCCTTGCAGGCAATGTGTAATATATTGCTTAAGCTGGAGTTGGCCTTTAACAGCTTCCCGACCGCCTCACGCCGATATACGTCGGCAGAATGGCACGGCTAGGCAAAACCATGTACCTGTAGGTGGTCCTTTAAGAGCCCAGCCGTGGGTCGCACGCGCGACCTGGTCGGGAACTCCGTGACCACGGCCGCGGGACCAGCGGACCCGATCGCTGCTGGTGTCCCGCGATCGGGTCACAGAGCTGAAGAACGGGGAGAGGTCTGTGTAAACAAACCTCTCCCCGCGCTTCCTACACTGCCTGTCACTAAACATCCCGATGACACTGTTCCCTGTCATCAGGAAAGCCGATCAGTGACATCAGACGTCAGCCCCGCCCCCTAATGTAAAAAAAAAACCACACACGTCACAGACCATAACCCCTCCCCGCCCCCTACTCTTTCACTGCCAGTGTCATTTATACAGGAATCAATGCATTTAAATAGCATTGATTGCTGTATAAATGACAATGGTCCCAAAAATGTCCGATGTGTCTGCCATAATGTCGCAGTCACAATAAAAAAAAAAATTGCTGAAAAAAATTGCTGAAAAAAAAAAAAAAAATAAATAAATAAAAATGCTATAAAACTATCCCCTATTTTGTAAACGCTATAACTTCTGCGCAAACCAATCAAAAATCGCTAATTGCTATTTTTTTTTTACCAAAAATATATGTAGAAGAATACGTATCGGCCTAAACTGAGGAAAAAAAAAATTTTTAATATTTTTTGGGGAAATTTATTATAGCAAAAAGTAAAAAATAATGCATTTTTTTTCAAAATTGTCGCTCTATTTTTGTTTATAGCGCAAAAAATAAAAACCGCAGGGGCAATCAAATACCACCAAAAGAAAGCTCTATTTGTGGGGAAAAAAAGGACCCAAGTTTGTTTGGGAGCCACGTCGCACGACCGCGCAATTGTCAGTTAAAGCGACGCAGTGCTGAATCGCAAAAAGGGGCCTGGTCCTTTGGCTGCAAATTGGTCCGGGGCTGAAGTGGTTAATGAACATGTGAACAGAAGATGAGATGGCAGCCTTGCATATCTCAGAAACAGATGCCGATGTTGAAAAGCTCATGAAGCACTAATGGATCTGGTAAAGTACGCCTTAACAGTGAAGGAAGGAACCCTATCTTTAGTGATGATTAGTCTAATCCACCTAGCCATGATGAAAGAAGATGCAGGGAACCACAAAGGGAAAATCAGATTGCCTAAAAGGAGGCTGTAGCCAAGAGGTAGGCTCTCAAAATAGCATACCATGTCAAGACTATGGAAAAAAAAAATGTCCTTGGGATGTTTTGGAGCAGGACATAAAAAGGAGGCAAGGACAATTGTCTGGTTGAAGTAGAAGGAATACCACCTTAGGGAGAAAAGGGACTTTTGATCTCATGAAAACTTCATCCTAAAGGTTTTTTTGAGGATAAGGCTCTACCTCAGGAGACCCTTCACACAGAAGTGAGAACAGCTAGAAAGCCCACCTTGCGAGTGAAATCAGATGAGGTAACATTCCTAAGGCTGCTTTCACACTGGGGCGGTTTTCAGGCGGTACAGCGCTAAAAATAGCGCCTGTATACCGCCTGAAAAAAACGGCCCCATTCACTCCAGTGTGAAAGCCGGCGGCTTTCACACTGGAGTGGTGCGCTAGCAGGACCGCAACAAAAGTCCTGCTAGCAGCATCTTTGGAGCGGTGAAGGAGCGGTGTATTTACCGCTCCTATACCGCTCCTTCCCATTGAAATCAATGGGAAACCGCGGGGATACCGCCCGCAAACCGCCGCTGCAGCGGCGCTTTGCGGAGGTTTTTAACCCTTTTGCGGCCGCTAGCGGGGGTTAAAACCACCCCGCTAGCGGCCGCATACTGCGGGTAAAACGATGGTAAAGCAGCGCTAAATATAGCGCTGCTTTACCGTCGCCGCCCCGCACCGCACCGCCCCAGTGTGAAAGCAGCCTAAGAGGTACAAAAAGCAGCCTCTGAGGGACCAAAAGAATCTAGCAATACACACCAAACTAAGCCTGTGCAGAGTGCCCCCAAGGCTCTGTACTAATCAGGAGATGGAGAGAAAACAAGGGATTGGGACTTTATATGCGGCACAGGGCATGGGAGACCAAGTGCCTCCATCCCTAATTACTGAATAATGTGGGGGGAAGTTTTAGGACTTTATATGAAGCATGCAGCCAGGGAGAAATTCCTAAAACCTTCCCCCACATTATTCTTTATGTAATCAGGAGATGGATTGGGGACAGTGAAAGAAGGGAAGGATCAGAGCATTACTGCATATACAGACCGATTTTACTGTTGTGAGTTTAGTAACACTTTAAGCCATGGTTTTAGATTGTAAGCTCTAACGAGCAGGGCCCTCTGATTCCTCTTGTACCAAATTGTAAAGTGTCTATGTCCTGTACTGTAAATCGAAGAAACTATATTTTTACTATAGTGGTCTTTTACTATTAAAGTGACAAACAATGTTCTTCCGATTGTGAAATCTTGCTGCATGCTGTAGCTGTACACTGTCCTTGTAGACTAGTACTTACACAAATTCATTCCATGTAATGCTATGTACTGTACCTATGGTTATACTGTTTATTCAACCTACATGACAACAATAAAGCACCTTTGTTTTAAAAAAAAAAAAAAAAAAAGTGACAAACAATAGATTTGTAGTTATACGTGCCTACGGAAGTGTAACTGTACAGCAAGACCTGTGACTTAAAACCCATTGACCAAGGGGATAAAAGCAGTTTCAGGCCCCTTTCACACTGCTGCAACTTAAAAGTTGCGCAATTTTACGATTTCAGGGAATGCCTATGGACCTCAACTCGCATGAAAGTCAGACCAAAGTAATACAGGGACTACTTTAAAGTCAGCACGACTTGAAGTCACACATATGAATGGTTATCATTGGAAATCATGGGGAACGACTTGTCATGCGACTTTGCAATCCCAAGTCACACAATATGAAAGGGGCCTTAGTGGTGGTGCAAATAGTGGTTTGATAGTCACTGGCCTCCGGAAGATTAAATCATAGTAATATTTTTCTCCGATTTGATATTACCTTGGCAAAAAATAATGCTAATCTTGACACAAACAAGGAAACAAATAAGCGATGTTACAGTACGTGGACCATAAACAAAGCATCGTGGCAAGAGCTGCACAAACTGTTGGCGCGATATAAATCCTGTATAATAATAAATTGTGCTCCATTTGGCTTTGTTTTCCCCATGGTTACCTTTACCCCAGGATGCAGCATACAGGGATGTTCATTTCACTCTGGCCACAGGAAGGAGCAGGAGAGCACAGACCACGACTCCTCTATTGGCTCTCTACAGTTCCAGCTCGCTGCTCCGGCTGCTAGCTGGAGCAGGAGTGACACTGCTGTCCCGGGTAACATAGGTGTGGAAACCCAGTTTTATTTGGTAAAAGAGTCCCCTGGTATGGTTTGCCTAGGATAGAGAAAGGGTGGTTACAGCCTCTGCTAGGTTTTTATTGCGGTGTCCTATTGGGTGGATTATCTGGGGAAAGAAAGTGAAGTAATATCTTCCCAGTTCTGTCTGTATGGATGGATGGATGTTGAACTGGAGAACATCTCCCGTCCTGTAGGCTGGGTGTATTTCTCAGTGGAAGCTATTCTGTCTGTAGGGACACTGCCCTGTAGCGCTTCTCATGTCCTGCATGCTGGTTCTACGAGCTATCATATTTATTTTTATGTCTGTATGGACACTACAACACAGAAAATCGAATGTGCAGTACACCAAAGGTAATTGTCAGTATGTGGTATACAGCAATAGTTGCTCTGTAGCACTTATGTCCTTTATGCTGGTTGAAATTCTCAATGTGTATAGTAGCACTTCTACGGTCCAGTATGCTGGGTGAAATTTTCAGCATATGACTGTATTGCTGCTGCACAGAATCACTTTGGTCAGATATGCTAGGTCAAATTCTCATTCCGTCAACAGTTTTGCGCAGTGCATTTTATGTCTGTTGGAGAGTTACACTTCTTATGTTTTCACTGGGTCTAAATCTCAGTACGTGTTAGGTCTGTTTGGAAGCTGCACAATAGTGCTTTTGATACCATGGTTTAATTCCCAGGATTATGTCTACTCTGCATGGTAGCACTTTTCAGTCAATGTCCCCTATGCTTTGAGGTGTATTCAGTATATCTTATTACTGCACAGTAGCACTTTTCATGTCCTATGTGCTGGATGTAATGTGCCACTTCTCATATGTAGTGTATGTTGTGTGTACTTTTCAGTATTTGTCATGTATGGATACTGCACAGACGCATTTCACATGTCATGTACTGGATGAATTTGCTAGTGTACTTTAAAATTACTGTATGTTACTGTATCTGTATGGACTTTGCACCATAGTACTTATCTTCTGTATGCCAAGTCCGATTAGCTTCTAGTGCTGTTCCTTCTCCCAGTTTGAATGCTGCTGTGCAGGAGATTAGGAGGG
This sequence comes from Lithobates sylvaticus, assembly GCA_028564925.1. Lineage (NCBI taxonomy): Eukaryota > Metazoa > Chordata > Amphibia > Anura > Ranidae > Lithobates > Lithobates sylvaticus. Next base: position 87,223,043 of record CM053031.1, read on the forward strand.
AGCTGATAAAGACCAAATTGGATATATACTAGTTGTATACAAAAAAAAAAAATTAAAAACAAAATTCAACTGCTTTATTTTTTTTAATACTTTATTTATGCAATCCATAAAAAGAAAAAATAAGAGGAGAAAAAAAGGAAAGAGTTGAAAGAACCAGGTTCGGCCTCTTCTCTGGCGTCTCCCACCAACCAAGAAGCCCACCAGCTTCAGTAAAATAATTTTAGGGGTACTCGCTCAGGCAACCCAAGGTTCAACTGGTAGTCACAGGAGGAGTTTCAAGGTAAATACGGTATTCCTCTGTGAAATTATGCCAGTAAAACCAGATTGAGCAACATTTATCTTCCTTGTGCTTCAGGGATGCATTCCTTTGATCTCATTAACCCTGGAAATGTACAAACCCGCTGTAAGAGAATCCGTGCTTCTTCATTTCAGCGGGATACAAGACCTTGCCACGTTTATAAAGGTGGATAAGCAGTGATTTTTTTTATATATTGGGTCTTAGAAAGGGACGTGTGTAAAAGAAAAGCTGATGGGTCACCCCCCAGATTTACTCTGATTGGATGTTTGGAAAAAAAAAAGGCAAAGCAGCGAACATTCTCAGAATATATGTAATAGAGTTCCCCTGGCATTACTGCATTCATTGCTGTTTTTTAATATCTGAATTGTAAGGCCTCAGACACTGGACGTTATAATAATGTTATAAAAACGCCAGTAAAAATGGCAGTGAGTTTTTCAATAGTGTTTTTTTTTTTTTGCGTTTTTTTCTTCAATGAATCAAAAACGTTACAGTTTTTACAGCTGCTGTTAGAGGCGTCTGCCTCTAAAACGCCACTCCATGTTAGTCTATGTGTCCATTCACAAAAAAAAAACTGTCGTTTGGAGGCATAAGGGTTTAGGGGCAGTAGAAGAAAAAAAAATAAATAAAAAACAGCCTGTGCTTCCAGGAGCAGTAAAAACAAAAAAACGCTGTAACAAGCTGTTAGCCGTGTTTGGCATTTTTAGGCTTTTGTACATTATAGAGCAGGGGTCTCAAACTCAAATTGCCAGAGGGCCACACGACAAGTTTTCATATCCCATGGGGGCCGCATGCAAACTTTTTCAAAAGTTCAAAAAAAACAATAAACTAGCAATAATATACTATACCCAGCACTGGTGTCAGCAAACGCATTATTAACCCCCAGCACAGTTGTCAAACGCATTATTAACCCCCAGCACTGGTGTCAGCAAACGCATTATTAACCCCAAGCACAGTTGTCAGCAAACGCATTATTAACCCCAAGCACAGTTGTCAGCAAACGCATTATTAACCCCAAGCACAGTTGTCAGCAAACGCATTATTAACCCCCAGCACAGTTGTCAGCAAACGCATTATTAACCCCCAGCACTGGTGTCAGCAAACGCAATATTAACCCCCAGCACTGGTGTCAGCAAACGCACTATTAACCCCCAGCACTGGTGTCAGCAAACGCACTATTAACCCCCAGCACTGGTGTCAGCAAACGCACTATTAACCCCCAGCACTGGTGTCAGCAAACGCACTATTAACCCCCAGCACTGGTGTCAGCAAACGCACTATTAACCCCCAGCACTGGTGTCAGCAAACGCACTATTAACCCCCAGCACTGGTGTCAGCAAACGCACTATTAACCCCCAGCACTGGTGTCAGCAAACGCAATATTAACCCCCAGCACTGGTGTCAGCAAACGCAATATTAACCCCCAGCACTGGTGTCAGCAAACGCAATATTAACCCCCAGCACTGGTGTCAGCAAACGCAATATTAACCCCCAGCACTGGTGTCAGCAAACGCACTATTAACCCCCAGCACTGGTGTCAGCAAACGCAATATTAACCCCCAGCACTGGTGTCAGCAAACGCACTATTAACCCCCAGCACTGGTGTCAGCAAACGCATTATTAACCCCAAGCACAGTTGTCAGCAAACGCATTATTAACCCCCAGCACAGTTGTCAAACGCATTATTAACCCCCAGCACTGGTGTCAGCAAACGCAATATTAACCCCCAGCACTGGTGTCAGCAAACGCAATATTAACCCCAGCACTGGTGTCAGCAAACGCACTATTAACCCCCAGCACTGGTGTCAGCAAACGCACTATTAACCCCCAGCACTGGTGTCAGCAAACGCAATATTAACCCCCAGCACTGGTGTCAGCAAACGCAATATTAACCCCCAGCACTGGTGTCAGCAAACGCACTATTAACCCCCAGCACTGGTGTCAGCAAACGCATTATTAACCCCAAGCACAGTTGTCAGCAAACGCATTATTAACCCCCAGCACAGTTGTCAGCAAACGCATTATTAACCCCCAGCACAGTTGTCAAACGCATTATTAACCCCCAGCACTGGTGTCAGCAAACGCAATATTAACCCCCAGCACTGGTGTCAGCAAACGCAATATTAACCCCCAGCACTGGTGTCAGCAAACGCACTATTAACCCCCAGCACTGGTGTCAGCAAACGCAATATTAACCCCCCAGCACTGGTGTCAGCAAACGCATTATTAACCCCCAGCACTGGTGTCAGCAAACGCATTATTAACCCCCAGCACTGGTGTCAGCAAACGCATTATTAACCCCAAGCACAGTTGTCAGCAAACGCATTATTAACCCCCAGCACTGGTGTCAGCAAACGCACTATTAACCCCCAGCACTGGTGTCAGCAAACGCACTATTAACCCCCAGCACTGGTGTCAGCAAACGCAATATTAACCCCCAGCACTGGTGTCAGCAAACGCAATATTAACCCCCAGCACTGGTGTCAGCAAACGCACTATTAACCCCCAGCACTGGTGTCAGCAAACGCAATATTAACCCCCAGCACTGGTGTCAGCAAACGCAATATTAACCCCCAGCACTGGTGTCAGCAAACGCAATATTAACCCCCAGCACTGGTGTCAGCAAACGCACTATTAACCCCCAGCACTGGTGTCAGCAAACGCACTATTAACCCCCAGCACTGGTGTCAGCAAACGCAATATTAACCCCCAGCACTGGTGTCAGCAAACGCAATATTAACCCCCAGCACTGGTGTCAGCAAACGCACTATTAACCCCCAGCACTGGTGTCAGCAAACGCATTATTAACCCCAAGCACAGTTGTCAGCAAACGCATTATTAACCCCCAGCACAGTTGTCAGCAAACGCATTATTAACCCCCAGCACAGTTGTCAAACGCATTATTAACCCCCAGCACTGGTGTCAGCAAACGCAATATTAACCCCCAGCACTGGTGTCAGCAAACGCAATATTAACCCCCAGCACTGGTGTCAGCAAACGCACTATTAACCCCCAGCACTGGTGTCAGCAAACGCAATATTAACCCCCAGCACTGGTGTCAGCAAACGCATTATTAACCCCCAGCACTGGTGTCAGCAAACGCATTATTAACCCCCAGCACTGGTGTCAGCAAACGCATTATTAACCCCAAGCACAGTTGTCAGCAAACGCATTATTAACCCCCAGCACTGGTGTCAGCAAACGCACTATTAACCCCCAGCACTGGTGTCAGCAAACGCACTATTAACCCCCAGCACTGGTGTCAGCAAACGCAATATTAACCCCCAGCACTGGTGTCAGCAAACGCAATATTAACCCCCAGCACTGGTGTCAGCAAACGCACTATTAACCCCCAGCACTGGTGTCAGCAAACGCAATATTAACCCCCAGCACTGGTGTCAGCAAACGCAATATTAACCCCCAGCACTGGTGTCAGCAAACGCAATATTAACCCCCAGCACTGGTGTCAGCAAACGCACTATTAACCCCCAGCACTGGTGTCAGCAAACGCATTATTAACCCCCAGCACTGGTGTCAGCAAACGCATTATTAACCCCAAGCACAGTTGTCAGCAAACGCAATATTAACCCCCAGCATTACCTCCCACACTGCACAAATAGCCCTATACTCCATAATTACCCCCCACACTCCATAAAATACCCCAGTGCGGACCAAAAAAAAGGGTCCTGCACTGATTTGGTGCAAATGCGATTTCAGCCATACAGTTTGTATTGCTGAATTTGCATCGCACAGACATTGCATGTGATTTGCAATGCGGTGCAAATCACATGCAATGTCTATGATCACACTAGTGAAAACCCTGCTATTTTTAGCGCTGCTGTGGAGCTGGAGTTTTCAAAACATCCTTTGTGCATGAGTCATTAATGTGATGAGAGCTGTTTTAGTCAAACTGCAATACATTTTTATTTTTTTTTTTCTAAAAAACAAAATACATTTTAAATTCGGACACAAGAAATTAAATAGCAAAATTTTTTTTCTTTCGACAGCCATGGTTTTAAACTATTGCTGTTTTTTTCTATGTATTTACTATATGCAAACAAAGCTTTTACATTTAACAAATGACACAGGATATTTACAGACATAAAAGTTGAACTTTTTTTTTTTTTTTTTATTATGAAAAACACTAAACATTGGTTGATTAACTGTCTCTACAACATGTTGGTTTTAATTTGGAGAGCTGCTTAGCTCTGCCACATCAAGCAGGTTGCTCATGTGCAAATTGAAAGCGATATCTTCATCTTTATACCTTCTTAAGCTTGTGTGCAAGCTGTTCATGAGATCTCTCAGAGATGAGTGAGGATGTACACCACTCATTAAGGAAGCCGGTTGGGAATTGGAATGCAGGGTCCTGTCTGTTGAAGGCTTATGGGGAGAATGGACTACTACAGCATTTTCCAGAGCCCCTTGTAAAGATGCGTTAGGAAGATACAGAGGAAGGCTAAGGGATATATCTAGAGGGTCTTCTTCAAGCAGGTGTTGTAGCTTTTCATTGAATCTGAAAGCAGATAGCACAATGTTAATAGCTTATCGATTACCATGATCATTTCTTAGACAGCAAAATCTGTACAGTATTGTGTGAATGTTTTAGTTAGGTGTGAAGAAATGCTTTAAAGCAAGAATGCTTTCAAAAATTTATATTTTAAAATCGTTTCTTTTTATCAGTTTACATACGAAAATTTGGAAGGAGAGTGGGACTTTAAATGAGGCTGAACTCAAACATTGGATTCATGTACAATTAAATATTTAATGTACATTGGTTGTCAAATTACACAGCATGATGTGTGTCAAACAATGATTGAATACAAATACAGAACGTCTTTAAAGATACATAATATACATATAATGAAATATAAAAACATAATTGCCATAGTGGGAAAAGTTTTGCATACTAGATAAATGCAACTAAGAATATACAGTCAAGATTCGTAGAGATAGGGGTGAAGGTGGGGAAAGATATCCCCACGGGCTCGACGCGTTTCGTCGGTTAACCGACTCATCAGGAGCAGGTAATCATGTCTGAAAATGAATAATAGTAAAAAATACTTAGTCGCAAAAACGTCAAAATGTGGGAAATATCCCATGGAGTACAGAATAAAAAGGAATTATATGTATAATGGACCAAAAAGACAAAAAAGTAATGGAGTCCACAAACCTACATCCCACTAGGACGGTGAGCCCCAACAATCCCGCACAGCAGGAGCAGCCCAGCCGAATCTCACCCGGAGCTGAGGTAGATGCGCCCACACACAACAGGCCACACAACGGAGGGTCCCCAGCCAGCATTGGTAGGTATATGGAGTATTGAGCCTATTCTTGGCGAACAATCTGTAGAGTATTTAGAAAATATTATTAAGAAGATCTTAATAAATGGTACATACCGGCTGTACTGACTGGCTAGGAAAGTGAATGGAGTGAAGTATATATAAAAGAAAAAACTCTCTTCCATTTATACCTCACTTCACACTTATCCACTCACCTCACTCAGTTTTTTCTTTTATATATACTTCACTCCATTCACTTTCCTAGCCAGTCAGTACAGCCGGTATGTACCATTTATTAAGATCTTCTTAATAATATTTTCTAAATACTCTACAGATTGTTCGCCAAGAATAGGCTCAATACTCCATATACCTACCAATGCTGGCTGGGGACCCTCCGTTGTGTGGCCTGTTGTGTGTGGGCGCATCTACCTCAGCTCCGGGTGAGATTCGGCTGGGCTGCTCCTGCTGTGCGGGATTGTTGGGGCTCACCGTCCTAGTGGGATGTAGGTTTGTGGACTCCATTACTTTTTTGTCTTTTTGGTCCATTATACATATAATTCCTTTTTATTCTGTACTCCATGGGATATTTCCCACATTTTGACGTTTTTGCGACTAAGTATTTTTTACTATTATTCATTTTCAGACATGATTACCTGCTCCTGATGAGTCGGTTAACCGACGAAACGCGTCGAGCCCGTGGGGATATCTTTCCCCACCTTCACCCCTATCTCTACGAATCTTGACTGTATATTCTTAGTTGCATTTATCTAGTATGCAAAACTTTTCCCACTATGGCAATTATGTTTTTATATTTCATTATATGTATATTATGTATCTTTAAAGACGTTCTGTATTTGTATTCAATCATTGTTTGACACACATCATGCTGTGTAATTTGACAACCAATGTACATTAAATATTTAATTGTACATGAATCCAATGTTTGAGTTCAGCCTCATTTAAAGTCCCACTCTCCTTCCAAATTTTCGTATTCAAAATAGGGATGGAGGCGCACCACCCCCCTTTCCTTGTGCGCCTCATCTAAAGTCCCAGTATATGGAGATATACATTCCCCCTTTTTCCTTTGTTTATCAGTTTACAGGATGCAAAAATGAGAAAAATCGAAATCAAATCAATATTTGGTGTGAGCACCCTTTGGCTTCAAACCAGCATCAATTCTTACACTGACGCACTTTGTACATTTGCACAAAGTCAGGGATTTTGTAGGATTAGCGTCAGGTGTATAATTAACCAACTATACCAAGCCGTTGCTAATGATCACTAATTTCATATGTAGTCAGAAATGGCAGCTCAGAAAAAATGTATAGTAAAAGCTACAGGTACCTACATCCCAAAATCATATTAGAATAAAAAAGACAAAGGGGTGGGGCAAGTAGGCTTCTTCTGGTACCGTCACAAGACATTACAACAGCTTTGTTAAAAAAATGTTTTTTTTAACATTGTGATTAAAAAATATATACTATTCTAATGTCCATATGACGCTTGGGAGGTATGCTTAGGTTTCAGTAACCTATTAGAGGTGTATTGACCATTCCAGAGGAACTTATGTAATTTTAATGTATATATTTTTTTAATCACAATGTTAAATAAAAAAACATTTTTTAAACAAAGTGGTTATAAAATGTCTTGCGACGGTAGCAAAAAACCCTACTTTCTCCACTTCATTTGTCTTTTTTATTCTAATTTCATATGTAGGTTGAAAACACAGTCATTAACTGAAACAAACAGCTGTGTAGGAGGCTTTAGGCTGGATTCACACCTATGCATTTTACGTCCTTTTTGCATTTTTCAGTTTGCAGATTTGCACAACAGTCCATTCATTTACCATGGTTTCCTATGGAACACGTTCTGTAGTGCAAATCTCCAAAATGCGGAAAGCACTAAAAATGCATAGGTGTGAATCAGGCCTTAAAAAGAGGGTAGGGAACAGCCAAACTCTGCTGCTAAGGTGAGGTTGTGGAAGATAGTTTCATATCGTAGGTCATACACAAGGGCAAGACTGAGCAAAGCAACAAGCAAGGTCTCTCCCAGCCAAATATTTCAAAGCAGACTAGGGTTTCAAGATGTGCTGTTCAAACAGTTTGGAAGAAGCACAAAGAAACAAGCAACGTTGAGGACCGTAGATGCAGTGGTCAGCCAAGGAAACATAATCAAGTAGATGAAAGACATGATGCCTACTTCCATTCGACATCATAAGATATCCCAATATGATGCTTAAAAGTGACAATCCTAAGTGAGGATTGAGTCTCCGCCAGGTATACAAATAAGAAGTCAGTGAACTGTTGATATTCACATATGCCCTCACCAGAAATGTATGCAATACCAGCATTATCAACAAGTGTATTCCACCAGGTGTGATGAAACCAAATCAACACTTGTGAGCCTCCACCAGCATGCACACTCAACAGAAAATAGATGAAAATGTGCCTTAATAACCCCCTTCCGCTTCCTCTTGCCATTTAGACAAGGGGGTCACTCAGGGAAACGCAAGCTGCATAAAATAGCTCACAACCAGGAGCCCACAAAAGTGCTTATAATCGTGCAGTATTTTATTTAAAGACTTGAGTAAAACAATACAATGCTGAAGCATAAAATTCTGTAAAAAAAAAAAAAAGAAGGACTGGCCAGACTTGCAATAAAATAAACGCTGCTCCTGACCATGCAGATGCGCCATTAGTGACGACACGTTTCATGCACGTCATCAAGGAATCCACCTATTTATGCTTTATTTTAATTTGTATCACTCAATACCTGTAGTGATTTATTATGACTTCATGTAGCACTGCGCTTGTTTTGTTTTGTTGGTTTATTTAGAGGCATATGATCACTATTTTGGTACTAGCTGTACTTGTACAGTAATACCTTGGATTATGAGCATAATTTGTTCCAGAAGCATGCTTGTAAGCCAAAGCACTCGTATATCAAAATGAGTTTCCCCATAAGAAATAATGGAAACTCAGATGATTCGTTCCACAGCCACTGCTGGTGTATGCAGTACTGTATGTGGCCAGAGGTGCGGGAGCACTGGTTTATGCAGTAATGTATGTGGGCAAGAGGTGCGGGGACGCTGGTGGCTCCCAGCGCTTCATGGAGAACTCAGACACTCAGGAACTGTGGACACTTTTGCAGAGCAGGTGCTCTGGACTGACGAGTCAAAATTTGAAATATTTGGCTGTATCAGGAGGCAGTGTTGTTCACTGAAGGGCTGGAGTGCGGTACAATAACGAGTGTCTGGAGTGAATAATGAAGCATGATGGAGGTTCCCTGCAAGTTTGCGACTGCATTTCTGCAAATGGAGTTGGAGATTGGGTCAGGATCAATGGTGTCCTCAATACTGAGAAGTACAGGCAGATACTTCTGAATCATGCCATACATCAGGAAGCCATGTGCTTGGCTCCAAATTTATTCTGCAGCAGGAGAATGACCTCAAAAACACACAGCCAATATAATTAAGAACTATATTCAGCATAATAAAGAACAAGGAGTCCCGGAAGTGATGCTTTGGCCCCCATAGAGCCCTGATCTCAAAATCTAGCCTGTCTGGGATTACATGAAAAGACAGAAAGATTGGAGATAGCCTACATCCACAGAAGATCTGTGGTTAGTTCTCCAAGAGGTTTGGAACAACTTGCCTGCCGAGTTCCCTCAAACTTTGTGCAAGTGTACCTAGAACAATTGATGCCCTTTTGAAGGCAAAGGGGGGTCACACCAAATATTGATTTAATTTGGATTTCTCTTCTGTTCATTTACTTTCATTTTGTTAACTGTTATAAACACTAATGCCCTGTACACACGGTCGGACTTTCCAACGGAAAATGTGTTGTCGGAAAATCCGATCGTATGTGGGCTCCATCTGACTTTTTCCGTCGGAATTTCCGACACACAAAAAGTCTGAGAGCTGGATCTAAAATTTTCCAACAACAGAATCCGATCGTTTAAATTCCGATCGCGTGTAGACAAATCCGACGCACATGACACGCATGCTCAGAATAAATTATGATACGAAAGCTATTGGCTACTGGCCCGTATATAGTCCCGACGTACGTGTTTTATGTCACCTCGTTCAGAACAATCAGATTTTCCAACAACTTTGTGCGACTGTGTGTATGCAAGACAAGTTTGGCCCAAAATCCCTTGGAAAAAATCGACAGATTTTGTCCTCGGAATGTCCGACCGTGTGTACAGGGCATTACATTTGTGAAAGCATTCTTAATGGAAAGCATTTTTTTTACACCTTGCTAAAACTTTTGCACAGTAGTGTACAGAAGGAAATCCCAAATAGAATAGTTTAGTGGTTTTGTTTATTTTCTTTATTATGGCCGGAAATGAAAAGTACCATTAAAAAGTTTATTTATATCTTAGGTATAAAGTACATTTAATATGAATATTTAGTATTTTCATATCTGGCCAGCAAGTGAAACTCTTGGCTCCCTTTCACCCAAAAAAAAAAAAAAAAAAAAGAAGAAAAAAAAAAAAAAAGAAGGACAAATGCTTTTTTCCCCGAAACAATGAAACCTCCACAACTCTCTCCAATTGCTATGGTCCCTAGCATCGCATGAGCAGCCATATCTTTGTCCTTGGTTTGCACTTTTGTTTTCATCTGTAAAGGATGTGCAGTAAAAGAAAAAGCGCATAAATTACATGTCTAATATAAATTAAACATGTTGCCTTAAGCCGGCCATACATGGGATCGAAATTCGTTCACTAGGGATTGGCCAAATTTAGATTCAAGTTGTGTTTTATCCCCACGATCAGTGCTGCCAGCTATACCCAGCAACACTGACCATTGTATTCTGCTAACAGGGAAGGCTCCCCGCTGGCAAAATACAATAGCTTAGCGGGAAAGATTTCCCCACCCATATTGAATGTGTGAATGAGGAAATTGGCTCCGCTTGTTGAACAAACAAAAATAATGGCTGGCCTGCCTTACACATTATCTTTTAAAACATAACTTTGTTCCCAACATCCCAGCTAGTATGGGACTATATTATTAGTAGAGGGCATTGTGCTCTACAGGAAGAAAGGAGATAAGATGTCCTGATCTGATCAAAAGGGACCTCTATTCACTACAAGCCATAGCGTTCCTCTATTTACTACAGGCCATAGCATTCCATACCTGCACAGCCAAGGCAGTTGAAAGCAAGTTCTCTGTTAGATTCAAGAAAAAACAAACAAACAGTTACAATATAACAAAACCTTACTTTTCAGATTCCTGTTTCTCTGCCAACAAGGCATGGTTCAGATGTGACTGAAGAGACTTCAGATGGTCTAAATCCTTCTGTGCATTTTCCATATGTGCCACAAAGGAAGACTCCAAAGGCTGAGATGGCACTAACACACTCCTCTTTTTGCTTGAAGAACTGCAGAAAGCAAAATACAACAGCTTAGTGTAGCAAAAAATGGATTTTTGGTTTACATGCAAATCCTTTTCTTGGAGAACATTATGATACGGTTATGCTGCCCCACTTCCAGGTGATTTAACACTGGAAAAAAAAAAAAGGGGGGGGGGGGACAGTAATCCCCTTCCAGACAATACCCATCCAGCAAGGCACAGCCTGCATTTTTGTAGCTAGCCATGAACATAAGAGAGTGGTATCCCTGTGTCCTGTGATGTAAAACAAGAATTGCAAGAAAAAAAGTTTGGAAGCTACTTATAGAAACAGAATGCAATGATATGCAAATCTCATAAACCCATAGTTTATCCCCAATAGGAAATGGAAAACATATTAAAAAGGTTTAAACTGAGAAAATTTACCATTTTAAGAAAAAAAATATAGGTAATTTTAAATTGAATGGCAGCAACAGGTCTCAAAAAAGTTACTGAAAAAGTCTGTGGTACTAACAAGGAAGAGCTGGAAGATTATTTTGCAACAGGTCAGTAACATGACTGGGTAAAAAGGGCAAACAAACCAAGGGATGCTCAACCCGTGGACTGCAGAGCCCTCTAAACTGGCCATTGACCTCAAACCAGGGAAACACATGCCTGGGGTTGGCAACCCGATGATTGTGATCTGGGCTTGTCAACCCACCATCATAGAGCATCAGAGTGCAGTGAGCTAGCGCTGGCAGCGGAGTGAGCAGGAGCCACATAAGCCGATGTTTCCTCTGTAGCTATGACTCCTGTCCCATGTGGAGCGATACCGCCTCTAATCCTTTCTAGCAGACTAGAGAGCGACGCCAGCAGCAGCAATAGAAATCAGATTTTATGAATCAACACTGTTGAATTTAAGTAAGATCTGTCTTCTACTGTCTGAAGTTAGGACAGAAGGAGAGTAACAAAATAGCCTGATTGAAATGGTACAAGTAAACACCTTGGGCAAAAAGGAAAAATAAATAAATTAATTAAAAAAAGAAGAGGTCATAAGACCACTATTTCTTCATTTTTGGAGATACAGGCAAGAGCCACTAACTTCTGTGAACTGAATGAAAAATAAACCAATAAGAACCTTTCTCATTAGAAACTATTAACAGAGACTTTTGTAAAACAAAGTACCAAATTGAGGTTCAACTGAGCCAACAGAGTGCAGACTAGTGGAGCAATGTGTGTGACATCCTGTATAAAAAGGTACACTAAAGAATTGTAGGCAATGAGTTTTTGAAGGGGACCGTCAAACAAGAAATCTGACCCTTGATGGTACTCCGGATCAAAAACTTTTGTCTACTCATAATTGCAGAAAAGCTACAATGTGTCCCAAGGGTGAACTTGGGCCTCACACCACTAAAAAAAGGACTTGGTAAATCTTCTGCAAACTCAACTACCTAGTCCTCAGAAGCATAGGAATAAAAATAAATAAATATTAAAAAAAAAAAAAAAAAAAAAAAACATACCTCTGGCTCTCAAGACCCTGGCTTCAACTGCCAAGTTGTTAAAGCCAGCAACCAAAGAGCAGGGTGGAAGATTGAACCTTTGCAACAGGGAGTACCACGTTTTCCTGAGTCCAGCTGGAGTGACCAAAGTAACCAGAATCCCTTTCAATCATATCCTGCAAAGCAGTAGGGGCAGAAGCTGCAGCGGAGGGAAGGCAAAAATTAGGGTAAACTGGTCCTACAGCGTCACCAGGGCATCCATTGCAAACGCTTGAGTGTCACTACACTTGGACTCAAAACTGTCCAGTTTCACATTGTACCTGAATGCTAGAAAATTCACATCTAGCACCCCCCATCTCCGACAGTGTGTCTTTAACACTACTGGTTGAAGGGCCCTGTCCCCCAGATTCAGATGTTGTCTGCTGAGGAAGTCTGCCTTCCATCGGGAAAGTGTATGGCAGACAGGCAGGAAAAAGGGGCTCAGGCCAGAAGTGCCCCAACTTGACTCCTTCATGGTGATTGATGCATGCCACTGCCACGACGCTGTGACTGCATTTTCACCAGACCACCTCACAGATGTGCCGACCAATGCAGAAGAACTAGTTTAATTGTCCTCAATTTCAGGATGTTAATATATGTCAGCCTGACCGGATGTTCACTCTGTCAGCAAGACAATGGAAGGAATGCTTTGCCCATCTCCAGGATCTGTAAGTGACAGTTTTGTCTTGGGGTGCAAACATATTGAAGAGTCCATTGACTGCATCCTGTTGTCTCATGCCGATAGGACATTCAGTTGAAGGACCCTGGAATAAAACTGGGCAAAGTGTACCACCTCGAAGAAAGCAACTATCCCTCATGCAGAAGCGTATCAAGGGTTGTTGTAAAGTACGAAGAGACAGATATTTTTTTCCAGGGGTAGGATCACCTTTGCTTGATCTGTGTCCAAGAATAGGCCCAGCCATTAAGTTGGGACCAGGGCCGATATTTGGAAGTTCACGTCAAACTTTCCAAAATGAGCACCATCTAATGTACATTGGACTCAAGAAGCAGAGCAGATGGTTGTCCAGGTAACCCACAATGGGAATATCCTGGGAACGGAGGAGACCCAAGACCAGGGCCAACACCTTGGTGAGTATCCTAGGGAAAGTGGAGAGGCCAAACTGCAGACCTACAAACTGAAAATGTTTGTTCTCCACGGCAAACCACAGGAACGGTTGGTGAAGTTGGTAAATTGGGATGTGGGATGCGATCCTTTAAATCCCCCTGCTGTAGGAAGGTAACCACTGGACAGATTCCATTCAGAATTTTTGCACACAAAGAAATCTGTTGAGGAACTGGCGATCCAGAACTGTATTAAAGCTACCATATGGCTTGGGCATTGTGAAGGTTATAATTGTAACTTTAAAATGTTAATGTAAAACATGGAAGGGGGAAGGCTCAGAAATGCCAGCTTGAAGCCCCAAGTCAGTACACTGCAGACGCATTCATCCATAACTTCCGCGGCTCAAACATCCTCAAAGGCTAGCAATCGCTCCCTCATCCAACCAGTGGCACCCCTTAACTGGGCTTCCTGCAGAATTGGATTTAAGGTTAGAGTCGGAGGCCTGCGACAGACAAAAGGAATTATTTTTGGAAGTAGGAGGTATAGGCTTCTGTACCACAGAGTTTGCCTTCTTTTTGAGAGGTAAAAGGATACCCTAATGCCGCGTACACGCGGTCAGAATTTCCGACATCAAATGTTCGATGTGAGCTTGTTGGAAAATCCGACCGTGTGTATGCTCCATCGGACATTTGCTGTCGGAATTTTTAACAAAAGGCTTGAGAGCTGGTTCTCAAATTTTCCAAAGTTGTCGGAAATTTTGAGCGTGTGTACACAATTCCGATGCACAAAAGTCCACGCATGCTCGGAATCAAGCAGAAGAGCCGCACTGGCTATTGAACTTCATTTTTCCTGATTTTGAGCCTGATTTTGCACTCTCCAGCTTCAGTAATTAAACCCCATTATTTCTATGTACATTCTGAATTATTTTCTTAAATAACTTTAACAAATGACCTGAAAATGGGCCATGCCTAAAACATGCCATTATGATGACAGCCTTCTGAGAGATTGCTCCATGGAACATTGTTGCCATCACCTGGTGTCAACACACACTGCATTCAGTGACCACCGCACTGTCCTGGAAGCTTTGGCTATCCATCCTCTGCCCGAGTCTTCTGGGATCGATCGGCGAGCCCGTGGCCTTGCTCTACAGATTTATGTCATCTTTGGCTCCCAAATACATCCCTTGATTTTATGCATCTTTGCCTGCAAAACACTTCCCTGGCTTTTCCACATTGTGCCAGCAGTCCATCACAGCAGAACACATTGGGCTCTTCATCATATCCTTCACACAGCATCTGCCCTTTTCCATCTGGGGAGAACGAGTGGTTTTACCTAGGAAGACCATCTTCTCTCTCCCCTCCAGCACCTGCTTGATTTCAACCTTCAACCTACAGTCCAGTCTGTTTACACTGGAGCCTTTTTTTTATCCTTTTTAAGTTTGTTGTTGGACCAATAAACATCCCATATGTTTGCATTAACAGTGGTTTTGGCCTTTCATCTATGTGGAACTACAACTACCAGCCACCAGTTTTCACAACACTGGTTTGTGGCTGTACAGACTTCTAGAATCCCTCAGCGCTTTCATTGAGGATATTTGTGGTTATATTGTTATTAAGTAAATAAACCCCATTATTTTTATGTACCGAATTCTTTCCTAAATAAACTTACAAAAAAAAAAAAAAAGGAGGGGCACCTGTTGTCCTTATTGCACTGGTATCTATACAACATCTTTCATTTTTTGAACAAAAATTTAAGTTTTGACCGAGCATTTCTCATTATGGTACAACTGCTTTTATTAGAACATTCGATTCAGGGTTGGGAAAAATGTCTGCAGCCACCCCTGGCCACTGCTGGCCTTCTAGTTGTCTCGCTGTGTCTGGGTTTAATACTTTCTATGTAATTGACCCAGAACATGCATGAATCATCAAAAATCTGTACCTTAAAGCAATTAGAGGTAAGCAGGTCAGCCCACTTAATCCTCTCAGTACAGGTTTCCTATATCCTTTCTTATTACATGAAATCTGCTGATGCAGTGATGTACCCAGCCAATTATTTCACTACAGCTTACAAAAACAATTTACCTTTCATTCTCCTCCTCCAGCAGAAACTGACTGATATGCGAGTGAAGAGACATCCAGTTTTTAACATCTTTTTGAGTATTTCCTTCACAGGTAAGAAAAGACTGTGCCGTTTGAGATGGCTGCAATTTACGCTTCCTTCTGCATGGTGAACTAGAAATTAGCATAGCACAGTAGTTAGATCAGATATTTAAATACTGTATGTACACAATTTGCATCACTATATTCTACAAATAAATTTTTGTGGAAAAAGCTTATACCCAGACAGAGGACAGTGGTACCCTTTCAGTTTCCCATTTGTAATAACAATATTAAAGTGTTAATCTAACATTTTTTAAAACTGAATTCCATGCAAACAATTAAATACACAGATGAAATATATAAAAAGGGAGCCAAAGCATTTGCATTTCTGTCCACCCAGTTAAAAGATTTAAATAGCTCTGTTACATGAACAGGTCAAATTCAAGTACTGACACTGCATGCATTTAACAAATTTACTGTTGCATTAATAATTGCAGAGCTTCATGTCTTAAATCTGCCTCGAGTTTATCTTTACTTGCAGTATACCATTTAAATTTTACTACTACTACTGATGCATGTTATACATCAATGGCATTGGGGGGTTTTACACATTCCTGCTTGTTGCATCAGCAGGACTGTGTAAATCTAACAAACCGACTGTTGGCTTTCAGGCTGAAGCAATCAGGCAGCTATACATAGTTACATACCCTGTTTCCCCGAAAATAAGACCTAGCGTGATTGTCGGTGATGGCTGCAATATAAGCCCTACCCCCCAAATAAGCCCTAGTTAAAGTCTTGTAGGTCTTATTTTCAGGGTAGGGCTTATTTTTGGGGAAACAGGGTAGGGCTTATTTGGGGGGTAGGGCTTATATTGCAGCCATCACTGACAATCACGCTAGGTCTTATTTTCGGGGAAACAGGGTAGTTAGCTAGGCCGAAAAAAGACACAAGTCCATCCAATTCAACCATAAAAAAAAAAAAGAAATAAATAAAAAACATCGTACAATCCAATATACCCAATTCTATACCCACAGTTGATCCAGAGGTAGGCAAAAAATTATTCTGTCTAAATATTTCTGGACCATATCACTTTTGAGCCATTGTGGATCATTCGGGGCTGTGTCAATACCACCCCCATTATGGACATGAGCTCCCCCATGCTCTTTTGTATACACAGCGCTGAAGAAATGATTTAATAAATTAGCCTTCTCTTTGTCCCAAGTCACCCACTCTAGATTATTTTGTAAAGGGCCTACATGCTCAGACCTGACCTTTATACAGCTGCCCAACTTCTTCCATGGATCCCCAGTACACTCGTCCCAAGTTTTAAGTCTCTGCTATCCCACCTGCAAGCCTGTGACTCCAATGGCGGGTGTTGCCGGGTAGAAGGGAAGGAGACTAGAGAATATCTATTGAGGGATCTCTTCCAAGAACCCAGAATTGTTGAGGATTTTGTCACTTCTGCTTTCTGTCATTTTTGCTGGCCACTGTGGGCAGGGAAAAAAAAGCGGAAGCGAATAATTCAAAATCCAACTTTCTCGAACTATGTTTTCCTGTATTTTTTTTGGCTACAATTCCCTGGCAAAAAAATCTTAAAGTGATTGTAAAGGATTACTTTTTAAATAAAAAGAAAGGACGATGGATATTGTTCAAGCCTTGCATCCCTCCTCAGCTAGATGTCTCCTGCACAACACAGTTGCTTCCATCTGCAAGAATTTGGCCACTTTCCATCGAATCCTGCTAGTGACTAAAGATGATGAGCCTGTCTTTCTTCCACTCTTGTGAGTGATTTTTTAACCATTTTTTTTTAAACTACTTTTAATAAACTGATACACTAAGATGGTGGCAACTTCTGCTTTTTTGTTTAGTGTGTGATGCAGGGGATCTCCTAGATGTCATCACATGTGGGCGAAGCAGTGGGCATGGCTACACATTTCGAAGGACCTTCTTCTTTGTCAAGCAAACAGGCAAGTGTTTAGGGACAGGGAGAACAGGTAGTGGGGCTTTTTTTTACCTTAACGAATAGACTGCATTAAGGAAAACAATGTTCAGACTTTGGAACCACTTTGATATAACCGTGTTAAAGAAACTGGAAGAGTGAAGTTTTTATTTGTTTGAGTAATAGTGTGTAATGGAAACACACTGATCTAAATCATCTGCATCATATCGAGGTACAAAATGGAGAATCTGAGATGTATGCCTATTTTGTTATTTTTGTAAAACAATTTAAAAAATAAACTAGAAGAATAATTTGCTGATGACGTTGTGAAACCTGATAGCAGACATGCCCTTCTTATTGAGGCCACAAATAGGATTTTTTGCCGCACCATGAACATAGGTCTTAACTAGGGATTGAGAGGCCAAGGATCTCTGAAACAAAATGGCCAAGGCCAAGTTTGTTTTGATGGTACTCAAAGCTGGATGTTTGTTCAGATGGGCCTAGAGGAAAGAACACAACCCAAAGTATTTAACAGGACAAAAGTTCTTCAGCACACATCAAGAAAAATAGGCCTTCCAGGTGCAATTGTAGACTTTACAAGAAGTTGACTTCCTGGTCTTTAAAAAAGGTAGGGATGACTGAATCCAAAAGGCCTTTGGCCCTCAGGACAATGGCTTCAACAGCTATGCCATTAAAGACATTGACTTAGAAGCTAGATTTAGGCTTGAACCTAAAGCTGGGTATTACATATACAGTTTTTTGTTTTCATTCATCCAGCAGGTTGATCGAATGTTGGTTTCCCAGCATGACCGCTCAACAGAAGACAGTGGTTAGACCAGCTTCTGTTGTACAGAAAGCGGTACACATACCAAAATTTGGCCAGTCCCTGAACCAGCTGAATTTCAATACGTGTGCACTGAACTTAGGTTAGGTCCTTCTCGCAAAAGCATTCTCTATATAATAGTATGATAGATCCAGTATGAGAGGCAGTGACACCCCAATGCGTTTTTGAGTTCCATTTTAAAATCCTTGTCTTCTCCGTTACATGTTGCACTCATGAATATCAGACTATTCAATTGCTTTGCTGATGCATATTATTTAAATTAACCTACAGATTACTCAGCCATGCAATTTTGTACCCAAATTCATTTTAAATCTTTTTTTGAGACAGGCTGGAGATCAGATGCATCTTTCACTTTTCTTACCATGTTACACCCATATTTAGCGTGCAACATGCGGCCAAGGAGGAGCTGCCAAGGGAGTTAAAAAGCTATTCAGAACAGCTTTGTACAAAGTGTCAGAGAACCACAGGCATTAATGGATACACAAGCCGCCCAATGGTTATTTCTACAGTGGCCTTTATAAATGGTGCTGCAGAAATGAGCATCCATCACTTCGCTGTTTAAGATGTATGGTGGTATTAAGCCTTTTGCGGCCAGGTCCTTACAGCGTACGGCCCTACATTTCATCTCTGTTATAATTTTTATGGTCAAGTGACCATGAGCTAATATCAGAAATGTTCAGCATACTCTGCTGAACAAAACAATAGCTCCAATTTGCGGCCAACAAGCCACTGATCAGAGTTATTTAGCTAAAATTACACCTCCACCCCCTCTCTACCTGTCACCTCCCCTCCTGCACTACCTTAGATTATATTTCTGCCCCCCCCCCCCCCCCCTCGCTGTCCTCTGCCTACTACATCTGTCCCCCCAGCAATAATTTTCACCCCCAGCATCAGCTGTTTAAAAACCTGTCTCCATTTAAAATTTACAAATATTTGTTATTTATTAAATCAATACAGGTTAACCTTTCATATTTAATTAGGAATTTTGTAAAATTTTCTGTGTTTTATCTGCTAATAATTTAGCATATTTTCAACAAAAATATTGCTTTGATAAACATTGGCGCAAATATCTCTGTGTGCCTTAAAAATCAGTAGCACCTTTCATTTCTGCTGGTCATGTGCTCTCAGAATATATATATGCGTGTGTTCTGTCTGCTGCAATGTCTCAGTCCCGCTAAAAATGAATGATCACCGCCATTACTAGTAAAAAATAAAATATAGAAATACCATAAATCTTTCCATTTTTTAGACGCTATAACTTTTGGGCAAATCAATATGCATTTATTGGTGTTTTTTTTTTTTTTTTTTTTAACAAAAATAAGTAGCAGAATACATATTGGCCTAAATTTAAAACGAAATGAGATTTTTACATTTTTTTTATTGGGTATGTTTTATAGCAGAAAGTAAAAATATTCTCATTTTCAAAAATTGATGTTTTTTGGTTTATGGCGAAAAAAACCCCCCAAAAAAAAACAAAAAAACGCAGAGGTGATCAAATAGCACCAAAAGAAAGATCTATTTGTGGAAAAAAAAACAGAAAAAAAAACCCACACATTTTATTTGGGTACAGCGGCGCACGACCTCGCAATTGTCAGTTAAAATAACGCAGTGCCGTATCGAAAAAAATAGCCTGGTCAGGAAGGGGGTAAATTCTTCAAGGGCTGAAATGTTTTTAAGGGCCTGGCAGTGAAAGGGTTAAAGTGGTTATACTGCAGTAAAATGTAATTAATGCATCACCCATTGCAACTATAAGGCTACTTTCACACTAAGACGCTGGGCGCGCTGGCGGTAAAGCGGCGCTATACTTAGCGTCGTTTTAGCGGCGCTTTTCGGCCGCCAGACAGTTTTACCCCCCGCGAGTGGTCGAAAAAGGGTTAAAACTGCCTGCAAAGGCTTGTTGTCTTTGTTTGAATGTTTGAATTGCAATAAAATGATGTCTGATGCTCTGAAACCTGTGATGACTGTGTTGAAAAATTGATTGATGAAATTGATTGAATCTTGTGATTCTGTGTTGACTTTGTGACTACTTTGATTTTGAATTGTTGTTGTTGAAACTGTCTGATGATTGTTCTGATGATAATGAGCTGATTGTGGCTGAAAATGTTGTGTGACTGATTTCTTGTGATTGTTGAATAAATGAAAAAGTGTTTTTCTTGTCTGCTTATGTTGAACTGATTGTTATTTGCTTTGATATTTTCTTTGATGGAACCCTCTTTTTTTGATGCTTGCTGTTCTTCCTTTTACTTAAATTGTGTTGCTGATGTGATTTCTGAACTTGTAATGAAGGCTGAATGTTGATTTTTGGTGAAATGATTCGATTGGTGCCTTTTCTGTGTGGTGTTGAATTGAATGAAATTGTTCTTGCTGTGTTGAACTTGATATTGAATTAAAATTGTCTCTGAAATTGATGATTTGTAGCTGTGTGTGTTGATGTTTGTCCTTGATGGTTTGTGTTGATGAATTTTGGGTTTTGATGAACTCTGATGATGAAATTGTGAATTGAATGAGATGAATGTTGATGATTTGTGAACTTGAATGATGATGATTGAAATGGTGTGTGTGTGTGAATGTTTCAGGAATTGCTTGTCTTGAATGTTGTGAAATGGATGTCAATGACTGTGTGATGTGTGTGAAGGGCGGTTTGGATGCTGAGAAATTGAAAATGGTTTATGTGTTGAATGAAATGATGAATGAGTTTGTGAATTGGTGATGTTGATGGATTTGCTGAAATTGATGAGTGCTCGCTCTTTGTTCTCTGACTGTACTGTGTTTGTGATGTTGCTTGTCTGTGATTGAATTGTGAATTCTGAAATGTTGTGTGTGATGCTGAATGCTGCTGGTTGTGAATCTTTGAAACTTTTGATGAATTGTGACTTGTGTGTGTGATGATGTGTGATTGTGCTTTGAATGACTGAACTGATTGTTGTGATGATTCTTGTTTCTTGAATTGCAACATTGAACTGACTGAATGCTGATGATTTTTTTGTGCTTGAAAAAAATGTTTTGCTTGATTTGTGGATGACTGACTGATGATGAATGTGTGTGATGAATGTTGTTGTTCTTGTGATCTTTGCTGAAAGGCTAAAATGTGTTTGTGTTGAATTGTGATGTGTGTGGATTCTTGTGTGATTGTGTGAATGTGTTGATTTGTTGTGATGTCTTGAACTTGATGACTGTGTGGAATGATGATCTGTTGATCTCTCTGACTCTGAACTTGAAATCTCTTGCTGCTGCTGTGTGACGTGACTTGCTTCTGTTTTGCTTGGCTGTTGGAATGAATGTGTTTTGTGATGATGTGTGTGTGACTGTCTGATTTGTGGATGAATGAAAATGATGAATAATGAAAAAAAATTCTGATGGCTTGATGTTTGTTGTGAATAAAAAACTGATTTGATGGATTTCTGTGATTGATGATGCTTGATTTGAATGCTGAAATTGCTGTGATGCTGATGAATTGTTGTCTGTGTCTGATGATTGTTGTGATATTGTGCTTGAATGCTCACTCTCTGCTTCCTGATGAAATGTTTTGCCTTTGTCTGGACTCTTGAAACTGCTGTTTGAATAAAAATCTCTGTTGTGTGCTGAATGTGAGTTTTGTTGCTTGTGGTGACTGTGATCTGCTTGAATCCTGTTGTGACTGTCGTTTCTGATCTCTCTTTGAAATTTTTGTTGGATTGTCTGATTTGTGAATACCTCTTTGATTTTGATGACTGTTTGATGTTGCTGACTTCCTGTTGATGTTCTCTGATGAACTCGCTCCTGAAGGTCTGATTTCTTGTGTCTGTTTCTTGACCTGATTTTCTGTGACTTGGTGTTGCTCTGTTGTGATTGTCTTTCCTCTTGTTGAACTGTTTGATTGGTGAACTTGACTTGACCCTGTTCTTTGTGCTGTTTGGTGTTGGTGAACTGATTGATGATGAATCCTCCTTGTGTGTGTGATTTGTGTGGATTTGAAATCTTTGATGTTTTTCCTTTGAATGCCTGACTTAGTTGTGAATTGAATGAATGATGATGAATGCTATGTGTTTTGAACTGATTTTTTGGTGTTGAAACTGAATTTTGATGTCTTTGATTGGGGTTGTGATGATTGTTGATCTTGTTCGTTGATGTTGTGTGTTGTTTGTGATGAAATGTTGTGGTGTTGTGAATGATTTTTGTTTTGTGTTTGTGTGATGAAACTGGAATGAATGTTGTGTTCTGAAATGGCTTTTCTTTTGAATTGTGTTGATCTGTGCTTGTGAAAATGGCAGATGATTCTGTGTAATGTCTGTTTGTCTTGTTGATGCTTTCCGGAATGCTTGATTTTGATGAATGCTGTGAATGTGACCTTAGTGTTCCTTGATGTGAACTGATGTTGATTGTGTTCTCTGAATTTGAATGCTGTCTGATCTTGTGTATGACTGTTTGTGTGATGATTGTGCTGTGTGAAATTTGTGAAATTGATGTTGCTGTTGAAATTGATGAATGTGAATGAAATGTTGTTGATGATGTGATCTGGGCTGAATGTGTTTGTGATTGTGAATGTTTGCTGAATGTTGAACGGGTTGTGATTTCTGCTGATCTGAACTGAATGCTGCTCTGTGAATTTGGTGTGATGATTGTGACTGATGTGTTGA
This sequence comes from Lithobates sylvaticus, assembly GCA_028564925.1. NCBI lineage: Eukaryota > Metazoa > Chordata > Amphibia > Anura > Ranidae > Lithobates > Lithobates sylvaticus. The sequence continues at coordinate 87,246,048 of CM053031.1, forward strand.
TTCGTTGATTTGTGTTCGATTTTGATGTGTGTGTGGAATGTGAAAATGAGTCTTTTTGTGTTGATGCTGTCTGTGTGAATGTGAGTGTGCCCTGTTGCTGATGATGATTTCTTGATTGTGTGATGGTTTGTTGAATTCTGTTGTGATTGTGATGATTGTGTGTTCTGTGGAATCTGAATGAAATGATTTGATTGTTTTGTGATTGTGAACTTGAAATTGATTTTGTTTGATGCTTTGCTGTGTGGTGTGATTGCTGATGCATGTTGATGAAATGATGTGAAATGCATTGTGAATGTGATTCTTGAGAAATTCTTTGTGCTCTGTTGATAATTTGATTGAACTGCTTGTTTTTTTTTGTGAAACCTTTGTTGTGGTTTGAATGTGATGTGGATGTGCTTTTGTGATTGAATCTATCTCTTGTGTGACAGACTTTGATGTGATGTGTGTGAATGTTTGTTTGATGAAATTTGTGAAGATGAATTTTGTGATGAATTGGATGAAATTGTGTCTTTGTAATTTCTTGAATCTTGCTGCTGGGAACTGGTGAAACTGGCTGTGATCTTTGAATGTTTGAACTGACTCTGATGTTGCTGGGTGATTTGACTTCTTGTGATTGGAACTGTTGAATGAAATTAGAAATTCGTGATTGATTGACTTTGCTTTCGATGATTTTCTTTGTGTATTGAATTTGATGATGTTGTCTGTCTGTTGTTTGTTGAATCTTTTTGAAATGTTTTTTGTTGAAATTGCTGAATTGACTTCTGAATTACTGTGAAAAAAAAAATATGTTTTTCTTGATGTGTGTGTGTGATGCTGAATCTTTTGATGACCTGTGATGTCGTGTGATGATGACTTCGCTGATTGATTTTGATTGAACTCTGAAATCTGTGTGTGTTCTGTTGATTTTTTGATGGAATGAACTGTGATGTCCCTTGAATTGATTGTGTGTTGTGAAATAGAATTGTGTGCTTGACTGTGTGATGTTGCTGAACTTTGAACTGTCTTTGTTCTTTTTTGCTTTTTTCTGAGGAAATGTTATGAACTGAACTTGATGTGAACTGCTGGAAATCTGTGTTGTGATTTTGTTTGATGATCCTGTGTTTGACTTTGTGATTGTTGTGATTGAATTTTGCTTCGTGTGACTTGTTTTTTGACCTGCTGATGTGATTTGATGATTTTTTGATGAATGTGTTTTTGTGTGTTGTTGGCTTGTTTGTTGAATGGGTTGTGTTTGATGACTGTGATACTGTGAAATTTCTGACTTGTGAATGTGTGCTTGTGTTGTGAAATTTGTGATTTTGATTTGGGCTGATGGGTTGAATTGACTTTCGTGTGATTTGCTGTTTTTGGATGTGCTGTGAAATCTGAATGATGTGAATGCTTGATCGGTGCTAGGTGATGTTTGATGAATTGAATTTTCCTCTGAACTGGAATAGTGATGATTTTGCTGTGTGCTTGTGTTTGTTTGAAATGTTTGTGTGTTTGTTTGACTGTGATGTGGTGAATTTTGATAGAATGTTGTTGTTTGTTATGCTTGTTTGTGTCTTTGAAATTGCAGTTGATGTGTGCAGTATGAATTGTGTGTTGAATTGTTCTGGATGTTTTCTCTGAATTTTGTGTTGAATGTGTGTGTTGTTTTGAATGACTGAAAATCTGGGCTTCTGAATTCTTGGATGCAATGATGAATGAATGTCTGTTGTGTGTGTTTGTTTGATTTGCTGTAATGTTGTGAATTTTTTGGAAATGTCTTTCTGAATGATTGTGGGATCTCTTTGAATTGTTTGTTTGAGTGTGTTGCTGAATTTGCTCTTGTGTCTTGTGTGTTTGTTCTGCTGATGATGTGTGATGATGTTTGTGATGTTTGTTTCTGATGTTGAATGCTGATTTGTTGTGTTTGACAATTCTGATGTTTGGTGATTTTTGTGATTTTGTTGAATGTGTGAACTTGATCTGCTTGAACTGTGTGTGAACTGTGAAATTTTTTGGATGTTGTTTTGTGATGTGTGTGACCTGTGATGTGAAATTGTGAAATTGTTGTGAATGATTCTTGATTTGTCTTTGTTTTGTGTGTGTCTTTGTGGTCTTGAGTTTGTTTTGTTTGAATTTTTTTGTGCTGTTGTGTTGAATGGGGGATTGATTGTGATGTGTGATTCCTGACTGTGCTGATGTTTCTGTGTGGTGGACTTGAACTGTGAATTTGAAATTTAGTGCTGAAATTGATTGTGAACTGTGAAGAAAATGCTTTTTTGCTTGACTTTATGTATGAGTCTTGATTGTTTGTGTTTGTGATGAATGTGTGTTGTGGATTGATTCTCTGTGTTTGTGTTTTTGCTGATCTGTTTTTGCCTGATGTTGAACTGAATGTTTTTTGTTGGGAATTGTTGAATGATTGTGCTTTCTGTTGTCATGACTGAAACTGGACTCCTGATGACTTTTGAACTTGAATTGCTGTTGGCTTGAAATTTTGAATGATGAATGTTTGATGAGTGACCTGACTTTTTGGATCGTTTGTGTGTGATGGTTGCTTGTTTGATGGTGAATTGTTGAACTGTTGTCTGACTGATCTGTTGATGTGTGCTTTTGTTGTTGTTTCTGAATGTGTGCTGATGATTTTGTGATGATCCTGATTTGATTTGTCTTGTTGTTGTTTGACTTTGTTGATGTCTGTGTGTTTCTCTTTGTTTGAATGGTGATGATTGTGATTCTTTTGATGATTGACGTGATGTGGATGCTCTTGATGTTTGTGTTTGATGATGATTTGTTTGAATGTGATTTTGTGATTTTGTGTTCTGTTTTGTTTGATGACTCTGTGCTGATTTTGATGGATTTGTGTGTGAATGAATTTGATGTGAATGATGAATGTTCTGTCTGTGTGCTCTGTAGTGGTGTGATGATGTGAATTGTTGTGTTGCTCTTGTGTGTGGTTGTGTTGATGAATTTGCTGCTGATTTTTTTTCTGTGCTGAAATGTCTTGTTGACTGATGTGCTGTGGTTTGTTGTTGAATCATTTGTGATCTTGACTTGCTTGTCTTGGTTTTGATGCTGAATGCATGATGATGCTTTGATGATGAACTGCTTGTGTTGTGGTTGTTTTGTTGATCTGAGTGAATTTTTGATTGTGATGATTTGTTGTGTGACTGTCTTTTGGGTGAATTTGCTGAATTTGAGCTGGATGAATTGTCTCTGTGAATGATGATGAATGACTCTGCTTGATGAACTGATGAATCCTGTGTGATTTGAATGGGATGTACAGGCTATACTTAGCGTCGTTTTAGCGGCGCTTTTCGGCCGCCAGACAGTTTTACCCCCCGCGAGTGGTCGAAAAAGGGTTAAAACTGCCTGCAAAGCGCCGCCACAGCAGTGCTTTGCAGGCGGGTTTGGAGTGCTGCCCCATTGTTTTCTATGGGAAGGGGCGCTTTAGGAGCAGTAAATACACCGCTCCTACAGCGCTCCAAAGATGCGGCTTGCAGGACATTTTTCAGCGTCCTGCAAGTGCACCACTCCAGTGTGAAAGCCCTCGGGCTTTCACACTGAAGACACAGTAGCGGCTGTTTAAAGGCGCTTTGCAGGCTCTATTTTTAGAACTTTAGCGCATTTAGTGACTCAGTGTGAAAGGGGCCTTAAAGTTTGGAAAAAAAAAAAAAAAAGTGGAGAGGGGTAAAGGGGACAGAGATGAATAATAAAATGGAAAAAATAAAATAAAGCACAGCATATGTACCATAAGCAGAATATATAAAAACTGAAACTTGGACTTAGAGGTAAACTGCAGAGAAAGTTCCTTAAAAAAAATAAAAAAAATGAATGTTCGCTTTTACCTAGAGTACCAGGAAACAACATTTTACTTACCTTATCCCTCACTATCCCACCATACCAGACACCTGGTGTGTCAGAGAGAACATAGCACCACCTGCCAGGGCAGTGAGGGATAAGTATTTTTTCCAGGTACCCAATGCAAAAAAAAAAAAAAAAAAAATAGCATTTAATCTTTACAGTGCAGGAGGCGCCCCACTGCAGGAGGTTTTATTCATTTCCCTGGAGTTCAGCACCAAGAACAATCATTACATTGAATAATCACCTCTCACTAGGCATCAGTACATCTTTATCTGTAGTGTGACAAGCCTTCAGCCATGACCCTGGCAATTTGAAATTTTCCAAATCCTTTTCAAAGAAATAAACATAAAGGTCCTCCAGGGAACCTATGCAAAAAAAGGCAAATAAAAGATCATTTACAACTCAAACTGCTAATGTGAATGTCAGTAGCTATTTTTATAGTCTTGGAAATATAGCAAAATATAATGCTGGTATGAGAAATTATGAAAATACATTTGGAACTTAAAGGGAAACTGACACAAAGTAAAATAGCTGTGCAAAAGGGCTCTGATGGAAACTACTTTCATCAAAAACAAAAAAGTAATATATTGGTAGCTTACCATGTGGTGGCCGCATTAGTACTAGAGTGGTTAAAACGCACTAATTTCAAGAGAAAGCAGCGGTGCTGCAGATCAGACGGCACTAGATCGGTAAAGTGTTTAGTAAGGTAAGGTAGGTGTTTAGGGAGGGGGGCACAACAAGTACTGGGACATTGCTTCCATAAAGTGGTTGTAATCCCTTACAAACCACTTTGACCTACAGGTAAGCCTAGATTAAGGCTTACCTGTAGGTCCAAGAAATATCTCCTAAACCTACACGGTTTAGGAGATATTTGCCAAAAGACAGGCACCGCATGCGCCGTAGACAGCAGCGCGCACTGAGCGTGCCGCTGTCAACGGCGATATGCCGCGAGTGGCAGCTCCCGTGAGCATGCGTGGGAGTGACGTCATCGCGGCGCCGAATGACAGCGCCGGAGCCACGACACCCACCAAGAAGATGGCTGCTCCGTACACAAGGGGACAGCGGTGACATTGCTGGCTCCTGTGTCAGGTAAGTGACACGTAATGGACTACTATGCGATGCATAGTAGTCCATTATGGTTTACCTTTGCAGGGAAACAAAGAGGAAGTAAACCCATCAGGGTTTACTTCCTCTTTAATGCAAGAAATGCTTTAAGGTAAAAAGTTATTAGACTTTAGAACGCTTTAAAGACTTTGTGTTCCTTAACCACTTCAGCCCCGGACCATTTGGCAGCCAAAAGGACCAGAGGTCTTTATTCAATTTCGCACTGCACTACTTTAACTGGTAATTGCGCGGTCATGCAATTTTGTAACCAAACGAAATTTGCGTCCTTTTCTTCCCACAAATAGAGCTTTCTTTTGATGGTATTTGATTGCCTCTGTGATTTTTATTTTTTGCGATATAAACGGAAAAAGAGCGAAAATTTTGAAAAAAAAAGAGATTTTCTACTTTTTGTTATAAAAAAGATCTAATAAACTCAATTTTAGTCAAACATTTGGGCCAAAATGTATTCAGCCACATGTCTTTAGTAAAAAAAATGCCAATAAGCGTATATTTATTGGTTTGCGCAAAAGTTATAGCGTCTACAAACTAGAGTACATTTTCTGGAATTTACACCGCTTTTAATTTATGACTGCCTATTTCATTTCTTGAGGTGCTAAAATGGCAGGGAAGTACAAAACCCCCCCAAATGACCCCATTTTGGAAAGTAGACACCCCAAGCTATTTGCTGAGAGGCATGTTGAGCCCATTGAATATTTTTTTTTTTTAGTCCCAAGTGATTGAATAAAGACAAAAATAAAAAAGATTTTTTTTTTTTTTCAAAAAGTTGTCACTAAATGATATATTGCTCACACATGCCATAGTTATATGTGGAATTGCACCCCAAAATACATTTTGCTGCTTCTCCTGAGTATGGGGATACCACATGTGTGGGACTTTTTGGGAGCCTAGCCGCGTACGGGGCCCCGAAACCCAAGCACCGCCTTCAGGATTTCTAAGGGTGCAAATTTTTGATTTCACTCCTCACTACCTATCACCGTTTCGAAGGCCATAAAATGCCAAAATAGCACAAAACCCCCCCAAATGACCCCATTTTGGAAAGTAGACACCCCAAGCTATTTGTTGAGAGGCATGGTGAGTATTTTACAGCTCTCATTTGTTTTTGAAAATGAAGAAAGTAAAGAAAAAAAAATTTTTTTTTGTTTTTTTTTTTCAATTTTCAAAACTTTGTGACAAAAAGCGAGATCTGCAAAATACTCACAATACCTCTCAGCAAATAGCTTGGGGTGTCTACTTTCCAAAATGGGGTCATTTTGGGGGGTTTTATGCCATCTGGGCATTCCATGGCCTCCGAAACTGTGATTGGCAGTGAGAAGTGAAATAAAAAAATTACACCCTTAGAAAGCCTGAAGGCGGTGATTGGTTTTTGGGGTTCCGTACGCAGCTAGGCTCCCAAAAAGTCCCACATATGTGGTATCCCCGTACTCAGGAGAAGCAACAGAATGTATTTTGGGGTGTATTTCCACATATGCCCATGACATGTTTGAGCAATATATCATTTAGTGACAACTTTTTGTAAAAAAAATATATATATATTTTTTTTTTTTCATTATTCAATCTCTTGGGACAAAAAAAAAAAATATTTAATGGGCTCAACATTGCTCTCATCAAATAGCTTGGGGTGTCTACTTTCCAAAATGGGGTCATTTGGGGGGGGGTTTGAACTGTCCTGGCATTTTATGCACAACATTTAGAAGCCTATGTCACACGTCACCCACTCTTCTAACCACTTGAAGATAAAGCCCTTTCTGACACTTTTTGTTTACATGAAAACATATTTTTTTTTTGCAAGAAAATTACGTTGAACCCCCAAACACTATATATAATGTTAAAGCAAAGGCCCTACAGATTAAAATGGTGGGTGTTGCATTTTTTTTTCCACACAGTATTTGCGCAGCGATTTTTCAAACGCATTTTTTGTGGAAAAAATACACTTTTTTTTATATTTTAATGCACTAAAACACACTATATTGCTCAAATTTTTGATGAAATAAAAAATATGATCTTAGGCCGAGTACATGGATACCAAACACGACATGCTTTAAAATTGCGCACAAACACGCAGTGGCGACAAACTACATACATTTTTAAAAGCCTTTAAAAGCCTTTACATGATACCACATTAGATTCACGGAGGAGGTCTACTGCTAAAATTACTGCCCTCGATCTGACCTTCGCGGTGATACCTCACATGCATGGTGCAATTGCTGTTTACATATGACGCCAGACCAACGCTTGTGTACGCCTTTGCGCAAGAGAAGGGGGGGCAGGGGTGCTTTTTTTTTTTTTTTTTGGTTTTTTTTTTTTTATTTATTTAGCTTTTTTATTTTATTTTTAAACTGTTCCTTCCATTTTTTTTCTTTGTTATGATTTTTATTGTTATCTCAGGGAATGTAAATATCCCCTATGATAGCAATAGGCAGTGACAGGTACTCTTTTTTTGAAAAAATTGGGGTCTATTAGACCCTAGATCTTTCCTCTGCCCTCAAAGCATCTGACCACACCAAGATTGGTGTGATAAAATGCTTTCCCAATTTCCCAATGGCGCGGTTTATATCCGGGAGGGGGGACATTCCCTCCCACTGCTTGTAAAAGCAGTCTAGAGGCTAATTACCCGCTAGAATTGCTTTTACATGAAAGCCGATCACTGGCTGAAAAGAATGATACCAAGATGATACCTAAACCTGCAGGCATCATTCTGGTATAACCATTCAAAGTCCAGCAACATACTGGACATATATTGTAATCTTTTTTTTTTTCATGCAGCCTCTTGGCTGAACGAAAAAAAGAGATTGATTGGTGGGTATGCCCACCATTAGAATACCTCCCTTCATCCACCCACTTCTAATGATGGGCATACATGCACCATTTATATATGCCGATGCATGGGGGCATCCTCCCGCAAAAGTTATGCCGTGTACACACGGTCGGAATTTCGACCGTATGTACGTGGCATTAGGAGCCAATCGCTCCTCCCCCCCCCCCCCCTGCTGCCCCCATGCTTCGGCATATATGCTCTTTTTTTTAACTGTGGTGGTGAAATCACCTCCTACAGCGTTGGAGTCGCGGCTTTATGTATCGTGGGAGCAAACGCTGTTGCTGTCAAGATAAATAAATCCGCGTTGCAACTGAATGGCGCACCTGAAAACAAAAAAATGCTTAACACTAAAACACAGTAAACAAAATTACATACCTGAAAAGCAAGCATGATAAAACATGATAAAACATAATAAAACATTGCAGAATAGAATGGAGTAAAAAAAGAGCAACAATAGAGAGAGAGAGAGAGAACAATAAAACGACAACTATTTTATTTTTTTTTATTTTTTTGAGATTCACAGGTAAAAAAGCTCCTGACTGAAGCGACTGAATCAAAACGCTACCACAAAAAAAATGTTAGCGATCGCAGGGATCAGGCCTGACTCTGCGAACGCTGCAGTTATGTGTGCTTAGTGTTTTGTAAGTGACAGTGATCGATCGATACTGCACTTGGGTGGGCTGGGCTGGGCGGAGGGGGAAAACGCAGGTGCTAGCAGGTATCTGGGCTGATCCCGCTAACAATGCGTTTTTTTTTTGGAACCCTAAACTGCTGGGACGCTAGTATAGATCTGATCAGATCAGATATTGATCTGTTCAGATACTGTGCCACTAAGGGAGGTGTATGCTTTGCGCGTGGGTGTTTGCGGTACTGGCACTAACCTGGGGCGACGCAGACCTTATTAGACCCTAAAACCTAATTGATATCACCCGCCGGGCGATCAGGGGGTTAAACCGTTATTGGGTAATAAATGGCGGGTGCCCTGACAGTATAAAAAACAAGCTAACTAACCAGCGTCACCCGTAACAGTAATACAAAAAAAAACTGGTTACCTAGCGACACTAATGCAGCGATCAGAAAAACGATCGCTTAGTGACACTGGCAAAAGGGGGTGAAAGGGTTAACTAGGGGCAATCAGGGGGTTAAAACCTTTATTAGGTAATATATGGGGGTACCTGACGCTATATAAAAACCTGACGGGGAACCTAAATAACCAACTGGCTGACCAGCGTCACCAGTGACATTTATACAGTGATCACTGGTGAAAGGGTTAACTCTAGGGGCAATCAGGGGGTTAAAACCTTTATTTAGGTTGTAATATGGGGGTACCTGACCTATAAACCTATTTATGAACCTATATAAACATGGCGGTAAAAAAAAAAAAAAAAAAAAAACTGGTTACCTAGCGACACTAATGCAGCGATCAGAAAAACGATCGCTTAGTGACACTGGCAAAAGGGGGTGAAAGGGTTAACTAGGGGCAATCAGGGGGTTAAAACCTTTATTAGGTAATATATGGGGGTACCTGACGCTATATAAAAACCTGACGGGGAACCTAAATAACTAACTGGCTGACCAGCGTCACCAGTGACATTTATACAGTGATCACTGGTGAAAGGGTTAACTCTAGGGGCAATCAGGGGGTTAAAACCTTTATTTAGGTTGTAATATGGGGGTACCTGACCTATAAACCTATTTATGAACCTATATAAACATGGCGGTAAAAAAAAAAAAAAAAAAAAATGGTTACCTAGCGACACTAATGCAGCGATCAGAAAAACGATCGCTTAGTGACACTGGCAAAAGGGGGTGAAAGGGTTAACTAGGGGCAATCAGGGGGTTAAAACCTTTATTAGGTAATATAGGGGGGTACCTGACGCTATATAAAAACCTGACGGGGAACCTAAATAACGAAATAACTAACTGGCTAACCAGCGTCACCAGTGACATTTATACAGTGATCACTGGTGAAAGGGTTAACTCTAGGGGCAATCAGGGGGTAAAACCTTTATTTAGGTTGTAATATGGGGGTACCTGACCTATAAACCTATTTATGAACCTATATAAACATGGCGGTTAAAAAAAAAAAAAAAAATGGTTACCTAGCGACACTAATGCAGCGATCAGAAAACCGATCGCTTAGTGACACTGGCAAAAGGGGGTGAAGGGGTTAACTAGGGGCAATCAGGGGGTTAAACCTTTATTAGGGGGGGGTAGGGGGCTACCTTGGACCTAAAACTAACTGCCCTGACAGTTATTACAGTCACACTGACACTAAATGCAGTGATCAGTAAATAAATGATCACTGCAATTAGTGACACTGTGACTGGGGGGGGGAGGGGGTGATCTGGGGGGTGATCAGGGGGTGACAGGGGGGTGGAATATGTGCCTAACTGTACTGGTGTCAGTGTACTGTTGTGCACTAACCTTTACATGTTCACAGCTCGGCGTCTCCGGTCACATAGACCGGCGCACCGAGCGTGACATCACTTCCGCCTTCCTGTCTATACAATAGACAGGAAGGGGAAGCTTTTCATTGGCCAGGAGCGATCGCGAGGGGGTGGCCAGAAACCACTGGCCGTCCCCTCGTCCCGGATCGCTCCTGACACGATCCCGACCGTCCCCGCCGGCGGAGGGGGGTCCGATCGGACCCCCCAACCGCCTGAAGAATGGCACGTACAGGTACGTGATTCTGCCTGTACGTGCCATTCTGCTGACGTATATCTACATGGGGCGGTCGGGAAGTGGTTAATTAATGAGAAGGAAAACATGACTTTTGTAATCACTGGGGAAAAACATTTTTTGGAGTCTATTGGGGACAAAGGTCCCACCCTCTGCGTTTATGATCATGCTCTCAGTATTGCATTAAAAAAAAAAAATAGTTATCATGGTCTTTTAAGGACATTTCCGATAGGGCCTACAGTTTGTTTTCCAGTTCCCAATCCCCCTTGTAGATGGCAGTATAATCCAAAAGCTAAAGGGTTGTTTTATTGGACTTCAAGAAAAGATTTTCATTTTCTGTACTAGCTGAAAATGCTTCTTCGCCTGAAAAATTAAAACTGCTGCAGCCACTACATCCAAGAACTGGAAAACTGAAATATTTTGAGTAGTAGCACATCACAAAACAGACACTCCTGGCAAATTCACATGATAGTTTGCTCATCTACAAAGAACAGGGGATTGTAAATCGCAGATAATTGCGATTTGTGACATGTGACTGGTCAAGTCTGAATCTGATAAAGTAGAAATATATAGATAAATATATCTCCTGTCTACAGGGGGTCCCTGACTTACGAACGCCCGACCTACGAACATCTACTTACAAACCGGGCGTTGCGGGGACCCTCTGACATTTTCCGCCGACCTTCGGCTGTTCTGCGCATGTGTGGCTAGACGGAGCCTTGGAAAATGACGGCAAACATCGGAAATGTCCGTAATTTGCTGCGCATGCGCAGAACGGCATTCTGCGCATGCCCGGCCAACTTACGAACATTTCCGATTTAAGAACAGGACGACAGTCCCTAACAAGTTCGTAACTCGGGGACCCCCTGTATATACATTCTATGAAAATATGGGCACATATACTCGTACCTTTAACATGTTCATTAGAAGGAGGATTCCAGTCTCTCAACTTGTGATTGATGCAAAGAGCTATTAAGTCATCCCAAGGGATTTCATGTACAAATAGCTCAGCGTTTGACCCTTCGCTTTCACTATTTTCCAGACAATGGTTCCAAACACCTCCAAGAAGCATCTGTACTTCAGAGTTCAACACAGGCAAAGCCTCTGAAGACTTGGATATCTGAGATACATAACCCTTAATCATGGAACACACAGGATGCCAGGGAGCTATGAGGAAAAGATGAAAAAAACAAGGTTAGAAAATCAAACTACAGCATATTTTGACTATAGTTAGATACTGGTGGGTTGATTCCCCCTGCTACCTTTTAAGTTGACAGTGATACGATTTACAAAAAAAAAAAAAAAACATATATATTACATACATAACAATAAATTATATATATATATATATATATAATATATATATATATATATATATATATATATATATATATATATATATATATATATATATATATATATATATATATATTTTGCTCCAAACATACACTATATTACCAAAAATATTGGTACACGCACATGAACTTTAATGGCATCCCAGTCTTAGTCCATATGGTTGGGTTCAATATTGAGTTGGCCCTCCCTTTGCAGCTATAACCGCTTCAACTCTTCTGGAAAGGCTGTCCACAAGGCTTAGGGCATTCTTTCAAAAGCGCAATTTGTGAGGTCAGGCACCGACATGGACAAGAATGCCTGGCTCGCAGTCTCCGCTTCAATTCATCCCAAAGGTGTTCTACCGGGTTGAGCTCACCACTCGGCACAAAGCAAGGTCCATAAAAGACATGGATGAGCGCCTTTGGCTTGCACAGTCCTAACCTCAGCCCGATAGAACACCTTTGGGATAAATTAGAGAGGAGACTGCGAGCCAGGCCTTCTCATCCACATCAGTGCCTGACCTCACAAATGCGCTTCTTCAAGAATGGTCAAACAGTCCCATAGACACACTCCTAAACCTTGTGGATAGCCTTCCCAGAAGAATATAAGCCGTTATAGCTGCAAAGGGTGGGCCAACTCAATGTTGAACCCTACGGACTAAGACTGGGATGCCATTAAAGTTCATGTAAAGGCAGGTGTCCCAATACTTTTGGTAATATAGTGCAAATTTTCCTTTATTTGGACAGTGAAGTAATTGGTCACTGGCCAAAAAGCTCCTTGTTCCCGTCACCTGGACAAGGGCTTTGCACCACCACTACATCCCAGTTTTTGTGTACATAGGGCATGCTGCAGAACTACATATTCCAGGCTCCTTCAGCCCACCAATGGCATGTGTGCATAGATTCCAAGCAGGCCCGTTAGAACCGTGGGTAGTAACAGGGGGACATTACACTGGTGTCACATAGTGGGAGAAAAAGATGCTTAAAATGGTTGTAAACCTCAGATATAAAATATGAAGAAAGTCTATCCCTCTATAGTGTGTATGTATACCAATCCAGAGCACTAAGTGTCATTTATTTCTGATGCTTTGTTCCTCTTATCAGTATAAGTGACTTCTGACAAGTTTTTCTGAGACTAAGAGAAAAAAAAAAGGTAACAGGGGAGGAAGCTCCAGCTGATTGACAGCCTGAATTCTGCTCCTATGTCCTGTGTGAAGGGAGGCGTTTCCATTCTCACAAGTCTACCCACTGAGGCCTCACTTAGCAACCTTCTGGGAGTATTCCAGGCAGGCTTCAGAAAGTATGTAAATGGCCTACACCTATAACAAGGGCATTAGTCAACTTCAGTCAGAGCTGCACAGTTTTTATCTACAGATGACCCTTATCTGCATAGGCAGTTTTGTGGTAAAGGTGAACTATCCCGGCAAACTAACAACAACCCTTCTAACCTAACTCTGCTTTGAACTTCAATACAACTTTATCCCCGACCTGTCTGGTGTGTTTCTTGGCCTTCATGGTGCCGTTTGATCACCAAGGTTCTCTAACAAACCTTTGAGGGCTTCACAGAACAGCTGTATTTATACTGAGATTAAATTACACACAGGTAATTAGGTGATTTCTGAAGGCAATTGGTTCCACTAAATTTTAGTTAGGGGTATCAGAGTAAGGGGGCTGAATACAAATGCACACCACACTTTACAGATGATATTTGTAAAAACTTTGGAAAACCATTTATCATTTTCCTTACACCTTCTATTCAAAATGTGTAAAAATTTAAAAGGGGTACAATTACTTTTTCAATGCACTGTACATGACTAGAAACGAGCGCCAGACCAATGACAGGTGAAAGTTTTGGCCGACCTTTATGTATTTCTATGGTTTGAGCTACCATTGGGTGCCCACCAAATGAAGCCTTGCTGTGTGGGAGCTGCCTCACCAAGGCTATTGAGCTTGTTTGACGTTTGCCTTCATCTGGACTACACATGCAAGTCGAAAATTCCCTAGTGTGCTTTTGCTGGAGTGTTGGGAGCTCTAGCAGAAAGATCCAAAAGGTTAAATAAGTTGTTAAAGTGACACTGAACTATATCTTTCTCCAAAAATCATCCATACACATCCACTAGTTATTGGTTCTGTAATCTATTTTTCATGAAATGGTTTGTGTTTTTTAGCCTTCTTAAGCTCCCAACCCTCTTCCCCCCCCCCCCCCCCCTCTTCTGTTTGAACGAGCAGTGAACATCAATTGTTGTCATGTGCACTGCTCTATGCAATCTACATAGTCAATTTCTGAAGCGATCAAAGGGAGGCGCCTATGTTCCTACTTGCATTTGGACCATGGAGAACAAGTGTAGCCATCCTCTAACAAAGTCAGATCAAAGAAGCAAATAAGAAGAAACGAATAGATTTGGAGAAGGCTGAGAACGTAAAGGTACTTTTGTTAGGAATACATACTAAAAGATTTTTTTAACGAGAGTTTAGCATCACTAAAAAGCTCAAACTACCAGCATGCAACATTAAAAAGAAATTTACTTTTGAACGTGAACTGCTCACCTCCCTCTGGAGGCTTGTCCATTTCTGGAATCTGAAAGGAAAGTACAGCTTTCTTTAGCCAAGAAAGGTGTTCTAGACTGTTCCAGTCCATAGGTGGCATGACAAAGCTTCCCCTTGAAGATGTGAACTCTGTCAAAGGCCAGGACAATTCCACAAGTCGGCTTGATGAGACCACCTTTGCCAGATAGGCAATAGCGCTGTTATATAAATCAATGATCGCCGCAGGGTCCTGAGAGGGAAGTCCAAACTTTCTACGCTTCGACATGTCATGGTAGAAAGGATCGCTGAATGCATGATATACCCCATCCTCTATATACTGTCGGAATGGAAGTGCGTGTAGCTGCGGAGAGCGGGGACAATGGGAAAGCAAGAACTGTACAGCAGAAGTGACCTGTAAAGAAGAAAGAGTGAAAATGAGAGTTTGTTAAATAATTTTTTTTTTTTTTTCTCTGATTATACACAGTGATTGAATGCATATTTTACTATGATATGCAAAAAGCAAATGCAGGAAATCAAATTATGAGAAAATAACTGAGCTTTGAAAAGATTGAATATGTACTGTATATTGATAAACATGAATGGTACGGTTTCTTTAAATCAGCACTGATCAATGCATTCCATCAATCAATAACCTCATCCCAGAACCCAGTAGAGTTTCTGGCACTGTATTGCTAAATGACGGGAAGGGATGAAGGCCTTGCAATGGGCAGGACTTGGCAAAGAGTAGCATCCTGGGCACGCCAAAACAATCTGGAGGAATTAAAAAGTTACTTGCAGTAAATTTCTTGTAGGTCTGCACTTCAGCAACAAAGTATATGAATATTAACTTTAGATTTGTAATAGTTCTGACTAAAAGCTGGCAACAAACTGCTTTCTGTAAATAGATAAAATAGCCTCTTCTGTGTGCTGCTCCTATGTTCTGGCTTTTGGGCTACCCTGTTCGGCCTGTGCAATTAAAAAAAAAAAAAAAAGCTTCAATGACTAATAATGGGCACCCTCAATGGTCAGGATGACAACTGTTGTACTGGTCTAAAACAAAAAAAAATAACACTGCACCGGATTGCCATACTGCCCCGCTGCTATACAGGATAATGGGAACACCCTCAATGGTCAGGATGACAACTGTTGTACTGGTCTTGACCACGGACTCGCGCTGCTGAGCGCGGCGGACGGTGGAGAGGGGGACGGAGCCGGTCAGAAACTGAGGAACAACTGAGATTACCTACTCGTACAGCCCTCCACACCACCGGCCATATACAGCCCAGCGGTCGGAAGGTCTCAGCCCAAAAACCCGGGAACAAAGGAAGGAAATAATTTCCGGGACTTAAAAGACCTCCCAGATTTCCTGAAAAATCTTGATTTACCCCCAATAGACATACCGGCCTGGCCGCAAACATATGCGGACATCGCGGAAGGACTTACCAGAAGAAGAAGATAGACAGAATGGGAGGGGAGGGGATGGACGGGAGGAGGATGGAGAGAACTCAAAAAAAAAGAAAATTTTTTTCTATTTTTTTTATTTTTTTTTCCCTCAAAAATTTAAATTTTTTAATTTTATTTTGGTATTTTTTTTTTTAATTTTTTTTTTTGTAGGCACAATCAAAGCATGGTTATAACTATAGACACACCTAGGAAAGATTCTAAAAATCTTTCCTTTTTTTTATTTTTTTTTTTTGCAAAATTAAGGTATGGTAATAAGTATAGATACACTAAGGAAAAATCCCCTCTCTTTTTTTTTTATTTTTTTTTTTTTTTTTTTTTTTTGTAGGCACAATCAAAGAATGGTTATAACTATATACACACCTAGGAAAGATTCTAAAAATCTTTCCTTTTTTTTTATTTTTTTTTTTGGCAAAATTAAGGTATGGTAATAAGTATAGATACACTAAGGAAAAATCCCCTCTCTTTTTTTTTTTGTAGGCACAATCAAAGCATGGTTATAACTATAGACACACCTAGGAAAGATTCTAAAAATCTTTCCTTTTTTTTATTTTTTTTTTTGGCAAAATTAAGGTATGGTAATAAGTATAGATACACTAAGGAAAAATCCCCTCTCTTTTTTTTTTTGTAGGCAAAATCAAAGCATGGTTATAACTATAGACACACCTAGGAAAGATTCTAAAAATCTTTCCTTTTTTTTTTTTTTTTTTTTTTGGCAAAATTAAGGTATGGTAATAAGTATAGATACACAAAGGAAAAATCCCCTCTCTTTTTTTTTTTTTTTTTTTTTTTTTTTGTAGGCACAATCAAAGCATGGTTATAACTATAGACACACCTAGGAAAGATTCTAAAAATCTTTCCTTTTTTTTATTTTTTTTTTTGGCAAAATTAAGGTATGGTAATAAGTATAGATACACTAAGGAAAAATCCCCTCTCTTTTTTTTTTTTTTTTTTTTTTTTTTTTTGTAGGCACAATCAAAGCA
The DNA here is from genome assembly GCA_028564925.1 of Lithobates sylvaticus. Classification (NCBI taxonomy): domain Eukaryota; kingdom Metazoa; phylum Chordata; class Amphibia; order Anura; family Ranidae; genus Lithobates; species Lithobates sylvaticus. The sequence goes on from CM053031.1 coordinate 87,262,805, forward strand.
TGGTTATAACTATAGACACACCTAGGAAAGATTCTAAAAATCTTTCCTTTTTTTTATTTTTTTTTTTGGCAAAATTAAGGTATGGTAATAAGTATAGATACACTAAGGAAAAATCCCCTCTCTTTTTTTTTTTGTAGGCACAATCAAAGCATGGTTATAACTATAGACACACCTAGGAAAGATTCTAAAAATCTTTCCTTTTTTTTATTTTTTTTTTTTTTTTTTTTTTTTTTTAGATAAATAAACATATAATTAGATATTAAAGATATGAAGATCAAGATCAATGGAGGGGAGTAATGAATGCTAGATTACTAGGCCTAAACGAATAGGGAAGTGAATAAATATGAATTGTACTTTTGTAGACTTGTATTAGATGAATGTAGACACAACAAACAAAAGTATCTACCTGGATCCAACAATATAGAAATAAGACAGCATACCCCAGTGTAATCTATGCCCCCTCCCTTCCCCCCCCCCCCCACACCCCCCCCCCCCCCCCCGCCCCCCCCTTATGCCCCCCCCCCCCACTCCCCCCGACCCCCCCCCCAAAAGTATCTACCTGGATCCAACAATCTAGAAATAAGACAGCATACCCCAGTGTACTCTATTTCCCCCCCCCCCCCCCGGGGCCTTTTTTTTTGTTAAACACGGTATATTTCACACTCACCATTAATAATTAAGAGAATAATTAACATCAAAAAAATTTTTTCACTGTCCAAAGTGGACGATAACAACAAGGACACCTAAAAACACTGAAGTAAAACACTTTTTTACTTTTTTTTTTTTCTTCTTTCACACTGTCCAAAATGGACAATAATATAAATGGGCAACAAGAACACTGAAGTTAAATATCTATTTATTTATTTATTTATTTTTTTTTCTTTTCTTTCCTATTTGCTTTCTGTGTGACACCTTTTTTATGGCCCAATAAGGGCAGAAATATATAATAAGCACCAAACAAACAAGTGACCACTAAACCACAATTTTTTGGGGGTTTTCTCTTTTTTTTTTTTTTTCTTTTTTGGGTGTCTTTTCCCCGGACAGGAAATAAACCACTGGGGTATGGCGGTGTATATTTATATTAATAAGCAAACATATAGATATGTAATAGACAGGTGAAAATATGATACACTTTAAAGCTTCCCAGGTTCCCCCCCCCCTTGATAGTTCCCTCCCCCCCCTTTTTTTTTTTTTTATTTTTTTTTTTTTTCATTATTATATTTTTTTTTCCCTTTTCTCTCTCCCCTCTTCTCTGCTCCCCCTTCTCCCCCCCCCCAATTCGATCCCCCGCCTTCCTCCTATATCTGTGTCCATAAAGACTACGTGTTTTTTTTTTTTTTTTTTTCCTGGTTCTAATACAAATAAATATATAAATATAAATTGACTGGGGAGAACACTGATCTGCTGGGGGAAGTGTTCAGTTACCCCAAATAGGGACCTTATTTATTAAGGGTTGACTTAGATTAGTCGTAGATTTAAGATATAAATGCAAGTAGAGCGAATGAATGGAGTGAGAGTGACATTTGATTAACAGGACAGTATTTAGATAAAAACTCTTTTTTTTTTTTTTTTTTTTTTCCCCTTTTTCCTCCTTTCTCTCCCACCATCCGGGTGAAATATCCAACATGATAAAAATATGCTCATACAATATCAGAGGATTAAATATACCATCTAAGAGACTCCAGGTTCTGCAGTCATGCCATAGACAAAATATTGGTATACTTATGCTCCAAGAGACACATTTTCGTTCGGATCACATACCTACTATACGGAATAGGCACTATCCAACCTGGTACCATGACTCTTTCGCATACTCAAAATCTCGAGGAGTTGCTATTGTAATACATAAATCTGTCCCACATCAAGTCTTAGAAATTTACAGAAATAAAGATGGAAGAGGGCTCTTGCTGAAGGTAAATATTTATGGTAAAAAATACACCTTCATTAACATATATTTACCTAACCATGACCAAATTGAATTTGGGACGCAACTCCTCACAGATTTAATGAGTAAAGCAGAAGGGATCATGGTAATTGGCGGAGATTTTAACTTTATCTTTAACCCAGAGTTGGACACTTCAGCTCCTCCAAAAAAAGAAAAAAGTAGCTAACAGATTAACTCCTATACTTCCAAAATATATACACTTGGACCAAGCGGGTTTTGTAAAGGGGAGAGAAGCACGAGATAATACGTCAAAAACAGTAACACTCATGGACTATGCCCAGAAACACACCATCCCATCCTGTCTTCTGACGGTAGACGCCGAAAAGGCGTTTGACAGGGTGGGATGGTGTTTTCTTGAAGAGACACTGAAACAATGGGGAATTTAAAATGAAAAACTATTGGAAAAAATAATGGTAATATATCAAAAACCCATCGCCAGAATTAGAGCAGCAGTAGAGATCTCTGAGCCTATAGTGATAACTAACGGAACTAGACAGGGTTGTCCTCTGTCTCCCCTTCTATATGTGTTGGTTATGGAACATCTAGCAATAGCCATCCGGAAAAATAGTGATATACAGGGGCTAAGAGTGGGGGAGACAGAGTACAAGCTGTCTGTTTACGCAGACGATCTATTGGTATACATAACAAACCCGGTAATAACACTTCCCAACTTAATACAGGATGATAACTTTGCCAAAGTCAGTAACTTTAAAGTAAATTATAATAAATCTGAAATAATGGACATCAGACTCCCCGAAAATAAAATAGAAAGAATTAGGACCAACTTTCCTTTCAAATGGCAACCCTTAGCCGTAAAATACTTTAGGAATATACATCCCAAAAGACTTAGATCAATTATATGAACTTAATTATCTCCCAATCATAAATAAAATAAATAAGCTACTACAACAATACGCAAAAGGTAATCACTCTTGGATAGGGAGGATAAACATAAAAAAAATGGATATTTTACCTAAGATTTTTATATGGTTGTCAAATCAAATCCGTAAAATCATAGGAAGTTTTGTTTGGGCCGGGAAACCCGCTACCAAAAATATTAGCCTAAGGTCTTTGCCATGGATCAGAAAGGAGAAACGTCCACCAGATAAAGATATGCCATATTTTGTGAGCCGGGTCTTTGTGTTGGTTATGGAACATCTAGCAATAGCCATCCGGAAAAGGATCAACACTAATAGGGCCAATGACTCCTATATTCGATAACCCTGAATTTCCGCAAGCAATGAAATTAGAAACCTTGGAATAAACAACAAGATATTAGAATAAAAGATATTATAGAACAGGCTAATATCATTCGAATTCATGGGTATAGAATATAAAAAACAACTGGATCCATTGAAGAACTTAATTATCTGCTGGTTACCAAAACCAAATGGCAGGTACAGTGTTGCACTTATTCATAAGTAGGGCAATTACCTACAGAAGTGAAAAATTCCTGGCAAATTTAGGTTTAAGTTTATGTAACTGGGGGTGCAAAGACTTCAAAATAAACAGAGAGACTTAAATGAAAAACCTTAGTGCGTCAACCATATAGTTACATAGTTAGGTTGAAAATAAGACGAGTCCATCCATAAAAATAAATAAATAAATATCAAACAAAACAATCCTATATCCACAGTTGATCCAGTGGAAGGCGAAAAACCCCAGCAAAGCATGATCCAATTTTCTACAGCAACATGTTTCCAAATACAAAAATATAACATCAAAAAAAGGATGGAATTAGTGAAGATACCCACTAAATGATGTTCCCAGATCTACCGTAAAAACAATCAAAATATTGTAAAAACATCCATGTATCTGCTGAAGTTGACTTACTGAACTCTCCTAAATTATTCTAAATTCAAGCCAAACCGATATCTAGACAAGCTAATTTATCCTGACATACAAATCAGGAATTAGAAATGTGTTCTGTTCATGTATACACTGATATGAGACCCATTATGGATGCAAGACCAAACATAGATGGTAATACAACAGTCCTAAATGGACATTTTTTGTAACTTCCTGTGAATATGCAGACATTAAAACATGCCATACCAGTTCAAAAGGTGGGTGGCACATGCAGCGACTACCTGCGGATGATCAGCCAGACAAAGACAGTCCGTGTCCAGGTCCAATCATCTGCATGCAATTGCTACAAGAGTGATTGCATGTGAGCTGCTGTGAATAGCTGCGTGCGCTGACAGGATCCCATTGCATTTAATGGGGCTTCCCATCTGCAGCAATTACAGGAAACCACGTAAGGCCCATTTGCAAGTGTTAACAGGGCTTAAATCTATGGGACTGACACCAATTTTATTTGCACTCTTTAGTCCTGATGCCCTAAATGCATAAGCACAAAGGCATTAGCAAGTGTCTCTTCTAAATCTTTTTACTCAATAAATTCATTTTGCAATATTACACCACTTGGATTCTCTCTGCATATACACTATTATCTCTCACACGCAAACTTTAACCACTTTAAGACCAGCCTCGTTTTGGATTTTAGGTGTTTACATGTTTAAAACAGTTTTTTTTGCTAGAAAAAAAAACTTAGAACCCCCAAACATTATATATTGTTTTTTTTCAAACACCCTAGAGAATAAAATGGCGGTCGTTGCAATACTTTTTTTCACACCGTATTTGCGCAGCGGTCTTGCAAGCGCACTTTTTTTGGAAAAAATTCACTTTTTTGAATAAAAAAATAAGACAACAGTAAAGTTAGTCCAATTTTTTTATATATTGTGAAAGATAATGTTACGCCGAGTAAATTGATACCTAACATGTCACGCTTCAAAATTGCGCCCGCTCGTGGAATGGCATCAAACTTTTACCCTCAAAAATCTCCATAGGCGACGTTTAAAAAATTCTACAGGTTGCATATTTTGCGTTACAGAGGAGGTCTACGGCTATAATTATTGCTCTCGCTCTACCAATCGCGGCGATACCTCACATGTGTGGTTTGACCACCGTTTTCATATGCGGGCGCTACTCACATATGCGTTCGCTTCTGCGCACGAGCTCGTCGGGACGGGGCACTTAAAAAAAATTTTTTTTTGTTTTTCTTATTTATTTTTCTTGATTTTATTTATTTTTACACTGTTTTTTAAAAAAAAAAATTAATTGGCTCACTTTTATTCCTATTACAAGGAATGTAAACATTCCTTGTAATAGAAAAAAGCATGACAGGTCCTCTTAAATATGAGATCTGGGGTCAAAAAGTCCTCAGATCTCATATTTGGACTTCAATGAAAAAATAAAAATAAAAATGTCATTTAAAAAAATGACATTTGAAAATTCCTCTTTAAGAGGTATGGGCGGAAGTGACGTTTTTGACGTCGCTTCCGCCCTCCTATGGTATAGAGATGAGTGGCGATCTTAGCGTCACTCATCTCTAGACACATCAGGGGAAGGGATCCGATCGCCTCCGCCGTTGCCGACGGTTCCGGTAAGCGGCGGAAGGCGCGGGAGAGCGGCGGGAGGGGGGGGGGGGGGGCACCTCTCCCGCCGCCGAGAACGGTGATCTCGTGGCGAATTCGCCGCGATGACCACCATTATCGGACAGCCGACCGGCGCCTGAAGAGATGGATACCTCGGTTGTGGCAGCAGCTGCTGCCGTTACCGAGATATCCCTCTTCAAAAAATGGACGTACATCGTCATGCGCCGGTCGGAAAGTGGTTAATGGCATCCCAGTCTTAGTCAATAGGGTTCAATGTTGAGTTGGCCCACCCTTTGCTGCTGTAACAGCATCAATTATTCTGGGAGGCTGTCCACAAGGTTTAGGAGTGTGTCTATGGGAATGTTTGACCATTCTTCCAGAAGCGCATTTGTGAGGTCAGGCACTGATATGGACGAGAAGGCCTGGTTTTCAGTCGGCACTATAACTCATCCCAAAGGTGTTCCATCGGGTCGAGGTCAGGACTTTGTGCAGGCCAGTCAAGTTCCTCCACCACAAACTCGCTCATCCATGTCTTTATGGACCTTGTTTGTGCACTGGTGCGCAGCCATGTTGCAACGGGAAGCGGCCATGCCCATACTGTTCCCACAAAGTTGGGAGCATGAAATTGCCAAAATGTCTTGGTATGCAGACGCCTTAAGCGTTACCTTCACTGGAATGAAGGGGTCAAGCCCAACCCCTGAAGAACAACCCCACCCCATAATCCCCCCTCCACCAAATGATTTGGACCCGTGCACAAAGCAAGGTCCATAAAGACATGGATGAGAGAGTTTGGGGTGGATGAACTTGACTGGCCTGCACAAAGTCCTGACCTCAACCTGCTAGAACACCTTTGGGATGAGTTAGAGCAGAGAGTGAATCAGGCCTTCTTGTCTACATCAGTGCCTGACCTCACAAATGCGCTTCTGAAAGAATGGTCAAACATTCCCATAGACAGACACACTCCTAAACCTTGTGGACCGCCTTCCCAGAAGGGTCGAAGTGGTTATAGCTGCAAAGGGTGGGCCAACTCAATATTGAACCCTACAGACTAATACTGGAATGCCAGTAAAGTTCACGTGTATTTAAAGGCAGGCGCAATGATACTTTTGCTAATATAGTGTATGTTCTCTGAGACACCTGTGCAAGAACTGTGGATTATTGGAATTTGAATAAGATCAGGATGCTGCAAACATGTGACTTACGTTACCAAATTGCGGTTGACAATCTTAAGAAATTAAGGGGTCCACTTTTCCAGGTTAAGAGACACCCAATTGGGCACAGAGGTGACAATGTGTTTGGTGGCAGATTTCAGATGGTGTGGAAAGATATGTTCATAGCACATTATCCGAAAGATTATCTATGGACACTCAATTTTAATTGGATTGTGAAGAGGACTCTCTTATTCATGTTTGTGAATATTCAATTTTTTTATGTTCTGGTTAAGACAAACTGTTGCATTTATTGTGTGTTTGTTTTTTCATAAATATTTAGCGTCACCTGTTTTTTCACTACTATGCAGAGTTAAGCGATTAGTTATTTTTGCTAAGGAGTGCTTAACTTTCTGTTACATATATTCATTGAACCATGTATGGTGATTGCATTTTTTAGTGGCAGCTGCTCTTCTTTTTGATACACATTTGTTTTATATAGTTAGGTCCATAAAAAGGGGCACAGGGCACAATTTTCATACTTTTGGCTCTGTATGCCATCAGAATAAAATTAAAAGAAAACAATCCAAATTAATTTGAAATGCAGATTTTCACTTTAATTCAGGGTTGAACATTAATATCAAGTACAAATTTTAGGAACTGCGACCATTTTTATATACACACACACACATACATATACATATACATATATATATATATATATATATATATATATATATATATATATATATATATATATATATAATATATATACACACACACACACACACACACACACACACACACATACACACACATACACATACATACATACATATATATATATATATATATATATATATATATATATATATATATATCCAAACCAGTCAGAAAAGGAGGAGTAGGGGAAAAAAAAAAAAAGTGTTAGTGGCCGCCACCTGTAAAACCATTCCCGTTTTGGAGGTCGATTGTAGTCCCTCAGTGCACCTGTTAATTTCATTAACACCAAAGCAGCTGAAGCCGATTAAGAACCCCCTGTGTTACTTAACTGACCAGTTCAATATCCCAGGAGTTTAATTGACTTGATTCTATACTCAGATTAAAAAAGTGTTCTTTTAATTTTTTTAAAACTATGTAGTTTAACCGCTTCCCGACCGCCTCATGTAGATATACGTCAACAGAATGGCACGGGCAGGCAAAAGCACGTACCTGTACGTCCCCTTTAATTTGCCTGCCCGGGGGGCGCGCGCGCGACCCGGTCGGGAGCTCCGTGACCATGGCCGCGGGACCAGCGGACCCGATCGCCGCTGGTATCCCGCGATCGGGTTACGGAGCTGAAGAACGGGGAGAGGTCTATGTAAACAAACCTCTCCCCGCGCTTCCTACACTGACTGTCAGTGATCGGCGGTTCCCTGTCATCGGGAACGCCGATCAATGACGTCAGACGTACAGCCACGCCCCCCTACTGTAAAAAAAAAAAAACACAACACGTCACACTGACTCCTCCCCGCCCCCTAGTGGCTACAACTGTCACTACAACTGTCATTACAACTGTCATTTACATAGGAATCAGTGCTATTTAAATAGCAGTGATTGCTGTATAAATGACAAATGTCCCAAAAATGTGTCAAAAATGTCCGATGTGTCCGCCATAATCCGCAGTCACAATAAAAATCGCTGATCGCCGCCATTACTAATAAAAAAAAAAAAAATTAATAAAAAATGCTATAAAACTATCCCCTATTTTGTAAACGCTATAACTTTTGTGCAAACTAATCAATAATCGCTTATTGCGATTTTTTTTACCAAAAATATGTAGAAGAATACGTATCGGCCTAAACTGAGGAAAAAAAAAAAGTTTTTTTATATATTTTTTGGGGATATTTATTATAGCAAAAAGTAAAAAATATTGCATTTTTTTCAAAATTGTCGCTCTATTTTTGTTTATAGCGCAAAAAATAAAAACCGCAGGGGCGATCAAATACCACCAAAAGAAAGCTCTATTTGTGGGAAAAAAAGGACGCCAATTTTGTTTGGGAGCCACGTCGCACGACCGCGCAATTGTCAGTTAAAGCGACGCAGTGCCGAATCGCAAAAAGGGGCCTGGTCCTTTGGCTGCCAATTGGTCCGGGGCTGAAGTGGTTAAGTCAAGAAGCAAATTTAAATTTTCAGCATAAGGAAAAAAAAAAAAAAATCACACGTACTGTACTCATCCTTACATTGCACAATGGTCTGTACCTTGTAACACTTGCTAAAAATAAGAAAGATTCTAAAACAAAAATACAGTTAGGACTAATGCCGACGGACATAAAAAAAAAAAAAAAAAAAAGTTTTTTAAAATCAGTAAACTTTTAGTTCTATCTAGGTTTTCGCATATAGATTGAATATTACGACATGCGCAAAAATTGTCTTGAGACGCTGCCTGTGTCCTAGCAACAGAGAACTAATGATTCAGCTGGAAATAGGGCATATATCGAGAAAGGTATGGCAGGCTCATCTTTATTGCCAACAATTACATTGGGAAAGTTTAATAATGATGTGAAATGCAGTATAACTTACCACTTCAGTTCCTTTCATGTTAGTCACAGTTTCTGGTACTGACAGCACTATGTAATCCGCGATGAGTTCACATGACACTAGGTCCTGAAGGCCAAGTTCTGTGGAAAGAAAGGCATGTTAAGAATTTAAAATGTAACAGTTACTATCATACTACAGAAAAAAAACAAAAAAAAAATAAAAAAAACCCTGACCTTCCGCTATATTTTGCTCTTCATTTGGAGAAGATCCTGGCACCAGCACAGCAAGGCTTGGTGCTGGCCAAAAGGGCTTACAATTCAGTAACTGCTTTAGCTGCAAGATTGCCGAAATCCAGTACTCTTCAGTTTTTTCAGATGTAAAAGGCAAGAGAAAAACAAGGCTGTTGGTTCCCCATAACTCATTCTGACATTCAGCTTTGTCTAGCTCAGAATCTGTAAGAGGTCCATGTACTGCCTGCCATAAGACAAAATACGTAAACAAAAAAATAATTCACAAGATCATGCATTGACAGTGAGCCCCCATTCACACCAGTGCGACTTGTCATTTGACAGCTCCAAATCGCATGACAAGTCGCACCCTATTGTCGGCAATGGAACTGTTTAAATTGGTGCGACTGACTTTGCGGTGACGCACCAATTTGGAAAAAGGTTGCTGCACTAGTTTTCAGATGCAACTTGCATAGATGTCTGTACATGAAGTCACACAAATGTCAGGCAAGTCCCAACTAAATTCACACTGACCTGTGACTTACAAATCATGCTATTTCAAATGAAGTAGCATGATTTCAAAGTTGCATTCAGTGTGAACCAGGGCTTAAGGAAGGATCTAGTAATCTTACTATACTTAATATATTTAAACAAAAACATACAAAAGTAGTATATTTCAAAGAAAAAACCAACACACTCACCTTTACACAAACGTTTAAAGACACAGGGCATCCTTCCTGTGACACTAATGTGTTGTAGAGTGCTAGTGTTTGAAGTTGCTGCTTATGGGCATCTGCCGGCTGAATTCCTGCCCAGCAGAACTTTGCCTGCAACCACTTAGACAGAACACTGGAATAAAAAAGTTTTATTAGTTTATTAAACATACTCTGCAATGCCATCATAGGGTACATTAAACAATCCTCTTACCTGTTAAGATCATCAGGCTGACTTGTTTCTGGCAGAGCCAGAACTACTTTCCAGAATATGCAGTTTTTCCATGAAGGCAGGCTCTTTGCAATCAAAGATGGCAGCTCCAGCGGCGTCCATGCAGCATCACTGAGATTATGAACAGACAGATTTGTAGAAAAAAACTGTACACATAATACAAAGAATCCATACAAAGTTAAAAACATATAATACAAACCAAAGCAGCTCTTGAAAGAAATGCTGGACTTTCATTTTGTGTAAAATCTGTTCCGTGCGCTGCTGTGGGCTATAAAGTGAGAAAAAAATAAAAATAAAAAATCATGGACAGACTATAGAGCAATAAGATACAAACATGGCCAGTTTCTTGTAATAAAGAGAAAAACAATTTGTAGTAAATGCACAGCTGTCAAGGATGATAGGTTAGGTAAACATTGTCGTTGCTTAAAGCAGTGAAATACATGAATCAGCCATAACAGTATAACCATTGACAGGTATAGTAAATAACATTGACCATCTTGTTACAATGGCACCTGAAAGTGGGTGGGATAAATTAGGCAGCAAGTGAGCACGTCCCTGAAGTTGATGATTTGAAAGCAGGCAAGAATAAGGATTTGAAAGACTTTGACAAGGATCGAATTGTATTGGCTAGATGACTGGGTCAGAGCAACTCCACAACTTTAGCTCTTGGGGGGATGTTCCCAGTCTGTAGTGGTCAGGACCTACCTAAAATGGTCCAAGAAAGGAAAACCAGCAAACCAATGCCAGGGTCATGGATGGTCAAGGCTCACTTTTGCACGTGGGGTTTAAAGGCCGCTCCGTGTACTCCGATCCAACAGAAGAGCCACTGTAGCTCAAATTACTGAAAAAGTTTATGCTGGTTTCGACAAAGGTGGCAAAACATACAGTATATCGCAGTTGGTTGCAAAAGGGGCGGTGTAGCTGCAGACTGGGCAGGGTGCCCATGCTGATCCACAATCACAGTTAAAAGTGCCCACAATGGGCACGGGCGCATCAGAACTGGACCACGGAGTGATAGAAGGTGGTGCGGCCTGATCTGACAAGCTGATCCTCAGAATCACTGAAACCGGAAGTTGGTGTCCCGCTATTGCCATTGATGAATGTCTGAAGGTATGTTAATTACATACCTAGCTGATCTCTGTGGTGAGGATCTTTCATATTTGGCAAGAGGCCAACCTCATTTGTGGTGAAGGCCACTAGTGTCTTGGTCGTCTCTACAGGATACATTCATGAAGTTGGTGGATAGTTGAACGTTTTCATTTGTTACGGGACTGCAGTTTTTTTTTTAGAAGATTTGCACATCACTGATGTTTTCTCTTGATGTTTGTAGTCACACACTCATTGTATGTGTATATAATGGAAGAAGGTGGCCTGATCTGCTGAATCACATATTTTTACGTCATGTGGATGGCCGGCTGCGTGTGCATCACTTATCTGGGGCAGGTGGTCAAAACGAAATAGTGGGTGGTCATAATGTAATGGTTGATCAGTGTATAGCAATGCATAAAAATGCAAGTGTGAATGAAAAACATTACCCTTACAGCCTTCGTTCAAAAAAAAAAAAAAAAAAAAAAAAAAAAAAAAAAAAAAAAAAGCAGGACAACTTTACCTTCAGTAACCATCTGCCATGAATTTAGTTCACCCGTTCCAATGATCCTGTACAAGCACATCATTGCACCATTCACTCCTATAAACCATACTCTGCTTGATAGATTGATGCTGACTTTAGCATACCTATCGTCTGTAAAATGCTTTTATCCTTGTTTTGTGCATAAGGCAATAAAATCTTAAAAAAATTTAAAATAAAAAAAATAAAAAGGAAGAAGGAGAGAGGGGAACCATCTAGGGCGTTTTCTTTGCAAGGGCTATGCAATGCATATTAGGGCTGCACAGTAGGGACTGCAAGGAGAATTACCTAAATGACAATTTCACAAAAAAATTATATTGTTAATGAAAGTATACCTGTAAACAAAATATATATAGGATATATATAAAAGCGTTATAGAACCCCTCAAAGAAAAACCCGAATTTGATAAACTCAACGATTTCCTTCAACCTTACTCCTAGAGGCGGTCGGAGTAGATCTCGGCCATGCAGATTTCTCTCACAACAGGACACGAGTGGGGGTACCCAATCCTCTGGAAGTGAGGACGAGTCACACCACTCGGTAACTTTTTAGAGAAGGACCTGCAGGACCAGGCAGACCATCCCCAAACCAAGGGAATATTAAAAGAAGGCAGACTAGACACAATAGAAGGAGGAAGGGGAAAAGGAAAATGGAAGCATATAGAAAGAAGGGACCGGGTAAAAACAAACCGTACGAGCACCAGGAGTCAGAAGAACTCCTACTAAATAGTCCTATGCCAGCATATATTGCAATTGATGACATGAAAGTCATCAATCTTTCTGAATTCTAACTTAAGGATAGACATCCGAATCTCCTTAGAAGGGACCTATACTTTTCACCAATATCAAAAATGGACCACTTTAAAACCTATAAGGATCTCTGCTTATTTTTGAGAAAGGTACACTATAAAATGTTATACTCATGTAAACCTGCCAGAGATCCTTCCCCCCCATGAGGACAATCAGCTTGACCAAGAAGCCTTGGATCAACTGGTATCATTATTAGATGAGGGTGGACCATTGTGGGAAAATGATGAACCTCTAGCCATATTGCCTTCAAGAAGGAACCCTAATCTTAAAATAAGATCAACGTCCATGCCCCAATTTTGTAAAAACAAATGGTTAGGGGTGTTTATTGACCTTGTCCAAGAGGACCTCCAAAAAGTCAACTGGACGGCAATAGACAGTGATAATCTTACGAAAGAGGAACGTAAAGCTCCAACTGAACTCCAAAAATTATGAGAGTGTGATTATCAAGCCAAGTGACAGAGGTGGTAATGTGGAGCTCTTATTGGCCGAGAGATACGAGAGGGAAGTACGTAGACTGTTATCAGATAGCTCAACCTATAGCAAATTGGAATTAAATCCTTTCCAAGCACTTGATCAATGATAAGTTATCTTGGGCGCTTGAGGCTGATCTAATCACCAAAGAAAAAGGATTTGAATTATCTGAGAGTGGAGGACTTCAACATTCCCAAGATTCATAAAAACCAGGAGGACCCCCCAGGGCGGCCAATTGTCTCAGCAATTAGGGGTCCACTTGAAAGAGTCTGTAAATATAGTGACTCCCTTATAAAGGACCTTGTAAATACCTTACCCTCATATGTACGCGACACTGGAGATGTTTTTAATAAAATTGAGAACTTGGCCTTCCCTGGGGATGTCCTCCTGGTAGGAATAGATGTTGAGGCGCTGTATACCTCCATACCACATGAGTGGGGTATCTCTGCAGTGTTTCACTATTTTTGGGAAACAGCCATTAGCAATGATGTGGCACTTCCGTGGGAGAACTTAGGCACCCGCCTAATGCCTGCATCCGCATTGGAAATGACGGTATATGTTGGCAAGACAAAACATCCAATTCGAATCAGAATCAGTGAACACCTAAAAAGCATAAGCTTGAAGGAGGAGACACCAGTGGCAGAACATTTCCTACTGTGCCATGATGGTAAACCCACTGGCCTGAGATTCAAGGGATTTTTTTGCCCTAGATTTGTCAGTAGAGGTGACTATGACAATGTTCTACTTAAAAAGGAGAAATCCTGGATTTTTAGGATTAATACTTTACAGCCTAATGGCTTAAATAATGAGCCAAGTCTCAAGGTTTTCCTTGAACCTTTAGCCCAGTCACTAATCCGAGGTAACTTTGGGATCTATAAATCCCATTCATTTAGCCTAAATTCACAACAAAAAAATGTAATTATAACCAAGATCCTTCACCAAAAGCCATGGGTGATGTGGTAAAATTGTGATTTTGGCATTATCTATTCGCACAGTCTTTACACGATAAAGGTATTAGGTGAAGTGTGTGTGTGTGTGTGTGTGTGTGTGTGTGTGTGTGTGTGTGTGTGTGTGTGTGTGTGTGTGTGTGTGTGTGTGTGTTGCATCAACAGGGGGTAGCGCCAGACTAGCCTCATGCTCTGCCAGCTGATCGGCAACTCCTATGCACAATCAGGACACTAAGGATCACGATAGCACAGCCTTGCACGGACACTTTTTAAATTTCAACTTATGCAGCAGCATTCAACTTCATCTCAGTGATTCTTGGGGAAGCTCGGACTGGACTGAATGGATATGGCCTCAGACACTACAACGGAGTGGGCTGTATCATGTGTTTGCCGTCCCTTCCCATATGAAATGAACACTGAGATGCATTCAAATATACCGCGCATCTATCAGCTGTGTTAATGGGCCTAATTATACTTGCAGTACTGCATGAATTACTGTGCTTAAAGGTCTTGTTCATCTCATTTTGTGATTGGCTTGTCTTGGTTCCGGGACGCTCATCTATGCATAACATTCGATCAGCCTACAACTACTACTATATCTCTTTGCTCCAACTCTAATTTATTAACTCTCCAAGCTTCCCATCAACTAACGGACAATGGTCCCAATATTTAGTCTTTAATGGATATTCTAGCTATGAGCATACTGGCATATCTAGGTTTCATATTATCCATGTGAGAGATAGGTAATATTACATACATACATAGCGAGAAAGAGAGGGAATAACATTTTTTGGGTAATTGGGTAAATTACTCCACATTAATGCTATTTCTGTAAAAAAAATTGTGGTTTTAAACATACTATTTAAAGATCAATAAAGCTTGTTAGATATTTCCAATGATATACTGTGGTGGAGTCTCCTTATTGCTTTCTTGGGATCTCTTTATCCCAAATTCCCTTTCCTATATTCCAGTGATTAATTTGCTTTGGAGGTATCCCATTCCCAACTGACGAATCGGTTACACCCCATTACTGGTTGAGCTCTCACCATTTAATTAAATTGGATTCAGATTAATTGTATCCGTATATTTAGCAGTTTAATAAAGGCTCAGGTTTAACAGAGGGGTGAAGCACCAACTTTTCAAAGCACTCAAATAAAAAAAATTAGGCAAGGTCCATCTTCCCTAGCCATCTTTTGCAGTATACCAATTATAATCTGTAAATCTCAAATACAGTTTGAAAAAAAGAACATAAAGCTCACCTAATAAAAGAAACAAACAGTTTCCCTGCATTCCCCAAATTCACAATCCCTTGGGGCTGAGTTTTCAAATTTTGCATGGCACTGGGAATCAATGCCTTCAGTGTACCACTATGGCCCATTAAACCAGGAGCAGCTGGAAATCCTCGCATTTGACGCCTTAGTTTCTTCCTAGCAGCCAAAACTTCCCGCCACCTGAGAACAAAACAGTCGATTAATTCCAAACAAATAATGGTCATAAATTTTACTATAGATTTATACAAGCTTGCAAGCGAGACCTCTGAAAGTATTTCTGGCAGAGCTGCATCTCATGGAGCGTTTCCTTAGCTATTTGGTCGAGTTCTCCTTTCACAAACTGATCCACAAACTGCTGACTGACATGCTGAGAGCACCGGCTAATGCGTTCATTGTGATCCTTTTGTATGGCTTTCCTGCAAGAAAAACAACACTTGACCTCACAATCAATGTTTTTTTTAAATATAAGGAAGCAAAAACAGAATAAGAGCTGAAGAAGAATTGCCATTGTTTGAAGTCAAGAAATTCTAATTTTTATTTATACTAGTTGTGCTTTGACTCTTTTCCTCATGTAAAGCGTTTATCTTTAATCAAAACACACTATTAAAACCCCACTCTGAGCAAAAACTAGATATAAATCACCTATGTCGTCCCCCCACCCCTAGTCCAGGTCCATGCCAATGGTTCTGGTGCACTGATCCAGCATTGCGAAGACACTTTAAGATCACCAGTCGCTGCCATCCCCCCCTAAGATGCTGTCCTCTTGTCTCTCCGGAGAGGACCCTACCTGGCACCCAACCAATAGGAAGTGTCCATATCTCAGGAGGTAGTGATGTGCACATGCAAATAAGGGCCCTGGTGTCATGTGATCGTAGCTTCAGGTAAGTTAAAAAAGGAATATATATTATGTATATATATTAGGGCTGCAACTAACGATTATTTTCATAATCGATTAGTTGGTTGATTATTGTTTTGAATAATCGATTAATCGGTTAATAACCTTAAAAAAAAAAAAAAAGTGTGGTGTATAATTTAGTTAATATGTAAAGTTTAAAAAAAAAAAAAAGGCAATTTATTCTTAAATATCTATATGCAGTGGTAAATATAAATAACCAACTATATGGTTAGGGAGAAAAATATTTAAACCACTCTGAGAATAACAGAGTTTTTTTGGCCAATTTGTTGTTGGGCAAATTAAAAAACACAAATTGCTGCAAAAATGCATTACATGCTTTTGTGCAGCTTCTCCATTTTAGTATATTAAACCAAAAAAGCAACGTTTTTTTTTTTTTTTTTTTTTTAAAGCAAAAGAGTCCCTGACCCTTTCCAAACAGCAGCGGCTGAAAAAAGCATAGATGTGAACGTGTCCCATAGGAAACCATGTTTTCTGCAAAAAGCACCAAAAAACACATAAGTGTGAACCAGGCCTGAGACGTTTAGTAACACAATGGGGGATAAAAAAACAAAATTAGCCCTTTATAGTACAAAAATAAAAGCAGATAATCACTATTGTAAGGGGGTACATTTTCTTTTTTTTTTTTTACTGTAGAACTGTGAAAGTAATTTTACAGTAGCAATTTGCTCTTTTTATACTATAAAGGGCTCATTTTAGTTTTTTTTTAACCCCATTATGTTACTGGCCGATTAATCGATTATGAAAATAGTAACCGATTAATCGATTAGTTGTTTCAGCCCTAATTATATATATATATATATATATATATATATATATATATATATATATATATATATATATATATATATATATATATATATATATATATATATATATATATATATATATATTTTATATTTAAAATTTTCTTTACTACGCCGACCAGTTAGACAGGGTTTTGATGGGGAACATTTTAAAGAGGGACTTTAAACAAAGTCATATCGCCTAAAATCAAAGAGCAGCCAGACTGGATGTTGGTTAGGAAAGAAAAGTCTTATTTATGAAAAAGCAGTGTTAGATCTTAAAAAGTATAATAAAAAGGAAAATCACAGGTAATACTCACTTCAGCTCTTCGCTTGATATTTTTATGATGTTTTCCTGAAGCACTATTTTTAACAGACTGTCACACTCACACTGGCTGATCTCAGAAAGCAACTGCTCCCTTTCCTGAATTTGCCTGTTAAAAAAAAAAAAAAAAAAAATTAATAAAACATTTCAAAAGATGATTTTTTTTTTTGTTATAAGACAGATTAAAGACAAATGATGAGGTGCAACTGCAGTAGCTAAATCAGCTTCTACAAGCTTAGAGCAGTCAAAAAACATAACTACCCTTATCACTAATTTGCTTTTCATCAAAATTTCCATGAAAGCACACCCAGATGAAGATCTACCCATGAAGGAAGGAAGGAAGGAAGAAGATAAAAACACAGAATGTTCATTTAATCTCACCTTTCCTGGTACATGAACACCAGGAGGGTAGTAAAATTACCACAAAAGGAATAAATTCAGTACCATCATGCTACCTCATCAAAATAACCCCCAGACAATAGTATCTTACAAAAGAAAAAAAAGAAAAAAAGAAAAAATTAGCATACAAATGCTCCATTTGTTCTATGAATGCGGATACAAATTTAATTTTAAAAAAGCAAAGCCAGCTCTAATCAAGCGTTAAACCCTGGAGTAGAAGGTGTGTTAACAGACAAGAAGCTTACTTATTTTATCGGGATCTGAAAATTGCCAAACCATGAAAACTGGTCAAAAAATTGACAAAGGATGGTAAGGAGCAAGAAATGCGAGTCACAAAACATGCATGATTTTCACCATACCTGACTCCTTAAAAATTACAGACAAAAATGCCTACTATACGCTTGACACAATAAGGTAAGGGTAGCCACCAACTGCTGGTTTACCAGAAGCAGTGACCTTATCCCATTACCTAGATTCCTCCACCTAAAGTGGGAATAGACGAATAGAGCCTCTAAAAAGGGAAGGGGAGAGTGTCCTCTATAAAAAAACTCTCCCTCAAAACTCAGAAAGCCTGCTTCCAGGGTAAAATGAAAAGCAATTAAAAAAAAAGTACAGTTAAACTAAAACTATATAGTCTGTCTTAATAGCATTATTTCTTTCAACATTTTAATACTTAAGGGCTAGATCACACTAGAATGCACACAAGTTTTTGTGCGTTCCTGTGTAGTATGTTTTTGACTGCCCACTCATTTTAATGGGCTGTGAGTTAGGACTACTTCCAACACTGGGACTAAAGAAGAAGTTGCACTTGTCTCGTTATCACAAAATTTTAGTATCCTCAATATACCCTATGTTCCAACCATCACATCTGGATGCACCCCTACCCCCTCCATAGTTCTGTGCACCCAGAAGCCTCTTTGACACAGCAAACCTTTCTTCTTTACGCCACTTTCAGTATGGCTTGCACCAAGAGGGTGCCAGGACTTGCTGCAAACCACACTTGGAGTAGCACAGGGCACAGTAGTCAAATTTTATAAATAAAGGCTGCTTGATGTAGATAAAGCATTGTAGATAAAGGCTGGTGGCTATACAGTATTCTTGCTGAGAATATATATATATATATATATATATATATATATATATATATATATATATATATATATATATATATATATATATATATATATTCTCAGCAAGAATACTGTATAGCCACCAGCTAAAGATGATCAGCTGGTAGATATTTAAAAGTTGGTTATCTATAATGGCTATAAAACATGCCTGGCTTCCTCTGCCTTTCTTCGTTTTTCCTTCAACACTCTCTCAGTCTCTGCTTTCACCTCTTCTTTTGCAATAGTGCTTGACAAATCCAAAATTACATCTGCAAGAAGCCGGTCAGCCAACATTGATGATTCTCTGTAATAGCAGAAACATGGAAAAGAAAAAAAAAATTTCAGCAAGGCAACTGGATACTCGAACAAGAGAAATAACATATCATTTTCAATTTTTAGCTGTTGACTTTAATACATAAAATAGGACAATCGTTAAGAAATTAAAGTGTGGTTTTAATAGGAATTTGCTCTAAATGTGCTGTATGAGTATTTCCTCGATGGGTTAAAGAGATCATCCTTAAACAATATTTGTATCTAAAATCGTTAATAATTTTACAAAATTACCCATTGTATTTACACAAAACTATTGGACACCGAAATAAAAAAAAAAAAAAGATAACCAACGTTTGTATAGCTTAGCTGCTCAGTCTTATACATAAGCTGCCATTTTAGGAAAGGAAAACTAAAATTTGTATGTTTTCTTCTACAGGATATTTGGGCAGGAACAAAGCTGTATGTTAAAACAGCTTTCAAAACAATAAATATCTTTATATTCAAAAGTCCACAAATGTTGCCAAAATTTTGTAAAAATAAATAAATAATGGAGATTTCAAACAGGATCGGTGAGTACTTGTAACGCAATTTGAGCTAGTTGGCCGTTTTCAATTCTATTAATCTTTTTATATTGATATTTAATTAATGCACTTGTTGTGGCATTTTGCATCACTAATTTGTGATCGTTGTTTGTTGATGCACTGACACAATTTTTAAGTTTGAGCACTTAGGTCAAATCCTTTATTTATTCACTTTAAATAGTGAACTGATGTAATGCTAAACAAAATAAAAGAACAGCACACCATTAGTCATTATTATTTACTTTATTCCTTCCAAGATTTGAGTTGCAGCAGTTCCATACCAGACTAGCGCAGAGATCTATATTTACTCATTAAAGTTTTATTGGAAGCATGAAATATTTAACCAGTGTTTTTTATTACCCAAGTGCAGCAGAAATGTAAGCAGCTCCTTTCTGGCTGATTTTGACACTAAATTCTTTCACTGTATCTTCCACAATATCATGAAGCACGGCAGCAATATCCTATATTGATAAATAAAATGTAAAATTGTTATGCAAGAAAGGTGAGAGAGCATGTTATTAACCAGATATGCATCTTAAAACGTACCATATCAGTAAAAGCTGGCTTGGGTGGGGATGGAGGGACCTCAGGTGGCACTATGGGCTGGAAGACTGATTGACAAGGAATAGACGAGGATTCCTGGTTGTCTTTTAGAAGCACAATCGTACGCTTGATAGACCTATCTTCAGGGACTGATTCTTTGACCTCTGGTTTATCTGTAACAACTGAAAAAAACATAGTTACATAGCAGGCAAGGTTGGAAAAAAAAAAAAAAAAGTCCGAACTGTGGAAGAGAATTCCACATCCTTACCGCTCTTACAGTAAAGAACCCTCTACGCAGTTAAACAGCTTTTCTTTTAATTTTAGTGAATGGCCGCGTCTTATTAAATTTCCTTTCCCGAAAAAGTTTCATCTGTATTGTGGGGTCACCAGTACGGTATTTGTACATTGAAATCATATCCTCTCTCAAGCGTCTCTTCTCCAGAGAGAATAAGTTCAGTGCTCGTAACCTTTCCTCATGACTAAATGTCCTCCAGTCCCTTTATTAGTTGCCCTTCTCTGGAAGGGCACATTCTTCCTGAACACTGGTGCCCAGAACTGGATGGCATACTCCAGGTGCGGCTGGACCAGAGTCTTGTAGAGTGGGAGAATTATCCTTTTATCTCTGGAGACGATCCCTTTTTAATGCATGCCAATATTCTGTTTGCTTTGCTTGCAGCAGCTTGGCATTGCTGAGCCTGTCATTACTAGGACCCCCAGGTCCTTTTCCATTCTAGATTCCCCCAGAGGTTCTCCCCCCAGTGAGTAGATTGCATTCATATTTTTGCCACCCAAATGCATTATTTTACATTTTTCTACATTAAACCTTATTTGCCATGTAGTTGCCCACCTCATTAATGTGTTCAGATCTTCTTGCAAGGTTTCCACATCCTGCAGAGAAAATACTGCCCTGCTTAGCTTAGTATTGTCTGCAAATACAGAGATTGAGCCATTTACCCCATCCTCCAGGTCGTTTATGAATAAATTAAATAGGATGGGTCCCAGGACAGAACCCTGGGGGACCCCACTTTCCACCCCTGACCATTCCCAGTACTCCCCATTTATCACTACCCTCCGAACTCGCCCCTGTAGCCAGTTTTAAATCCATGTACTCACCCTATGGTCCATGTCAACAGACCTTACCTTTGTACAGTAAATGTTTATGGGGAACTGTATCAAATGCTTTTGCAAAATCCAGATACACCACGTCTAGGGGCCTTCCTTTATCTAGATGGCAGCTCACCTCCTCATAGAAGGTTAATAGGTTTAGCAAGAACAATCTTCATGAATCCATGCCGATTACTGCTAATGATACCATTGTCATTACTAAAATCTTGTATATAGTCCCTTATCATCCCCTCCAAGAGCTTGCATACAACTAATGTTAGACTAACAAGTCTGTAATTCCCAGGGATACATCTCGTCCCTTTTTTAAACATTGGTGCTACATTGGCTTTTCTCCAATCAGCTGGTACCATTCCAGTCTGTAGACTGTTCGTAAAAATTAGGACCAATGGTCTGGCAATTACTTGACCTAGTTCCTTAAGGACCCTCACGTGCAAGCCACCTGGTCCTGGTGACTTATTAATGTTAAGTTTTTCAAGTCCATTTCGAATTCTGTCCTCTGTTAGCCATGAGGGTGCTTCCTGTGACGTGTCATGAGGATAAACATTGCAGTTTTGGTTACTGAAGCCCCCCCGATTCCCTTGTGAAGACCGAGGAGAAGAATAAATTCATTACCTTAGCCATCTCTCATCCTTAGTAACCAGATTCCCTTCATTATTCTTTATGGGACCAACATGATCTGATCTCCTTTTTTTACTATTTATGTACTTAAAGAATGTCTTGGGATTTTTTTTACTCTCCTCTGCTATGTGCCTTTCGTGTTCTATCTTAGCCGCCCTGATTGCACTCTTGCATTTCTTGTTGCAATTTTTTGTAAAGTTGGAATGTCAATGATGATCCCTCCACCTTGTATTTTTTGAAGGACTTCTCCTTTGCTTTTATATGCATTCTTAAGTTGGAGTTAAGCAACCCAGGACTTTTATTAGCTCTTTTAAATGCATTTCCCATTAGGATGCACTGGCTAAAACCCTTATTTAATATGCTCTTAAAGCAAACCCATCTTTCCTCCATGTTCTTTGTTCCTAAGATTTATCCCAGTTAATGCATTCTAGCAAGGTTTGTAGTTTAGGGAAGTTGGTTCTTTTGAAATTCAGTGTCTTTGTATTCCCCTTGTGTTTCCTATTTTTGCAATTTATACTGAAGCCAATTGACCTGTGACGGATGTTTCCTAAATTACCCCGTATTTTTCACATCTGTGATCAATACATTGGTAATCAGTAGATCCAGTAATGCTTGTTGTTCTCTCTATTGTTACTGTATTTTATGCTCAACTGTAATGTTTTATTGTTACTGTGTTTTATTGTGTTTGCTTTGCAGGCATGTCATACTGTAATGTTACTTTGCTTTATTGTTAACCATTATTTGCTTTGCAGGTATGCCATTCAGCTGCAGCACCGATTTATTTATTTTGACAGCAACAGGGTTTGCTCTCACGATAAGTAAATCAGCGACACCAGCACTGTAGGGGGGGGGGGGGGAGGATTTCGCCACCACAGTTAAACAAAGAGCATATTTTAAGAAGCACGGCAGGGGTGGACATTAGGGGCAGATTGCCCCTAATCATCAGCATTTCTTTTATTGGCAGAGATTTTTTCATCCACAATGATCAATGTGAATGGAGGAATCTGTGTGAAAAGAAAACGGTGCATGTATGCCCATCATTAGAAGTGGTATTCGAATGGTGGGCATACCACCAATTAATCAATATGAATGGAGGAATCTGATGACTTTTCATCATTTCCCCCTTTTTTGTTTTATTTGCAACAATTCATCCAATTTCTCTAGAGCAAAAATAAAATTTATATATATATATATATATATATATATATATATATATATATATATATATATATATATTATATAATATATATATATATATAATATATATATATTTATTATATATTTATTATTATAATAGTTCCACTAAAGTCAGAAGACATTAGTGTACACTTGAAAAACAATTTCTTTCCCTTAAAGCGGTTCTGCACTGAAGATATATTTTTTTTAATTTTTTTCTGAATCTTTAAAATAGATGTTTTTTAAAAAATATGCTTACTTTTCCTACCTTCTCCCGCTATCCATGTCCGTTTTTCAGTGAATTCTCTCTTTATATTCCTAATTTTTGGCCGATGTCATTTTGCTTGTGGGCATTTGAAGCCCACAAGCAATCACTTCCTCCTTTCGTCGCTTCTGAGGAACCAGCATTCCTTGCTGGTTCCCGCGCACGCTCAGTAGCTACAGCTACGAGCGCTGAAATATGCAATGTTTCCAGGACAACAGGCGGCGTCTTAGAAAGTTACCGCCCCCGTTGTACGATATCCCAGGAGACAGTGCGGAGATCAGCGGAAATGATGCTGATCCCCGCAGAAACCCTGCCCATAGACACAGGGAGAGATAAGGGAGAACAGCAGACAGTGCAAGGTAGGAGCCCAAAAAATAAAAATAAAAGGGGCATTGGCAACTATTTAAAGCTTTGATTAAAAACATATGTACAAAGAAAAGAAAAAAACGTGTGCAGAACTGCTTTAAGCAACCACTATGGAAGGAGGTCCCTATGGGCAGACAGCAAGGACCAGGAAGGTTCTGCTTAAAGGAGTTGTAAACCCTTGTTTGTTATTTAAAAAAAAAAAGTCACTTAACTCCACTGTGCAGTTCATTCTGCACAGAGTGGCCCTGATTTGCCTCTTCTGAGGTCCCTCAGGGGCGCTGGTGGCTCCTCCCTGCATTGAGTGTCCACGTTACAGAAGGCTCTCCTAAGGTGGACACCCATGCGGCGCCTCCCATCATTGGATTTGATTGACAGCAACAGGAGTCAATGGCTGCACTGCTATCAATTATCGAATCAGGACACGAGACACCAGCTAGAGATGGCGTGCTCGTTTGCGGCCAGAGAATGACAGTGTTCAGAGAAGTAAAACAGGGGGGGCTGCAGCACTACAGAAGGTTTTTCACTTTAATGCATAGAATGCATTAAGGTGAAAAATCATGAGGGTTTACAACCCCTTTAAGAAGCAGCAGGCAAGTAATCCATAAGTCTGGCTTGGGTGGAACCGCAGCCATCGCCACTCTTCAAGATGGCAGGGACCACCAGTGCCGAAGATCAGGGACCACCAGTGCAGATTATCAGTGTGCTGTCACCAGTGCAGATTATTAGAGCCCAACAGTGCGATGACAGCAGTGCCCATCAGTGCAGCGTCACCAGTGCCCCATCAGTGCAGAGCGGGGATAATTACAGATTGGGATGACAGAGCTCATCTCAGGCTGATAGGTCTGTATGTGAAAACAGCACTTTTGGTACAGCCCCGCCTCCCTGCACCGAAATTATGATAGACAGCGCAGAGCTCACTGTTCCAATGTACAGGGAGGCGGGGCTGTACCAGGAGCGGTGTTCTCACATACAGACTTATCAGCCCGAGATGCGCTCCTTCATCCCGATGATCTGTAACTCTCCTTGCACTGGAGAAAGATGGCGGGAGGGCGGTGGTGGTGAGGAGGAAGGGGACGGTGCTGGCAGGGAGGAGGAGGGAGCTGAGGAGGAGGACACCACCTTTATGGGTGGCACAGACCAGGGGCTGTCAGACCCCTCCACCCACTACAGCGAGCCAAGCGGAAATAGAACTCCCTGCTCGCTTTCAAAGGACTACAAGGGGGCATGTCAGACCGCTGTCTGAGGTTACTGGAGGGATAGCAGCAAGCGGTCTTACAAACAAGAAATCACCAGGCAATAACGTTTTTTCAGCAAGTGCAACAGGTTATTGCAGAGGAACTACAGAGCTCAGAAGAACATGGCTGACATAGTTGGTGAAGGTATGAGATCAGCAAAGAGAACATGGAAAAGTTTTTGCCCGGAGTTCTGCTTTAACTGATCAGTTATTCCTGTACAGTGAGAAACCAATCATTTCTCATGTTAGTGTTCTGGAAGATGACCTGGGAAAGGATAGCTTAACCCAAGAAAAAAATTAAATAATAATAATAAATAATATTGCAGCTTAGTCCTTAGTCCTTGTGGCGGTGGCTGCATTAATTTATTTTTTTTAGGCCAATAACATTTTCAGCAAGTACAGAAAATACTTGTAGATGAAAAGGTTCTCCTCCTTCTGTAAACTACTACAGTGGAGTGTGCATATAGGACAGAAGTGTGTTTTTAGTAGGATTAACAGGTAACAAAAAGGAAAATAAGGTAAACCAATGCAGCTACCACATCTAATAACTTGTAAGCTGCAATAGATAATTTTTGTTTTTGGGTTTGGATACACTTCACATACAATTGAAAACATGTGCTGCAAGCCATAGCCATTAATCAGAAGTTGGGTTTCAATGGTTTGCTCTACTAAGTAGCTAAAGTGTATTGCAAATTGTAGAGAAATTTCACTTTTTTGCGACTAACCTGTTGGTTCTTGTCCAGATTTAACTGCTATTTCGGTTGAGTTGGTAAATCCAGTATATCTGTTCTGTGCGTCAAAGCTACACACTGGTGTGTGCAAAGGGAATGTTGGTAGTGGGGCTCCATTTACTACTTGTCCCACAGACACATTACATTTCTGGCTGATCAATGGACTCTTCTTCGGCTGCAAGGGAGCCTCAGGCTCGGCAAAAGCAGATCGGTTGATCTCTACAAGGCTTAAAGAAAACAATAAGAAAATATTTATATCTGAAAACTATATTAGCGATTTGCTTTATTCAACCAACATTTTTAAATTTTTATAGCTTTTCAATAACCAAGTTCACTGATGAAAAAGATAAAGAAGAACGTATAACAAAATATTACCACTTGGGCCGATGCAATAGTACCTTATTTTATAACATACTGAACATAGGTGGGGAAAGCAAAGAAGAAATGAGAGGGGAGTGAGAGCATAAGTGGGGAGGGCAAGTGAAAAGCAGCTTGGGGTCCAGGTGAACCTTCAAAGGATACCGTATATACCTCGAGTATAGGTCGACCCAAATATAAGCTGAGGCCCCTAATTTACCACAAAAAAACTGGGAAAAACGTATTGACCCGTGTATAAGCCGAGGGTAAGAAATGCAGTAGCTACTATAAGTGGAAAAAGAGGGTCAACAATGCTCATCTGCAGCTGCATACCTCCGTGTGTCCTTCTGCACCAATCAGCGTGTCATAAAAACATACGGCGGCCATTCCAGTTTTTAAAAGTCACACCTCCTCCTAGTCTGTGATAGGCAGAACATTTAATTTCCCAGCAGTCAGTGTTCCGCCCATCACGGACATCCGCTCATCCTCATACCATGGACGAGGATGTCCGTAATTGACAAAACAGTGACTGCTGGGAAATTGAGTGTTCCGCCTATCACAGGCGAGGAGGCGCGGCTTTTGAACACTGGAATGGCCGCCATCTGTCTGCATGACACGCTGATCAGGTAGGCAGACGGCGGCGACTCGAGTATAAGCAGAGGGGGGGGACTTTCAGCCAAAAAAAAGGAGGGCTAAAAATCTTGGCTTATACTCGAGTATATACGGTATTTCTCTATAAGCTCTATCAATTCTGGTCAATGCTTGCTGGAATGCAGTTATCTATCAAAATGCCCCACTTTTTAAAACATGTATTTAGCTGTCAGATAAGACTGCTGTTAAGCACCCCACACACAAAAGGTTACAGTCTGACTGTACAGCCTTGGCCAAAAGTTTTGAGAATGACAAATATTAATTTGCACAAAGTCTGCAGGTTCAGTGTTTTTAGATCTTTTTGTCAGATGTTACCATGGTATACTGCAGTATAATTACAAACATGTCATAACTGTCAAAGGCTTTTAATGACAATTACATTGCAAAGAGTCAATATTTGCAGTGCTGACCCTTCTTTTTCAAGACCTCTGCAATTCACCCTGACATGCTGTCAAACTTTTGGGCCACATCCTGACTGATGGCAGCCCATTGTTGCATAATCAAGGCTTGCAGTTTGTCAGAATTTGTGGGGGTTTTTTTTTTTTTTTTTGTTCACCTGCCTCTTGAGAATTGACCACAAGTTCTTAATGGGATTAAGGTCTGGGGAGTTTCCTGGCCATGGACCCAAACTTTTGATGTTTTGTTCCCCAAGCCACTTAGTTATCACATCTGCCTTATGGCAAGGGTGCTCCATCATGCTGGAAAAGGCATTGCTCATCATCAAACTGTTCTTGGATGTAGGAAGAAGTTGCTTTTAGAGGATGTTTTTGTACCATTCTTTATTTGCTGTATTCTTAGGCAAGATTGTGAGCGAGCCCACACATGAATGGTCTCAGGATTCTTTACAGTTGGCATGACACAGGACTGATGGCAACGCTCACCTTTTCTTCTCCAGACAAGGTTTTTTCCAGATGTCAAAAAGACCTCAGATCTCACATTTACACTTCAATGCAATAAAAAATGTCCCATTAGGGCCATTGGGCACTTTCATCATTCAATGGCATTGAGTCAAGTGGGCATCATCACTCCCTCACCTCGACTTCTTGCCTCTCAGGGGACAGCATTGGATCGTCTCCATCACTACCGATGGCTCTGGTAAGCATCAGACAACCAGTACGTGGCGGGAGGGGCTGGGCACCTTTCCTGCTGTTGATAAAAGTGATCTTGCAGCAAATCCGCCATGGAGACCACTTTTATCTTAAAGCGGACCGCCTGCCTTCGCAGAAAATACTGGGGTTATGGCAGCTATCTGCTGCCAAAACAATGGTATTGAACATCAAATAGCGACCTAAATCCACGGTGGGCAGTCCGGAAGTGGTTAAAGTGGACCACCCATTTAGAAAAAAATAAAAAAATACCAGGGTTATGGCAGGGATCTGCTGCCATAACAGTATTTAATGTCAAAGTAGCAATGTATATCGTCGGTGGGTGGTCCGAGAGTGGTTAAGAGAGAATTCCAGGTTTACAGACACTTTAAATAATTACTTTGAGCAAGCTTGCACAAAATGAATTATCGGCTCGCCAGACTGGACTGATTGATGCTTATACTGTAACCTACTGTAGTAGCTTGTGCTATATACACTAAGAGGTGCTGTGTTCTGGGGAGTAGCACCAACCACTTCCTTTCTAATGCCAGATTTACAGAGTCATCTGTACTGTATCTTAAGCACGTAGGAGCAGGCTTGTATTTTTATCCGTAAAAAAACTTGCTCCGATTGGCCAAGGTAGAGACCGACGACTACATCCGCCCATCTTGGCCAATCAGGGGAAGCCTGTAGTCACTGAAAAATACAAGACATCTCTAAAATGTCAGAGATGTAGCACGAACAATGCCCTCTATAATCCGGCAGTTCACGTTTCACTTTTGCTTTGAAAGACAAGATTTTCAAATTAAAACACAAATGTCAAAAAACATATCACTTGTACTGTATATTTGATCCACTTACCCATCTGACACGCTTAAGCCATAAGCTGTGAGGAATCCTGCAGCTTGATCAGCATCTTGGAATAACAGAAGACGTACAACTTCCTCTAACGGAAATAAGGTGGGCCTCTGTGGACTAAATGTATAAGCAATATTCATAACCTGCAGAGCCCTTCGACGTACCTGTTAGAAAGTAAACACATGAAAATTAGACTTTAGAGGGTCTGAACATTCATTTTCTGTCTGATGCTGGAGAGGTAAATTTACACCCAAGTGAAGAGACTAGCCTCGGGTGATACAGATTAAACAAATGCTCCTACATAAGTTGTACCTGTCTATTTACCGCCATTTTCCCGTACATCCAAAGTAACGAATTTATAAAAAATATCAGCACTCTGAAAAGCAGGGGGCAGAAAGCTCTAGGAGAGCTCCGAGAGCTGATTGGAGGAAATTGGCACACACCCTTCACAAGAACAGAATTGAGGCCATCAATCAGCTGGAGATCCCTCCCGTCACCATTTATCTCTTGGTGTCAGGAAAAATTATCAGAAGTGACTCCTGCTTATAGCAGAGGAACAAAACAGCCGACAGAAATGACAGCGATCTGGATTGAGATAAAGTACACACTATAGTGGGATATGCTTTGTTCATATTTGATGTCTAAGGTTTACAATCACTTTAAATAACATTTTCTTATTTCTCCTGGTCATTCCTGTGACAAGATATGCACTTGTGTTAACAGGTCTGCCCACCTGCTCGTTGCATAACAAAGGTTACACATATATTCCCTTCTGGATACTTATTTTAGAATAAAACAGATATATAAAGCCAGCAGGTGACAGGTCTCTATTTAAAAGGAACAGTTCTAAGTAGAAGTGCGGTTTAACAAATCTCCCACTGTGCCGATTGTATGCTGACAGCAGGCCCCCCCTC
Source organism: Lithobates sylvaticus (assembly GCA_028564925.1). Lineage (NCBI taxonomy): Eukaryota > Metazoa > Chordata > Amphibia > Anura > Ranidae > Lithobates > Lithobates sylvaticus. Next base: position 87,292,460 of record CM053031.1, read on the forward strand.
GAGGAGAAGAAGAAAGTGCCAGACTTCAGCCCCGTACACATGGGCAGAATGTTGGGAGAAATTTGTCGGGTTAAAAATAAAGTCCCACATTCTGCCCATGTGTGTTGGTCTGGCCGGCTTCTATCGGGACATGCATGCTGGAAAACCAGCAGCCAACTGACTCCCGATCAGCACTCTCAGCCATTGGCAGAGCGCGGTGATCCGAGTGTTCTGGCGGGGGGGGGCATGCCCCTGTCAGAACACAACAGCTTAGTGGGGGGGGGGGGGGATTGTCAAATGAACCTTGCATGGTTAGTACAGTGGCTCCAAACGGAGCAGAGTTTTTTTTCACGCAACCTGCTGCACGGAAAAAAAAAAAAAAAAAAAACCTGTAGTGTGTACCCTGGCTTAATTGGCCAGGTCAAAAAATGAAAATATTTAAAGCCTAAAGAAAAAAACAAAAGCACAAATGCAGCTACTACATCTAACTGGTAAGTTGCAATATATTACATTTTAGTTTTTGAGTCAAATACTGCTTTAACCACCTCAATACTGGGCACTTTGACCACCTTCCTGCCCAGGTCATTTTTAAGCTTTCAGCGCTGTCGCACTTTCAATGACAATTGTCAATGACAATGTCATGCAACACTGTACCCAAAATTAATTTTCTTTTTTTTTTCTCCACACAAATAGAGCTTTCTTTTGGTGGGATTTATTTTTATAAAAAAGAAAAATAAAGTCTTTAGTTTGTCAGTAAATTTTGTAAAAAAGTAATTTTTCTCCTTCACTGATGTGTGCTGATAAGGCACACTTATGGGCACTGATGAGGCGTCACTAATATTCCGCACTGATAGGTGGCACTGGCGGCCATGGATAGGCAGCAAGGATAGGCACTGATGGGCAGCACTGCTGGGGCTTTCTTGTAATCAGGGCCCCGATTACCTGCCCAGGTCTCCCCTGAAAAGAGATGTGGCCGATTGGCTCTCCTCGCCACACACTGTTAGTGTAAGGTGAGGAGAGCTTATTCACGCACTTCACATGGTTAAAGAGCCGTGGCTCTTTACAGAGATTGGGATTGCGCTGTGTCCTAGCAATGCGACATGGCCACGATCGACGTGCTGCAAGCCCACGCTGTCATATGACGTCCTCCCAGAACGAGAGCCGCATCGTCCCTCCGTCATTTGACGGTAGGCGGGCAGCAAGCGGTTAAACTAGTCCTAGTTTGCGGCAAAAAAAATAAAATAAAAATCTTTGAGTCTCTTCAACGCTGCAAGTCACAAGTGTGGTTTTTACATTGACCAGAATAGGCAACAAGCAAGAGCTTTAAGCCACTGAGAGACACCTGAAATTGAAAAGTCGGTGGTGAGAGAACATGGCCTTTTAAAAGGTAAATGCATTAAACACAAAGTGGAGCGCTAAGTTTATTGGGTCACTCCATGGTTAAATTTTGTTTATCTCCAGGTAAAGGGCTGTGGGATAGATAAATAAAAAGCAACCCTAGCAAGACCCGTTGGGGTTGATTTACCAAAACTGGATAGTGCCAAATCTGGTGCAGCTCTGCATAGAAACCAATCAGCTTCCAGGTTTTATTGTCAAAGATGATTGGCTACAATGCACAGCTGCACCAGATTTTGTCATATATATATATATATATATATATATATTTTTTTTTTTTAAATATTAATGTTATCACCATCACTGCACAGAAATCTACAGTTACTGCAACTGTAAAAATAGTGATTTCTTACCCGTTTTGGGGCTGTTTTTCACCTCAATGCATTCTATGCATTAAGGTGAAAAACCTCTTGTAGTGAGTGCATCTGCGCCCCAGAGGCCCCCCCCCCCCCCTTTTACTTACCTGAGCCTGATCGTTCCTATGCCGGAGACGAGCACCCCCACTCAAGCCGGTGTCTTGGGTCCCGATTGGATTGATAGCAGCACAGCCATTGGCTCCCGCTGCGGTCAATCAAATCCAATGATGTGGGGGGCAGTGTCAATGGACGCAGCAGCGGTAACGCGCCCACACGGGTGTCCCGAGGGAGAGCGCTTCTCCGACAGGGCACTCATGTAGGAAGAGGAGCCAGGAGCGCCGCTTAGGGACCCCAGAAGACGATGATCGTGGCCACTCTGTGCAAAACCAACTGCATAGTGGAGGTAAGTATGACATATTTGTTTTTTTAAAAGAAGAAAAAAAAAAAAAGCGAACCTTCAGTATCCCTTTAAACACATTTGTCCTATTTGTTTTAAAACCCCTTCAAAACAAAATGATTATAATTATCTTTTCAAATTGTTTTGGTATAGTAAAGCGGACTTAGAAACTGTCAGTTTTAAATTGCTGTGCCCCCCCATTAAAGTGGAACTTTAGTCAGAAAATTAAGTCCTGCTAGATCACTTTAAGCTGGCCCCCTTTGCAGGTATAGATATGTAAAACATTAAAAAGTAGTGTCTATACTGTTTATCCAGTAATACTCAGTTGGACTCTATTTTTAGGCATTTTTAAAGCACTGCTGAGTTTGTAGAGGCCAATCTGCTGACAGCCTTAAGCCCTTGTTCATGTTAGTGCAGCTTTGAAATTGCAATACTTTAGCATGATTTCAAAGCCGCAGATCACTGCGAATTGCACCTCCGATTTCATTGAGGCTTGCAACTTCGTTTAACAGAAGTTTATGCAAGTCGCAATGAAATTGGAAAAAAAGTAGTGTGGGAACCTTACAATTTACAGCACAGTCATTTTGGGAGCATAATTATTAATGTGGAATGTATGTTCCTTCCTAAAGAACATTATTTTTTATCAAGTTGTTATGGGTAAAGTCCCACTTTAAAGGAGGGTTACCCTCATTTCCTGGCTCAACTATTCCCAGACCAGGAAACCAGTAAAAGCTCCTCAAGCAAGTGACCAGATTACAAAAATAGCATATATGTACTGTGATGTAAACATATCCTCATTTAGACAATAAAATTGACATAAGTTAAAATGAACATGTGAAAAAAAAAAAAAAAAAAAAATCAAAGCTTTCTCCATACCTGGCCAAAGTAGCCGTGCAATATGCAGCTGTTAAGATACGACGAAGAGCGGACCAGTCTGAAGAAACGCACATAGTTTGTGCTGTTGAACGCAGAGAAGACCTGTAGAGCAAACTTTACTTCCGCTGAGTTGCGAACAGACTCCTGTAACTGCTGCACTTCTCTAAATACAGATGAAAAAAAAAAACATAGCAATATGAACATAACAATTAGAAAATCGATATGGCATTATAACAAACTGAAGAGAGAGAGAGAGAAAGAGAAAGAGAGAAAGAGAGAGAGAGAGGAGAGAGGAGAGAGAAAGAGAGAAGAAAGAGAGAGGAGAGAGGAGAAAGAGAAAAAGAGAGAGAGAGATTCCCCCCCCAATGCAACTTCAGAGAAACAACGCCTCATCTTTTACACCAATCCTCTTGAAATTGAAGCAACAAATCTGTCTATTTTAGATTTGACATACTTGATCAATGAGATTTGACCTTTTTAGAAGCTGAAATGTGACCTAAGTTATGTAATAGGAATTTGGAACCTCTTCCATGCATACAGTTTCCTTCTCATACCCTAGTAATTCCATATAATTAAATATTTTGCCCTGTTATGTTCTCACACATCTTCATGCAATGTTAATTTTAATATATGAATCTCTGCAAAATTACAGACACATTAGGGCTAGTCTTCACTTGGATTGTTTTACAAAGATCTTAAAAGTGGTAGTAAACTCTGCTATGTAACTTTTTGGTATAGGTAAAGCTCACCTGAAGGTAAAATGACTATCTCCTAAACGTACACCATTTAGGAAATATTCACGTTTTGCAGCATGTGATGTCACCTTTGCACTGCGCAATGAATTGAGGGCACACTATATGTGCCGTTAATCCAGAGTGCTGTGACGCGACCGCTACTTCCGTATGCATGCGTGGGAATGACATCGCGGCTCAGCCATTTAAGCAGGCGGAGCCTGTGAACCTGGAAAACTAATTATTCTGGCTGTCAGTTTTGCCAAGGGGGATTTACTGCATGACCATGCATTTTTTAATGAATGTACAGTTCTTTTCAAAATCATTATTTACTGCTCTACAAAATATAAAAATGTTCTAATTAAAGGCAGTTTAAACATTACAATAAGAAACATTTGACAGCCAAACTAAACTGTTGACTTCGGTGGCAGGAGTAGTAATGGAATATGCAGAGATTAGGACATATCAATTTCAGTGTGATTACTCCCAAGCAGTAGTCTTTGTGATGTAGGAGCGCTGAACCTTATGGAGTTACATTAGAATGTGGTGGGTGGGTTGTAGTCATGGAGGATGCTCAACAGCAACCGGGGTCCTATTGGACACCCAGGAGGAGTTTTCCAAAGTTCTGAAAAGATGGGACACCACACCAGTTTGTCTAGTCTTGTGAAAGATTATAATTTCCAACAGCCAATGAGTTTCAAAGTCTTAGCACTCCCCCTTTACCTAAAGGCAAAACTTTTGATGGAGGTGCACCGAATGGAAATTCTGGTGCCGAAAATACGGGATGATCCGAAAACGACAGTTTAAAAAAAAATAAAAAAAAAAAATGTATATTTTTTTTATATATAAAATTGTATATTTGACTTTTTAATTAATATCAATTTAAATTAATATTAATTCATTATTGGCACCTTTAGTGCAAGAAAATCTCAAGAAAAATGCAGTCTGCAGTCTCTGACCAGCTCTTGTATCATGTCTGCCATCTCTTAAACTTTAACACATTGCTAATAGTATTAGCAAAATTTCCATTTGGTGCACCTCTAGCAGACATGATGCAAGTGATGATCAGAGACTGCAGACATAGTACAGGAAATGGTCAGAGACTTCAGACATGATACAAGAGATCAATGCAGCCTCACCAGTGCCCATCAGATGCAACCTCACCAGTCCCCGAAGAGCGGTGACCTCCCACTGTGTCACGGAGTTGGATTTTAATTGCCTGGGCTGGGCAGCCGCAGTAACAAAGTCCTGGCTCCTATAATAAACGTCACCCTGATCCAATTTCCCGGCATTGGATCAGTGTGCCGTCTATCGCAGGAAGCGGGACTTTGTTACAGCAGCTGGCAAACAATTCAGCTCCGTGACACAGAGGGAGATCGCTGCATTGCATCACAAGGTGAGGAGGAGGGAGGGGAAGACCTTGACTGGGGCGTGCAAGGATGACACCCCCCCAATGTGCAGCACCCAGGGCGGACCGCTCCCTTTTCGGTGCCATTATCGGCACCTTTTTCTTTGTCGAAATTTCGATGCACCTCTACCTTTAGGTATACTTTAAGCCACAGTTTTTAGCAAAAGAAAATGTTATTCAGCCAAAGTTTAAATCTACTTTAGAAGCAGTAAAATATGGCAGTGATTTACCTGAGAATATCTCCCTTGTTTAGGTTGAGGAGGACACTGTAGCCCCTGAACTCTGGCTCACAAGGACAAGTCTCCCCACGATTATGCAGGTCTTGGTACATCTCCTTCAAGCTCTGCAGACATTTTGTTAAGTTCTCATTGTTGATCTTTGGTTCAAAGGCTGACATAGGCTCTTCACATAGCTCATATGCACAATGGATGTGAAATCGCATACACTTTTCCATTAGAGATACAGTCACCGGGTCACACAAGTGCTGCTGTGTGATGTCCTATAAGAAAACATACCATCTAAATCATAAAGAGATTTTGCTAGGTCCCAAAATCCTCAAAGGATATATAAAATGCTTATAGGTAGGATTTTTTTATGACAGTCAAGACCCTATTGGTCTGTAAAATGGAGTTAGTGAGATTTACTTTAGGGGGGGTCACAATGTGTTCTCTGCAAATCTTAGTCCATTCTTACCTTTCGAATTCCTCGTGTTCGGTTCCACACAAAATCATACCAATCTCTGTAATTGTTCTCCCCATTATCCATGATATAAGTAACCAGATAATTCATTGTCATGCACAGCACAGGCAAAGGGCGGAGTTCATGGGGGAGTGGTTCCTCCTGATCAGCTGAAGAACGACTATACTCTTTAATGGCAGTAGCGTGGTCAATCTAAGGAAATAAAAATGTGCACAGTATGCAAGTTATACCTTTACGGATTAGTACCAAGTTCCATTTTTAAAACATAACTAAACCAGTTAGGCTTCTTGCACACAGATACAGTGTGCATAGTCTATGGAATGACGTTCCTAGTACCTGCCGTTACCACATACAGCCTTCTATTGAGATGCTAAGGAAGAGGTGACTGTCTGCAGTTGTGTGCCAGGGTTTGCATAAAGCACTCACATGTATGATATATGCTCTGAATGCATACTACCTGCATTCGGATCATATGTCAGTGCCTATGTGGATGCTTCACACAATCCTTGACACACAACTGCATATAGCCACCTGTTCTAAGGCATTTTAACAGGAAGCTGCATGTGGCAGCAGCAGGTACCGGGATGGTCATTACACAGCCCCTATACAGTTGTGTGCATGAAGCCTTAGCCATTTATTTCAGATTAATTAACCTCCCTGATTTCGACACCACAGAATCCAAATATAGAAACTCCTTTTGTCATAACACCACCAACAGACCTCTGTAACTGCCAAGAATATTTAAACCACACCTTCCCCTAAAGTAATTGGCCCCACTCTGGACCATAAAAATCCCACAAATAAATGGGTTTTAAAGGGGAACCCCACATCAAAAAAACAAAAAAAACAAACGGTGTGGGGTCCCCCAGATCCCACTCACCCCCATATGTGAATGAGAGAAGAAGAAGGCGAAGAAGAAGGCGGCGAAGAAGAAGGCGGCGAAGAAGAAGGCGGCGAAGAAGAAGGCGATGGCGAAGAAGAAGGCGGCGAAGAAGAAGGCGATGACAAAGAAGAAGGCGAAGAAGGAGAAGGCGAAGAAGGAGAAGGCGGAGAAGGCGAAGAAGGACACAAAATATAACTGGATACTTATTAGTTATATATATATTAGCACCAGGGGTAGTCGATCCATCCATCAGAACACCTTCTGGGGAATCAAAAAGGAATTTGTTCACTGCTCTTGGAGAAAATTGAATCATGCTTTATTGGGTTTTTACCATGGATCAACTGTGGTTATAGGATTGTGTATATGGATTTTCTCTATTTGTCAGTGTGTTTTTGGTTGAACTATTATGATTTTTATTATTATACACGATTTATATAACGCCAACAGTTTACGAAGCGCTTTACAAAGTATTGGGGGGGAGACTAGAACAGTGATGGCGAACCTTGGCACCCCAGATGTTTTGGAACTACATTTCCCATGATGGTGAATGAGCACCATTGGAAATGTCGTTTTAAAACATCTGGGGGTGCCAAGGTTTGCCATTACCGGACTAGAAGGACTAAATTTATTTTTTCAACCAGACTATGCAACTATGTAGCCAATCCAAAAAGTGGTGGAAAAATCAAAATGGCAGTGGAGCGGTCACTGCTTGACAGGTTACCAAATTAAAACTGAAGCAACTGAGAGTAATCCATTAGGGGACTCGGCTCAGCACCTCTAAGCTCCCAGAAGGGCCACGAACTTGACTTTCCATAGTGGTGGACCCAAGACTTCCTGTGGCCCAAGCCAGGTAGAAAAGCAAAGCATAGGGGACATGTCCCACTCCCATCCTGCAGTCTTGACGCTCTAAGGGATTTTCAAGAACATGGCTCCTCCAGATAGGTGGACCATAGTCCTGGGCCTGTACAGCACCCTGCCATGTGCCTAGGTGAGTCCTTAAAGCAGAGTACAGTGTCCAACATTACATGCCAGCCCCGTGTCTACCTAGATGGATTGAAGCCAAGAAGTAGCCAAACTTGGAAGCCACAAAAACATGCCTCAGTGGCACTGTAGCAACTAAAGCTTGCTTAAAAAAAAAAAAAAAAAAAAAAAAAAAAAAAAACACACAACACACCTGCGAAGCAAAAAGAGAAACCGGAAATGATTTGCTTGTCACATAGCAGAGAGAATACATCTGTTCTCCTAAGGACACTGAGGCATGCTGGGAATAGTTATACTGAACCACAGCTTTTGTTTGCCAGTGAAAGCGAGCAGCATAATCCCATGTACTCGAATACTCCTCCCAAGTCCCATAAAATATGATTAAGAAAATGAATTTTTTAATTTTGCCTTGACAAATACTTAAAATTTTCTTAAGTGGAGGTACAGGGATGCACATTTATAACATCTCTAATAATACCTTGTCAGTTCCTGGAAGAATTTCAAAGATGCTAAGCTGGTTGCGCGTCTCCCTCATGTATCTTTCCTTTTCAGGGCACATATCTGGACAGGTTCCTACAAACACGTTTGCTTGATCAAGCTCTGTCCTCTTCACTCGAGCTACAAAACAAAAATAAAATAAAATAAAAAAAAGAAGTGTTTATAAATGGAACAAAACACTGCTTGACCTGTCTTGTTACAAGGAGACCTTTTGAAAATGTTTTTCATTTTCCCCATGCATAGTAAGACTAATACGTGTGGCAAAGAGTTAAAGTATTTATCTCTTAGAACAAAAACTGCATCTGTGGGGTCAGCTTCCTGTCAGATAAGTACCAGGTGAGATTTTTAGGAAAGGGTTACTATCCCAAAATAGACATGCATTTTCACTATTCTCCACAAAAAATAGCTTAAGAAATAATGCAATCATGCATAAAATATAATGCACACTATAAAAAAAAAAAAAAATTAATAAAAACAGATACTCAAATTGCAACAATTTGTTTTTTCATCCTATGAGAATTTCATAAATTTTCTCCAAACATAACTGTATTAAAGTAAAAAAAATAAATAAAAAAAAAATAAAAAAAACAAACACACACAACTTGGTGAAGGCTAGAAGACGTGTTAGGAAAAATTACATCCTTAAAAATCCAAAAAGGTACCATAAAGACAACTAAAAAGTGGGATTAAAAAAAAATAGGTCGTACTCAAACTCATAAATGAGTTTAGGACACAGGAGTTGATTATTGAGCTGGCTACACATCATACAATTCCTTTGTTTCAATTTCCTTTATATTTACTTTTAAATACGTAGTGCAAGGGCCTGCCTGATTGCATACAAATTGAAAGGGTTTATGTTTGAACTCATATTATAAGGTTTTGGTAAATGTAAAGGAAAATTGTATAATGTGCAGCCAGGTTTAGACATATACAGTGAGGGGAAAAAAAGTAAAGTAAAACATTGGATTGCGAGCACAATTAGTTCCGGAAACATGCTTGTAATCTCAAAGCGAATTTCCCCATAAGAAATAATGGAAACTCAAACGACTCTTTCCACAACCATGTATTTGATCCCCTGCTGATAACTGTCCTCCTCCCTCTGTCTGGGGCTCCATGCAAGGTTTCACCTCATGGAGTTTCAATGATCATGAGAACGGTGAGAAATCAGCCCAGAACTACATGGGAGAATCTTGTCAATGAGCTCAAGGCAGCTGGGACCATAGTCACCAAGAAAACAATAGATAACACTACGCCGTGAAGGACTGAAATCCTACAACGCCCGAAAGGCCCCCCTGCTCAAGGAAGCACATGTACAGGCCCTTCTGAAGTTCGCTAATGAACATATGAATGATTCAGAGGAGAACTGGGTGAAAGTGTTGTGGTCAGATGAGACCAAAATTTAGCTCTTTGGCATCAACGCAACTCGCCGTGTTTGGAAGGAGGAGGAATGCTGCCTATGACCCCAAGAACACCATACCACCATACAAATCTTGGGCGAGAACCTACTTCCCTCAGCCAGGGCATTGAAAATGGGTGATGGATGGGTATTCCAGCAAGGACAATGGAGTGGCCTAGCCAGTCTCCAGACCTTAATACCATAGAAAATGTGGGGTGAGCTGAAGGTTCATAGTTACCAAACGTCCGCCTCGAAACCTTAATGACTTGGAGAGGATCTACAAAGAGGAGTGGGACAAAATTCCTCCTGACACGTGTGCAAATCTGGTGCCCAACTACAAGAAACGCCTGACCACTGTGATAGCCAACAAGGGTTTTGCCACCAAGTACCAAGTCATGTTTTGCAAAGTGGTCAAATACTTATTAAATGCAAATCAATTTAGAACTTTGAAATGCGTTTTCTGGAATTTTTTGATGTTATTCTGTCTCCTTAAAGTAAACCTACCATTAAAATTATAGACTGATCATTTCTTTGTCAGTGGGCAAACATACAAAATCAGCAGGGGATAAAATACATTTATGTGATGGGACACTGGAAAAAGCTTTGCTGGAACCCATACCTCAATGTACCCATAAAACCCAACCCACTCTAAGGCGCAATTTTTTATTTCTTTTTAAAGCAAAGTCCCAAATTAACTTATTCGTACAGTACAGGCCACAGGAGTTGATTCTTAGACCACGGCATGCCCCCCCAAGCAATAAATTGGGGGGTGGACAACCAAACAGCAAAAAACAGGTTCACAAGAAGAACAAGAGTTAACGGCCTTAAAAAACATTTGAGAAGGTGCACCTTGTAGCTGAACCAGGGATAAGCAGAGGCTCAAATTGCCTCCTGTCAAAAAACACAAAAATCGGAAAAACAGGTGGTGGCCCTGTGACCATTGAGAAGGGCCGATGCTAGATGCTGTAAAAGGTGACTGGGTTAAAGAAGAGAAAGAGGGACTTGTTCCATGAGGGTAGAGGCCCTGGAATCAGGGAAGAATCCACCCTGTGAGGAACAGAATAGGGGTCAGCCATCAGTGGAATAACATGGCAGGCAGCTATGGCAGTCCTGACCTCACCCATAAGGCAAAACTTAAGCGTTTGACATCTCAAAAGATGTCCTGGTATGGCCAACCAAAGAAGATCTGTTCTTACCTTGTCGCAAGATTCTGTCCCTCTGGTCCAGCAGGCGATACTTTTCTTCAGGAGTTTCTGCCACAGTTCCCACAAGAAGCATAAGTGAAGGTGGCAGAGACGGAATCGCAGAGTCAGAAGAAGTTGTTGGGGCATCTGTATTATCAACATCAAACTGAAGAGTCTTCGCAAAGTGAGATTTCTTTTGAGGAGATCTATGGAAATTCAAACACAAAAAGGTCAAAGCAACAATATATACTCATTGTGCAGGTACAAAAAACAAACTGTGCATGCACTCACCCCTTAATTGTACGGAAAAGAGGCTTGCGCACAGGAGAAGCAAGCACATTGCTCTCTTGTTCACTCTGCATTTCTTTTCTTTCCTCCTGCTCATTTTCTATCTTAGGCAGTGGTGCTTCTCTCTTGCCCGGACCTAAAAAAAAAAAAAACAAAAAAAAAAAAAACATTATATATACACCGTATTTATCGGCGTATAACATGCGCCCCAAGTTTAGGAAGGAAGTTTAAGGAAAAAAAATAAAAAATAAAAAAACTTACATTTAAATGCCCATCAATGCAGCCTTATCAGTGGCCAGTGCAGCCTTGTCCCCCAGTGTCCTTTCCCTTCGACGTTTTAAAATTCGCTTCGCTCTGGCAAGTCTCGGCGGCGCTAACGCCACCGAGATCGCAGGGACTGGGCAGAGCCAAGATACACATAGCCGAGTGTACTCGGCTCTTCTCAGCTCCGCTCACAGTCACGCCCAGCCCCGCCCTATGATGGACATAACACATGTCCAATGGCGGGACTGGGCGTGACTGAGCGGAGCCGAGAAGAGCTCGGCTATGTGTATCTCGGCGGCGATCGCTCCGCTCACAGTCAGCGGAGATCGGCGTATAACATGCACCCACAATTTTCCCCTGATTTTAAGGGGGGAAAAAAGTGCGTGTTTTACGCCGATAAATACGGTATTATATATACACATACTCTATATTGGCAGAAGTATTGCGGCGCCTGCCTTTACATGCTCGTGAACTTCAATGGCATCCCAGTCTTCGCCCATATGGTTCAATATGGAGTTAGCCCACCCTCTGCAGCTATAACAGCTTCAACTCTTCTAGGAAGGCTGTCCACAAGGTTTAGGAGTGTGTCTATGGGAATGCTTGATCATTCGTCCAGAATGGCATTTATGAGGTCAGGCACTAATATTAGACGAGAAGGCCTGGCTCACAGTCTCCGCTCTAATTCATCCCTAAGGTGTTCAATCGGGTTGAGGTTGGGACTCTGTGCAGCCCAATTAAGTTGTTCCACCCAAACTCGCTCATCAATGTCTTCATGGACCTCATGTTGGAGCAGGAAGGGGCCACCCCTAAACTGTGTTCACGAAGTTGGAAACATGAAATTGTCCAAAATGTCTTGATTTGCCAACGCCTTAAGAGTTCCCTTCACTGGAACTAAGGAGCCAGGCCCAACCTCTGAAATGCAACCACCCCCCACACCATAATCCCCCCTCCACCAAATGATTTGGAGGGGTGGCCCAATACTTTTTACAATATAGTGTGAATGAGAGTTTGAAGGTTTGCACACTGTCCACATTTGCCCACTTCTTGCATCTTGGACATCTTTCCACCCCCTCCTTAAACCACCTATGCCATTCAAAAACACTTGTTTTTTTCATGGAATGGTCACCATAAAAGACTGTTGTAACAGAGCTAAATTTTCACTCGCACTTTTGCCAATTTTCACACAAAATTTGATGTTAATCCGCTGCATCAGATGCCTGTCACTCATTTTCCACCAACAGCACAACGCACACAATTTCTTCTACTAGAGACCAAGTAAAGAGACAACTGGTCTGTGACCAAGATTAGTGGAAGTTAGAACACACTTGACTGCGAATGGCTGCGAGACTCACCACACCATAGTGCTACGCTGCGGGCATTACAGGATTTAAATTGTCACACCACACACACAAAAAATAAAAATCACTTAACAACTGCAACTAATTTGAAGTTTCACTCACTGGACTTCTTTCGATACCAAAACACAGAGACATTTTGGTGGAATTTCTTCACTGCTTTCTTGGCATTTGCTGCTGCTTTCTGTACAAAGAGGGAAATAAAAATGTTTTGAAACAGAATAGTATTAACCTGTATAGACCACTATAATCTGAGGTATATCCTCAATGAGAACTCAAAATTGGTAACTTCTGAATAGAAGAATTAGGATAGTATTTATCCGAATAAAAAAAAAAAAAAAAAAAGAAGTGAGAATTTCATTATAATCCAAAATCCTATTTTAAAGTACAGTAGAAGAAAGGACCTTAGGAGCCTAAACAACTAGAAGCCATTTAAAGTGTTTGTAATCCCCCCGTGCAACTTGCCCCTCTGGAAGCTGTAAAAAAATAAAAAATAAAAAAAATAAAAAATAAAACCTGGCTGATCCTTGCCTGGTTCTGCCCTCCCCTCTGTAAACTGACCGCAGTTTATCATGGCTGCTGAGCCCTGACACCATGGTCAGTTTACAAGCCTCCGTCAGCCATGACATTTTTTAACAATAGGTGACACAGCAGCTGTGACCCCCCCCCTTTTAGAACTAGATACATCTTCATGTCTAACATACATCTAGAGCAGGGATATGCAATTAGTGGACCTCCAACTGTTGCAAAACTTCAAGTCCTATCATGCCTCTGGGTGTCATGCTTGTGGCTGTCAGACCCTTTCTATGAATCATGGGAGTTGTAGTTCTGCAACAGTTCTGAAACCAATACGTCTCACCCTCCACGCTGTCTCCTTTCTCTTTCACTTCACAACCCCAATGATTAAGTCACTTCGACGAAACATGTCTGGGTATGGTTATATGGCAACTGTGAGGAGCATTTAACATTCAACGTTCCAGTTACTGGGTGTGCTGTGCCGTTTGACGTGAAGTGAAGTGAAGTGAAAGAGAAAGGAGACAGCGTGGAGGGTGAGACATATTGGTATTAACGCCGGGTCTGCCAAGACCATAATATATCGGGTCACCACTGCTGGGTCCTTGTTTCCTGTTGAAAAGATTATGCTGAAGTGCCTTATTTTTATATGAAGGATGTGAGTACAATGGTTGAGGAATTTTGTGTGCTGTTGAAATAAATGGTTTACTCTACTTCACTATTGGAAGCATCTCTTTTTTTCCTTTATATGTGGAGTGCAATTATCTAACATTCTGTCTGGATCCATCTGTGACCCATGTGGAGCTATTAAGCGAGTTGGCCGAGCATGAGAGTGCAAGGCATATACTGCTGGGGAGTGCGTTTCCTTAGGGTGCGGTAGCACTGAACACAGGTGGTGTGGTGGAAGATATTTTTTCAAGTCACTTCAAGAACTTTGTTTAAAGACACTTCAAAACTTTATTTGCTTCAAAATTTTTCATTCACTTTTTTCTGTCACTTTTTGAAACATTATCACTACAAGTAACAGTTTATGGACTTTTGTTTGGATTTGTTTTCCTTATTTGGACACCTGCAAGAAAAATACAATCACACTTCACTTTAATTTTCACTTTATGTATATAGGTGATTAATTGTGTTGTTTTTTTAGCACTGTTTATACAGGGTGATTATTTTTCAGTATTGTCTACACAGGTTAAATATTTTGTTTATTCACAGACACTGTGATTATTAGCGCTGCTGTTTTATTCATTTAAAATCACTTTACAACATCAAATCACCCACTCCTCAAACCTTCTCATTGGTCAGATCAAATATGTCCACACCTTCCTCAAGGACCAGAAAAGAGGGGCTGCATCAGTAGTTTGGAGTGCTCGTTTTACCATCAAAACAAGAAACATCCGCTCTATCAAGATCTATGAGAGCCACTGACCCATCTTGATTATTGATTGAATCCACAGACCTAGACTTTGTGAATTATTTTAAGTCCTAAACCCTTTTTATTTCTTTGATGTATTATTGTCTTTTTCCTTTTTAAAACGTTTTTCTGTAAATATTTTGTTTGCACTTTACTGTTTATTAAAACGATAAATCAAAATCGTTAATATAGTCTCTAAGACTGCTTTCACACTGGGGCGGTTTGCAGGCGCTATTGCGCTAAAAATAGCACCTGCAAACCAACCCGAAACAGCTGTTGCTGTGTCTCCAGTGTGAAAGCCCTGAGGGCTTTCACACTGGAGCGGTGCGCTAGCAGGACGGTAAAAAAAGTCCTGCTAGCTGCATCTTTGGAGCGGTGAAGGAGCGGTGTTTTCACTGCTCCTATACCGCTCCTACCCATTGAAATCAATGGGAGACCGCGGGGATACCGCCGGCAAAGCGCCGCTGCAGCGGCGCTTTGCGGAGGTTTTTAACCCTTTTTCGGCCGCTAGCGGGGGTTAAAACCACCCCGCTAGCGGCCGCATACCGCGGGTAAAACGATGGTAAAGCAGCGCTAAATATAGCGCTGCTTTACCGTCGCCGCCCCGCACCGCCCCAGTGTGAAGCCGGCCTAATGCACTAAGAATTTATAAATTCCCTGTATCTTTGAAGAGCGGTACAAAGTTAAATCTCTGGATATACTGGTCTGTGGTGACAGTGTGTATTACAGACATTTATTTAAAGTCATAATTGTAACTGATAATACTGTGAACGTTTGATATTTTATAATAAAAAATATCTGGTGGCAGAGTAAGGAGTTAACTCGCTTTCAGTTGGCTGCACTTAGATTGTATAGCTGGAGCGCGTGCGTATATATATATATATATTTATATATATATATTATTATATTATATATATATATTATTATATATATATATATATATTTTATTTTTTTTTTTTTATTTTTTATTTTTTATTACACACACACACACAGTTGTACTCATAAGTTTACACACCCTGGCAGAATTTATGATTTCGTGGGCATTTTTCAGAGAATATGAATGATAACACAAAAACGTTTTTTTTCACTCATGGTTAGCGTTTGGCTGAAGCCATTTATTATCAACTGTGTTTACTATTTTTAAATCATAATAAAACTATGTAACAATGAGTTTCTGGACTCCTGACAGACCCTTGCATCTTTCATCCAGTGCTGTACTGACGTTTCTGGATTCTGAGTCATGAGGAAAGCAAAAATAATTGTCAAAGGATCTGCAGGAAAAGGTAGTCGAACTGTATAAAACAGGACAGGGATGGAAAAAGATATCAAATGAATTGAGAATGCCAATCAGCAGTGTTCAAACTCTAATCAAGAAGTGGAAAATGAGGGGTTCTGTTGAAACCAAATCACGGTCAGGTAGACCAACTACAATTTCAGCCACAACTGCCAGGAAAATTGTTTGGATGCAAAGAAAAACTCACAAATAACTTCAGGTGAAATACAGGACTCTGAAAACATGTGGTGTGGCTGTATCAAGATGCACAATAAGGAGGCACTTGAAGAAAGATGGGCTGCATGGTCCAGTCGCCAAAAGAAAGCCATTACTATGAAAATGCCACAAAGTATCTGGCTTACAATATACCAAACAGAGACAAGCCTCAAACCTTCTGGCACAAAGTCATTTGGAGTGATAAAACCAAAATTTAGTTTTTTGGCCACAACCATAAATGCTACATTTGGAGAGGAGTCAACAGGGCCTATGATGAGTGGTACACCATACCTACTGTGAAACACAGAGGTGGATCACTGATGATTTGGGGGGAGATGTGTGAGCTACAAAAGGCATAGGTAATTTGGTCAAAATTGATGGCAAGATGAATGCAGTATTTTACCATGCTGCGCATGGGAAGTACTTGTCATGTTGGAAGACATTCCAACATGACAATGATCCAAAACACAAGGCCAAGTTGACCTGTCATTGGCTACAGCAGAATAAGGTGAAGGTTCTGGAGTGGCCATCTCAGTCTCCTGACCTCAATATCATTGAGCCACTCGGGGGAGATCTCAAAACGTGCAGTTCATGCAAGACAGCCCAAGAATTTACAGGAACTGGAGGCTTTTTGCCAAGAGGAATGGGCAGCTTTACCATCTGAGAAGATAAAGAGCCTCATCCACAAAAGACTTTAAGCTGTCAATGATGTTAAAAAGGGGACAATACACAATATTAAGAACTGGGGAATGAAAACTTTTGATCAGAGGCATTTGGGTAGTTTGTTATGATTTAAAAAAAAGAGTAAACACAGTTGATTGATAACAAATGGCTTCAGCCAAACACCAACCATGAGGGAAAGAAATGTTTTTGCGTCATTCATATTCTCTGAAAAATGGCCAAGAAATCATAAATTCTGCCAGGGTATGTAAAATTATGAGCACAACTCTATCTATAGATACACACACACACACACACACACACACACACACATACTGTATCTCACAAGAGTGAATACATCCCTCACATTTTTTTTTAAATATTTTATTCTATCTTTTCATGTGACAACACTGAAGAAATGACACTTTGCTACAATGTAAAGTAGTGAGTGTACAGCTTGTATAACAGTGTACATTTGCTGTCCTCTCAAAATAACTCAACACACAGCCATTCATGTCTAAACCACTGGAAACAAAAGTGAGTACACCCCTAAGGCCCCTTTCACACCGGGGCGTTTTTCATGCGGTGCAGCGCTAAAAATGGCGCCTGTTCACCGCATGAAAAAATCCGGCCCCTTTAACTCCAGTGTGAAAGCCGGCGGGCTTTCACACTGGAGCGGTGCGCTAGCAGGATGACAAAAAAAGTCCTGCTAGCAGCATCTTTGGAGCGGGATAGGAGCGGTGTGTTCACCGCTCCTATACCGCTCCTTCCCATTGATTAGAATGGGACACCACGGTAAAACCGCGGCAATACCGCCGCAAAGCGCCGCTACGGCGGCGCTCTGCGGGGGTGTTTAACCCTTTTTCGGCCGCTCGCGGGGGGTAAAACCGCACCGCGAGCGGCCGAAAACCGCGGTTAAAACGACGGTAAAGCAGCGCTAAATATAGCGCTGCTTTACCGTCACCGCAGCTCCCCGCCCCAGTGTGAAAGGGGCCTAAGTGAAAATGTCCAAATTGGGCCCAAAGTGTCAATATTTTGTGTGGCCACCAATATTTTCCAGCCCTGCCTTAACCCTCTTGGGCATGGTGTATATAGACACACAATACGCATTTAACAATTTAAACGTAGTACATTTTGGTCAAACCTTACATGCTGGGCAAAGTGAATAATTGCCGTTGTGTTTCCAGGCCTGCAATACGTCCGCTGAATTTTACCAAACTTCTTAAAGAATGCCTCCAAAACCGTTTTTTTATTTAGATCCTGAGGGAGATTCTTTAACTGGATGCAGGTTTGTTCATTCGGAGGCAGTGGTCCGATACTATCAGTGCTGTCACTGCGCTTAGTTCTGCGAAGTGGTGTCTTAGTAAAGGAAGCTAAAACAGAACATCAAACCATTAAGAGTTATTTTCAGAAAACTATGCTTATAGATGAACTGTTAAAGTCAACATACTATAAAAAGTACATTATACACTTGTCAGGTCATTTAGTGCAGGCCTCAACTGATATTTTAACTAAGACAATTATTTCTGTCCACAGTGTAACCTACATCACACATTCTGCTAACCACATCAATTTCTAGTCAAATCCAGGATAGGAGAGTTTCTCCTTTGTTAATTCTGACCTGCTGATTTCAATACATTTGCGTCACCAAGTCAGAAAAAAAATGTGTCAGAAAGACTTACTTTTCTGATAAACATGTTCAATGTCAGAGACTAAAAATATAGGAGCTAGTGGGCATTTTGACGGAGAACTCCTGTCCTTATAGTTGTGCTACTGGATCTGTCCTCCGCAGCACCCCCCCCCCCCCCTTTTTTTTTTTTCTCTTTTTCTCCCCGGCCATCAGGTTGATCACTTTATTCTAGTTACCAAAACGGCTCCCATCAGTTCTCTGCAGGAATACTGCATCATGTTTGAAGGTTTAAAAAGTAATCAATCTATGTGCATTTATGCCATCCAATCTGCACAACTCACCTGAAGACACAGGTTTACAGGTTTATTCTAATACTTACACTCAAAACTTAACAAACAAATTGAATAAAAAGCCAATGGGCAACAAATAGCTTTGTTTTTTGTAAGAGAGACATAAAGGACCTATAATAGACAATAAAAGTAAATAGATTTTGGATTATTTTGCAAATGAAAAGTAAACTATGATAGATCAGCATTAATAGCTCGAAGCGCCACAAACTAGAGTTAGACCCCTTTCACACTGGGGCCGCCCGAGCATTAGCGGTTAAGCACAGCTTGTTTTAGCAACGCTTTACCGCTGCTAGCAGGGTGCTTTTAACCCCTGCTAGCGGCCAAAGGGGTTGAAAGCACCAGTGTTGTGGCGCTTCCAAATCGCTTTTCAGGATGTGGATTAATTATTGTACATACGTGGAGATTTTTGAGGCATCACTAGTTCCATCAAAGGTCGAATTCTGCTAGGTATTAGTGGACTAGGTCCAGCCACAGAACTGTCTCTGTCAGAGCTTTGGAAGTTTGGTCCAACAACTGTAACAGCCCTGCTCTGTGTTCCCAGGCCAGCAGGGGGATGAGGCTTGTTCGGTGGGGGCTGAATGGGTACAGCTGGTAATTGGGGTTTAGCCAATCCATGCTGGCTAGATTCAGATGCTGGATGATTTCTTGCAGTTGTCTGACTTGATGGTGTGTCCAGATCTGGCAACTTAGAATCTGTATCCTTTCTTTTGGACTCCTTTTGTTGGGATTTTATTTGACTTTTTAAAGCATCAAACAAGCTTTTATACAAAATATTAGCACTTGCTTTTATCTCTCTATTTATTCGGGTAGACCTCCTTCCTGAAGGGTCTTCACGATGCAGATCAGTTGGAGTATTATCTGAGGGGGCATACTCATGTTTTCCAGGAGAGTGGCCTGCGTCTTCCTTTCGCTTTAATCCTTTATGTGTCTCCTGTCTTTCAACCTCTTCATTAAAACTGGTGAAACTACTATCAGCACTTGCAAATGGAGGCCTAAATGGCCCAGTTTCATCTTTAGGTTTATTTTCTGTAGAGAAAGAGAATAAGCTGCTCTTCTGCCTTTCCCCTGATAAAGCTGCTGCAGAAAGTTTCCCAAATAAAGGCTTTTCCGATGCCTCCTGAGCTTGACCAGCACCTGGAAAGATTGGTTTGAAAGCTGTATTGGATGAGGCTATACTAGACGCCATTTGTGCAAAGGGGGTGGAAGCCAAGCTAGTTGAGACTTTGGATTCTGGAACATTAGCATTGGTAGTCATTTGAGTAGCTCCACCAAAGGCTAGACCAATACTTTTAGTCTGTTCAGAGGAGCCAGTACTTGGCGGTGGACCAAAGATTGACATTTTTTCACCTGTTTCTCCAAATGTATTATTTCTACCAGTTTGTGTGGTGGATACAGCCCCAAATTTAGAAGACTGAGTGGACGATGTCTGGCCAGAGGGAGGCTGTCCAAATTTAGGTGTTTGGCTGAACAAGTTATTCTGTTCAGTAGTTGCCTGTCCAAAAGCAACATTTTGACTTGATCCATCTGGTCTTGATTGGGTGGATGAAGACTGACCCAAACTTTGCCCAGATGTGTTTTGCCCAAACAAAGGAGTCTGGCCAGAAGCTGGCTGGCTAAAAGCAAAGGTAGTGCCAGTCACTGACTGTCCAAATACTGAACCTTGACTTGATTCCCCCCCAGACTGTTTACTCAACTGTTCAAACACAGATGATCCTGAAGCTGCCTGTCCAAATACGGGGCCACTACTTCCAAAGGGTGTAGACGACTGGCTAGAAACAGTCTGTGCAAATGGGGAAGCTGCCTGGTTAATATTGGACTGAGCAAACAAAGTGGACTGATTGTTACCTTGCTGAGCAAAAAGTGGATTAGACTGACTAGTTGTTGCTTGTGTAAAGGGGGATGCTGACTGGCTACCAGCAACCTGTCCAAACAGAGGTGTTTGGTTAGAATTTGAATGTCCAAATGCAGGACCTGGCTGCACAAATGCAGAAGAAGGTTGGGTAGTGGATGTCTGTCCAAAAGGGGAGGCAGATTGTCCAGTATTTCCTTGTCCAAATGCTGGGGCTGCCTGTCCAAATTTAGGTGCCGACTGTCCAGAATTGGCCTGCCCAAATATAGCTGTGGTCTGTCCAGAAGCAACCTGCCCAAATACAGACCCAGGCTGCCCCGAAGTGGCCTGCCCAAATAGAGATCCAGACTGTCCAGAAGAAGCCTGGGCAAATGCAGATCCAGACTGTGCAGGTGTGTCTTGTCCAAACATAGATCCTGACTGTCCAGAGTTGGCCTGCCCAAATATGGTACCAGGCTGCTCAGATGAGGTCTGCCCAAAAACAGAGTTAGATGTTCCAGATGTGGCCTGTCCAAATACAGGACCAGACTGTCCAAATGCAGGGGCTGATTGTCCTGTGGATGCCTGACCAAACATAGGAGCAGAAAAACCACTGTTTGTCTGGCCAAATGATGGAATAGGCTGTGCCACAGTAGTCTGTCCAAACGCAGGGGTCTGGCTAGGAGTACTTTGACCAAACACAGGAGCAGCCTGACTTGTAGTACTGAGTTGACCAAACATGGATGAAGACTGTCCAAATGAAGGGCCAGAGAGTCCACCAGCACTCTGGCCAAATACAGATGTCTGTCCAAACAATGCAGTGCTCTGACTGGCACTACCGGTGTTTTGAGGTCCTCCAAATGGATTATTAGAATTCATGTCTGAAGCAGAGGAGTATTGCAGGTCTATGTACAGATGTTAAAAACCTTTAAAAAAAAAATAAAAATAAAAAAAAACAAAGATTAAAGTTGAGAATAAAAACCGGCAAAAAAACATAATATATACTTTAAGCTACATTGTCAGGAATAATAAAATAGCCACAACAGATAAACAGTCTCCACATGTAAAGATTGGTAAGGTACAATAAAATAATGATTTTTTTTTTTTTTACTATTGTTGAGAAAAAACAAACCCAATTGCATGAATTTTAACAGTGTTTGTAGCAGATCCCTACCTTTTCCTGCGAAGATGTAGCTCTTTGTTTCACCAGACTCATTGCATACTTCAGAATGCGAGTGACTGGTTCATTATTACCAGTTGACCTCTGGAAGGTTTTACCCCCTTCATGATCAGGGCATTTTTGTTATTCAAGACTGTGCTACTTTAACTGACAATTGCTCAGTCATGCAACACTGTACATATATGAAATATATATTTATTTTCACACAAATAGAGCTTTCTTTTGGTGGTAGTTAACCACTTAAAGCGGAAGTAAACCCATCCATACAACAGTTACATTTCTGGGACATGCCGGAAATGTGACACTCCCATTGGTTGTGCTCCCAACCAAACTGTCAAACCATCCAATGGCTCGTGTCATAACTGATCACATGTGCAGCATCATGGCAGTTGTAGATTAAACAGAGGCCAAGATGGCAGCTTCCTTGGCTGAAAACAACAGGTGGGTTTACTTCCACTTTAAAGGACCAAGCCTGTTTTCCAGCAAAGAAAAAATGTTTTAAACATGAAAATTACTTAGAACCCCCAAACATTATATATTGTTTTTTTTTTTCTAACACCCTAGAGAATAAAATGGCGGTCATTGCAATACTTTTTTTCACACCGTATTTGTGCAGCGGTATTACAAGCGCACTTTTTTGGAAACAAATCACTTTTTTTAATAAAAAAATAAGACAACAGTAAAATTAGCCCAATTTTTTTTTTTTATATTGTGAAAGATAATGTTACGCCAAGTAAACATGCTTCAAAATTGCGCCCGCTCGTGGAATGGCATCAAACTTTTACCCTCAAAAATCTCCATAAGCGAAAATTCTACAGGTTGCATCTTTTGAGTTACAGAGGAGGTCTATGGCTAGAATTATTGTTCTCGCTCTACCGATCGCGGCGATACCTCACATGTGTGGTTTGACTACCGTTTTCATATGCAGGCACTACTCACGTATGCGTTTGCTTCTGCGCACGAGCTCGTCGGGACAGTGTGTTTTAAAAAATTTATTTTACTTGAATGTATTCATTTTTACGCTGTTTAAAAAAATAAAAATAAATGGATCACTTTTATTCCTATTACAAGAAATGTAAACATAGAAAAAAGCATGACAGGTCCTCTTAAAAATGAGATCTGGGGTGAAAAATTCCTCAGATCTCATAGTTGGACTTAAATGCAATAAAAAAAAAAGTCATTTGAAAAAAATGACATTGAAAAAAAATGTTCCTTTAAGACGTATGGGCGGAAGTGAAGTTTTGACGTCGCTTCCGCCCTCCTATGGTATAGAGACGAGTGGGGGGGCCATCTTAGCCTCACTCGTCTCCATACCCATCACACTGCAAAACCCAATCGCCTCCGCCGCTACCGACAACTCCTGTAAGCGGCGGAAGGCGCAGGAGAGCGGCGGGAGGGGGGGTGCCACCTCTCCCGCAGCCGATAACGGTGATCTCGCGGCGAACCTGCCGCAGAGACCACCATTATCGTAAACCGAACCGCCTCCTGTAAAGATGGATATCTCGGTTGTGGCAGCAGCTGCCGAGGTAAAGCTGTGATTTGATTACATTATTGAATAAATGTTATCATTTGTTATATTTATAGTTATGATATTATAATTTTGGGTTTCAAACTTTATCATACCCGGAATGTCTACTAGACTCTTGTTTGGACAGTTTTGAGTTATTCCTAAGAATTATAGGCCTACAATCTAAAATGACAAAATTTCCATGAGAAATAATGTGACACTTTGAGACACACAAATCTGACAATCATACCGCCAGGGAGGTTAACTGACAATTGCGCGGTCGTGCGACACTGTACCCAAATAAAATTGATGTCCTTTTTTTTTCCCCACAAGTAGAGCGTTCTTTTAGTGGTATTTGATCACCTCTGGGGTTTTTTTTTTTTGCTATAAACAAAAAAAGAGCAACAATTAAACAAAAAAAAAACTCAACATTTTTTTACATTCTGCTATAAAACATATCCAGTAAAAATGTATATAATAAAAAAAAAAAAAAAGAAAAAAAAAAGAAATCAAAATCTCTTCATCAATTTAGGCCAATTTGTATTCTACTACATATATTTGGTAAAAAAAAAAAATCCCAATTAGCGTAGATTGGTTTGCGCAAAAGTTAATTGCATCTACAAACTATGGGATACAATTCGAGCTTTCATTTTATTATTTATTTTTTTACTAGTAATGGCGGCGATCAGCAATTTTTAGCGGGACTACAACCTTACGGCGGACAAATTGGACACTAAGTGACACCAATACAGAGATCAATGCTAAAAAAAAAAAAAAAAAAATGCACCATCTCTTTACTAATGCCACTGGCAGGGAAGAGGTTAAAGCGGGATTCCGCCGAAATATGTTTTTTTTTTTTTTCTGTTCATAGGGAAATAAAGACATAAATAACATGTCACTTAGCTGCTGCAGTTCTTTTCCCCACCGATCGCCGATTCCGTCCGTTTGGAGAACTTTTAAACTTGCTTGCTGGACGATTCCATTTTGCTTGTGGGCAACAAGCATTTACTTCCGGGATGCGGTGAATGCTGTGCTCCCAGCATTCACCGCTCGATCCTGCGCATGCTCACTTCGCTCAGTGAGCAGCGCCGTACAGTCTCCCGGCCGAAATCTCGAGAGATTTCATGCTGACAGCTTCATGGGAACAATGCAAAAAAGCTCCCAGGGGTCATTGCGGAGCCGGGGGAGAGCCCGAAACCACGCCTACTCCCACGGGAGGACAGACCGGAAGCTATAGCAAAAATCAGTACAGTAAGTAAAATACTTTTTTTTTTTTTTTTTTTAATGGTCATTTGTTCATCAGCATTGGTAACTACTTTGAATTAGATGAAGTAGTATTTTAGAGTACCAAACCGCTTTAACATTAGGTGCAATCAAAGGGTTAAATGTGCTTTCTAACTGTGTGGAGAATGCCGACACTAGACAAAGAGAGATCTGTGTTCCTGATTAGTAGGAATCACGGATCGATCTCTCTCTCACAGAAAAACAGTCTGCCTAGTTTACATAGGCAGACCACAGTTCTGTAACCCCCCACCACAAACGATCACGGGTGGCAATCACATCCCCCCCTGGACCCGCTGATTGGCTTCTTCTGTGTCCAATCACAGCGGGTCGCAACGATGCATGCGTCCCAGACCAGGAAGCGCGAATGTACAGGTACACTGTTTCGCGCAGCTGGGCCGCCCTGCAGCAGTAAATGTGTGGTGGGTGATCCAGAACTGGTTAATGTAGCAGATGACACGTCATGCTTACTTCCCTTCAACATCGGAAGATATCGAGCAGTGCCATCAGCACAGAACTGTCAGAAACCAGTGGGACCCAGATACACCCAGAAGTGTTTTTTTTTTTTGGTCAAAAACAGAACCAATGCAGTTTTTAGGGCAAAGGATGGTCACACCAAATATCGATTTGATTTTCTCTTCATTTACTTTTCATTTTGTTAACAGATAAACATCTAACACTTCTATTTCTGAAAGCATTCTTAATATACAGCATCTAAACCCCCAAAACAAAGATAGAGAGATATTAGAGCCTACCAGTCTGTGGTGTCAGAATGTGTTTACCTTTATCAGGCTAAGAACATTTCCAACCAGCACAGAAAACATCCGTTCATTTACCAGACATGCTGTTTAGGCCACGAAGAATCCCCAGTACACCCCGCGGGCTCACAGCTCAAACTTCAGCCACCACAATCCAGTCATTCACAGCTCACACCTTTCAAAACAAAATCTCTGTAACTCCCATCACTGGCACTCACCTCCATTCCTATAAACAAGCTCAGCTCTGCTTCCTCTTCCGTCAAAAACACTTCCTGTCCATCTGGATTAGTTGTTCCCCCGGTCACTGAGCGGCAACAAAAGTTCCGGTGGCAGAATGTTCCCGCCTCCTGCTGGCAGAAGATGGAGGGAGTCCTGCAGCTGACAGATTGGAGAGGAGCGCTGAGCAAGTGAAGCGACTTTATTGTACAGTTAAGTGACAACCATTAAAATAATAAGCTAAACACAAAAGAAAAGTGTGTAATGCACTTATTCATCCAGTGAGATAATATTCATCCAGTGAGAAGTGTGCCATAGTGGTCTTTAGACTGAGATCTGTGAAATATAGAAATTCTAGATTCTGTTAGAATGTTTTAATGTTATTTCAGACAAGTGGTAACGCTTACCTCCCTCTGAAAAGAGATCTGTTGTGGGTTGCTTTTCAGAGGGCAGCATAGCCAGGAGGCACTACTGACACTTTTTTTCTTTCTTGCACCCCTTCTTGCCACCACCCCCTGGATCTTTAAAGTGTTTGTTATCCTAAAAAAAAAAATGGATCCTGTCCCCTTAAAGTGGCTGACTCCACAAAAAAAAACCTGCAAGACAAAGGCATAATGAGCCATTGCTTCAGTGTGCATGTGCCGATGATGTTGGCACATGCTAAACAGTGCAGGTTTAGGAGATATTTAGGGTAGCTACAGGTAAGCCTTATTATAGGCTTACCTGTAGTAAAAAGTGGATTGTAAGGGTTTACAACCACTTTAAAGCATGTTATAGAGCACAGTGCTCGTGCTGTGTAATTTGGCCCCTCCCTGTATCACCTGTAATACCTGGCCCCCCCTCTTTAAAATGACCACGGTTTATCATGGCTGCTGAGCTCTGACATCGTGGTCAGTTTGTGTCTCTGTCTCCTCTCTGCTCTCCTGTGTCCTCCTCTGTCCTCCTCCCCTCCCTGCCTGTCAGCTCCATCCACTCCACAATCCTTCTTTTCCCGCTGCTCTCATATCTATTGTATAAGCATGCCACCCCCTCTGTTATATAACGATATGTGGTCCTGTGCCTGTGCTGTATAAAAACATTGGCGATTATACCTTATATCAGAGCGTCTCCCGGCGCTCATGAGACTCCTTGGCTCTCTCTCCGGCTGACAGCTATAGTGGGCGGGGCCAAGCACTGCCGCTGACTTCAGCCGGGAGGAGGGGAGGAGAGAGATCCGAGGAGTCACGTGAGCGTCGGGAGGCGCTCTGATATACGGTATAATCGTCAATGTTTTTATACAGCACAGGCACAGGAACACATAGCGTTATATAACAGATGGGACGGCATGCTTATACAATAGTGGGTTAACAACCACTTTAAGAGAACCTAAATGACAGGAGAAGGGCATTCTAATGATGTGACCTCTGTGATTGGCTGACACAGCAGTCACATGATTGGAAGCTGCCGATGGCATGTATGCATCAGGAGCTTTCTGTGATATTTTAGTGACTGTGCTGGGAGCATGCAGTGAGCGTGCGCTTATCACAGAAAATGGTTCCCTATGGATGCATATATTAAAGCCCACCCAGGGGCCACATATATATATATATATATATATATATATATATATATATATATGTGTGTGTGCGTAAAGCCGGCAGGAACAGGTTATTTGGCGAATGGCAATTTTACATTACAGAATTGTGCCACAACTGCAAGCCAAGCATTTGACTCGTGGTTGTGGTGTGGCCTTTTTCATCTCCATGAGCAAGTTTGGCAGGCAGTGCCAAGCATCACGCATCAGTGCCTGTCAGGCTGTATTGTTAAAATTTGAATGGAAAGTGGGGGTTGGCTCAGCCACCTGTTTTTACCACCCCACGCTCGCCCGTGTAGATCATTGTCAGCGATGTGTGTAAATCCTGGTGCTGCACATCGTAGGTGCATGCACAAAATACCTACATACCCTTATTACAGCCTGGGCATGACTAGGCTGCTCCATGATTTCTGTCGCTGTGTTCTTTCCTCCAGTGCCTAAAGCACAGGATCGGTGTCCTGCCTCCAAATGGCATACACTATATTGTCAAAAGTATTGGTACGCCTGCCTTTAAACACGCATCCCAGTCTTAGTCCATAGGGTTCAATATTGAGTTGGCCCACCCTTTGCAGCTACAACAGCTTCAACTCTTCTGGGAAGGCTGTCCACAAGGTTTAGGAGTGTGTCTATGGGAATGTTTGACCATTCTTCCAGAAGCACATTTGTGAGGTCAGGCATTGATGTTGGACAAGAAGGCCTAGCTTGTAGTCTCTGCTCTAATTCATCCCAAAGGTGTTCTTTTGGGTTACGGTCAGGACTCTGTGCAGCCCAGTCAAGTTCCTCCACCTCAAACACGCTCATCCATGTTTTTGTGGACCTTGCTTTGTGCACTGGTCCAAATCATTTGGTGAAGAGGGGATTATGGTGTGGGGTTGTTTTTCAGGGGTTGGGCTTGGTCCCTTAGTTTCAGTGAAGGGAACTCAGGCGTCAGCATACCAAGACATTTTGGACTATTTCATGCTCCCAACTTTGTGGGAACAGTTTGGGGATGGCACCTTCCTGTTCCAACATGACTGCGCACCAGTGTACAAAGCAAGGTCCATAAAGATATGGATGTTTGGGGAGAAGGAACTTGACTGGCCTGCACAGAGTCCTGACTTCAACACCTTTGGGATGAATTAGAGCAGGGACTGTGAGCCAGGCCTTCTCATCCAAAATCAGTGCCTGACCTCACAAATGCACTTCTGGAAGAATGGTCAAACATTCCCATAGACACACTCCTAAACCTATTGTCCTTCCCAGAAGAGTTGAAGCTGTTATAGCTGCAAAGGGTGGACCAACCCAATATTGAATCCTATGGACTAAGACTGGGATGGCTTCAAAGTTCATGTGCGTGTAAAGGCAGGTGCCCCAATACTTTTGATAATATAGTGTAGCTGCACCCCATCAACTGTGTGTTAAAGAGGAAAGTTTAAATCCCTATCACCTGTCCCTATATGCAAAAATATTTCCACAGTCATGGAGTCCAGTATTGCCTTGCTTATAGGTAGAGTTCTCCCTTGTCTGCCCTTCTCTCACACCACCATCTTAAATTGGCAGCCGGTGCATGAGCAGACACGCTGCTGGTCTCTCCAGCGGGTCCCAAAGTCCTATTTTGGCACATGCGCCCTATCTCCTGCACATGCGTAGAAATGGCTCAGGTCCCTCGCAGTAATATAACGGATAACCTGCAGGGGTGCGCACGATTTTGTGAACTACTTCCTGGGATGTCTATGTCCTGAGGGATCTTGTGGATGTGCGGTGGGGTCACCGTCATGTTACTAGCAGAGAACTGGGCTGTTTCTGTGCATGCGCAGGTTCTAAATACATCATTCTCACCTAGGTGACAATAGAGGATTGGAAGTAGAAAAAATAAAAACAATGACAGTTGCTATAACAGCCACTAGCAATAATCACATGTAAAGCTCGGCAGGCTGGTTGTACCTAAGTTGATCAATCAACTTAGGCATAATTAGCCTGCCCATTCATGGTTAGAATCTTAGCCAGTCCCTGCTGAACCGGCCGAGATTCAAACATCTATGGCTGGCTTTAGTGTGCTGGGAAACTTGTATTGTTTGTTTTAAAAATGAAGCCTGTGGCACAATTTTATATCTAGTTTATAAAAACTCTCTATGGACTTGTATGGGTCTCAGTTGATGCCCATTCAAGAGGCGCTCACAGGCCACAAGGCCCATAAACGTTCAAAAGGTGTCAATAGCATTCAGATTGTGGCATCTACTCTTCTTAGTAGTATGTAGTGTGGCTATTCTACAATATAACTTTTTTGTTTTTTTATAGAATGATGTCTCTACTCCTACGGAATCTGCAGCATGTGGTCCATGTTCGCAGAGCTCCGTTGCGCAAGAATCTAGAGATCGCTAGAAGTTGCCTTAGTGTGAGGAATTTTGATGTGGGTGTGATATGTGTCAATGATGCCAAGATTAGACAACTGAATAAAACTTATAGAAACAAAGACACAGCAACAGATGTATTGTCATTCCCATTTCACGAGGTACAAAACTAAGCAACATTTTCTAGAATCACAGACATTTTATTCTGATAGTTTCCATTTTTGTTCTATACTATATGTATTTTGTGTTTGCACACTTGTAGGATGTCCATCCTGAATTTCTGCCCAAGCCATCATTTCAAGATGAATATAATCTGGGTGATATCTACCTCGGCGTTGAATTTATATATAAACAATGTCAAGAAACACAAGAGGCTTTTAACAGCATCCTAACGGTGAGTTATATATCATGTGTTATTCATAAATGGGCAGCATTTGATAAAGATGTGAATGGAAACACTTGCCAACACTGAAGGGATTATTACAGCATTATTGCCAGCAAAACCTAAAGCCGCGTACACACGTTCGGACTTTGTCCGCCGGACTAGACCTAGTCCGGCGGGACTTCCCCACACACGCCCGGACTTCCGAGCGTGTGACTTCCCCACACACGCCCGGACTTCCGAGCGTGTGACTTGCCCACACACGCCCGGACTTCTCCGGCGGACAATCCGCTGGAAAAAGTCAGCGGGAATGAATGGACTTTCCGATGAGCTGCAAGTCCGTTCATTTCAAAAGTCCGGCGGACTAGCCTACTAACGGCGGGATTGTCCGCCGGACTGCCAAGTCCAGCGGACAATTTTAAAACAAAACTTAAAACCTAGTCCGCCGGACTTTTGGCGCCAAAAACTCCACAGAAATTTGGGGACATAGCCAACTTCAAAGTGAATTACAGCAAGTCAGAAGCCATGGGATTGGAGATGAGCGAATCCTTGACCCACCAGATAACCTCCCAATTTAAATTTAGATGGACAGACTCACATATTGATTACTTGGGGACTAGAATACCTAAAGTGTTAAGCAGGGTGTTTGAACTAAACTATGCCCCAATGTTAAAACAAATAAAGATAGATTTGAAAAGATGGGATAAAGAAATCTTCACTTGGTTTGGGAGGACGAATATAATAAAAATGAATGTAATGCCACGGCTGTTATACGTACTTCAAACTATGCCAGTAAAGATTCCTCAAAGTTTTATGAAAGAACTCCGATCAGGTTTCCTGAGTTTTATATGGGCTGGAAAGCCTGCAAGACTACGGAGATCGATCTTGACTCTCCCTAAAGAAAAAGGTGGCATTGGATTCCCAGACCCATGTAAATATCAGGAGGCCTCACATCTAGTTAGAATAAAGGAGTGGTGTGCTAAAAAAAAGAAGCCATGGGTACTTCTGGAACAAATAGCGAGTAAAGCCCCCTTGGAGGGGTTGGCATGGATGGCTGGAAAGGATATCCCAATGGTAGTTAAAAAACATCCACTGATAGGGGCAACTTTAAGCATAAGTAAAATTTTTTTTAACAAAAACAAGATATCAAGTGAACCAAGTCCTATGTTACCTATATTAGGCACATACGATTTTAAGCCTGGCTTATTAGACTATACATTTTTCGACCTGAGAATCAGGGGGAAAAACAGGATCATACATTTCTCAAAAGAGGGAAGACTAATGACAAGAAAGGAGATAGAAAGTGAATTTACCCCAGAATTAGACTATCTTAGAGCCATGCAGTTGGGTGCATATATCCATTCAAAAAGTAGAAAATACCCAGAAATTCGGGGGATGTCGGAGTTTGAGCAGATATGTTTGGATGGCGAGAACTTGAGACACCCCCTGTCACACTTTTATGAAATGATTACAAGATTTGAAGCCCCTGAAAATCTAGGTTATTTAAGCGCCTGGGAAGAAGATCTGAAGGTCACGTTCTCCCCAAAACAAAAAGAAAAAATATTGAGATCTGTCCATAAAACATCAATAGCAAGTAGATATCAGGAGGGGGGATATAAGATTCTCACCCGGTGGTACAGGACCCCAAGCATGCTACATGGCATATTCCCGCAGATACCAAATACATGTTGGCGATGTGGGAAATCGGAGGGTACAATACTGCATATTTTTTGGGAATGTGACAAAATTAGAGAATACTGGAAAATGATTGAGGAAACAGTAAAGGAAATTACAGGGGTTCCACTTGGAGAAGATCCGGCTGCATTTCTGTTAAATGTTGTCCCTATGTCTGTGGAAAAATTACAAAAAATCACTATTAAAACATCTTCTCATGGCGGCGAGAGCCTGTATTCCGGCTCTGTGGAAAAAAGACGCAACACCCACGAGGGCCCAATGGTGGACCAGAGTGAGAGAAATCCAACAAATGGAAAATATGACAATGGCAATTAAGGAGCAGGAGGAAAGGTACAGGCAGCCCTCAAAAATTACACTCGCATTTTGCGAGTAATTTTTGAGGGCTGGCGAGGAGAAGAGAGAAGAGCCGCCACTGAGAGATCACAGCAGGGAACATCACAGCTTTCGTTTCATCATAAGCTGTGTGTTCCCCCGCCGCGCGCCGTCACATAAGCTCCTCCCCTTTTCCGGGACTTTGATAGACAGATCACCCGTCCAATCCTAGGACGGGTGACATGTATCAAAGTTCCACCTACAAGGGGAGGGGCTTATGTGACGGCGCGCGGCGGGGGAACACACAGCTTATGATGAAACGAAAGCTGTGATGTTCCCTGCTGTGATCTCCCAGTGGCAGCTCTCCTCTCTTCTCCTCCACAGGTAGGCTGCACATGGGGGACACAGGCAGCACCATGGGGGGACACAGGCAGCACATGGGGGGACACAGGCAGCACATGGGGGGACACAGGCAGCACCATGGGGGGACACAGGCAGCACCATGGGGGGACACAGGCAGCACCATGGGGGGACACAGGCAGCACCATGGGGGACACAGGCAGCACATGGGGGACACAGGCAGCACCATGGGGGGACACAGGCAGCACCATGGGGGACACAGGCAGCACATGGGGGACACAGGCAGCACCATGGGGGGACACAGGCAGCACCATGGGGGGACACAGGCAGCACCATGGGGGGACACAGGCAGCACATGGGGGACACAGGCAGCACATGGGGGACACAGGCAGCACATGGGGGGACACAGGCAGCACATGGGGGGACACAGGCAGCACATGGGGGGGGACACAGGCAGCACCATGGGGGGGGACACAGGCAGCACCATGGGGGGGGACACAGGCAGCACCATGGGGGGGGGGACACAGGCAGCACCATGGGGGGGGGACACAGGCAGCGCCATGGAGGGACACAGGCAGCACCATGGGGGGGGCACAGGCAGCACCAATGGGGGGACACAGGCAGCACCATGGGGGGGGGGCACAGGCAGCACCAATGGGGGGACACAGGCAGCACCATGGGGGGACACAGGCAGCACCATGGGGGGACACAGGCAGCACCATGGGGGACACAGGCAGCACCATGGGGGACACAGGCAGCACATGGGGGGACACAGGCAGCACCATGGGGGGACATGGGGGACACAGGCAGCACATGGGGGGACACAGGCAGCACCATGGGGGGACACAGGCAGCACCATGGGGGGGGGGACACAGGCAGCACCATGGGGGGGGGGACACAGGCAGCACCATGGGGGGGGGGACACAGGCAGCACCATGGGGGGGACACAGGCAGCACCATGGGGGGGGGACACAGGCAGCACCATGGGGGGGGGACACAGGCAGCACCATGGGGGGGACACAGGCAGCGCCATGGAGGGACACAGGCAGCACCATGGGGGGGGGCACAGGCAGCACCAATGGGGGGACACAGGCAGCACCATGGGGGGACACGGGCAGCACCATGGAGGGACACGGGCAGCACCATGGAGGGAAACGGGCAGCACCATGGAGGGAAACAGGCAGCACCATGGAGGGACACAGGCAGCACCATGGAGGGGGGGACAAAGGCAGCGCCATGGAGGGACACAGGCAGCACCATGGGGGGGGCACAGGCAGCACCAATGGGGGGACACAGGCAGCACCATGGGGGGACACAGGCAGCACCATGGGGGGACACAGGCAGCACCATGGGGGACACAGGCAGCACCATGGGGGACACAGGCAGCACATGGGGGGACACAGGCAGCACCATGGGGGGACATGGGGGACACAGGCAGCACATGGGGGGGACACAGGCAGCACATGGGGGGACACAGGCAGCACCATGGGGGGACACAGGCAGCACCATGGGGGGACACAGGCAGCACCATGGGGGGGGACACAGGCAGCACCATGGGGGGGGGGACACAGGCAGCACCATGGGGGGGACACAGGCAGCACCATGGGGGGGGGGACACAGGCAGCACCATGGGGGGGGACACAGGCAGCACCATGGGGGGGACACAGGCAGCACCAATGGGGGGACACGGGCAGCACCATGGGGGGACACGGGCAGCACCATGGAGGGAAACGGGCAGCACCATGGAGGGAAACGGGCAGCACCATGGAGGGAAACGGGCAGCACCATGGAGGGAAACGGGCAGCACCATGGAGGGGGACACAGGCAGCACCATGGAGGGGGGACACAGGCAGCACCATGGAGGGGGGACACAGGCAGCACCATGGAGGGGGGACACAGGTAGCACCATGGAGGGGGGACACGGGCTGCACATGGGGGGGGGGGAGACACGGGCTGCACATGGGGGGGCACATGGGGGGGGGGGGACACGGGCTGCACATGGGGGGGGGGGGGACACGGGCTGCACACGGGGGGGGGGGACACGGGCTGCACACGGGGGGGGGGGGCACAGGCTGCACATGGGGGGGGGCACAGGCTGCACATGGGGGGGGGGGGGGCACATGGGGGGGGGGGGCACAGGCTGCACATGGGGGGGGCACAGGCTGCACATGGGGGGGGCACAGGCTGCACATGGGGGACACAGGCTGCACATGGGGGACACAGGCTGCATTGGCAGGCATGGATAAAGTTGTTAATATTTTTATAACTTAATTGCATAAAACATTAAAGTGTCATTTAATGAGATCATTTATGATGAAATGCATTGTATTGTACAAAACTTAAAATAAAAAGTTTATAAAAAAAAAAGAAACACAAGAGGCTTTTAACAGCATCCTAACGGTGAGTTATATATCATGTGTTATTCATAAATGGGCAGCATTTGATAAAGATGTGAATGGAAACACTTGCCAACACTGAAGGGATTATTACAGCATTATTGCCAGCAAAACCTAAAGCCGCGTACACATGTTCGGACTTTGTCCACCGGACTAGACCTAGTCCGGCGGGACTTCCCCACACACGCCCGGACTTCCGAGCGTGTAACTTGCCCACACACGCCCGGACTTCTCCGGCGGACAATCCGCTGGAAAAAGTCAGCGGGAATGAATGGACTTTCCGATGAGCTGCAAGTCCGTTCATTTCAAAAGTCCGGCGGACTAGCCTACTAACGGCGGGATTGTCCGCCGGACTGCCAAGTCCAGCGGACAATTTTAAAACAAAACTTAAAACCTAGTCCGCCGGACTTTTGGCGCCAAAAAGTCCGCCGGCGCCCACACACGAGGGGATTGTCCGGTGGACTTGAGTCCAGCGGACAATCCCGCGGGATAGTCCCTTAGTGTGTACGCAGCATAAGGCCACCCAAAGACCTAACAGGTCAATCAAGCATGTATGTATAATCTGGCCATCCTCAGTCTCCAGGATTGGATGAGGGTCCATAAATAGAAAAAATAAACCATTTTGGCTGACGTTTGAATTTAAATTGCATCTGTGCCCAGTCTGTGGATATCGACTTATTTACATATTATTAACGAGTACTAAGAGTTTCAAAGAAGCCATCACTAGCTGCTTGTATTATGAAGTTATTCTTTCTCAAAGATTAGAAACACCTGCTAATTGTTACATTATTAGGTTGGCCGGCTGTTGACATTTTTTACCCCATAGAAAAAAGCTAAGATTTCAGTGCCTCTGTAGTGAAGATTGAGGATGAATTTCTCCACAGTGTCCATAGTCACAGAAGTTCAAGTGGATGTAAACCCTCTTCCATACCCAGTGAAGTGAACAGCCTCAGATGATACACAGAGATGAAACAAATCTCCTTACAAAAGTTTTACATGTATATCTGCTGTCTTCAACTTTATATATTCTTACATCGTGTTATAATTTTTACTTCCTCATTCAGCACTGGGTGTTGATTCTTGGCTTACACTGTGTGACAGCTGATTAGAGGAAAGGCACACACCCCCACTCCACATAGGCAGAAGAACTAAGATACTTTCAGAGCTGTGCTTTGACAAGACAAGCTCTCTGCTAATTTATTTCTAGCAACCTTTCCGACACAAATCTCAGGCTGCTTTTATCTCCTGTCAGACGTTATCATGCTGATAACAGAGGAATGAAACAGCAGAAAGACACAGGACTCAGGGCTTTGAACAGAGATACATGAACAATACAGATAGATGTGCCTAGGTCGAAAATCATGAATCGGGTTTACATCCACTTTAAAGTGATTGTAAAGGCACTATGTGACTTTACATGTATTCCCTCCAGGCATGCTGCCATCCACTACAGTGGGTTTGTTGTTTTGTTTTTTTATTAAAATGCTAAATACCTTTTGTCACACCGTAGCTGTGCGGTCACATGATCCCCCTGTGCTGGCTAGCCCCAATCTATGGAGAGAAGCAGGAGAGGCTGAGATTCCCCTGTGATGTCAGCCGGCCAGCACAGGGGGATCTCGGCTCCTCCCGCTTCTCTCCATAGATCGGGGTCGGCCAGCACAGGGGGATCATGTGACCGCACAGCTACGGTGTGACAAAACGTAATTAACCTTTTCATTTAAAAAAAACAAACCCACTGTAGTGGATGGCAGTATGCCCGGAAGGGATACATGTATATTAGCTGCATTATGCATCTGAATAGCAGCTGGAGGGGTGGCAGGAGAGCCGCTCTCATGATGACAGGGAGGGGGGGAGGGGAGAGACTGTCAGAGCACAGCAGGATGATGGAGGCACATAAACAGACCACGGTAATCAGTGTTCAGCAGCCCTGATTATCGTGGTCAGCAGAGGCCAAGGGACACAGGAACTAGCAGGATCAACCAGGTTTTTTGCCAGTTAGAAAGAAAAAAATGACATAGCACAAGCACTGTGCTGTACAGCATGCCTTAAAGGAGCAGGATCCTTTTTTTTTTTTTTTTTTTTTTTTGAAATGTTTTACAGCTTGTTTAGAAAATGTAAATGCTTTAGTGTGCATAGTGTGAGCACAGGCTCTCTTTAAATACTTGATCACAACTTCTTTTGATTCTGCATACATCCATTGTTTTGTCATGGGGTGTCAAGCAACACTGCATAAACAGTGCTGCTTGAGAGCTTCTGTAAAAGTGGGGCCTCCCGTTTAATCTAATGCCACGTACACACGATCAGAATTCTCGTCGGAAAAAGCTCTGATCGTTTCCCGTCGGAATTCCGACTGAATTTCGCTCAAACTGTCTTGCCTACACACGGTCACACCAAATTCCGATGGTCAATAACACAGCGACATACAACACGTTCTACGGCACTATAAAAGGGAAGTTTAATGCTTCCGAGCATGCGTCGAATTGTTTCCGAGCATGTATACCTGTATATGTACCGTATATCTATACACAAATGTTTTGTCTTTCATTGCTATTTTAAATTGAACGGGTAAGGGTTCACATATATGTAAAAACAAAAAAAAAACATATGAACATATGACTTATACTTCTTGGTGTTTTCTCTGTCAGGTGACAGCAGTACATGGCCTTTGTCATCTTCTTGGCTATACTCATGACAGACAAGAAGACTGGAGACAGGTTGGTGTATGCACACAAAAAAATTACAAAAGCATGAAAATTGCACATCCCGAAATTAAAAATTTTACAGCACAAAAAAAAAAAATGTATACTATGATATCAGCCAGCTTGATACACACTTTGTTGTAGCTCAGATTGAACCCTATTTTAATTTTTTTTTCTTTTCTTTTTTTTTTGCACATCCTAGTTCATTAGAAGTACATTCTGTCTGCTTGTTATGTGCAGCAACTTAGGCCACAAAAGTCTCTTAACTACTAATATCTTTTGTAATTTACAGGAAAATTATATTTTATACTGCATATTTTTGTAATTTTATTTGTTCTGTGTTCAGTACAAACCTTTAATAGTATACCAATCAAATATTCTTTTTTATTTTTTTTTCTGCCAACAGATGTTTGATAAAGAAAATGAGGTTCTATGTGAAATAAATAAAGCCACTGGATCTGCATTAAAGCCATTGACCACAAACCATTTTGACCACTAGTAATGGAGTTATCTGTAACCTAGAACATTTCCATGTGGAGTTGCTTTTTTAAGTGTTCATACACAAAGAAATGCATTTTTTTTTGTAACATCTTTGTACGTAGTAAAGTGTAAATATCACAGACAAGCAGATGCCCTTGAGTTATTATGGTTGGTAAATTCTTTCTTATCTGAATCATCAAATGTACTGCACTGGTGCCTATGCAAAACTGCTCATCCTTGCCAGCTCAGGTCCAATATCATATCGCAATGGTCTAATCCCTTGACATATGTCATATGTAGTGCGGATACTTTGCTTATTCACAATTATTTTTGAGATATCTGGCTCAAATATTCGCAAGACAGAATAGGATTATGAATAGACAAGTGAGTGGAACTTGAGCTGAAAGGGATGTCATCAATTTGAAGGTTTGACAGATTGATACCAGAGTGACACTTTCAAGAACATCAGAGAATGACAATGGCTATTCTCTAAAAAGAAAAAAAACAGACCCGTCCAAAGATATAGCAATGTCTTTGCCAAATATCACAGCAAAAATGACTTTAAGCCCTGGTTCACATTGGTGCGTTTTGACATGCGATTTGACATGTCAAATCGCTGCATTTGGGGTACAGCACCAATTTCAAAAAGTAGTTTCTGTACTACCTTTTGCGATTTCCATTGACATCTGTGCAGAAAGCGCACAGATTTCTGTGAAATCCCCGCCGAAATTGGGAGTTCAGCTGAACTCGCACGGCTTCATTTCCGCAGCGCAGTGTGAACCAGGGCTCAAGCAGGGTTTCTCAACCAGGGTTTCATGAAAGCCTGGGGATCCTCCAGTGGTTACCAGGGGAAAATAGTATAAAAAATGACACACAAATATAAATACCCTTCTTCCACCAATAAAAATGACAATATTGTCTTTTGTATTGGTGGAAGAAGGATATTTATATACAGTATCTCACAAAATGATGGCCTGGCCAAGCATGTCTCCAAACCTAATGAAGGGATATTTAGTTTAACTACTTCTTTATATTATAGTCAGCTTCCATTTTGTGTGTCTCTAACATCCATTTTGTGAAGTATGCTCAAGTCTTGCTAATCTAGTTTCGTTTTTCCATAATACTGTAATCTTCTGTTGAGTTTCATGTTCTTGTAAAGCACGTGATATTTTAGAAATAATTAGTTTCACTGTGGGCGTCAGACTGTACTTGTGCGTCTCTGTATATGATTGGATAATCTGTTAAAGGGCGGTACTTTCTGAAAGCCCCCTCTTATATTCACACCCAAGAATAAAGAATTAGATTTGCTCGGAGAGAAACCTGCTGTGTATATGTTTCTTTATCTCAAAGGGCAAATCTCCCAGATCTGGTTTTGGTATTGAATGGCACACCAAAGCATAGAGAATACCCCTAATCTTGATTTATTTCCTTTCACCTAAACCCTATTGAGCATCTGTGGGGCATCCACAAATGGAAGGTGGAGGAGCGCAAGGTCTCTAATATCCACCAGCTCCATGATGTTGTCATGGAGGAGTGGAAGAGGACTCCAGTGGCAACCTGTGAAGCTCTGGGAATCTCCATGCCCAAGAGGGTTAAGGCAGTGCTGTAAAATAATGGTGGCCACATAAAATATTGACACTTTGAACCCAATTTGGACATTTTCACTTAGGGGTATACTCACTTTTCTTGCCAGCGGTTTAGACATTAATGGCTGTGTGTTGAATTATTTTGAGGTGACAGAAAATTTACACTGTTATACAAGCTGTACACTCACTACTTTACATTGTAGCAAAGTGTAATTTCTTCAGTGTTGTCACATGAAAAGATAGAAGAAAATATTTACAATAATGTGAGGGGTGTACTCACTTCTGTGAGATACTGTATGTGTGTAATTTTTTGTTACTATTTTCATTCAATATTTGAAATTTTTAAAGATATTTTGTATTTACTTAATTGAACTTAGACCCCTTTCACACTGCCGCAACTTGAAAGTCGTGTGATTTTGCGGCCACGGTTTCAGGGAATGCCTGTGTAAACTTGAGGTCTATGGACCTCAACTCGCATCAAAGTCAGAACAAAGTAGTACAGGGACTAATTTGAAGTCGATTTGACTTGAAGTCGCACAGATATAAATGGTACTCATTGGAAATCATGGGGTGTGACTTGTCATGTGACTTTGCAGTCCCAAGTCGCACTAGTGTGAAAGGGGCCTTAGTTGTTTTTGATACACCACGTGTGTCCTGTGAAAGCAGCTTCCCTTTGATTGGTAATGGAGAAATCCCTGAAGGGGTGAGACTATAGCGGCATTGGTAGATTAAAGTCAAAAAGGTACTAAGAATTGTAAAAATATCTAATTTTTTTACAAACTGTACATATACAAAACATCAAGTGAAAATGGTGTATGACAACCATAGATGAATATTGGAAAGATTAGATACAGACAACTAATGCGTTTCAGGACTCCTTTAACTTTCTGCAAGATAAAATGACATATTGATATCCAAATATACATATATCAGCATATACATGAGCAGAACCATAATGCAACTGCACTCACCCAGATTTTTGAGTGATAAATCATATTGTGAAGCTTAAGAACATGCATCAGCAGACCATGCGTTGTTGTTCCCTGACACCCAGCCCAATGTGAACACTCGGAACAGGCCCACAGAGATTGCCCCAGGATGCGGTCTGAAGAGACAGGGACTATGTGATGATAGAATATGGATATAACCCCAAATAGGAACTTGGATCTAAAGGGGGAAATGGCATGTAAATGTATGTGTTAATTTACCTAAATATGCAGATGCATGGTAACATGTATACCACAAAAAAGATAATCCCCCATGAGTCAGCAAGTACCTACCAGTGGGACCACTGTATAGTGCAGAAAATCATTGCACCGACATAGTCCAGACTGAAGATAGTCCTGAGTAAATTGTTTGGTGATGAAGCCAGTATTTCCAAGCTCAAAAAGCGAGTTCTTACTGGAAAAATAGGATTTTTTACTTACCGTAAAATCAATTTCTCTGGGTTCATTGACTAAAACCAGCCCCCGCTTTCCAATTATCATACA
Source organism: Lithobates sylvaticus (assembly GCA_028564925.1). Lineage (NCBI taxonomy): Eukaryota > Metazoa > Chordata > Amphibia > Anura > Ranidae > Lithobates > Lithobates sylvaticus. The sequence continues at coordinate 87,333,279 of CM053031.1, forward strand.
TAGCCTGAGCGGGGCTGCTAGCGTACTACTCCTCACGTTTATGCTAATACAATCGCGCAGTGGAATTCTGACTATTATACACGCCCCAACCGGTCTCACAATATACAGCCTTCTAAACGTGTTTGTCCGACAACTACAAAACACCATGAAAATCCTCCACTATTTAAAACAATCTTGTGGCTTTTATCTGTACCTAGATATTACAACAATAACTTGGATGCCTCCTGTTTGCGCTCTACCCAAAACTGTATTACAGTATAAAACAACTGGAATTAAATTAAAAAATTAAACATACTTCCAAACACGAGTCAAAAGACCCCAAGCTCCTCCCACCAACTTCCTGTTCCACACCTGCAACAAACTTCCTGTTGTACATCACATCTTGTAAAGAACTACCTGTCTTCTCAGCTCTAAAAACCCATCTAACTGTTTTATTTAAATATCAATGAACAGGAAAAGGGAGGGGGAGGGGAAGCCTAGTTTCATATTATGTCTATCAAGACATTAAAAAAATCGATGGCGCAACAAAAGCCAAAAACTGAAACTACTGCAAAAAGATGGCTCAAGGAGGTCAACCAAAGCCTTTCTTTTCTACTGCAGGCTATACAATACAAACCTCAGCTAAAGCGATAAATTAAAAACAATCAAAAATAACACACACCGCTAAAAGTACAAAAATACAGTTAAAGCTAGTAAATTCAGTGCAAAGTAGAGACCCCACTCAAACCCAAAACTCAATAGAAAAAACGCAACAGTTTCACTGAAAAGTATGTAAAAAGTACAAAACAGCCAAACCTGAAAAGATTGAATTTACTTAAAAGGAAACGGTGCCTAGAGGCAAGGTGGCTGCCCAGACCGCATGGCTACACACACACACAAAGGAATTAGAGCAGTTTCCATTCTGGGATGACCCAAAGGCCAAACAGCACAAAATCCTTAAATTGCACCTTTACAAACCAAAATCAAATTTTTAAACCTGGCCCAAAAGCAGAGCAATTCCACCCAAAACCAAAACACATCGGACACAAAATGGTAGTTGCCACGGCCACATGGTGAAAATGGCCGCATGGTGACAACAAAAGAAAATAGCAGACAAAAGCCAGGCCACGACAAAATGGTGCCATTAACACATGAAATGCAGTTGATCCCGCCAAAACCAAGATTTCTTCACTAGCTATACAAACTTCCCCCCAAAAATCTACACATTTGAGACACCAAATGAACTCTTACAATCATTTTAGGCTATATACTACTAGGGACCTTGGCCAACCAAACAACACAGGCTCTCCAATCAAACAACAACATTACATAAAACACAAAATAACATGGCTCAAACATACACTCTTGTTCCGAAATAAAGTTCATATACTTACTCTGGCATCCGTTTCCATAGGAACAAAACATTTCAGAAGTACCCACAGTGATGCTTGCATGCATGATTTTTTCATCTCAAAACAAAAAGAGCTCCCCCCATGCTATTGTCCACAGGGAGTAGCCAACAATTCCCATTGTAAGTGATGGAATAGCCATGCCTGGTCACCCCTCCTCCGCCAAGCCACATGGCAGCCCCAAAACAAATTCAATTATCAGCCACCCAAACAAACTGCTCAGTCACACACACATTCCAGGCTGCACCAAATGGGTCCCATAGCAGAGGCAAATACCCCAATCAATACTGACAAATCATACACAACATACGGTTACTTACACATAACAAACATACAATTAAAATCCCAGCATTATACCAAAAGAGGAAAAATTTGTTCTTTTGCAAAGCAGAACCTCCCTAACGCATCAGACAGCCTACTGATCCGATTGTGAAGGAGGTTCTGTTCACTCCTAAGGTCCCGGCCCCCCATCTTAACTGTCGTGGAAAACCCACCATACTCTTTTGCGCTAATAGGTGCCCATTTCGTCTAACGGTAAAATGCATGTTACCTATCACTCTGTTTCCCGCATTTCCCAATAAACAGACATGACCACAGCTTACGTCCTCATCTGAGCACGACTACCCTCCACTGAGCATCGCACTCGCTCTTTTATTCAAAGACAACAAAAGCAATCACAAACAGGAATTCCTGGCCCCAACAGCCAATCACTTCCTCCATGGGAAATTACCTCACAGGATATGACCGCACAGGATATGAATGTCAACACAGGAAATCCTTCCAACAGGATGGGTCCGATCCTGCTGATGGGAGATTATCTGCAAGTGTACGCCATGGCACCCCAAATATGTTGATCAGGCATACAGGAGTGACACCAGCGCACATCCGCTAAACTGATAATGTCTTTGTAGAGCGAACACATCCTCCCCAGACAAACGTTCTGTCCATCGCACAGGGGCCCTTCGCTGGCGGACATATCCCCACTCTGCAAACACTTCTCTCCAACCTCAGGAAGTTTTCCACTACCAAACGGATCTCAACAAGCATCAGCCTGCCCCAGTCAGCTCTTTAGAGCGGGTTGCAGGAGAACTAACACTGGGAGAAACTATGACAATACATATTAAAATACATTTTCATAAAATTTCCACAACGTTTCCTTAGTGTCATGGCAAATTTTTATTCGTCCCCACAGGCAACAGTTAGGCTTGCAGGCTTCTATTCTGATCCATTGAAATTTCCAGGGGTACGTGTCAGGGGTGCCCTCTTTCCCCATTGCTTTTCTCTATCGCGATAGAGACACGTGCGGTGGCAATCGGAGCCAACCCGAATATTAAAGGCGGTACTTGTGGAACTCTGGAACATAAGTGCACACTATTCACAGATTACATCTTTTAATTTCTCACCTCTCCCCTCATCTCTTTACCCAATCTGATGCAGACACTACAGGATTTTGGTAGGGTTTCAGGACTTCAAGTGAATGCGACAAAGTCGCTGGCACTTAAAGAGGAAGTAAACCCTGTTCCAGTAACCCTTAATCCTGGGACATTCCCACCATATATGGTGCATAGTACCTTGAAGAGAACACCCCCTAAAGCAGTCTGCCGATGATGATGGGTACATCTTAGCTAAGTGAGTGGGAACCAGATACCACCTTGTCAAATCTTTAACACTTGACTCTATTAAAGAGTCATTTAATATGCCCTTATAAGCTACCTGAAGCTTGGAATACCAGGACTCAGATTCCAAGTCGATATCAAGGTCCCTCTCCCATGCCAACATGTAAGGGTGTTTCGGTGGAGAGGCCAGTAGTGATAAGCCATGGAAATGTCACCCCTGGTTCCCTGATCTTTTTTTTTTTTTTTAATCAACAAAAAAGGTTTTTATTAATGAGAACACATGGCATTACATCTTATACATGACAAATGTGTATATCTGCAACAGGAGTATCATCTGGCTTAATTTTTCAATCTATAATTCTTGTACAAGCAATACTGGGATCATACTCCTGTATAGAAAGGCAATGTCGCATCCACGTGCTCAAACTCTATATAGAAAGAGTGGTAGTAAAAATTAAAACTAAAATTAAAAATGTAAACGAAACAAAGAAAAAGCCAAACAGTAGATAGTAATCGCATGTTAATACCAAACCAACCATCAACGTTTTCGCCGTGACTTTGACTAAACCATTATATATACCTCTCCCTATGGTGTAGTAGCAAGGAAGACATGCATGCATTTGGGTAATCTTTCATCCATCATCCCATTAATAGCCTATCCAGGGCCAGCTGTGGCGGAGCTACTTCTGGGGAGCTCAACCAGTTCTGCCATATATTGGTAAATTTGTTTGGTGACTTCCTATGCTGATAGGTGTATTTTTCATGGATAAGAGTAGTATTAACCATTTGTATCCATTGTGCCTCCTGAGGTATACGTGCCGACAGCCACAAACGGGCAATAAGTTTCCTGGCCAGATATAACAGTCTTGTAAGAGCAATATATATTGGCGGAGGATATAATTCTTCATCCAGACTGCCCAGCCGGCACACCAATGGTTCCAACTGAAGCTGGACCTGAAAGGTAGTATTTATTCTGGCAATGACATCACTCCAATACCTCACTAATTTGGGGCACCTCCAGAGCATGTGGATGAGATCACCTGGGTGAGCTTGGCATTTAGGACATATGGGAGAGTCACGTCTACCCCATTTATGAAGTTGAATAGGAGTGCGATACACCCTATGCAGTATAAACAAGTGAGAGAGAGTCTTTGTGCTGCTGACACTGAAACCACCGGACCTACCCCCAGGATCTGATTCCACTGCTCACCATCAATGGGGCCTACATCCCTCTCCCACCCCTCTCTGCATGGTAGTAAGTCTGGCGCCTGTATGTGTGATAGAAGGTGGATATAGATTCTAGAGATGATTCCCTTCTTCTCAGGGTCGGTGAATATGGATTCGAGGAATGTGGAATTTTCTAGTTGCAAATTAGAGTTTCTGCTCTGATACCTAATAGCATGTTGTAGTTGAATGTACTGATAGTGGTGTCCCTGAAGTGCAGGAAATTCATTTAGCAACTGGGTGAAAGGCTTTAAAACTGAACCTTCCAGTATTTGGGCGAGAAATCTGACCCCTGCTCTTTCCCACACTAATGAATCGGGGACTCTATTTAGTTCTGTGTAGAATCGATTCCTCCATATAGGAGTCTGACGGAAATAGCCCGTCACACCCAATATGGACTTGATCCTCTTCCAAATTTTTATTAGTGACTGAATTGTAGGGCAGGTTGTAGGGGCTTTAGAAAAGCCCATCTCCATATTGGATAGAGCAGTGTAGTTTGTGTCACTGCCCAGGAGGAGACTCCTAGAAGGATCTAACACCGTCCCAAGATCCCATCCTGTGAAGTGCTGTAACTGTGCTGACAAATAGTACATTTGAGGGTGTGGAACCGCCATACCCCCCTGATCCTTAGGAAGCTGTAGAGTGGCCAGTTTGATTCTTGCCACTCCACCTCTCCATATAAGAGCCCTGAACTGCGAGTCTATACGTTGGAACCAGTATTGTGGTATCCAGATAGGAGCATTGTGTAAGATATATAACAGCTGTGGTGCCCATATCATTTTTATGAGATTGATACGGCCAGTTACCGACAGAGGTAGCTTGCTCCAACTTGCTTGTTTCTGCTGAAATTTTTGCAATATAGGTTTAAGATTTAGGGTTATGTAGTCCCGTGTTTCCCCCGTCACCATTATTCCCAAGTATTTGAATGATGAAACCACCTGTATGTGGGACACGTCCTCCGGCAAAGATGCAGGTAACGGATCCAATGGCAGCAGAGCAGATTTGTGCCAATTGATGGCAAATCCCGACAGCTGACCAAACTGGTCTATTAGTCGCATTACTGCCCTCAGAGAGCGGTCAGTGTCTCCCAAATATAACAGCGTGTCATCCGCATACAAGGACATTTTTTCCTCTCCTAATCCTCTACAGAAGCCTGTGATGTCTGGCGAGGTCCTCACCATAGCCGCTAGCGGCTCTAATGCAAGGGCGAACAGCAGGGGTGACAATGGACACCCCTGCCGTGTGCCTCGATATAAAGGAAATGGTTCCGATAGGGAGTCATTTATCCGCACTTTGGCCACCGGAGCAGCATACAGCAACTGCACCCAGGAGATAAATCTATCTCCCAGACCAAATCGCCGCAGAACCTCCCACAGGTATCTCCACTCGACGCTGTCAAAGGCTTTGGCAGCATTGAGGGAGAAGATGGCCCTATTGCCCGGGTTATCCACCGGTAGTTGAATATTGAGGAACAGTCTTCTAATGTTCAGTGCTGTAGATCTAGCCAGGATGAAGCCAGACTGGTCAGAATGGACCAGATCCGCCACCACTTCGGATAGTCTTGTGGCCAGCACTCTAGCCAATAGTTTGACGTCTGCATTGAGCAGAGATATAGGTCTATAGGAGTCTGGCTGCAGTAAATCCTTGCCTGGTTTTGGTTACACTATAATTATCGCCTCATTCATAGAGGTGGGTAGATTGCCGTCTTCTAAGGCGCTATTCAGTGTTTTTAGAAGGGTAGGCAACAAAGTGTCTCCGTATTTCCCATACGTCTCTGTGGGTAAACCGTCAGCCCCTGGGGACTTATTATTAGCCATCTGTGCTACCGCCGTTGTCAATTCTTCCAGTGTTATTGGTGCATTAAGTGCTGTAAGTCCCTGTGGCGCTACCCTGGGAAGAGAGCATTGGTCCAGAAAGTGGGCCAATTCCTCTTGTGTGGGGTGTACCTTAGATGTGTATAGGTCTTTAAAAAACTGCGAGAACACTTCAGGTATGTCAGTCGGGTCCGTAACTGTCATGCCATCTGTGTTTTGAATGGCCTCTATATGGGTCGAGCACTGCTGGTTTTTAGCTATCATAGCTAGTAAATGTCCTGTACTTTCTCCCTCATTGAAGTACTTTTGTTGCAGGAAGAACCGCTTGTTCTCCGCAGCTGATATCAAGACCTGCCTGTACAGGGCCTGTGCCTCCTGCCAACTGCGTTCTGTCTCCACTGAGGGTACTGATATATATCTCTCCTCTGCCCTAGCCGCCTCGTCCATCACCACATTCTCCCACTCCTTAGTCTTGGTTTTAATTGCATTAATCTCTTTAATAATTAGACCCCTAAGGTGGGCTTTTAGAGCATCCCATATCACTCCTGGCCGGGCAGTTTCTCGATTATGAAGCATAAACTCTGTCAGGCAACCAGGAATAGTATCCGTATCTGGGAATATTGTAAACCAAAAGGGATTTACCTTCCAGAGTCTGCGCTTCGGGCTCGGGAATGTCATAATAGCAGCACTGACAGGTGAGTGATCAGATATGTTACGCGGGGCATATTTCACATAATCAGTCAGTGCATATGCTAGGTCATTAGACAAACACAGATCTATCCGGGATAAACATTTATAAGTTGCTGAATTGTTTCAGGGGTTCAAAGGAAAAGGGTGGAGGGACATAGATATTTGCGAGTATACATGTTAAGCCTGCGAGTTTGCATAATAGGAACATGTATCGTCCCTGCCCGTCTATCATAGATTGTAGCAATTGGAAAGTGGTCGTCTGTGAAATAAGCACACTGACTCCCCTCGAGTAAGCTGAGTGGACGGAATGAAACTGGGTGGGGTATCCACGGTTTTTAAGTGTAGATATGGTGCTATCCTGCAGGTGAGTTTCCTGCAGACATAGCACCGAAGGCCTGTAAGCCTTTACCGTGGGGAAACGTGCCATTCTCTTCGCTCCGTCACCCAGCCCCCTCACATTCCATGAAATTATGATGTAAGCATTTGACATGTTAGGGTAAGTAGGTAATCATGCCATAGAAGCTTTGTCAGCTGCAGAGGCCCACCAATGGGTGCTTCGCTTCTCCACCTGACAGCTTTGAAAATAAAACACAGGTGTACAGTGACTTCTTCCACTTAGTTACATCTCTGGTTGGTAAGATAAGAATGAATGAACTGTTTGTACGGCTCACAACAGCCAGTTTTATGAACCAAAGAAAAAACATGCCCCTTAACATGGAGCAACAAACGAGAAAAAACAAAAGGCAAGGGGAAAAGTTAAAAAGGTTTTTTGTCCATGCTTCCAGTAGACTGCAAGAAGACTTGACGGACAGAGAAAAAAAAAAAAGGGGGGGGGGGGGGGCAAACAAAAAAGTAAACGTGTCCACGCAGGACAAATGTAAGGGGGGGGGCCCCAACGTCTCAGTACTACTCTGATTCAGAGGGACTTGCGAATCCAAGAGTAGGGCAAAGTACAATCTTCGTTTCCTCCGCCTGGCAGGAAAATTAAAGGTAGGTGGAAAGAGGAAAAAAAAGGGGGGGGGGGGGGAGGGGGGAAGAAAGGGCTCCCAGCTTCTCCTATGACATCCGTCTCTCCTTGCTGAAAGTTGGATAAAGACAGGCCCTCTTCAGACCGCAGGTGCTGGGGCTTTCCTGAGCGTATGTTCCATCCGGTCCAGCCACAGTGATGCATTAGCGGGGTTATCGAAGAACTGCGTTTCGCCATTGGCTGCGATTCTCAGCTTGGCTGGGTAAAGCATGGCATATGCGACATCGTATTTGCGGAGACGCTTCTTTACTTCAGTAAACTTGGCTCTGCGACGCTGAAGTTCAGCTGAGAAATCCGGGTAGAAGGATATGCGGGCATTGTCCATTCTCATAAGATTCGCTTTGGTTCTGGCTTGATTCAGTATGGAGTCGCGATCTTTAAAGTTCAGCATTTTGAACAGAAACGGTCTGGGAGGTTCCCCAGGTTTAGGTGGCCTTGGTGGGACTCTATGGGCACGTTCCACCGCAAAGATCCGCGAGAAGGACTCTTTACCAAAAGTGTTGACCAGCCAATTCTCAATAAATGACACCGGGTTTTTTCCCTCAGCTCGCTCCGGTATGCCTACCGCGCGAACGTTATTGCATCTCTGCCTGTTCTCCATATCTTCTAGGCGTGCAGTATGGCCGTTTATGATGGATTGCATATGGCGGACCTCTCTCTGCAGGGGTGCGACATCATCCTCCACATTGCTCACCCTGTCCTCCAGTGCAGCTGTGCGGTCACGTAGTTTCTGCATATCCTGCCTAACCATATTCAGCTCCAGTTTCACCCCTTTGATCTCAGTGGTTAGGGAGGTAATGGAGGTGTTGCAGGAGGTTACTGCCGCAAAAATATCTCTCAATGTTGGTTCAGGGGTTTGACTGTCCTGGTCTGCATGTGCTCTGGGGGTCATAACAGGGGCAGAGGTACTCACTGTGTCCCATGTGGAGGGCTGTTCTTCATCCTCTGGCCATAACTGCTCCATCACCTCCTCTGGAGGACCTGTGTCATGTGCATCCACAAGCTGGGAAGGTGTTCTAGGTGTGCCTCCCTTCCCCAGAGCACTGCCGAACATCCGCATGGCTGCCTCTTTTGCTGAGCGCTGGCTCCGGGCGCCATCTTGGTTTCCATGCTCTGCTGAATGCATGCCGTCTCTCGGGTGTTTGCGGGACACGCCCGCCGCCGAATATGCCCTTGATATATACCGCTGGACAGGGGAGAGTGAGGGGAACCCTCCGGTGCTGTCTGCGGGAGAAGCCGGTGCCGCCTTTTCGCAGGATAATTGTGCAGGGTATCGGCGGAGCTCTCACTCTGTGCGTCTTAGCTCATCAGCCGCAAGCCACGCCCCCGGTTCCCTGATCTTTAGTGCACCAATGTTCATAGGGCATTAATGAGGGAGGGTCTGAGGAGGAACGGAGTCTCGACAGGAAATGCGCAATTTGGAGAAAGTGGAACCGTTCAGTGCGGGGCATCTCCAGATTATTAATACTATGTGTCAAAGTAAAGGGCCCTCTGTGCGTATAAAAATAAAAATGTCCTATACAGTAGAGGCCTTTGCCCGTCCACTATTTGAAGGCTCTGATCTCTATACCCGGAGCAAAAGGCAGGTAATGGAATAGATTTTCCAAAGGGGTAAAGGCCGAAACCAATGAAAGTTTAGTGCGCATCTGATCCCATAACCCAAAGGAGTGAGAGAGGCACCATAATAGGAGGCCTGGCCTTAGCGGGGCGCCACAAAAGAAAATCAATAGTGTAGGAAGGGATCGCTTGTCTTTCAATATTGACCCAATCGGGACGTTCCTGTCTCAAATATACGACTGACAATTTTATACGCTGCACCGCCTTATAGTATGCCCAAAGGTCAGCCCACCCTTGACTCTTGGTGTGTATAGCATAGCGTGGGCCAGCCTATGGCCTTTAGGGCCCCATATAAACTTAAGAACTTTAGACTGGAACCGTGCTAAGTCGGCTTTATTAAGGAGGACAGGCAGGGAGTGAAACAAATATAGCAATAAATTAATTTTGACCGCCGCCACTCTACCTAGCCATGAGATATCATGAAACAACCAACCTGAAAAGAGATCGTCCAATTGCTGATAAAAGGGAGGAAATTTAGCCGAGTATAATGAGGCATAGGATGCGGTAAGAGAAATTCCCAGATATGGCAAAGCCTCAGCTTGCCACTGAAATGAAAAAGTTTCTCATATACGTTGTAGCAGCTGGTCAGAGAGATTAATGTTAAAGTGGTTGTAAACCCTTACAGACCACTTTGACCTACAGGTAAGCCTAGATTAAAGCTTACCTGTAGGTCCAAGAAATATCTCCTAAACGTACACGGTTTAGGAGATATTTGCAAAAAGACAGGCACCGCTGTCTATGGCGCATGCGCCGTAGACAGCGGCGTGCAGGCGCACTGAGCATGCCGCTGCTAACGGTGATATGCTGCTAGTGGCGGCTCCCGTGCGCATGCGCGGGAGTGACATCATCGTGCCTCTGGTCAATCACAGCGCCAGAGCCGCGATACCAGGAAAGAAGATGGACACTCCATGGAAGAGGGGACAGCAGTGACATCGCTGGCTCCTGTTTTAGGTAAGTGACACATAATGGGCTACTATGCGATGCATAGTAGCCCATTATGCTTTACCTTTGCAGGGAAACAAAGAGGAAGTAAACCCATCAGGGTTTTCTCGATATGTAAAATAGGTCTTGAACTCGAACAAGCTCCCTCAATTGTCCACCTGAATAATAAGGTAATATGCCACGGCATACAAGACGTTTAGTTTACTTTGTGCTGCTTGCAGCTAAGATCTCCATTGCTGGAGCATGGAAGTCTCCCTCTGTATCGGTTCGCCGCATGAAGCATAAGGTATCCTGTTACATGAAAAAGGGGCTAGTATCATCAATGATGAAATTACAGAAATTATTTGAGCGAACCTGGGAGCCTTGGAGCGAATTATTTAAAGATACCCTTGTCTCCTGTACTTGGCTGATTGTATGTTACCATGGCCCACCATGGGGTCTAGGTCTCTTGCTTTTTCTTATTACTTTTTCTCTCTTTTCCCTCCTCGGTTTCTTTGCTTTTCTCTTTTCTGTTCTATGGAAGTTGGTTTATGCTCTCCCTATTAGGAACATTGATGTTTAGCATGCCAGCTCAATGTGTACACAGTGGATCTTTTTTGCTAATATCAGATGCGTATTATAACCGCATCTGATTTCTCTGAGTTGTGATCCTCTATGACTTATCAAGTATAGCACTATCTGGGTGCCACTGTGTGAATATGCAGCTAGTTGCCTGGGGTTGCTTGTTTTGGAAACAATTTTTTCTGCTCCTTAAAACACTAATAATATAACTCTTCTTTTTTTTTTGCTTTGTTTTTATTCTTGACTGGAAGTATATCACCTGATGGCCGTGTCGCCCAGCTTCCTATGACACGGTTTGCTCCCATGTGGGGTGTCTGGAGATGGTGGGTGACACCCTGGCTGTAGGTTAGCATTGATACTGCTTTTGATGATTAAGGTCGATTGTGACTCATATGCTGCCACTGTGCTCATATTTGACTTTTCGTTATGCGCTATAATGTACAACAGAATGTACCAATGTTTCCTATTCTTCTATGAAAAAAACTCAATAAAAACTATTGAAAGAAAAGTTTAAAACAATATGTTCGTTAAATATGATATCTTCATGTTTGAGTCAACTTATCACAGTGATCATCACTGTTATTAGTAATCATAGTACAAAAAATCCTGATCACTTCCCCAGAGCAGTATGGTGTCCCTATGGTAACACTGCACTGGTCTGGTCAAAGTATGTAAAAAAAAAAATATTATCTATTTAAATTTTTTTACATACTGTCACCAGTCAGTATCCCTGATCACCGCCACACCAGTCATATGATGATACTGTACTGCATTGATATGGAACCCCCCCCCCCCCCCAAAAAAAAGAATTGTGACAAAAAGTTACAACTTAAAAAAACTCCCCATGCCTCTTATCAATTATTATTCCTTGGGGGGGGGGGGGGGGGGCAACTTTTGTGGGTTATTTGTACTGTCTTGGTTTTTTATGGCCTCAAGAAATGAGGCAGTCAGGATTTATCAATTTTCATATATTTATCCCATAGTTTGTAGACACTATAACTTTCATATAGACTAAATAATATACACCGATTTGGGTTATTCTTACCAAAGAAATGAAGCAGAATAAATGTGTTTTTTCATTTATATAGCAAAAAAAAACGGTGGTGATTAAATACCACAAAATTAAAGCTCTATGTGTCTCAAAAAACGCTAAACATTTCATTTGGGTACAGTGTTGCATGATTGAGTAATTGCCATTCAAGATGTGGAAGCACTAAAATCTCAATATTGGCCTGGGCAGAAAGGGAGTGAAAATGTCCAGTACTGAAGTGGTTAAATAGTCTGTTTTCATGTCAGCTACAGCAGTGACAACATGTCTGTGCATCACTGCACAGATGCTAGTTCGGAATTTCCACCTTCCATGCATGACCTTCCAGACAATCTGATTCCATGCATGCATCCTAAGAGAAGTCCATGCTTTCTTTCGGAATTTGTAACAAGAACCAAGTACTGATGAACTCAGGAAAGCATAATGTTGCAAGACAATCAGCAAAAAAAATCATGTAAGGCATGGGTGTTCAACCTGTGGCCATCCGGCTGTTGCAGGACTACAAATTCCATGACGCATTGAGGGAACAAATCCTTTTTAGTCTGGGGGTTTGGTTTGTTGAGTCAATATAATGACTGATTAAAACTCCCAGGCCTATCCAGCTATTTCTGCTGCCAGTGAGGGTGCCCAACATAAAAATATGTTCAAGAGAATTAGAGATGTCCCTGCATTTAAAAGGAATGTGACTTCAGCTTTTGTGACTTCTACAGTCCTTGTAAGCCAACCTTAGTAATATCTATATAGATATAGAGAAAACACAATGTAACTATTGTAAAAATCTTTATTTTGCAAAGATAAAAAGCAGTAGTGGCAGGTTATCTTTTCTTTCACTATGCACAAGTTACTTCAACAATTAAATTACTACATAGTCACAGTTAAGTCACCCATGCTTTTATGCAAAATATACCTTGGTTGCCTGAACTAAAATTATTATACAACATTCTGGTCATTTATTATTAGACGAGAACTACAATTTGAAGGCTGACAATCAAATTTTAGCTCATATTGTTTCATGTTATATTGCTGTTTCTCAGTGTGCCTGCAGCAGCACACCATCACAGTGGAGGCTGCAATCTAAAAATGATCTACCCATGGTATTACGTTTTTAGTTGATGTAGATAAAATTGGAAAGTGTGTTGGAGCTTACCTACAAAATAAAGGTTAAGGCATTTTTATGTCAATTTGGTGCCCCAAAAACATAAAGCATACACTTCTTTTTTTGTTTCATGTGCGCATTTGTGTTTTTTTTTGTAGAGCTCTCCTTTCAATATTGCACAAACTGCTAGTAAGAAATATATTGAATAAATACTGTCAGGTTTGATTTTAAAAATGAATAACCAATTAACAAATGAACCATTTTAGCAGACTGAAGAACTTGGGAAGTAGACAGGTTTTGTAAGGGGTAGTTGGTAGTTAGTCCTGTATTCGCTGAGGATCAGCCGTATCTTGCCTTATGGATGCCAGCCAGAGGGCTGTTTGGATGAAGACGAGAAAAACGCCCCAGCGTCCATATTGGGAAAACATTTCGATATGAGGTGTAGCTGATAGCACAGCTCTTGTTAAACACACCTGATATATTCTCCTAGGCAGAAAAATATATATAAAAATGTGATACAAATAGTAATCAGTGAATTTCCACTATAATAACATTTATATGTAAAGCTGTAAATATGTAACTTAAAGCGGAAGTAAACCCATCGATTTAACAGTCTAAAAAAAAAGGCATGCCGTGAATGCTAACTGCACATTGGCTGTGCTCTCAACCAAACAGTCAAACCATCCAATGGCTGGTGTCATAACGGATCACATGTGCAGCACTGTGGCAGTTGAAGATTAAACAGAGGCAAATATGGCAGCTTCCTTGGCTGAAAACGATAGGGGGGTTTACTTCCACTTTAAACCTAAAAGGCTTGTTAAGGATGGAGCTTGATTCAAATACCCATGTCATTAAAATATCTGTTCATCTTAAAGCCGCAGTGATCCAACCAGAAGTGGGAGCAGGTACCTGTCACATCCATGTACCTGCCCCCCCAACCCCCAAAAAAGCGCCAAAAGTAGAAGAGGGGGGCATAAAGAGGGACTTTCCCTTTAGGGTGAAGTTCCGCTTTAACAAAATGTGTGAACAGAAGCCAAGAGACCGCCTTGCAAATCTGAGGCTGAAAAGCCCATGCAGCACTAAGAGATCTGCTACAGTGAGCCTTAAACTGTAAGAAAAGTCAAAACCTAACTAATCTACACTCACCCCCATTCTATCTACCCTGTAATAGAAAGGATGCCTGTATTTACCTATTCTGAAGGTTCTCCAGTCCGGTCACCTGACCACATCCCAACGTTAGCTAGTGTAGAGGAGGAACAGCCAACAACTGATGCCCCATAGAAAGTCTACTGGTGACGTCATCGCACAGGTTCTGCAGCCATTGTCAGTGATCTCTCCTCTACACTGAAGCCGGCGCTGGAAAGATCATGTGACCGGACTGCAGCGACTTCAGAAAAGGTAAGTATAGGCATCCTTCTTTTTACAGGGTAGATAGAATAGGCTTAAAATGGGGGTAGGAGTAGTTTTAAAGCTTAGTTAAATTTTGAATTCCTTCCGCTTTAAAAGGTTATGGAAGAAGTCTATCCTCCAGACTACAAGCTCTAAAAATAACTTGTTTAGCAATGGTGGAGAAAGAGAGAGACAGGGACACCCTTGCAGGAACCTTAAAGTTTTACTAAACCCAAATCTGTCTGTATCTTCAGAATAGCATGCTTGTTATACTCACTGTAGAACTTAGGGGGTTAATCCTCTATATTGTGTAAAAAGGCTCTTTGATCTTGTATGGACAGATCCTCCCCCTCCTGCAGGGTCTCTCTTGGCAATTCCAGATAAGACACAGTGAGGGTAGTAAAGCTGCACATGCTCTATTGCTGAAGAGAACAGTTCCTTATTGAGCTGAGCTTTTCAGGTCACATAGTATTGACATCACACATTTGGGTGTGTATACAGATACTAAATGACAGCCCAATCCCTCCCTCCTCCTCCATGAGCAGTAACTAAAAAAGAACACAGTGGGTGGAATGTCACATCGTGATTGATGGATGATCCGCCTCCCATAACAGCATAAGGACACAGTCTATAGTGGAAACCTCCTCCTACTACTTGAACACTCAGCACTAGGGCAAAACCTTCAGTTTATCACATGACCATGGTATACAGATCAGCCAAAAAGGTACGTAGTGGCAGTATTTTAATGTAAAAATAATATTTATAAGCTGTGGGCACTGCAGGGGGGTGGGTGAACTATTATCATATTACTGGTTTTAGTAACACTTTAAGGAAGCAAAACAAGGGAATTTGATTTCCTAAAAGTAGTAGCCAAGAAGTAAACTCTCGTAGCACACACCACGTCCAGACAGATATTTACCTAGGATATTTCAGAGCAGGAGATAAGGAAGGAAAAGGTACAATATCCTGAATCAGGTGGAAGGCAGAGGCCACCTTTAGTGATCCTGCCAGAAACACACTTCCTGTCCTAGGGTGAGAATGTTCACCATACTGTATCTATGAAGAAGAAATGCTGTCACCCTGGAACAGAAAGCGTGTTAGGATTACAGAAAACCTCCCGCTGTCCTCTGTTATGTGACATGGGGGGGGGGGTGGTTTTTGTAGCTCACCAAGAGAGCTTGGATCAATTCTAACTGATAACAGTGCAACAGAAGCAGAGAGCACAAGAGGTTAGCGTAATAGATTTCTGACAGGATCACAGATCAGTTTTAACAAAACTCTTGTACTTATCTAGTAAACAGACCAAAGGCAGTAAAGGGAAGTTCAGTGTTAGGGTTAAATATACTTTAAGTGGGTATGGCAGCCTCACAAGCACCTAGAGAACTTGGGTTACAATGTGCTGTGATAGACTATGTTGTTACAGAAAACAAAAGGATATTTTCTAGGATGAGTAGGCCTTAATGGCTCCACATGATATGTATTCTACGTAGTTGTAGTCATACCTGAGGCCAGTCTCCATTACTGAGTTGCTTTTCCAGGAGCAGTTTAATGCCTCTTTCCAAAACACCATCATCTGGGAACCTGTATGATATTACAGAAATATGACCATTATTGTAGCAATTACAGTGAGAAACAAGATGAGTAAAAATGAACAAAACACAATTTAACAAATTTCTGAGTGAACAAATATAGATTTTCAAGGGCTAATAGTAAAGAAAAATAAATGACCAAAAAAACATAGAAAGAGGAAAGAAGCCATTAATAATCTTTTTTTAATTAATAAGGTACTGTTAGAGGATAACCATGGAGAGGGCAGGTAACTACTCCACTGTATCTGTAGAGAGAACCTTGGTTGCCACCTAGGTTGGACTTTAAACTCATCTTCCTCTCTTCATCTTTATTACATGGGTGTGGGAAAGTTAGTAGTTTAGGCTAGGTTCACACCTATGCATGTGCTTTTCGTACGTTTTTGTTGCTTTTTCACACATTTTCATACTTCATGTGTTTTTTTTTTTTTGTAAGGAGAAGGAGACTGGTTGTTCAGCACAAAATCCAACCAAAAATGTACATTGAAGTTCATGGACCCAAAATTGCACATTCCAGCATGAAAAAAATCCCTGCACCTCTTCCAAAGACGCACTGCAGGAAACTGCACAGATGTTGATGTGACCCTTAGAAAACCATGTTAATTCAATTGTCGTGCAATCCTGTTCTTCTGAAAACTGCTAAAAAATGCACAGGTATGAACCTAGCCCTACAGATGGAAGAAAAGACAATGTTGCTTTCATATCAGCTCTTGAAATGACAATGACACTGCATTTCAGGCAGGATCAACCATTTTTTCCTGACAGACTCCATGGCAGCCAACGTGTGGGGTTTAGTCCCGCCTCCACTACCCTATAGGACGTTACTCCCATAAATCTTTGCTCCCTGCCAGAGGCCGTGTTCTTTTTTTGTCCTCCTCCGAAGGACCTATACTATGTCTTTCTACCTGAAGATTATCGTTCCCCCCTGTGATACGGACTGGCCGAGCGACTGGGAGTCGCACATTTCCAATAAGCTCTGGCTACTAGCGGAGTATGGAAAGGGGCATATGGAAGAGGCGCTGAAGAGGTGTGTTCCTGGTCACTGACAAGGCAGAACCGCGTTATGGTCGTTAATCCTGGCTACTAGCAGGTGACTGTTTCCCCCTACAAAGTCCGGCATGTAAGTTTTTCCTACCTTCGGCCAAACGATCGTTCACAGGAGGGGTGAGTTCTGCATGGCAGCCTTTTTCTGTTGTTTTTGGCAGTGTGTTTTGTGCTGGTTCTGTGTCCCCATACACCGCTGGTGCGGTGTGTCTGGTCATCATGGCGGCTGGTTCCTTGTGCGTTCCAGCCGCCGAGTCCCTTCCTCGTTCGCCGCGCGGTCGTTCTGCGCATGCGCAGAGCCAGCGCGAGAACGAGGCTTGGTTCGCGCATGCGCGTAGCGGTATTCGCGCATGCGCACTAGCATCGTGGCCGTCGCGCTGATGACGTCACGATAGGCGGCAGATTTAAAAGGGGAAAGACAGATTTCAGGCTCTGGAATGCCTGTAAGTCTGCAGAAGCACTCCAGAGAGCCAGTTTTTTCTACAAAAGGTAGGGAATCCTTGGTGGCCTGCTCTGCTGTCTTTGTTTGATGTTTTTTTGTGGTTTTTGATTTGGGTCAATTCTGTTTGCAGCATAATGGACCTTCCCGGACCACTTGTGCCGTCACCGCCTGCTAGTGGCCAGCCCTCTCGCAGCAGGTATTTTGGGGGGGGCATTCCCTGGGGTGCCTGCTGGGGGAGGGGGGAGGGTGGAACATCATCATAGGTGATGTTCCGCTGACACGGTGGATCTGTCTTTTTCTTTCAGCCCTTCCAGGTCTACTCAACACCGGAGTTCGCATAAAGGAAGCGGTTCATCTAAATCCCGCCGGCACTCCTCTTCCAGATCTAGACACCATGGTTCTTCTGCGAGATCCAGTCATCGTAGCCGGGAACCATCCCGCTCTTCTACGACTCGCCCCAGCCATTCTGAAGGGTCATGCTGGGGGTGTAGGGCTCAAGTCCCTAGGGACAAGTCCCTTTGTGATGCCTGTTACGTAAAGGCGACTGGAGAAAGGACTGACTCTGGCCAACAGTTAAAGTCTATGGTGGAGAAGATGGTCAAGGACAGCTTAAAGGAGCTGGAAGCCCCTCATGTATCTCCTGCAGAGTCGCCCAAATCTCCTGTGAGGGATACCCAGGTTCAAGATACTTGGGAAGCCTCGTTACCAAGCCATCCATCCGCGGATCTCTCCGATAGTGAATCTGAGGAGGATGTGGCTGGTTCCGGTTTTGATTTTGCTCTGCTCCCTCCGTTGGTCAAAGCCATCAAGGAAACCTTGAATTGGGAAGAGCCGGTGACGGCTCCAGCGAAGCAGAGAAAATTTTTCAAACAATTAAAGAAGGAGCGGATCAGTTTTCCCTTTCTGTCGGAACTAGGAGAGGTTATTACGGAAGAATGGGGAAAGGTAGAGAAGAAGAACTCTCTCCTGCCAAAAATTCAGAAGCTGTACCCATTCAGAGAAGAAGAGGTAAAGCAGCTGGAATCACCCCCCCTAGTGGATGCGGCAGTAATGCGGTTGGTCAGACATGTGACCCTTCCCTTAGAGGACACGGTCTCCTTCAAGGACGCTCTAGACAGAAGAATTGATTCTGACCTGAAGCGGGTCTACCTTATGGCTGGCACGGCCTGTAAACCGGCCCTGGCTCTGGCGGCCTTGTCTAGAGCAATGGAGGTCTGGTCCGACAGTGTCGACGAGACACTCAGGGGTGTCTCAGAAGAGCTAGCCAGGAGTTCTCCTATACAGGAGCTGAGGCTGGCCTCGGCTTTCTTGGGGAGGCCTCAATTGACATTATTCGTCTCCTGTCTCGAGTTATGCTATCCTCTGTGACTGCCAAGCGTGCCCTGTGGCTCCGTCCTTGGCTGGCCGACCCGGCATCTAAGCAGGTTTGGTGCCGGATCCCCTTTGACGGTTCGTCTTTGTTTGGGAATAGGTTGGATAGTGCTATAACTCGGGCCACGGGCGGTAAGTCTGGGTTCCTTCCCCAAGACAGACGCCAACAAAATCCCAGAGGTTCGTTTCCAAGGAAGCAAGGTCAAGACCGTGCCAGGGAGGCACGCAGTTACAGGCCCGGGAAGGAATTCTCCAGGTCTTGGAGGTCCAGGCAATCATCTTTCAAAAAAGCTACAAAAAGCAGTTTGTCGGGTGACAAACAACCGACCAAGTCCTTTTGAGAGCGAGCCCGTCCAGACGGACCGGGTGGGAGCTCGCCTGCTCCTTTTTCGGCACGTCTGGGCGGCCTCAATCCAGGATTTCTGGACCGTCAGGACGGTTTCCTCAGACACACTTGGACGTTCAGCAGGGTCCCCAAGTGCAGGTGTGTCCCCACATCCATTCCAACATCAGAAGGAAAAAGGATGATACTTTCAACCTACGTAAAATCTTTATTGGAACAAGGCGCAGCTATTCCCGTGCCAGTCGAGCAACGTGGTATGGGAATATATTCCCCTCTTTTCTTAGTCCAGAAGAAGAGCGGGGCGTGGAGACCCGTAATAGACCTGACATATCTGAACCGCTTCATAAAGAAGGAGAGGTTCAAGATGGAGACCCTGGCCACAATCCAACAGTCAGTACAGCCAGGGGATTGGATGGTCTCCATAGACCTAAAAGACGCCTACTTCCACGTGCCCGTCGCAAAAGACTTCCAACAGTTCCTGCGGTTCTCCATAGACCAGGTTCATTTACAATTCACTTGCCTTCCCTTCGGTCTGTCCACTTCTCCACGTACCTTCTCGAAGGTCCTACTAGCAATCGTAGCTCTACTAAGGATCAGAAAAATCCGGATCCATCACTACCTGGACGATCTACTCTTGTTGGCTCAGGACAGAAGTTGTCTGGTAGATCACAGAGATCAGACCATCTCAACGCTCAAGGAGTTCGGATGGCTCCTGAATACGGAAAAAAGCCAGCTGGAACCTTCACAGTATCTCGTGTTCCTGGGAGCATTCTTCAACACGGTGAGAGGTACCATCTCTCTGCCCGAGGAAAAGGTCAGAATAGTGCGAGACAGGATCCACCTGGCTCTCGCGTCTCCTCATCTCAGCACTCGGTATTGCCTGAAGGTCATAGGCACCATGGTGTCCACAATACCGATGGTGAAGTGGGCACAGTGGAGAATGCGTCCTTTTCAGAAGGGTTTTCTTCTCCAGTGGTCGGGAGACAAAGTCCAGACAATTCGTGTCACTCAAGTCATGAGGAGTTCCCTCTTCTGGTGGCTTCAGCGAGAGAACCTACTGAATTGCCATTCCCTTCTTCCGATCAGGTGGATAACAGTAACATCGGATGCCAGCAACAGAGGTTGGGGGGCCCATTGTCTGATGGAGGTGGCTCAGGGCACTTGGGACTTTCCCTCTCGAGGGATAGTCTCGAACGTCCTGGAGTTGCGTGCAGCCTTTCTAGCTCTGGTGGCCTTCCCTCATCTGATATCGGGAGAGTCGGTTGTTCTCAGATTGGACAACACAACAGCTGTTGCCTACATAAGGAAACAAGGGGGCACCAGGAGTCGTTCCCTACTGGCAGAAGTGGAACCTATCATGCGCTGGGCACAGAGGAATCTAGCCAACTTGACGGCAACCTATGTTCCCGGGGTTCTCAACGTCCAAGCGGACTTTCTCTCAAGGGTGCAGCTGGACAACAACGAGTGGGCTCTGCACGAGGAGGTGTTCAGTTGGGTGGTATCCCTAGGGATCTCTCCAGAAGTGGATCTCTTTGCCTCCCAGTACAACAGGAAGCTGGCGAGATACTACTCGCGGTTCAGGGATCCACAAGCTTACGGGGTGGATGCACTAACGGAGCGCTGGTGGTTCCGCACAGCCTATGCCTTCCCTCCAACTCCGATCATCTTTCAATTCCTGAGGAGACTCAGATGGGAGGAAGTGGAGATGGTGGCTATAATCCCACACTGGCCCAACAGACCGTGGTTTCCTCTCCTGTCTCTGCTCAGCTTCCGAGACCCAGTTCCTCTTCCGACCCGTCGGGACCTGCTCTCCCAGGGCACGATCCTCCACCCGTGTCCAGGTCCACTGGAGTCTCAGATGTTCACCCTTTTCTGGATGTGGGGGGTTCCCTGAAACAATACTTGGAAGTTACCGGCCTCATTCTGCCAGTCGGACTATCTCTTCGTCCTGTTCTATGGAAAACACAAAGGGCTCCCGAGCATCAGTCAGATCTATTGGTTGGCTGCCATATGAACCAAGCCCTACAGATGGAAGAAAAGACAATGTTGCTCGCGCCATGTAGCTCCTGATGTGATATGCAGAGCGGCGTCTTGGTCGTCAATCCATACTTTTATGTCACAACTGTGTTGAGCCAGCGGCTCTGTCTTCAGTTGATTTTGGTGCTAAAGTTTTGTCAATTGACGGTGTCAAATAAATCTTTGTTTGTTCAGCATTTCAGGCAGGATCAACCATTATTTTCTTCATTTGCTAAAAATGTTGTTAGTCTGAAAATGTAAAAAGAGCCAATTCATGTGGTTCCCCGGCAGTTAATGCAGCCATTGCATCTAGGGAAACTGGTAAGCTGCAATACACTGCATTTTTAGTTCTTCGTGGGCAGCCTCGCGCCATGTAGCTCCTGATGTGATATGCAGAGCGGCGTCTTGGTCGTCAATCCATACTTTTAGGAAGTTTGGTGACTTAAGATTCGCGCTTCTCAGTTTTCTGACTCAGATCGTTACTGCTCTTCAGTTTGTGCTTGTCGTGCGTATCTGTTTATTAGTGCGTGTAGTCAGTTCGCATTTGTTGGTCATTGCGGCCTATATCTTGATATAGGACGCTTTGATTTGCACTGCTTATTGTCTGCTCGTTTCTGGTATTCATTTCGTTCTTTCAGGCCTTGCTGTTTATCGGTGCTTTCTGTTTGTCCGTTCTGACCAGCCGACCTTTTGTGACCTTCTGAGCGATGTTTCCCGTGCGTACTCGTCGCCGAGTTCGTGCTGTACGCGGAATTGGTGTGGGGCTTTTAGCTTTGACCCAAGACCCGTCCATGAACAGAGTGACGAGGAGTATGTGGACCAAGAATTGGTTGCTTCAGCGTGACCAGTTCTCGCACATGCCTTTGCTTCGTGAGATCCGGGAGAATAATCCTGATGATTTCAGGAACTTTCTCAGGATGACAGACCCCGATTTTCACCGTCTTTTGGCTTTGCTGACCCCCTTTATCAGCCGGCAGGATACCTGCATGAGACAAGCCATTACTCCGGAGCAGAGGCTTGTTGCCACGTTGAGGTACTTGGCGACAGGGAGAAGTCTTCAGGATTTGAAGTTCTCTTCAGGTATCTCTCCCCAGGCCCTGGGACTCATTATTCCAGAGACCTGTTCTGCCATCATCCAGGTCCTGCAGGAGGACTATATTAAGGTAACATTTCTACTTGACTATTCCCTTTTATGTATGCTCTGTTTGCTAATGTCTTGTATTTTTGACCTCCTTCCCTAATTACCATGATTGCAATATGTTCTAATATGCTGTGCCCCTTTTCTCCTTCATGCATTTTTCCCTTCACTTACCTCCCCAGCATGCTCTTCTGCCCCAATAGACACCTATGGCCTAGTCACTTAATCAATGTCTTTTGTCTGCTGCATAGTATTGTTTGCCCCCAAACACCCCCTAAAATATGCACAAATGTTTGCTGTGTGGTTTACTTCATGTAGAGCCCCTTTAGAATTTTTTTTTTTGTTGGGGGGGGTGGGGTGGCAAACTCATTAGGAACCCCCTCCCCCAACTGCTCTGTCAGATGGTACCAATCCTTTATCTGCTGGCTTTCCCAAGGTCCATACACACTATATACCTACCTCTTTATAGTGGGCATCTTTAGGGATGAATTCAGCAAAGCATGTAGTGCAAGGGGCTGCCTCCATACATTCCATTTCCTAATTTTTTGTCTTCTTTCCCTCCTATTAGCTTGCTTGGTAATTTCAGAATGTCACAATGTGCTTTCCTTTTTTTGGGGTGGGGGGGTTGAAATGTTATTTTATCTTTCCTGGGGGCTGCCAATAGTGTTAAGTACAGAGGGTCTGGCCAAACTAGCACACATTATTGAGCCATTTGCCAATCAATGAAGTGCAGAGGGTTACCTGTCCCCCCCCCCCCCCAAAACCCTAGTTATTGCCAATGGCCCATCAGAAGTGTGGGGATTGATGGGGGTGAGTCATCTGTGAAGGGGAGCCTCTACTTTTTCTGTGCAAATACTTTCCAGCCTCCAATTGTATACAATGCTCTTGTTCCAAGATGTTGATTGTCTAATCTGCTTGCAATGTTTAGGTGCAAAGTGACTAATTATTTTTTCTTGTTTCACTCCACAGTTCCCTTCCACGCCACAGGAATGGCAGACTGTGGCCTCCCACTTTGCCAGCCGTTGGGACTTTCCTAACTGCGGAGGGGCAATTGATGGGAAACACGTCCGCATCGTCCCACCGCCCAACTCGGGGTCCTACTATTATAATTATAAAGGGTTTAATAGTGTAGTGATGTTGGCGGTGGTGTCGGCAACATACGAGTTTATGTATGTGGACGTGGGGGATGAACGGCCGGATATCGGATGGTGGTGCCATTACGCACACGGAGTTCTACTGGCGTCTCCAAAGTGGCAGTCTGTGCTTGCCACCTCCAGAGGAGAATGCCGAAGGACTCCCCTTCGTCTTTGTCGCAGATGAAGCGTTTGCGTTGACTCCCCATGTGATGAGGCCGTTCCCGATGAGGACCCTCACCCCGGACCAGAGGGTCTTCAACTACAGGCTGTCCAGAGCCAGAAGAGTGGTGGAGAACACTTTTGGCATCCTGGCCAGCCGCTTCCGCCTGTTCCTGACGGCATTTAACTTGGCGGAATACAAACTGAACCACATAGTTCTTGCCTGTTGCATATTGCACAACTTCCTCAAAAGACATAACAGGAACTATGTGGTGCCCGTTGGCCCAGATGTGGAGGGCCCTCCAAATGCGGACCTCACAGCCCTTCGAGTGGCACGTCCAGGCTTGCCCCCTCTAAATGCCCGCGTGGTCCGCGACCAATATATGGAGTACTTTGTGGGTAGGGGGGCCATTGCTCTGCCTGACGATGTGTGAGAGGCATTTTTTAATAAATCGGATATTTGAACCAACCTATGATTTCTTGTCATTTCAGTCTTGTTTTTAGCTTATTTTACCTTGACATTTTTTTCCCTTTGCCTTCGACAGTGGGAATGCACTTTCTGGGGAAAAGGAGGTAACAGTCTGTTCTTCACAAAAAGATTCTTCTCATGTTGTGTGTTAGCTACCTAATCTTTGGTCTAGAGAAGGTTTGTCCTGCATAACTGACAGCCAAAATACTCCTTTTCATCACCAGGTCTGACATGTGTGTATTCTGAAAAATGCTGTGCTCCGTGTTATCGTACAAAGCACTGTGGGTGTCATTTACATAAGTCAAATCCGCTATGCTCTACAAGTGCATTGCAAAAGTTCCCTGGGAAAGGAAATTGCAGTGCAAAGTGGATTTGCCTTTAGTAAATAACACCCATTGCCCCCCATATCACACGAGACGATCGCTACAAACGAAGGTACAATTTGACGTTGGTACATAACTAGCCTAAGACTGATTTGAACTTGAGGCTTCTTTATTTTTTTTTGTGTGGTGTTGTGTCTTTGCAGAGATTATGCAGTTCTTGGGTTTAAATATCAGGTATGGCTATTTGTAAATATCACATTGGTCTAACTTGGACCAATGTAACTATGCATATACCATATCTGTGGGATACCTCTAGAAGCTAGTAATCACTTTAGTAGGCACCCCTTATATAGTGATCTCCACTAGCTTCTGGGTCATGTGCCGACTGCTGCATTGTAAACACAGCCGCTTGGCACGGGCACCATTCATAGGCTACTTTGCATTCTCTCAATGAATCAAATCAAATCTTTGATTGAACGAGGTGGAGAGATGGGCAGTGATGTCACACTCGCCACCGCATCTAATCAGAGAATGCTTTGCATTTATTCAGAAAATGCATTCTCTAAATGGTGCCTGTGCCAAGCAGCTGAACTTTTGTGTTCACCGTGCAGCAGGGAAGCCACTTGGCAATAGACCTAGAAGCTAGTAGAGATCACTGTAATAGGGGTGCCTACTACAGTGATTACTAGCTTCTAGAGGTATGCCACAGGTATGGTATATGCATAGTTATAGTATGGTATATGCATAGTTACATTCGTCCAAGCTATGTAAAAAAAAATCCATACCTGAAATTCTTCTTTAAATAAGGAAGCCAAACCTGTGATTTTCTCACTACTGATTACTCAGCAATGGGAGTGTGAGCTTGAAAAGTATAAGTGACTTTTTTCTATATTGTATGACTTTTCTTCAGAAGTGCCAGGCACACTTTTTTCAAAAACTTACCCTACAGCCATTAGTCCCATCAGAGCCCAGCATGTATTGTGTATTTGAGCGTTTGCACTCTGAACATATCTCCTCTCCTTGCAGGACTCAAAATCTTCTCCCCAGCCCCCATCCTTCATTTGATGTGACAGCAGAAAATCACATGCCTTTCTGATCTCTGGGCACCTGAACAGGTACAGAGAAAAAAAAGAGTACCGTATTTATCGGAGTATAACACGCACCGGCGTATAACACGCACCCCAAGTTTAGGAGGGCATTTTAAGGAAAAAAAGTTTTAGGAGGGAAGTTTAGGGAAAAAAAAAAACTTACATTTAAGCGTCATTGCAGCCTTGCCCAGCGTCATTGCAGCCTTGCCCAGCGTCATTGCAGCCTTGCCCAGCGTCATTGCAGCTTGCCCAGCGTCATTGCAGCCATGCCCAGCGTCATTGCAGCCATGCCCAGCGTCATTGCAGCCTTGCCCAGCATCATTGCAGCCTTGCCCAGGGTCATTGCAGCCTTGCCCAGCATCATTGCAGCCTTGCCCAGCATCATTGCAGCCTTGCCCAGGGTCATTGCAGCCATGCCCAGCGTCATTGCAGCCATTGCCAGCGTCATTGCAGCCATGCCCAGCGACATTAGAAGTCCGGTCCGGGTTTAAATTTCCCGCCGCCGAGACTCTCTGTCGCGCGCGCCGCCGAAAAAGACCGAGGCACGGCCGAAAAAGACCGAAGCGGCCCCAGAAAAGGCCGAGCCGACTGTTCAGCTCCGATCGCGGTCCCGCCTCCCTGCTGTTTCCGGAGCGAGCGCAGGGAGGCGGGACTCCGAGCAGAGCCGAACAGTCTGCTCGGTCTATTCCAGCGCGGCTTCGGGTTTTTTCGGCCGCGCCTCGGTCTTTTTCGGCGGCGCTCGCTATTTTTCGGCGGCGCTTGCCATTTTTGAATTTTTTTATTTTTTTTTGGGGTATCGGCGTATAACACGCACCCACGACTTTCCCCCGATTTTTAGGGGGAAAAAGTGCGTGTTATACGCCGATAAATACGGTAATTATGCATACACTGCAGATAATTATTAATTCGTAAACCCTGCATTTTCCAGTGTTGCATGTATTCCTTTCATAATCGAGTTTATTTGTTACAGGTATTTATATAATGCCAACACATCAGTCCCTACCCTCAAGGAACCTACAATCTAAGGTCCCTATCTTACATGTATACATACACGCATTCACATACTAGGGCAAGTTTTAACAGGAGCCAGTTACCCTACTAGTGTGCCCCTATATTTTTGAATAAAAGCATGATAGAGAAAGATCTGGCTATCTGACTTTAAAGCGGAGTTCCAACAAAAAACGGAACTTCCGCTTTTCTGAAACCTCCCCCCCTCCGATGTCACATTTGGCACCTTTCAGGGGGAGGGGGGGAGCAGATACCTGTATAATCCAGGTATTTGCGCCCACTTCCGGGCATAGATAGCCGCAGTATCCGTAGATATCTATTTCATGTCTGGCCCCTCCTCCGTCCCCCCCCCCCCCATTATCTTCTGGGAGACACACAGGTCCCCAGAAGACAGCAGGGACCAGTAGGATCACTTAGCGGAACTCGTGCATGCTGCAGTATTTGTAGCTGCTGGCTTTTAAAAAAAATTTAATAAATCGTCATAACTCTGCTTTAATGTCCAATCTGTACTTACTTATCAGAGAATTTATATCCCATGCAAGCAAAGGCCTCCAGTCCAAACCAAATGCCGTATGTAAAGCAAACACCCCATGACCTGAAAAACAAAGATAGTATAAAGCCATGTTCATAAAGATGTCAGATTTACCCTTTATTGACTGATTTCTGTGAAAGAAACAGAAGAGATGTTATGGATATTACATGTTTCATGGAGGACAACATTTTTCCATGCACTGACATATCTTGCCCTACAGCAGCCCAGAAAAAAAAAAAAATATGACAGGAGACCTCCAAGCATAAGGGAAATCTGCTTCCTCTATTATTTTCACCATTCAATAGACATGGGAGCCGTCAAAAAATTAGTTTCGTTCAGTTCCGTTTCGTATAAAAAAAAAAATCGTAATTCGTGTACGAAATTTAATTCGGATTCGTACGAAATACGAATTTCGTACTAATCGTTACAAATCGTTAATATTGTTACAAATCGTTACGAATTGTTACGAATCGTTACGAATATCGACACTCTACAAATAATAATGAATTATCCAAAAACGTATTAACGTTACATAACACAAGTCTATAAATGTCTATTGTTCACCAATCACTCAGAGGAAGTACGAAATCCGAAATTTCGTTTACGAATACGCCTCTGAGTGATTGGTGAACAATAGACAATAGACTTATGTGTTATATAACGTTAATACGTTTTTGGATAATTCGTTATTATTCGTAGAGTGTCGATATTCGTTAGGATTCGTAACGATTCGTAACGATTCGATATACTGAATCTCGAATTCATTCAAATCATTCGAACAATAGACAATAGACTTATGTGTTATGTAACGTTAATACGTTTTTGGATAATTAATTATTATTCGTAGAGTGTCGATATTCGTTACGAATAGTAACGATTCGTAACGTTTCGATATACTGAATCTCGAATTCATTCGAATCATTCGTTATATCCGCTATAATTTCTTTCATATTAGTTGAAATTCATCATTTGGTCGTTTGGATTCGGATAATTTGGATCCGAAATTCGTAAACGAAATTTCGCATTTCGTACAGAATTCGTATTCGTAAAAATCCGTAATTCGGATTCGTACGAATGTACGAATTTCGAAAAATTTGTACGAATTTCCGATTCGTACGAAACTAATCGCACATGTCTACCATTTACTATGTTTTTCTCAAGTAGCTTTCTATGTCAACATATATTTAGAAGTAATGAGGACAGACACAATTTAGAGACTTAAATTTGTTCCTTAATGAATACAATATATTTATATGAACACACACCCTTCCCAGGAGCCATCTTCTCTCTGTACTGAATGACAATAATCAAGCCCACGCTGAAGAGTCTCTCTAGAAAAAAAAAATAATGACTATCAAACAAGGTTTTACAACACATATATGGCGATATGTTACACAAGAACACCAGCTGTATTGAACAAGTAAGACATAACTTTAAAGAGATTGTGATCTAGATCCTTACCTGTCTGCAAAGCCATCTTCCAACCCCTGGCCACATAACGGGCCTGGAGGATGTGACTAGCTTTCCATCAATAAATGGCCTGGGAACTCAGGGCTCCTCTAATTACCATGGCAAGTATGTGAAGCATGTAATGTACCTTGCATCATACGGATTTAAGCACAGGCGCTATTTTTAGCGCTGTACCGCCTGAAAAACGCCCCAGTGTGAAAGGGGCCTAAAAGACAATGTAAAGAGTGGGGTTGTCCAGAGTAAGCTACAGTATGTCCAACACAGTATACAGAGCAGGGCAGTCCAAGTATGTCATATACAACACAGAGTGCAAAGTAGGACAGATTAGAGTACGTCAAGCACAACACAATGATGCATTTTTTTGAACAATGTAGCATACAACACAGCCATAATATGTTCACGATTGGAAGTATTATTGTAAATATAAAGCTGTCTGTCTGTATCATACATCACACTAAACTATGTGATATGAGACTGAAGGTGGGGCTATTTTTCACTCACTTTCTGGGCTCCCCCTTTAATATATTGTAACTATGAGACTGATATCACAGCTTACATGCAAGAAAGCAAAGATAGCTTTAATTATATTATGATACCTAAAGCTTTTTTCTCTTGATTTAGACATATGCATACAAGTGACATGCTGAGAAGGAAGAGTATCCACTACAGGTGCACCGAATAGACATTTTTTTGCAGAAAACGTCCGTTTTTAAAAGATATACCGTATAGATTTTTATATAGAATTTTATTATATTCGACTTTTAAATTAATATCTCAAATTGAATATGAATTTATTGGCGGCCATTATTGGCACCTTTAGCGCAAGAAATGTTCAAGAAAAATGTATTCCTTTCAATTCTATGTATGTATTTACATTGGCTCGTTGCACTTCCGTTGTGGTGTTAAAAATCCTGCTTGCTGCATTTTTGGTCAGTAAAAAAAAAAACGCACCAAAAAGCACCTCCTCGCTGAAATGCATTGAAAATGCAGAAAGAATGCATCAATAAAGCACCCATGTTACGTTTTTGATGCGGTTTTTGAGTCACATGACCTATGAAAAAATACACCATAAGCATAGTAAAAGCACTGCAAAATCGTGTGCATTTTCGGCACCATTATCTGCATCTTTTTCTCCTATCGGCAAAATGGCGATAACACAATTTTCAGCCGCCGAAATTTTGATGCATCTCTAGTATCCACTTGATGTACTAAGAAGGAACCCAAAAAATAATTATAATTTGCATAAAAATGTGTAATTAAGGATGAATGAAAAACAACTGAAAAAACAGTGGGGTTGATTTACTAAAACTGAAGAGCGCAAAATCTGGTGCAGCTCTGCATAGAAACCAATCAGCTTCCAGGTTTTTTGTGTCAAAGCTTAAAGTGGTGTTGCCACCAAAAAAAAATCATAAAAAAAATAAAAAATAAATAATTGGGAAATTCTTTTTTTTTTACTCACCTCTAAATGCTTGTTGCTATGGGGGTCCCTCGTAATCTACCACCTTCAGTGCCCGGGCACTGACATCACTTCCCCTTGGTGCCACACAGTCATCTGGGACCTGTCACGTGTCGTATCACGGCGCCGGCGCCGCGAGCGGAGCGAGGAACGAGGGGGGGCTTCGTTCCCCCGCATCGCTAGACCCTGGGACAGGTAAGTGTCCGATTATTAAAAGTCAGCAGCTGCAGTATTTGTAGCTGCTGACTTTAAAAAAAAAAAAATGTAGTGGGCACTCCTCTTTAATTGAACAAGCTGAAGTTAGAAGCTGATTGGCTACCATGCAGAGCTCCCCCAGATTTTGCGCTTTAGTTTTAGTAAATCAACCCCAAAGACTATCTGAATAGAGCTGTTTGTATATCAGCTTCTCTCGACTTCCTGGTGCTTTATTCACTGCTGTCAGAGCTGGATATGTGATTGCTTACCTGATTTCATGTGTTTGGTAGTCAGGATCCCAGGCTTGATAATGCTTCAAGGCTTGCATCGCAGCAGATGTGCACTCTACATACGTGTAATCAATCATGATGTTCACTGAAATATATATGTTTTCCTTACAACAAGGCTATTTGCAAATGTATACAGTGATTGAGACAACATAATCAAAGTGAGGATTTGTTCAAAGTAGACATTTGAAAAAATAATGTATTAATGCTTGTTAAAGGAAATGTGTGGTGTATTTCTAGCACACACATATTTTGATTTATTGGTGCAGTATTTAAAGCAGAACTCTGGGGAAAAAAATCCCCATACAGTGGGACAGTGCCCACACTGCATTGGTTAACTCCTTGTTTTGGCCAGTGGTACACAGAAAGGTTATACTTACCCGATCCTTCGATCCTCTGGAAAACAGCACTCCCCCCACATCCAGCGGTGGACTGTTCCTGCCGTCCTTACATCCAAAGCCAGTTTATGGGTGTAAAGACTTTAGAAACAGTCCATGCACAGGGTGGCTTGCATGCGGGGGGGGGGGTGGGGTGGGTTATCAGGAGCAGCAGGGACTGGCATTGTGTTTGGAGGATCAGCAGATTAGGGAAGTATATCTCCGCTCTCCTCACCCATAAACAAAAATGAGCAGTTAACCCATCCAGTATGGGCATAGCCCACTGCAAAAGTTAAAGAGTTCTTTGTCAGGAAAGTCAATGAGATATGTGGAAAAACACATTTCCTGTCGCATCATGGCAGCATACACACACATGGGGTTGTGGCTCCGCCCCCACAACCTGATAGGACCGCGTAGCTATTAAACCTTGAGAGGAC
This sequence comes from Lithobates sylvaticus, assembly GCA_028564925.1. Lineage (NCBI taxonomy): Eukaryota > Metazoa > Chordata > Amphibia > Anura > Ranidae > Lithobates > Lithobates sylvaticus. Next base: position 87,364,568 of record CM053031.1, read on the forward strand.
CCCCGCCCCTACATTCTCCTTTTTTTCCTCACCTGACAAGACCGAAGAACAGCACCTCTTACCGCTATCGCCCCAGCCAGGTTCAAGCCTCTCCTGGGTGGAAGTCCTACCTGTACAGCCTCTAAATGAGCTAAATGGGGGAACCCCACTCTGATGGTCTCAGGGGTATGTAAAAATGCTTTCTCTTACCTTGAACAAGCCTTAAATAGGCTTAGAATGCAGCGGCCTCCAACCCTGTCCTGCACCATGGTTCTTGGGCATATGTGTATTTTCCTGCACTCTGTTTACATCGCTCCTGGCATGTTTTAAAACGCTGGGGACATCTTCCCCTCTCCCTCTAGGTTATTTCCGCCCAGCGCCGAGTGTCTCAGCGCTTCTGCGCAGGCGCGGGCGGCCAATGCATTCTCCTATAGCCTTGCCAGGCTCCAAAATGGCGCCGGGACGCGCGCGGCGTTTCTGCGAATGCGCGGGAATGACGTCACCGCGTCGGGAACGGCGCTAAATTTAAATCTTTGTCAGAATCGCTTTTCCCTGTGGCTGTTTTGCACAGGAGAAAGAGCGATTTTGGACGTTTTTCTGCAAAAACACTTCTCTAGCTGCACCTACCTTTTCCTATTAGCTCTCCATTAAAGGTTAGTGGTTTTCCTTCCCATTCACCACTGCACCCCTTCTTACCTGTGCTTACACTGACTTCCCTGCCTAATAGATCTTCCTTCATGGAGGCCGCTGCCCCAGCAGACCATCGCCCACCGACTAGGTAAGAGGGGAAGACGGGTAAGTAAGAAGAGGAAAAAGAGAGCCTGCCACTAACGCTGTCTAACCTGCACAGCCCTACCAGGTCATCAAGGTCATCACGACGCTCAAGAAGGAGTCGCTCTGGCCATAGACAAAGTCGCTCGGATCGCGGTAGAAGCCGCTCAAGACACAGAGATTACGGGTCAAGCCGCAGAAGAAGTCGCTCAAGGTCCTACTCCCGCCATGGCCATTCCTATCATAGGAGATCGCCCACGCACAGGCACCCCTCACACGCACAAAGTCTGCGTCCATCTGGGAACTCCTGCTGGATCTGTGGCGCAATAGCGCTGCCAGAAAAACTGGCCTGTCGCACGTGCTTCAATGAAGCAACCAGGGACAGAGAGCCAGAACCGAGGGAGTTAACAAAAGAATTACCTCTACAATCCGCAGAGCCAGAAGCAGGCAGAGCTATGTAGGGCACCTCGTCCTCCGCTTCCTCTCCACCTAAAACGACAGATCCCCTGTCAGATAGCGAAGACGTGGAAATGTTTTCTGGGTTCGATTTTACCTTAGTCGAGCCCTTCATTAAATCAATAAAGGAGGCTATAGATTGGGCCGAGGAGAAAGAAACCCCTCAGAAAGTGAAGAGATACTTTCCAAATCTCAAAAAAGACCCGGAAACCTTCCCGTTTATCGACGAGCTGGAGGATCTAATTAAAGAAGAATGGCAGAAGCCAGAGAAGAAGGCCAACCTCAGCTAAAGGAGCCTAATGCTAACCCCCTGACGTCCGCACCGGTAGTGGACTCCTCGCTGATGCGTCTGGCTAGACATGTGACCCTCCCAATCGAGGATGCAGTCACATTTAAAGACGGGCTAGACAGGAAGATAGACCTCGATCTAAAGAAGACCTACCTCTCTGCAGGGGGTGCATGTCGGCCCGCAATAGCCCTAGCGGCTGTTGGAAGAGCCATCTCTAGCTGGTCCTCTAATGCAGAAAAGCTGGTAGCAGAGGGAATAGAACAAGAGAAGGTAATTGCCGCCCTCCAGGAACTCTCCCTCGCAGGCGACTTTGTAGCGGAGGCCTCAGTGGATATAATAAGATCCACCTCAAGGGCTATGCTTAGCTCAGTGACGGCCAGAAGGGCACTTTGGCTGAAGCCATGGTCGGCAGATCCAGCCTCAAAAACCAATTGGTGTAAAATTCCCTTTGACGGGGCTAACCTCTTTGGGGAAAAATTAGACTCGGCCATTTCTAAGGTCACCGGCGGGAAGTCAGGCTTGATTCCTTCAGACAGAAGGCCAAAACAACAGAGACCACCAACCTTCAGGCGTAACCTCCCTGACAGGTATAGGGAAGCTAGATCCTATAGACCCGGGAGAGAGTATAGGAAAAACTGGAAGAACCCCCAGTCATCCTTCCTCAAGCTCCAAAAACCTAAGACCCCTACCCCGGGAGATCAGAAACCTTTTTGAAGGTGTGTCCGCCCAACCAGCTTTAGTGGGAGCCAGGCTCACGAAGTTCGAGCGGGTCTGGGCGGAAATGATAAAGGATCCATGGGCAGTAGCCACGGTTCAGTTGGGCCACAGGTGGAGATTCCAGGGACGACCAAGAGACCGGTTTTGCGTTACAAAAACCCCAGCATCTTGAGAGAAAAGGTTACTAATGACCGAATACCTGCAAACCCTCGAGCACAAACAGGCCATAGTAAGAGTTCCCCTACTACAGAGGGGGAAGGGGGTCTACTCACCCCTATTCCTGGTGAGAAAGAAGACAGGAGATCTCCGTCCCGTCCTGGACCTAAAAGGTCTAAACCGATCAATCCGAGTCGAGACGTTCAGGATGGAGAGTCTACAATCAATCCTACAGGCTATAAATATCGGAGATTGGATGCTCTCCATCGATTTGCAGGATGCCTATCTTCACATCCCAATCCATCCTTCATTCCAAAAGTTTCTCCGCTTTGCGGTAGACCGGCACCACTTTCAGTTCAAAAGCCTCCCCTTCGGGATTTCCACGGCTCCAAGAACGTTCACCAAGGTTCTACTCCCAGTAATAGCTCTACTAAGGGAACAGGGCCTAAGAGTACACCACTACCTGGACGACATCCTTCTGCTGGCGGACACCCAGGTCTCCCTCCTGCAACATCGGGTAATCCTTGTCACCACCCTACAAAAGTTCGGATGGTTAATAAACTGGGAGAAAAGCCACTTACATCCTACCCAGAGGATGATTTTTCTAGGGGCCGAGTTAGATACCCGCCTCAACACAGTAGAACTCCCGGACGAGAAGATACCCACTCTGACTCAGAGGGTGAAAAGGATACTGCGGGCCTCCGCGGTACCAGCCAGAGAATGCCTCGGTGTTCTAGGGACCATGTCAGCAACTATCCCAATGATCCGCTGGGCTCAATGGAACACAAGACCCCTCCAAATATCCTTTCTGGAACAATGGAATGGCGTGTCAATGTCACAGCCAATAGTGATCCGGAAGGAGGTAAAGCAATCGCTATGGTGGTGGACCAAGACCCGCAATCTCAAGAGGAGCAAGAGCATAGTCCTTCCCTCTCAACAAGTGGTTACCTCAGATGCCAGCATGGAGGGCTGGGGAGCACACTACAATCACTACGCAGCCCAGGGGCGCTGGCCATTCAGGACGCACAACATAGTGTCCAACATTCTGGAAATAAGAGCGGCATTCAAAGCCCTAATAGCCTTCAGCGCCTTCCTGAGGGGGAAGGAGGTCTTACTGAGGATGGACAATCAAGTAGCAGTTGCCTACATAAACAGACAGGGGGGCACCAGGAGTCGCTCAATGCTCAGAGAAGTCATCCCAATCTTCGAATGGGCCCAACTATCCCTATCCGGGCTGAGAGCAGCTTATGTACCAGGAACCCAGAATCAGGTGGCCGCGCCTTGAGTCGGGAGTTCACGTCCAATCACGAGTGGGCTCTAAACCAACAGGCCTTCGCTCTAATAACCGAGACTTGGGGGGTACCAGACATAGACCTAGCCGCATTACCAGCCAACACGAAGTGCCGGAGGTACCTGACGAGAGTTCCCTTCCCATCAGCGGAGGGCACGGACTGTCTACAACACAGCTGGGACTTCCACCTAGGCTACATCTTCCCACCAATTCCAATCATACCAAAGTTTTTACTCAGACTGAAGAAGTCAAGATCCACGGTGATAGCAGTCCTCCCTTTCTGGCCGAGACGCCCATGGTTCACAACCCTTCTCCAGCTGAACACAGCAGAACCATTGTCACTCCCGGTGTCAGCAGACCTACTCTCTCAGGGACAGCTCCTCCACCCGTGCCCAGAGAGACTACACCTGACGGCATGGAGGCTGAGAGGGCTAGATTTATAGCGCAGGGATGCTCACAGGAGGTGGTAAATACCCTTCTCCAGGCCAGGAAAGTTTCCACCAACAATGTCTACAAGAGAATTTGGGCCAAGTTCCTTACAGTCGCACAACAGCAATCCTGGGATCCATCCTCCCCAACAATAGCGCAAGTCCTGGAATTCTTGCAGTTAGGCCTGGACAAGGGCCTTGGGTCGAATACGCTGAAGGTACACGTCTCAGCCCTATCTGCCATGACAGGGGTAAGGTGGGCGCAAGAGCCTCTCATCGCCCAGTTTCACAGGGCCTGCCTGAAATTAAGGCCTCCTAGAAAACCGACTTTCCCAACATGGGATCTTTCGGTAGTACTGGACTTCCTGGCACACGAACCATTCTTCCCAGTAGAGGATATATCATTATGGGATCTGACACTAAAAATCACTTTCTTGGTAGCAATCACCTCGGCCAAGAGAGTTTCCGAAATGCACGCTCTACTGTCAAAGGAGCCATACTTAACTATCTATCCTGACAAAGTGGTCCTGAGGCCTTCAGATCGATTCGTTCCTAAAGTGGCTACCTCCTTCCACTTTAATCAGGAAATATGTCTTCCCACTCTGGCTACAGAACAAGGCAACCCGCATCCGCTAGATATAAAAACTAACATCCTGGCCTACCTTTCAATGACACGTAACCTGAGGAAGGCAGAAAATCTCCTGGTAATACCTTATGGTGCCAGAAAAGGACAAGCAGCAACTTCTCGGACTATCGCAGCCTGGCTAGTGAAGATCATCAAAAGGGCCTACTCATCTAGCCAAGCACAAGTACCTGAGGGCTTAAGGGCACATTCCACTAGGGCAGTGGCGACCTCCTGGGCAGCTTTCTGCAAAGTCTCAGCGGAAACAATCTGTAAGGCAGCCACTTGGTCCTCAAAAAACACGTTTATGGCACACTACAAGGTGGACGCCGCTAGGCTGTCCACAGCAGAATTTGGAAGGTCTATCATACAGGCCAACTCCTCTATACCCTGTAAATAAACCTTGTTTGCTCAGCCCCACCCAGTTTGCGAGTTATTCCCCATGTGTGTATGCTGCCATGATGCGACAGGAAAACGGAAAATTGTATACTTACCTTCCGTAATTTTCCTTTCCTGTTGCATCACATGGCAGCATACAAATGCCCACCCGCTGAGGTGAGGTATCTGGATACTGAGAATGTAGGGGGGGGGGGGGTCCTCTCAAGGTTTAATAGCTACGCGGTCCTATCAGGTTGTGGGGGGCGGAGCCACAACCCCATGTGTGTGTATGCTGCCATGTGATGCAACAGGAAAGGAAAATTACGGAAGGTAAGTATACAATTTTCCGTTTTCTGGGATGCAAAATGCTATTATTTAGATCACCTACTTACCAAACACTTCAGAGGGATTCAGCAGTTCAAGCAGGCGGCCACCACGTTTTGTTTCATATGTAGCAAATCCTCCATCAGAATTTCTCATGCTAAGAAGCTGTGAAATCATTAGATCATCTGTGAATGTTACCAGTTTACACAGGAGGAAAGTATAGAAGTCCAGTGGCCTGTTCATATTGGTCTCAGCTAAAACTCACACTGAAAAAAGGGGGTCCCAGTACCTCAGCTCCAGTGACAGACGCCTTGAGCCGCACATTTTTTGCAATCTCACCACTTCATATTTAGCTCATATATATTTAATGCATGTGCCCCCGAAGAGTGAAATAGATCCACGAAACACGTAGGGCTTATTTGGATGCATCTCATCTTCATTGGATGGTTTAGGCCAGTTTTATATATACAGATTTTATCTTTATACTGTTTCTGAGGTGGTCCATGTCGGCTAGGATGTCTATATGTTATATATTTACGCTACAATGTTTTATCTTGATGCAGCGGTCATATGTTTATTACACAATGCATCATTTATTGTTGTTGCCAGTTTTCTAAATACTATGTTTGTTACATGTTGTCATTATGGACACAAACCTATTAATGAATTTTCTTACATGTTATGCAATTATTATTTAGCAATAAACATTGGGGGTTATTTACGAAAGGCAAATCCACTTCGCACTGAAAGTGCACTTAGAAGTGCAGTTGCTCTAAATCTAAGGGGTATATCTGAAATGAGGGGAAGCTCTGCTGATTTTATCATCCAATCAGGTGCAAGCTAAAATTCTGTTTTTTATTTTCCTTGCCTGTCCCCCTCGGATCTACAGCGACTTTACTTTCAAGTGCACTTGCAGTGCAAAGTGGAGTTTCCTTTAGTAAATAACCCCCATTGTGTTTTATATTGACTGCATGTCCGTTTGCCGCACATACAGTACTCACAGATACAGATACTGTTTGTGCTGATGGGGAATTAAGCAGACCTTTCGAGCTTTTCAGTTCATTTTTTTGGAGTTATTGCTTTGGTTGAATAATGATTTGATTTGGTATATTTTCGATATTTTCGGATGTATAGAATGAACTTTTTGGTTAAGTTCTATTGGCAGATAGCATGTCTAATTTTTTTATTTGTTTTTTATTTTTTAATGCACAATAAAAAATTGTGTAGAATAATACTTGGCTATGTGTTTTACTTCAAATGACAGTTTGGGACTAGGCAGTTACACTTTAAAAAATACAATGTAAAATTGACAAGGGACACCAACATAGTTGTATCTTTAATCTTAAAAACTACGGGATAATGATGTTGTGGTACCTTGCCCAAATAAAAACAAAAAAAGGATAATAATATTATTCTTGATATCAGTAGAAAAAAAAGCCTTTGAAAATTAGTTTGCAATAACTCCATCAGTTCCACCAGCAAAGCAGCTTCATTATTATCCCATTAAAGAAGAAGAGAATTGTGCGCTGCATAACGAATGTTAATTCTCCATTATGAATGCTAGTTTACAAGACCGACCGCTTCTGGCCCATCCTTACTTCCGAGCATGCGTGTTTGTACTTTGGACTTTTGTCCAACGGACTTGTGTACACACGCTCAGAAAATCTGACAACACACATTTGTCCCCGGAAAATTTGAAAACCTGCTAGCCAACATTTGCTGGTGAACAGTTGTCCGATTGAGCGTACACATGGTCGGATTTTCCGCCAACAGCCTGTCATCGAACATTTCCCGGCGGAAAGTCTGATCATGTGTACGCGGCTTTAGAGGGCAGCTTATACTCCATTTGGGCTATCTCAGTACTATATACCATCTAAAATGCATTAACTACGATTGTGAACCAACCTCTATTATGATATTGGTTCCTATTTTAATCGCTATAATTCAGCATTTAATGCTATTTTGTTATAAGACAGCTATTTGTTAAAGCTTTGTTTTTACAGTGTAATTTGTTCTCTTTGTAGGGATGTGTTTGCTCTCTAGGCAACTGCCAGCATCATTAATACACAGCAGCACCGTTTAAGTTTGTGTTATGGTAAACAGTGATGCATTCTTCCATGTCTATCTGATGTTCACCAATTTTTTCAACAAATACGAATATTCTTTCCATCACCGGCTATGTACAGGCGGTACCGTTTTTGTATATTTCATACTTGACTGGTACGTTGTTTTGAACTTGATTTCAACGATGCTCATTTATCTGACCCTGGTGTTGATTTTGATGTGTGACTTTATCTCATTATAGAATATTATATAGCAGTAGGGGTGCAACGGATCAAAAAACTCACGGATCGGATCGATCCTCGGGTCAGAGTCACGGATCGGATCATTTTTCGGATCAGCAAATAATAATTGAATTTGCAAAAACCTGTGAAAATTCCACCACCATATAGTCCCCACTGTAATATCCACGTCATCTCCCCACTGTAATATACATCTCCCCCACTGTAATATCCACGTCATCTCCCCCACTGTAATATTGGCTGAGTATAGCTGGATACGGCTGAGCATGGCTGGGTATCGCCAAGTATGGCTGGGTATGGCAGAGTATGGCTGGGTATGGCAGAGTATTGTTGGGTATGGCAGGGTATTGGCAGGGTATTGGCAGGGTATTGCAGGGTATTGGCAGAGTATGGAGGGATGGCTGAGCATGGATGGCTGTGACTGCAGTTGTCACAGAGCAGCACTGTGGGCACTACAGATCCAGCCCACAGCGCTGCTGCCATCCGATCTCTTCCCTCCACTGTACAGATCTGTACACAGAAGGGAGAGAGGAACGGGCGTCATCATTTAAAGGAGCGATCACAATGTAAACGGCCGACGGGTGCACCAAGATGGCCGCCGCTCCAGAGCTATGCCGAAGCCGCAGCCTTTCCTGCCGGTCCGAACAGGGTGACCCTTTCAGATCACGGATCAGTGACGATCCGTTGCACCCCTATACTGTATAGCAGTATCACTCCGCATGGAATGCCCCTGAAGAAAGGACTCTAGGTCCAGAAATGCGTTGGGCTTAACATTGAAGGATTTGCATTTACATGCTATATAATTCTGTTCTTGTTTTTTTTTTAGGGTGATGTATGCACCACACATTTTTATATAAATAATACATTTCTATTTTCTATAATATCATTCTGTTGATCAGTTGCCCCTAAAGTCCCCTAGTATTCCTATGGGGGTACTTCTTGTATATGATTGTAGAAAGAAAATCACTCCATGTATGGCCAGCCTTAAGATCTAATATGTTTAGACATTTCTGATCTAAAAGCGTCTTACCACATCTACAGCCTGTCGTAATCTGTCCCTTGGAATGTGATCAGATAGAAAGGAGCAGTTTTCCTGGAGCAGCATGACAGATTTTAGACCTTCAGCTGTACAATCTGCCACAATCCAACCGCAGTCACGAGTGCTGAATGAAAACCCTCCCTGTCATACAGAAAACAGAGGAACATAAATGTAATGCTATATAGAACAATGCACAGCATTCTAGCTGCTATTGAGCTGCTGCAATATGTAAGTTAACTGATCTGCTCTCACCCTATAACTTTTTGGACCTGAATTGCTGTTTTGCATTGGGCACCATTCTGTGGGAGGCATTTACTGTTAAATATGACTTCTTTACATTTTTATGAAAATTATTTCTAAAATATACAATAGACTTCTAAAATATACAATAGACATACTTCTGGCAGCTCCCATTGATAGCTGGACTATCCAACAAAGACACATAAATAAAAATGACCCCAGTTGTTCTTCTAAAGCACTACAGGGAAAACATGCAAAATATTTTCTGTAAGTGCATATTTGGATTGTTGTTGATGTTAGAGTAACCCCACTTTTGTTGAAAAAAAAAAACATTCCCCTCTGGGTGATCTATGTACATTGCAAGGATTTTAACAATTTTTTTAGCAGATTCCTACTTTCTAACGAAATAGCTGTTTGTTTGTCTGTGTCCATGCGCTGATTGAATTTTTATAGGAGTGATTTTACAATTTTCCTGCACCTGCAGGGCTCTAATGAGGAAAGTGGCAGGATCTGCATCCCTTCAGCCATGATTTCCCTTTGGGAGTATCTCACCAAAAATTCTGGGAAAATAAGTAAGCCAATCACACAAGCAGGAAATAACATTTCTGGGGGGCGTCCTGTACACGTTGCGTCACAGGGATGTGTTGAAAAAGTCACGTGACTTGTGACACAACGCGACGGGAGGAGGAGCCTAGTGACATCGTGGTGTGAGCTACGAGAGTAGCCGAAAACACACAAGTGTAGTAAGGAGAAGCAAGGCTGATAGCCCAAACAAGCCTGACTGTTGTAACAGCATTCGCGATACACATGCTGGGTACATGTGAGTGGAGTGGTTAGGTGGTTTACTTATTCACTTCAGTTTATGTACGCAAAATGAAATGTTGTTTGTTGTCTTTTATTCTATATAATTACCGGATACATCAAGAGAATCTGAAAAATAGGAGCGCTCTCGGCAAATGAATTTCCCCAACACTATTAAGGGAAAAAGAAGTCATTTATTAATCCTTATGTGATTTATTATTCAGATATATTTGCTAGTGGATCTTCTGGGAGATATTGGTATTGGCCATTGTCCCAGTCTGAATACATTTGAACCAATCAACCAGGGATAGATTGGCTGGTGTATGTGGATTCATCAGCACTCTATTTTAAACAAATTGATTGAATCATACTGCACATTGGTTTACTTTGTACACTCATTCTCACAAAGTTTTAGGGTACTATTCCCTTTGGATATTAATCACACAAGAAGCGTGATATTAAGCACAGTGCACTTCACTTATTTAAATAATTAAATTATTTTATTAAATTATTCTATTTATCTATTCACCTCCACACTGGATATTTATTTTTGACACTGTTTATTATGAAGTTTGGCAGATAGTACACTGCATTCTATCTATTTATTTATACAACACACTGGATATTTATGTTATTAGGTCTACTAATATTTTTAGGTTGATTCAGCCTTGATACACCTTTGTATATTATTTATACAGTATGATACAGCTAATGTTGGGCTTACTGATTATTAAACCAGTTGCTGACTGCCTCTTGTACATTTACGTTGGCAGAATGGCACGTACAGGTACGGGATTGTGCCTGTACGTGCCGATCGGACCCCCCGCAGGCGGAGACAGTCGGCTTCGCTTCAGGAGCGATCCGAGATGAGGAGATGAATTGTAGACACAGGCAGGAGGAAGTGACGTCACACTCTTTGTGGCGGTCTTTCTGACCGGGACGCCAAGGAGTGAAGACATACAAGTAAGTGCACAACACTACACTGACACCAGGTACACATAGGCACACTTTTCACCCCCAGTCACCCCCGATCACCCCTCAGATCACCCCCTGCCCCCCCAGTCACAGTGTCACTGATTGCAGTGGTCAATTATTTACTGATCACTGCATTAAGTGTCATCTGTGACTGTAAAAAGTGTCAGGGCAGTTAGCTTTAGGCCCCTTTAGGTCCAAGGTAACCCCCTACCCCCCCAATAAAGGTTTAACCCCTTGATTGCCCCCCAGGTAACCCTTTCATCCCCTTTTGCCAGTGTCACTAAACAATCGTTTTTTCTGATCGCTGCATTAGTGTCACTGGTGCCGCTAGGTAGCCAGTTATTTTTTTAGGTTAACCGCCAGGTTTATATAGGTTTATAGGTCAGGTACCCCCATATACAACCTAAATAAAGGTTTTAACCCCCTGATTGCCCCTAGAGTTAACTCTTTTACCAGTGATCACTGTATAAGTGTCACTGGTGACGCTGGTTAGCCAGTTAGATATTTAGTTATTTAGGTTCCACGTCAGGTTTTTATATAGCGTCAGGTACCTCGATATATTACCTAATAAAGGTTTTAACCCACTGATTGCCCCTAGTTAACCCTTTTACCAGTGATCACCGTATAACTGTTACGGGTGACGCTGGTTAGTTAGTTTGTTTTTTATAGTGTCAGGGCACCCGCCATTTATTACCCAATAAAGGTTTAACCCCCTGATCGCCCAGCGGGTAATATCAATTAGGTTTTAGGGTCAAATAAGGTCTGCATCGCCCCAGGCTAGTGCCAGTACTGCAAACACCCACGTGCAAAGCATACATCTCCCTTAGTGGTATAGTATCTGAACAGATCAATATCTGATCTGATCAGATCTATACTAGCGTCCCAGCAGTTTAGGGTTCCAAAAAACGCATTGTTAGCAGGATCAGCCCAGATACCTGCTAGCACCTGCGTTTTCCCCCTCCGCCCAGCCCAGCCCAGCCCAGCCCAAGTGCAGTATCGATCGATCACTGTCACTTACAAAACACTAAACACATAACTGCAGCATTCGCAGAGTCAGGCCTGATCCCTGCGATCACTAACAGTTTTTTTGGTAGCGTTTTGATACAGTCGCTGACAGCCTAGGAGCTTTTTTACCTGTGAGTCTCACTAGTGTACTACTAAATTTAGAGCCAAAAATGGCAAATCGAAAGTACACTAGTGAACAGGCCTACTTGTTTCTGAGCATGACAGATAGTGAAGAGGAGGTCACTCATCTGTCAATATCAGGCTCAGAATACGATCCTGTAGAGGACAGCGGCCCCATGACAGATAGCTCTGACGACAGAGGTGTGGTCCCTGCTAAGCGTACCCAATCCCGTCAGGCGTACCCAATCCCGATCTTCTGCTGTTGTTGAGATGCAAGAACCGCAGGTCCCTCGTATGGAGCAGAGAAATACTAGCGCCGATATTCCTTCTGGTGAACTGGCAAGCACCAGCGACCTAGTACACCCTGGACGTACATCCAGCACTGCAGTAACACTTGGTGACGTGGCGAGTCCCATAAGTGCAGTTCAAGCTGGCGAGGTGGCAAGCACAAGTAGTGTCCCGCTGACACCAAGAAGAAGACAAAGGCAGGCCCATCGTGCCCATAGTGTCCTTCCTGCAGAATTCGTTAATCCCGATTGGGTGCCCACCACTTCTGCAGAACCCGTACTTCCCCCATTCACTGGCCAACCCGGTATTCAGGTGGAAACAGCTGATTTTAAGCCACCCAATTTTTTTTCGCTGTTTTTCACGGAAGATCTCTATAGAACTATTGTGGAACAAAGTCATTTATATGCTGGTCAACACATCGCCGCTAATCCTTGTTGCCTTTTCTTGCCAGAGATTGGAAACCAATTACGGTTTCCGAATTTAAGACCTTTCTGGGCCTTTCCCTCAACATGGGCCCACATAAATTCCCGACTCTGCGGACTTATTGGTCCACCCACCCAGTCGACCATATGCCCGTGTTCTCTGCCTCCATGTCCAGGAAACGATACAAGCAGATCTTGCGGTTCATCCACTTTAACGACAATTAACTTTTTCGTCCTCGTGGAGACCCTGAATACGATCGGCTCCACAAAATTCGGCCCCTCATAAACCATTTTAACCAACGTTTTGCAGCCTTGTTTACTCTCAATCAAGTTGTCTGCGTTGATGAGTCCCTGATTAAATTTTCTGGCCGCTTGTCTTTCAAACAGTACCTTCCCAGCAAGCGTGCCAGATACGGGGTCAAGCTCTATAAGTTCTGTGACAGGGCAACAGGCTATGTATGGAGCTTTACGGTTTATGAGGGAAAAGATAGTTACGTAGAGCCGGAGAACTGCCCAGATTACTTAGGGAGCGCTGGCAAGATAGTGTGGAACTTGGTGTTACTTGTTTGATCATCAGATTGGAGCATGTGGCACCATGCGACCTAATCACCGGGGCTTTCCCCAGCGGCTTGTAGATTCCCGTCTTAGGCTGGGGGAGAGAGCCTGCTTGCAGTGTAACAACTTGCTCGCTATGAAGTGGAGGGATAATAAGAATGTTTTCGTTCTTACCTCCCTTCATGCAGACACGACAGTCCAAATTCGTACGGCGGCTGGTGTTGTGGAGAAACCCCTCTGTGTCCACGAATATAACCAAAATATGGGAGGGGTGGACCTCAACGACCAGTTGTTGGCGCCGTATCTAGTTGCCCGTAAGGCCAGACACTGTTACAAAAAAGTGTCTGTTTACTTATTCCAATTGGCTTTGCTGAACGCTCATGTGCTATACGGAGCTTCAGGCGGGACTTTATCCTTCCTTGAATTCCAGGAAGAGATTGTTACAGACCTTCTGTATCCAGATAAGGCATTTTCCTTATGCCCTCCCGAGTACCCCTACCCAACGAGCCCCCCAAAAAAGATGTCGTGTCTGTAGCAAGCGCGGATTTAGGCATGGCACCGTTATTATTATCCACGCTGTCATGACAATCCTGGTCTTTGCATTGGTGAATGTTTTGAATGTTACCACACACTAGTGAAGTATTAGCGTAGGGTACAGCATTTTACAGGCTAGGATACACTTACACAGGGTCTCCCAAGATGCCATCGCATTTTGAGACCCGACCGTTACAGTTGTTAAAATTACAGTTACAAAAAAAAGTGTAAAAAAAAGAAAAAAAACGTACAAACCCCCCCCCCCCCCCCCATCAAAAATATAAAATAAAAAAAACAAAAATAGTTGTCGTTATATTGTTCTCTCTCTCTCTATTGTTGCTCTTTTTTACTGTATTCTATTCTGCAATGTTTTATTATGTTTTATCATGCTTGCTTTTCAGGTATGTAATTTTTTTATACTTTACTGTTTACTGTGTTCTATTGTTAACCATTTTTTTGTTTTCAGGTGCGCCATTCAGCTGCAGCGCGGATTTATTTATCTTGACAGCAACAGCGTTTGCTCCCACAATACATAAAGCCGTGACTCCAGTGCTGTCTGAGGTGATTTCACCACCACAGTTAAAAAAAAGAGCATATATGCCGAAGCATGGGGGCAGCAGGAGCGGAGGAGTGATTTGCTCCTAATGCCACGTACATACGGTCGAAATTCCGACAGAGGCTTGCCCGTGGAAAAGTCCGACCATGTGTATGCGGCATAACTTTTTTGCGGGAGGATGCCCCCATGCTTCAGCATATATATATTTTAGGCACAGGTTGCGTTAAAAAATGTTTTATTTTTTACTATGTTTTTCTTTGGTATTTGCTTTGCAGATATGGTATGGTAAGGTCTTACTGTTTTTTTTATTTTATTTTTTTTTTTATTTATTTTTTTTTTATTTCCACATCAGAGAGCATCAAAGAGATTTTTGTTCAACTTGACGTTCATTTATATCTCTTCCATTGAAATCATCATTGTGGAACTTTCATTTTTACCAAGATCGGTGGAGAGCATAATTATTCGTCAAACCTTAAACACATACCCCCTTTAGGCTATCTCTAATATCTTTATTTAAATCACATCCCATCATTTTTCCCCCTCCCACCCCTCACCTGTTCCCAACCCTTCCCCCCTGTGCCTCTCTCTTTAGTCCTCTAAATTTTGTTCTACTCAATTTAAATATCTGAGATTTTCCTGATTAGGTTATTATTTCAGCATACCTCCATGTCTGTTTAAAGTCCTGCCAACATTGCCATTTAATCATAGCATCTTCTCCATCTTCTTCTCCGTTATATCTAAGTTTTTCCAAATAGAATGTCTCTCCCATCTTTCCCACCCATTCCAATTCTGTTGGGGGTTCCTCTTGTTGCCACCTCCTAGAAATCAATGCTTTCGCGGCGTTCAGCATATGCGGAATCAACGTCTTCACATATACTTTTATTGAGTCTGTGGTGTTATGGAAAAGGCATACCAACGGGTCCTCCGCTATTTTAATACTGGTTATTTCGTTTATCAAGTCTAAGATATTTTTCCAGAATTTCCTAATTTTTGGACATTCCCACCAAATGTGGGCCATTGTGCCCCGTTGGCTACACCCTCTCCAACAATCTTGTGAGCTCCCTGACTGAAATTTACTACTTCTAATAGGTGTAATATACCATCTTGCCAGACATTTATAGTTTGTTTCCGCGGTTCTAGTGTCTATTGCTGATCTATGTGTTAACTTTAATATTTTTTTAAAATTGTGTTTATACCCATGTGTGTCTAATTCGTTCCCCCATTTTATTAAGAATGAAGGTATCTCCGGCCGACCCTCTGTGAGAAGCATCTTATATAGATTAGATGTATCTTTTTTTTTTACCCCTTTTGCTAGGCATATCTTTTCTAGGGATGTATAATTATCCTTCGATCTAATTGGCTGGGGAGTTTCCCAACAAAGTTGGCCAGCTGGAGGTATCGCCATTCATTTAACTTTATATGTGCTGTGTTTTGCTGTAATTCTATCAGTGATTTTATTTTCCCTTTTTCTATCAAATCGCCTAATTGTGTATCTTCTCCTACCCATTGCCCCCCATATCTCTTTTTCCTGGTGGAAAATACTCATTATTTTTTAGTGACAACAATGGTGAATTATATTTCCAACCGTGTTGTTTGTGTATTAAATCCCAAATTTTGAAAACGTGTCTAGTTATTTTCTGTGTATTTAATCCCATCTCCCTATATTTCGGAGGGCTCCAAATCCCTACTCTTAAATCTACCTCACTTATATCTTTTTCTAATTGCACCCATTGCTTTTGACTCTCCTTCCGTGACCACTCTACTGCTCTCGACAGTATCACCGCGTGATAATAATTTTTAATATCAGGGACACCAAGACCCCCCTGGTCTTTATTTTGTTTCAGAATGTCTCTCGATATCCTAGGTTTCTTATTATGCCACATGAACCTATTTATAATAGCTTTTAAAGTTTGAAGATAGTAATCAGGGAGAGGGATCGGCATCATATGGAACTTGTAAGTGATTTTGGGTAAAATCAGCATTTTCACGGTGTTTATTCGGCCTACCCACGAAAGGGGCCTGTACTGGATTTTTTTAAATTCTTTTCTGATTTCATCCAATAACGGGATGAAATTATCGCTATATAGCTTTTCCATTGAGTTTGCTAGTTTAATCCCTAAGTATTTTAATCCCTTTTGTTTCCATGGGAACTGAAACTCTCTTTGTAGGCCCAACGCATCTTTTTTCCCTATATTTATGTTTAGAATTTCTGACTTATTAATGTTTATTTTAAAGTTAGATACCTTTCCATATTCTTTTAGGACCTCTAGTGATTTTGGCATTGATGTCTTAGGTTCCGTGATATAGAACAGTAAGTCATCCGCAAACGCCGCTACTTTGTGTTCGCTGTCTCCTACTCTAATTCCTTTTATGTTGTTATCAGATCTAATGGTTGCCAATAATGGTTCAATTGAAAGGACGAATAGCAACGGGGATAGGGGACATCCCTGTCTTGTCCCGTTGCTCATAGAAAAGGGGGAAGAATGATCTCCGTTGATCTTTATTGTTGCAGTCGGGTTTTCATATAAAACCCCAATTCTCTGCAACATAATTTTGCCTAAGCCCATGAACTTTAGGGTCTCCATCATGAGCCCCCAGTCTACCCTGTCGAATGCCTTCTCGGCGTCTATCGACAGGAATAGACCGGGGAGCCCATCTGTTTTTAATTTTTGAAGTAATAATAACGTTCTAATTCCATTATCCCGTCCTTCCCTTGTAGTGACAAAACCTACCTGATCTACATGGATCAGTCCCCTCATATGATTTTTTAACCTATTTGCAAGGATTTTAGCATATAACTTTGTATCGAAATTAAGTAGGGATATCGGTCTAAAACTTGAGCAACAACTATCGTCTTTCCCTTCTTTCAAAATGAGCGTTATTAAAGCTTTCTGTGCATCTCGACTCAGTCCATATTCTGTTCCCAATCCGTTGAAATATCTACAGAGTCTTGGTACCAAAGTCTTACTGAATCTCTTGAGATACAGGATCGGGAATCCATCCGGTCCCGGGCTTTTCCCGGTCGCTGTATCTGTTATAGCACCAAGGAGCTCGTTTAGAGATAGGAGCATCCAGATCCATACTGTCCTCAGTAGATAATCGGGCAATTCCTGAGTTCCTCAGGAAATCTATTATTTTATTCTTTTTTTCTACATCTGTATTATCTTCGTTTACATTGTACAAGGTTTTATAGAAACGCTGGAAGACTTCTGCAATGTCTTTGGACTTAAATACTAGGTCCCCTTGTTTATTGCGGATTCTTTCGATGTAATTCCTCGCTTTTTTTTTCTTTATGGTTTTAGCTAGATGTTTTCCAATTTTTTTACCCCAAAGGTATTTGTCTTTCAAAATCGCATTATAGACCCTTTTAGTATCTTGCGTTAATATATCTTTTAATTCTTCTCTTTTTATTATAAGGTGATGGAATAACTCCTGATGATGTCCCTCTGAATTCTTATGGAGTTGTTCTAATCTAAATATTTCTTCCGTTAACTCTTTAATTTTATTTGTTCTTTCCTTTACTTTCCCCGAGCCCATTGCGATAAAAATACCCCTTATATATGCCTTATGTGTTTCCCATAATGTGGAGTGTGATATGTCGTTTGATTCGTTAGTTTCAAAGAAAAAAGTTAATTCCTCTTGTATTTTTCCCACATCTTGCTTTTCAATAAGAAGCGCTTCATTTAACCGCCAATTTGTGAACGGCTTTGGTATCTTGCATTCCTCTAACGTCATCGTAACTGGTGAGTGATCTGAAAAGATGGAAATCTCTATGTGGGCTTCTGTAACCTTTGACAATGTATTATGATCTACAAACATGTAGTCAATACGCGAGTACGTCCCGTGCACGGGAGAGAAGAAGGTGTAATCTCGGGTGTTTGGATTTAAACTTCTCCAAGCATCCATCAGTTGGTTTTGGTGAAATATCTTTTTCAATTTTTTTAGAGGTACACCTCCCGTCTCCCGCGAACGGGACGAACTGTCCTCACCCGGATTCATACAAAGGTTCAAATCTCCTGCCATTATGACCATCCCTTGCCTAAAATGGGCAAGGGTACGTATCATCTTCTTCATAAATTCTATTGTATTTTTGTTTGGTGCGTAGATGTTACCTAAAGTAAGTTGTAATTCGCCTATAAATCCTCTTAAAAAGAGATATCGCCCCTCTGGGTCTACTAACCTTGCATCTTCTTTAAACAATAGTCCCTCAGAAAATCCTATCGCCACTCCTTTAGCTTTCCTTGTCGTTGAATCCGCATATACCCAAGTGGGATGTTTTTTAGAATATCATTTTATATTAGCTCCTTGGAATAGGTGGGTTTCCTGGAGAAACACTATGTCTGCTTGGTGCTGTTTAAGCTCTTTTAATATTTTATGTCTTTTGGCCGGGTTGTTTAGACCCCGGACATTATATGTTAAGAACTTAATCTAGGACTTTTCCTTTTATTTTTAGTTTTTGGAGAGAGGCACCTCCCCTTTTCTTTCCCCCCCTGCCCCAATTCCCAACCCCACATCCCCCCTCCTCCCTTCCCTCCCTCACCTGCCCTCCCACTCCCCACCCTTTCCCCCCCCCCTCCCTCACCACTTCCTCGGTTCCCACCCCTCTCCCTCCCTCCCATCCATCCTCCCCATCCACCTGGCCTATATCGGCCTCTAAGCCTTTGGCGAATCGGAACCATCCTCTTCGCCTCTGGGCTTCGTTCTCAAAGGTGGGACTCCAGCCTCTTCCCCCCCTTCCACCCCCCCTCCATCCCCCACCATGGAGGACTGGAGAAAGGGGGGGGGGTGGGAGGGTCTCCCGGACGAATTCTATTTATCTTAACACGGTAATAAAAGTGAAAAAATGCAAAGAAAGAAAAAAAAAAAAGACAAAAACTCTCCCCCCCACTTCTCCTCGCCCCCCCCCCACCCCCACCACCCCCCTATTAATAATTGACCTCCCCGGTCCGGTGAGAAACGTAAATAAGCGACATAAGGTGGATTGCGCACCACTTCCAAGAAAGGAGCCAACACTAGAAGGGTCTCGAACATGGGAGAGTGGGGAAGACCCCTCCTCCTTAAATGGGGAGCTAGCCTACACCCTCTCGATCCCATGTCGCCAAAAAATCCATGATGGCTATTGTATTGCCATTTTAGGTTAATCCAGCCCCTCTCTAGCTGACCATTCTGGGAGTTCCAAAGAATGTAAATCCAGATTTTTACAAAATTCTGGAAGTTCTTCTGGATACTTTAGTTTTACCGATCTACCATCTTTGTATGCTATTAAGCACGCTGGGAAACCCCAACCGTATTTTACGTTTTCTATCCGTATTTGGTTTAACAGCGGTCTCAAGAGGCGTCTTCTGGCTAATGTTTGTGGAGATAGATCCATAAAAATCTGGAGGTCTGCTCCTCCATATTTTAATGGGGGCTTTCCTCTTAGTTTGGTCCATATTTCTGTCTTTTCCACATAATGTTGGAAGCGTACAAGGATATCCCTAGGCAAATCTGTGATGTGTTGGGGCTTTCTGACTCTATGTATCCTTTCAATCTTTGGTTCCCAGTCTGGTCCTTTATTGGCAATTGGATTAAATAGTTCCTTCATAATTTTTCTAAGATCTTCTCCATTTGTTTCTGGGAGGGCGCGGATTCTTAGATTCTGCCTTCTACTCTGATTTTCCTGTTCCTCCAATTTATATTCCATCTGTCTTTGATTTATCTTCATTTTCCTGAGTTGATCTTTGATATCAGACAGTTCTTGTGCTTGTTTATCTATTTTATTTTCTGCTTCCTCTAACCGGGAAAAGAGGTGGTCTGTGCGTACTGCTATTATTTCGTCTTTTATGGAATTTTCCATTTTTGTTAGCATTTCAAGCATCACTGCCTTAGTCAAAGCCTGGGAGTTTCCATTCTGATCTTCTACCCTACTGCTCTCTATTTCAGATTCTTCTGTAGTATTACCTCCTGCTCTCTCATGGGTCTCTTCCTTTTTTGTATTCGTCTCCTTCTTCTTTGCCTGTTTAACTGGTTGTTTTTCCATACTCGGGCTTTTTGGGCTCGCGCCCTGAACCATGTATTGTTTAATTGTGCTGGTATTTGCTTTTTTCCTTTGTTATCTTAGTCTCAGCTCCCTTTGTGGTTTTACCTTTCATACCTGGTTTCTTATTTATAATCTTCCGTTTCCCCAGTTTAACGGGTAGTCCAAATCTGAAAGGAGTGCAAATGTGACCCGGGGTCGGTGGTTTCTATGGAATAAAAAACGGTAAATAATAGCACCTTCTCTTGGAGACTACAGCGGTTTTTGAGTATAGCCTATATGTAACCACGGTATACTGATGATACTTCACCGTAGAAATTAAGTTTTTTACTGGTTATTCTAGGAGACATGATTATGTTCTTTCTCTTTCCCCCTTCCCCCTACTCCCCTTTATTCCACGTCTTATCCTTATTACTGCAGGTTTAGTATTTAACTCTCAACCCACTCATAGGTGCTTTAGGTGACAGGAAACCAGGGGGAAGGAGAGGGAGAACCTTGAGTAAGGGAAATATATTCGACAGAAACACAAGCAGAACCAAAAGAGAAACCTTAGGATAGGACTCTTTACGTAAAAAAAAAAAAAAAAGGAGCCTAAGTTATAACTCTAAAATATGTCTCCCAATGTAGGCGTTCCACTCACTCGCAGGGCACCTCAACACCTCACATGCGTTTATATCCATATACCTCAACGTCCCAGTAAAAGAGGTGATTGCTGTCCAAATTCAAATTAACCCTTGCTGTGTGTTCAAGTACATGTATTAGACAACATCCAATTTATAGTTGACAGTCATACAGAGTCTCCTCATAAATCGCTCCCGGGTCACTGGCTAGTATTACTGGACAGTGCCGATGTAAATATTTGAATTTATACTACGTCCTTTCCTTATTGCTGCGGGTTAGATCTCAACCCGCTCGTAGATGTTTAAATGGCAGGGAGGAAGGCAGGGAAGAGGAGAAAAAGACCCCTGAATGTTGGAAAATATATTCGGCACAAAATACAGGCCGTACCAAAAAGAAAAAACCATAGCGTGGGTCTCCTCACTTAGAGAAGGAACTCATCTCGTGTGGCTGTAAGTTATGTCTCTGAGATTGGTCCCCCACTGTATACGTTCCACTCACTCGCAGGGCTCCTCAACGCCTGACATGCATATATATCTATGTTCATCCGTGTCCCAATTGAAAAAGAGATGATTACTGTCAAAATTACTTGCTGTATATTCAGGTACGTGTATTTAATAACATCCAGTTATATTAGACAGTCAATCAGAGTTTGCTCCTTAATGTCTCCCGGGTCACAGGCTAATAATACTGGGCAATGCAGGTGCAGTGCTTGCAGAATCTACCTTCATGGACTAACGGTCATAGCAAACAGTCCCAAAACAATGGTCTCATTTCTGTACTTGCAGTTTGGTATGTTTTTACCTCAATTCTTTACACTTCCACGATAGGTATTTAAAAGATGTTTCTTACCGTTTTCCGTGGGGATTCCGTAAGTTGGTGTTACCCCTTGTAACAAGGGGACTTACCCCTCCGGCTGTGTCACTGATGTTTTTTTCCTCCTTCCCCACGGATCGGCTCTGCAGTGATGGTATTTCCGGCAAGCGCCGGTGTTGGGAGGCCGGGGACCGCTACGAGAGATCAGCGGGGGGATCAGCGGGGGGGGGGAGCAAGGAGCTATGCGGAGATTCGTTCCCGCCATCGCCACGATCTGAGCTGCCGTTCGCGCATTGTATGCGCTAGAATCGGCCGGGTGTTGCGCTATGCTTGGGGGATCTTTCTCCACGTGTAGCGTGGTGTCAGTGGTTCAGCGCATGTCCCCGTTCTTTCGTCCGGGCGTCCTCTCCTAGGCTGGGCCCCTCCCTCCGGTGGACGTCCTCCGACCTACGTCCTCATCCTCTCACGGTCCCCCTAAGGTCTTACTGTTATACTGTAATGTTACTTTGTTTTAATGTTAACCATAATTTGCTTAGCAGGTACGCCATTCAGTTGCAGCGCGGATTTATTTATCTTGACAGCAACAGCGTTTGCTCCCACGATACATAAAGCCGTGACTCCAATGCTGTAGAAGGTGATTTCACCACCACAGTTAAAAAAAAGAGCATACATGCTGTGTACATACGGTCGAAATTCCGACAGAGGCTTGCCCGCGGAAAAGTCCGACCGTGTGTACGCGGCATAACTTTTTTGCGGGAGGATGCCCCCATGCTTCGGCATATATAAATGGTGAATGTATGCCCATCATTAGAAGTGGGTGGATGAAGGGAGGTATTCTAATGGTGGGCATACCCACCGATCAATCTCTTTTTTTCGTTTAGCCAAGAGGCTGTAGGAAAAAAAAAGATTACAATATATGTCCAGTATGTTGCTGGACTTTGAATGGTTATACCAGAATGATGCCTGCAGGTTTAGGTATCATCTTGGTATCATTCTTTTCAGCCAGTGATCGGCTTTCATGTAAAAGCAATTCTACAGGTAATTAGCCTCTAGACTGCTTTTACACGCAGTGGGAGGGAATGTACCCCCTCCCGGATATAAACAGCGCCATTGGGAAATTGAGAAAGCGTTTTATCACACCGATCTTGGTGTAGTCAGATGCTTTGAGGGCAGAGGAAAGATCTAGGGTCTAATAGACCCCAATTTTTTCAAAAAAAGAGTACCTGTCACTACCTATTGCTATCATAGGGGATATTAACATTCCCTGAGATAACAATAAAAATGATAACAAAAAAAAAATGGAAGGCACAGTTTAAAAATAAAATAAAAAAGCTAAATAAATAATAAAAAAAAAAAAAAGCACCCCTTCTCTTGCGCAAAGGCGAACACAACTGTCGGTCTGGCATCATATGTAAACAGCAATTGCACCATGCATGTGAGGTATCACCGCAAAGGTCAGATCGAGGGCAGTAATTTTAGCAGTAGACCTCCTCCGTAAATCTAATGTGGTAATCTGTAAAGGCTTTTAAAGACTTTTAAAAATGTATGTAGTTTGTCGCCACTGCGCGTTTGTGTGCAATTTTAAAGCATATCGTGTTTGGTATCCATGTACTCGGCCTAAGATCATCTTTTTTATTTCATCAAAAATTTGGGCAATATAGTGTGTTTTAGTATGGAGAGATCCACCGCTCCAGGATGATCCACCCAAACTCAATCCCACAGCTGTTCCTATGGTTAGAGAACCCAGGTGCAGGCACGGCACAAGCTGATGAAGATGCAAATTAAGGACTCTGGACGGCCGCACTCCAAGAAAAATTCAAAAGCCTTTATTGGTAAAATATGGAATCACACAAAAATAGGTCACAGCAAAGCAAGAAAATCGCTAATGCATTTCACACTACCAAGAGTAACATAGCTGATGAGTAAGCACTCTTGGTAGTGTGAAATGCATTAGCGATTTTCTAAAAGGCTAATTAGCTGCTCGAATTGCTTTTACATGAAAGCCGATCACTGGCTGAAAAGAATGATACCAAGATGATACCTAAACCTGCAGGCATCATTCTGGTATAACCATTCAAAGTCCAGCAACATACTGGACATATATTGTAATCTTTTTTTTTTGAATTTTTCTTGGAGTGCGGCCGTCCAGAGTCCTTAATTTGCATCTTCATCATAGTGTGTTTTAGTGCATTAAAATAAAAAAAAGTATATTTTTTCCCAAAAAAATGCGTTTGACAAATCGCTGCGCAAATACTGTGTGGAAAAAAAAATGCAACACCCACCATTTTAATCTGTAGGGCTTTTGCTTTAACAAAATATATAGTGTTTGGGGATTCGATGTAATTTTCTTGCAAAAATAAATAAATGTTGTAAACAAAAAGTGTCAGAAAGGGCTTTGTCTTCAAGTGGTTAGAAGAGTGGGTGATGTGTGACATAAGCTTCTAAATGTTGTGCATAAAATGCCAGAACAGTTCAACCCCCCCCCCCCCCCCCCAATGACCACATTTTGGAAAGTAGACACCCCAAGCTATTTGCTGAGAGGCATGTTGAGCCCATTAAATATATATTTTTTTTTATTGTCCCAAGAGATTGAATAATGACAAAAAAAAAAAAAAGCTGTCACTAAATTATATATTGCTCAAACATGCCATGGGCATATTTGGAATTACACCCCAAAATACATTCTGTTGCTTCTCCTGAGTACGGGGATACCACATGTGTGAGACTTTTTGGGAGCCTAGCTGCGTACGTTTTGAAATTTGAAAAAAAAATAAAAATTTCTTTACTTTCTTCATTTTCAAAAACAATTGAGAGCCGTAAAATACTCACCATGCCTCTCAGAAAATAGCTTGGGGTCATTTGGAGGGGTTTGTGCTATTTTGGCATTTTATGGCCTTCAAAACTGTGATAGGTAGTGAGGAGTGAAATCAAAAATTTGCACCCTTAGAAATCCTGAAGGCGGTGATCAGTTTTCAGGGTGCCGTACGCGGCTAGGCTTCATATGGTTGCACACCAAGAAGAGGAAAAGCCAGGAGCGCCAGCGGGGGACCCCAGAAGAAAAGGATCAGAGCCGCTCTGTGCAATTCAATTGTACAGAGCAGGTAAGTATAACATGTTTGTTATTTTAAAAATAGAAAAAATGTAGATTTGTTATGGCAGAATTATAGGGGTAAAGCTTGACCAAAGATAATTTTACAGTGTTGTTTATAGCTATAGGCCCCACAGTACACATTACCTTGTTCATTTGTCTGTAGTACTTTTTATACTCTGGAGGATTATCTGGTATCTGTAACACAAAAGCATACACAAATTACAATGTACAAAACTTTACACATTGTTGTTATATTGCTTCTGTTTTGTGGGTTAAAGAAGAACCTTAGTCCAAGCAAAAACATTTCTGTTGTGATTCATGTTGTGATTATGGGGTATTGTTTGTAGAATTTTGAGGAAAATAATTAATTTAATTAATTTTGGAATAAGGCTGTAGCATAGCAAAATGTGGAAAAAGTGAAGTGCTGTGAATACTTTCCGGATGCTATACATTAGACATGTGCATTCGTTTTCGTCCGAATGCATTTTCGTCCGTTTTCAATCAATTTCAATCAATTTCAGGTATTTTAGTTATCGCTTTGACAAACGATAACGAAAGTGCAGAATCTGAAAAACGAAAGATCCGACATAAACAAATGCTTTATTTTCATTTTTGTTGTGACAACAGTTCGATATAGATAGGAGATTCGATGGTGACAATTACAATCTGTGTCCATTAAACCTGTGGTCGAATGTGCCTAACCTGAACTCTATTAGACCAAGAATTTTCTACATAGAGAGAAAAGATTTGTCGTAGAGAGGGAAGATTCGACGTAGAGAGGAAAGATTTGACGTAGAGAGGAAAGATTGCTGCTGGAATTGGGTGGAATTGCAGCTAAACTATACAGAGTCATACAGTTTAGCTGCTCTGTCAAATCTTCTTTGAACATTCGACAGGCACCATAAGCCTTCAATGACAGATTCGACATTAATTCATTTGGATTTTCGGACAAATGCAATTTTTAACGAAAAACGAAATTAGTAAAAACGAATTTCGGGAGTAACTAAATAAATGTATTTTTCGGACAAAAACAAAATTCCGAAACAAAATATTTCCGTGTGCACATGTCTACTATACATCTACACTACACATCCAAATTCCATCATCTTTTGTTTCCCCTAGTGAGCACTGTACTGCACCTGTGAAACACGCAGAAATTCATGTGCTTTCTCCAACACTTTCTGAAACTGCTTCTTTTTGTGAGCTCCAGCCTGCAAGTTTTAAGAAAAAATATCATGACTACACATACAAATACACACACATATATAAAATTTCTGTCAGATTTGACCTCTTTACAGAAGTTACTCCTCATGTTCTGTCTCCATGAAAATGGCACATTTGTCTCACATAGAGATAGCTGATGACTGGTACCTAGAAGGTATTGATGTGGCATCTCTGTATACACCGATACCTCACTATTCGGGACTAAAAGCTGTGGACTATTTTTTGGATACATTTTATTCTTAAATGG
Source organism: Lithobates sylvaticus (assembly GCA_028564925.1). Classification (NCBI taxonomy): domain Eukaryota; kingdom Metazoa; phylum Chordata; class Amphibia; order Anura; family Ranidae; genus Lithobates; species Lithobates sylvaticus. The sequence continues at coordinate 87,390,829 of CM053031.1, forward strand.
CCGACCAAAATGAATTCATCTTGTACCTACTGGAGAATTTGTCCTCTATAGCAACTTTTTTCAATTTAATGAAATCAACCATCAACAGGTCTCAGGCACATCTATGGGTGCCCCATGGGCACCTTCATATGCATGCCTGCACTTGGGTATGTGGGAGGAAACTGTGGTCTATAAATTAAAATCATTTGATAGATCAGTGGGTGTATGGCTATACTATATAGATGATATCCTGGTGGTCTGGAATGGAAGTGAAACAGATCTGCATGGGTTCATTAATGAGCTCAATGATAGTGAATGCAACATTAAACTCACTTAAAGCTTCGATCTGAAATGAATTCCCTTCCTAGACCTCAGGATCTCCAAAAAAGATGGGCAATTTGAAAGTTCTACTTATCAAAAACCTACAGAGGCCAACACCTTACTTCGTGCAGATAGTTTCCATCCTAAATCACTGGTGGAAGGCATACCTATTGGCCAATTTCTCCATATTAAGAGGAATTGCACCAGTGACACTGAATTTAAAAAAGAGGCCCATGAAATGTATGCTAGATTTATGGAAAGAGGCTATACTCATAAGGTCCTAACAAAAGGCAAGAAAAGAGCATTAAACCAAGATAGATCTTTATATGGAACATGTCTCTTCTTCCTCCTTCCAAGAACAGGATAAACAGAAAGAACCTGTAAGATTTATTACCCAGTATGGCACACAGTGTCTCATTGTCCGATACTATCTGGTATAGTGGGAGAATATCTACATATGGTTGCCCGTAGGGCCCCTAACCTTTCTGACATGCTTACTCTAGTCTGAATATGTGCGGACATCTGTAGACTCTTAGCTAATGTCCTTTCCTAGAACAATAGGGATAGTCCCATGTCGGCATTGCCAGATATGTAAATTTGTTGAGCGCGGTGACACGTTCGCTGATGCAGACAATTTAAATACATTCAAAATCAAGTCTAATAAACCGTGCAACCACTAAAGTAATTTACAGTCTACAATGTCAATTTAATAAAACCTACGTGGGTAAAACTAAACACCAACTGCATGTCCGCATTGGCGAACATCTTGCTGATATTAAACACAAGGCACCAAAAAGCCCCTTAGCTTAACATTTTCTCCTCCACCATCAGTCAAAAGTCGACGGGCTGCGGGTGAGGGAGATTTATGCTCTGAAGCTGGGTGACTGATACAATACTACTCAAAAAAGAAAAATTCTGGATTTACAGATTAAATACATTGATCCTAAAAGGACTCAATAGGGAGTTAAATCTACAGGTATTTTTAGACTGTTTAGACTTAAATCTCATTGAGTTCCTTGAAAAATGTGTACTCCTGGTGTAGGCTATGTCTGTTTCTTTTACATTTGATTCATCCCTTACTTATTTCTAAATGATCTATTTACTTATTGTTTATTTTCATATAATTTTATTTCTTATTTTTTTAGTATACTTGTTCACTACGTATTTTTTGATTATTCGATTGGTAGGTGAAATGCTGTATGTGCACTGTCTTTAATTCATGAAGAGGTGCCCTATCAGTGGATGAGATACCTATATGAGGTCTATAACACTGTCCACACATCCAATTTTGCTGATAAGCAGATTGAGCATTAGGTTCCTTTAAGAGGAAAAATAAGCTTGGTCAGAAGGTGTTTTTAGACAAGTCCCAGCTAGAGGGTGGCAATTCCTGATGAAGCTGGGGTTTCCCAGCGAAACGCGTTGACGTCATACCCCTGTGCGTCTGACATCGCTCAATACTTTCCTTCGCATCCACCGAAGTTTGGATATACCATTGTGGCTACGATTGCTAGCTGGCTGGGAGCCAGGGATTCCTATACTGGCTATGGTCACTCACCGTACCACGGAGCATACAAGCTGACACATGGAAATGTAACTTTGTAATGACATATTACACCTGCATTCTCAGGTTTTCCCTTTGCAGCTACTATATGTCTATAGGAAGAGATTTAATCTACATGTGACTACTGCATACACTTCATTTTGCTTGCCATTGTTTCATACTCCTTTTCCTACCTATGTCTCTACTATGGAGATTTATAATCTCTTCTTGTACCAGTGAACCCCTGTATGTCATGTAGGGATGAGCCCGGTGTTCGATTCAAACCCATGTTCGAATCAAACATCGGGCGTTCGCCCGTTCGGCGAGCCCAGAACTATTTGGGCCGCTCGCATCAAATTCGTGTGATGCGAGCGGCCCGCAATGCACTGCGCCGGTCGCAGTGCATTGCTGGCTGATGATTGGCCAAGCATGCACTGTGACCCGCATGCTTGGCCAATCAAAGAGCCAGTGGCGAGGAGAGCCATAATTGGCCACAGGCAGAATGCCTGTAGCCAATTATAGCTCAGGGGGTTTAGTACACGCCCCACAGTATAAAAGGCCGCGGCCGCGCCGGCGGCCTCGTATATTGTATTGTCAGTGTCTGCTGACAAGGGGACCCCCAGATCCCGGCCCCCTACCATTTCACCAAAAAAGTGTCAAAATGGTAAAAACTACAGTAGACGGTCTTTGACAATTCCTTTATTAAAATATTCTTTCTTCTGGTCTTCCTTCTTCCTCTCTTCATCCTTCGGTTTCTTCATCTTCTCCTCCCGGCATCTTCTTCCATCTTCTTCTACCATCATCTTCTTCCTCCGATCCGCTTCTTCTTGCTCTGGTCTTCTCGTCCGGCATCTTCTTCCATGGCGTCGGTGTCTCTTCTGGGCCGCTCCGCGCAATGGGAGGCTCCCGCTGTGTGAGGCTTTGCTGCGTCTGACAGGTCTTTTATAATGGAGGGTGGGGCCACCTGGTAACCCCGCCCCCCTCTGACGCACGGGGATGTCATGGGGAATTCCCTATGGCTTTCCCCATGAGGTCAGAGGGGGCGGGTCACCAGGTGGCCCCGCCCTCCGTTATAAAAGACCTGTCAGACGCTGCGAAGCCTCACACAGCGGGAGCCTCCCATTGCGCGTAGCGGCCCAAGAAGAGACCCAGACGCCGTGGAAGAAGAGGCCGGCCAAGAAAACCAGAGCAAGAAGAAGCGGATCGGAGGAAGAAGATAATAGAAGAAGAAGATGGAAGAAGATGCCGGAAGGAGAAGATGAAGAAACCGAAGGATGAAGAGAGGAAGAAGGAAGACCAGAAGAAAGAAGATTTTAATAAAGGAATTGTCCAAGACCGTCTCCTGTCATTTTAAAATTTTTGACACTTTTTTGGTGAAATGGTAGGGGTACTTTTGTACCCCCTTACCATTTCACACAGGGGGAGGACGGGATCTGGGGGTCCCCTTGTTAAAGGGGGCTTCCAGATTCCGATAAGCCCCCCGCACGCAGACCCCCACAACCAATGGCCAGGGTTGTGGGGACGAGGCCCTTGTCCTCATCAACATGGGGACAAGGTGCTTTGGGGGTCTCAGACCCCCAAAGCACCCTCCCAATGTTGAGGCCATGTGGCCTGGCATGGTTCAGGAGGGGGGGCGCTCTCGTCCCCCCCTCTTTTCCTGCGGCCTGCCAGGTTGCGTGCTCGGATAAGGGTCTGGTATGGATTTTGAGGGGGACCCCACGCCATTTTTTTTTTTGGCCGGGGTTCCCCTTAAAATCCATCCCAGACCTCAAGGGTCTGGAATGGATTTTGAGGGGGACCCCACGCCATTTTTTTTTTTTTTGGCTGGGGTCCCCCTTAATATCCATAGCAGACCTGAAAGGCCTGGTTATTGAATTTGGGGGGACCCCCACGCTTTTTTTTTTATATTTTTTTATTTTTTATCAATTACTTTTTTTTTATCAATGGCTTTCAATGAATGACTGTTCTCTGTGTTACGGGAGCCGTCAATTCATTAGCCGCGAGTGATTTTAAATAGCTTTTTTTCCTGCAAAAATGACACTTTGTGCAGGGACAGTTCTAAGCACAGGAAACATGCGCCCCTTCACAGGCATACTATAGACACCCCCCAGGTATGAAATTTAAAGGAATATTACACTTTTATTGTTTCACTTTAAGCATTATTAAAATCACTGCTCCTGAAAAAACGGCCGTTTTTAAAAAAAAAAAAATTTGCATTGATACATGTCCCCTGGGGCCGGACCCAGGTCCCCAAACACTTTTTATGACAATAACATGTATATTAGCCTTTAAAATTAGCACTTTTGATTTCGAACGTTCGCATCCATTGTAACTAATAGGGTTCTTATGCTCGCACGGACTTTAGGTCCGTTCGTGGGTTCTGGTGCGAACCGAACCCGGGGGTGTTCGGCTCATCCCTAATGTCATGGCATGACAAGGCAGCAAGTGGTGCCAAATCTTCCCAAAGGGGACGAAAAGCAATAAAAGCTTGACAGTGATTCTGTCCCTCACCAACTCTCTTCAAAACAAAATAACTTGATAAGGCAAGAATTACAACAGCTTTTGTACCTCCATGTACGCCTGTATAGCAAATGCAGTGTCCCACAGCTGAGAGCCATTCATTCCCTGTGAATAAAAAAAAAAATGCATTAAGGTAAGAGAGACGAAAACCATGATATTTTATGATACATTTACACTTACAAGCTGACTTACTAATCATACATGTACATGCAGGAGTCAATGGACCCCTAATCAATTCATTAGAGCATTGCCCATGTTAAAACTGAAGTCTAGACAGATATAAAAAAAACATTAAATCCACCTTTACGTAGAAAGAACATATGTCTTGACATCAACCACTTTTAATCCTTTGCACACCAGCATTTACAATGGCGAAAGGAGTGTAAACACTTCTAGCCAATCAAGGGTCAATTATATTGTTTGCTTTGAGTGCTTCTGCTTCTTTATTTTTCAATCACAAGCTGGGTTGGGGTAAGTCCTTGACCAGGCTGCATTACTTAGTTACACTGTTGGCCACTTTATTAAGGTTATTATGAATTTACAAGGTTCATTAATCCCTAACAACCAATCTTTAATTTGTCTAACTACAAAAAAATTATGGGAATGGTTACTATGGCCTGCTATATTCTGCTCACTGCACTGCTAAAAAGCTCATGTCTGAAGGAATTAGTTTGTAGAATCAGTGGGATCCCCTGAAGAAGTCATATGACCGTGACAAAACATGTAGGGTGTAGCCGGGTGACAGGATTGACAACCTAAATGGGAAATGATGCAGGAATGTGGCCCTGCTGTCAGTTTGTTATGCCAGTATATTTTCACAATATTGTAAGTGCATTTTAATCTTAATCTTAAAACTAAAGTGGTTTTAAGTAATACTACACTATGAGGGGTCCCTATGCCTTTTGAGTTTGGTTGCAGAGTGCAGGACAGCATGAGGTCTAACTCTTAAACGGGTCATACACCTTTTTATGATCTATGGGCCAACAACCTTGAGAATAGAAAGAGGAGTAACACCAATATCACCAACAGAGCATGAGTCGGATTGATCCCCAATGTTGAAGGCGATTGTGACCTGTTTCTAGACAGGTCCACATCTGGAGGTGAGCACTTAAGCACAGCAGTGGTGGGAATCACTGAGCACAGTGTGAAGGATTGATGAATTTTTAGATTGTAAACTGCACATTGGTGGCTTGTAAATAATATTGTGAACCTTATATGAAGAAACACAAGAGAGACTTTAACCACTTCAATACAGAGCACTCCCCCCCCCCCCCCCTTCCTGCCCAGACCAATTTTCAGCTTTCAGCTCTGTCACACTTTGAATGACAATTGCGTGGTTATGCTACACTATCTGTACCCATATTAAATTTGTATCTGATGGGGGCAACGCTAATAATGTGCCGATTATCAGTGCAGACCCTCCCTGTCAGGAGAGCTGCTGATCGGCTCTCCTATACTCGCGCCTTTTCAGTGCGAACTGAGGAAACCTGATTACCGGCACTTCCTGGTTACCGATGTGATCAGCTGTGATTGGTCACAGAATCTGATTGCTAGCTATCGCTATAAAATAAACATTTCAGAAACAAATATTCAAAGTGCTCTACGCAAACATAGCAAATAAAGTTTGCAAGCATACAAAACAGTATTTACCTGCATTTTCATTCCATCCAGACCCAACCTGTAATAAAGAAATAATGTATGAAAAGCAGAACATCAAGCAAAAAAAAGAGAAAAAGACTACGCAGAATTGGTTAGTGATAGACAACATAATAGGGTACAGGAAGGTTTATTTTATGATCAAGAGACACTTGTAAAAACAGATTGTATACTTTCAGTGTTAATAGGAATGGTAACCACACCAATACCTAGGTCCATCTATACGGCCTCAAATCAAGGTGGTTATAAAGGGATCATGGTTGCAGCCACAGCCATGATCCCGGTACCGTTTTGTTATCTTTTTTGTAAAAGTGATCCGACCGTCTATACAGCCACTTGATCACTTTTGCAGGCGACGGAAAAGGATTCCCCCCCACCACCTTTTCCAGGCTCCCCTCTCACACTGGGGAACCTGGGACTGATGCAACCTTCCACTTCAGGCGCACAAAACAGAGTAAGAGGAACTTCTGTTGTTCCTCCCACACTGTGGCATCAGATACCAAAATTAACAAGGATTTTGACCTTTCTGGTTTGTTTGTTTACAAGTCTTTACCAGCTTGTAAAGCAGCCAATCAAACCAATGTTGGTTTGATCGGCTGCTTTGAAGGTCAGAGGAGAGATAAGAGGTCACACAGACCCCAAATCTCTCCATAAAGTGGACCTGTCATGGTCCATGCTATCACAAGGAATGCTGTTCATCCCTTGTGATAGTAATAAAGTTGATTAGAAAAAAACTCTGTGCAGCTCTAAACTTGTAACCTCTAAAAGATTTAAAGCTCTGCAAATGGATACTTGAATGTACCATAGCTTGTCGCCATTCCACGGGCGTGTGCAATTTTAAATAGTGACATGCTTAGTATCTATTTACTCAGTGTAACCTCATATTTTATATTTTACCAAAAAATTGGGTATTATATTGTGTTTTTGTTCACTGAAATTCAATAAAGTTTTTTTTTTCCTGAAAATTTACAATTAATCATCCTTTGCGCAAATATTGAGTGACATAAATTAAAAAAACATAAATTGCAACACCCACCATTTTATTCCCCAGGGCCTGTGTTTAAAAAATATAATGTTTTGGGGTAATTTTCTAGCAAAACAGATTTTTACATGTATGTGAGCTCTATCAAAATTGGCCTGGGGGGGGGAGGGGGGGGTAGTGGTTAAACAGTTATGAGCATGAAGAAACTCCATTTTAATTTGCATCTCTTTCCTAAGTGACACCAGCTACAAGCATTTGTCCATTAGCTGCAATATTCTCACCAAAGATAATCTGGTATGCGGTCTACATGCTCCTTGAATACAGGAGACTCTGATCCATCCACATGCCATCGAACTAGCATATTAATAACCTTTGAGATCTGTAAAACATAAAGGCCAGTCTTTTAGCTACATCTAGTTATTTGCATGTCATCAGTATTAATTCCATCAATGAAATCTAGTCATTCATGTGCCATCAGTATTGATTCAAACTGGCCATAGATGGGTAGTTTTTTCTTTTTTTTCTTGTTCAGCCATAGTGCTGAATAAAAAAAAAAAAATTAACAGATTCATCCATCCATACAAATGAGGTGGATGGAGGAATCCCTCTGTGAAGACATTGTATTGTGACAGCAGGACAGGGCGTTGTCAGAATACAATGATCAGCAGCTGCAGCCAATTGGCTGCTGATCGGCAAAAGTTTTCCAGTGTGTCCCTTTGACAAATTCAGTCAAATGATCGACTTCTGTCAAACAGGGATGGTCACACAATGGTCAAAATTCTTCTGGTCCCTGCTGAAGAGGTCAAATTTTAATCTGTCTATGGTCAGCTTTAATCTATTAAAACTTAGAGCCCTTTCACACCGAGGGCATTTTGCAGGCGCTATAGCATTAGAAATAGCGCCTGCAATCCACCCTCAAACTGCTGCACCATTGTCTTCTGCAGTGTGAAAGCCCGAGGGCTTTCACACTGCAGCGGTGCGCTGGCAGGGCGTCACAAAAAAAGTCCTGCCAGCAGCTTATTTGGAGCGGTGAAGGAGCGGCAAACTCACCGCTCCTCCACCGCTCCTCTAGTGCTGCTCCCCATTGAAATCAATCGGGCAGCGCTGTAATACCGCCGGCAAAACGGCGCTATTGCAGCGTTTTACCTGGGGTTTTAACCCTTTCTCGGCCGCCAGCGGGGGTAAAAGCGCCCCGCTAGCGGCCGAAATGCACCGCAAATCCGACGGTAAAACGCTGCTAAAAATAGCGGCACTTTACCGCCGACGCTATGGGCGAAGTGGTATGAAAGGGGTCTTAAAGTGCATGAGCTAAATTCTTACTGGACCAATTCTGATACATTTAGTGAAGCGGTCATCAGCTGTAATGTGGTCATATAGTTCATGTACTGCGCGACGACGGAGGGCAGGAATGTGGTACGATTCATATATATTCAGCAGAACTGCAAAAAAATAAAAACATATAAATTAACAGAGATGGACGCAAAAGGCAAAGTGCAATAACCCATAAAAGAAATTCTCATTTTTCCTGACCTGAGCACAATAAACAAAAATCTTCTTTGGGCTGTATGGGTTTTTGTAACCTGAACACTATATTACTGAGGTTAAAAATGAAAAGTGTTTTAATTTCGAGCAAAGTCATTAACCACTTCAGCCCCGGACCAATTGGCAGCCAAAGGACCAGGCCCCTTTTTGCAATTCGGCACTGCGTCGCTTTAACTAACAATTGCGCGGTCATGCGACGTGGCTCCAAAACAAAATTGGCGTCCTTTTTTTCCCACAAATAGAGCTTTCTTTTGGTGGTATTTGATCGCCCCTGCGGTTTTTATTTTTTTGCGCTATAAACAAAAATAGAGCGACAATTTTGAAAAAAATGCAATATTTTTTTACTTTTTGCTATAATAAATATCCCCAAAAAATATATAAAAAAACATTTTTTTTCCTCAGTTTAGGCCGATACGTATTCTTCTACATATTTTTGGTAAAAAAAATCGCAATTGCAAATGTGAACATCATGTTCTGATCTTTATTGGGGAATTTTTTTTTGTATTTAGAGTGTTTATGTGGTGAGTTTACACTTTTCATTGAACAGAGTTTGGATAACACAGGGTTAAACAGAAAGATCATAAATTAACTGCACATTATCTGGAGAGAATGCTTGGGGAGATAGTGATGTGTTCCTGCTTAGGAGATGTATGTTAGCTTGGGGGGCTGCAAACTCAGTTCACCTCTCTCCCTGCATGTCCTGTGAGAAGAATAGCTGTGCTCCTCCTCTGGGTTCTCTCATCATATGGCACTGAAGATAGAGGGGGAATTCAGCGGGACACACAGAGCAAGTATGGAGGAGACTGGGAGGGGGGGAGATGAGAAGACAGAAAATCAGGAGGTGCCGGCGGGGAGGAGCGCATCACGAAAGGTCTGACTAAATACAATCTCTTAGCAGCAGGGACCTGATCTACCTGTCAGCTAGCTGTGATTGACAGGTAGATCGAAGCGTATGCTGTCATGGTGCCCCCTACTGGCAATGCCTGAATGGTCAGGTGTGCGGCACTTACTATTGCGAGCTGTGTCGGCAGCTGCTGGTATAGCATCTGCCACACAGCTCGCATACTTAAAAGTCTTGCAGGACACAGCTGCTAAAGGGAACTGAGTTCCTGTTGTGGAAAAAGTACAGGAACTCCGTTCCCATGCGTTCCCGCAGGACTTGAGCCCTGATCTGCAGTCTTCTCTTTTCTACATCTGTTCAAAGTGCTGAGAAAGCTTGTTTGAGAGTTCAAAAAAAGGAGGAGGAGAGTTGAAACTACACTAACACCTCCATTCACATAGCACACAGGAACAGAGTTGAGGCTGTCAATCAGCTGGAGCTCCCTCCCGTCACCATTTTTCTCTTGGTGTCAGGAAACCTTGTCAGAAGTAATTAATTCTCATAACAGAGGAATGAAGCAGCAGACAGAAATGACACTTATGCCGCGTACACGCGATCAGACTTTTTGACGGACCTTGCAGCGGAGGTCCACCGGACTTTCAAACGAATGGACTTGCCCAAACACGATCACTCCAAAAGTCTCAATGACCATACAGCAGCCCAGAGTCCCAGTGGACTCAATGGACTAGGCTGGAAGGCCAGAAAGAAAACTGAAAGTACTAATACCCCAATGTTATAACACACGTAATATATATCATAACCTGAATGGGTATAACCCTATAATAATGAAACAGGGGTTAATAGAGCCAGTTCAAAAAATGTTGATACTGCTTTTCAGCGATTCAGAAGACTTGCTCGATTAGGTTTGCGCTTAAAAGAATGCGTCTTCTGGAGCTAGGTAGGTCTATATTTGTGATAAGTGGCATGAGTAACCTCACATAGGCAAAAATTTCAGATAGATAATCACTTCCTCACATCCTTTGATACACCATTCCAAAATTGGCCATCCACTTTAAAGACATCCACATCTGATGAATAATATAGGAGGGAGTAGTTTGGGACGTGTACACATATAATAATAGTATAGAGCTGCGCTGGTATGCAGATGTACCACCAGATGTCAGCATAACAGCAGGGTTAGTTCATCACATGGCGCTGTCAGCGCCACATGCCCCTGGATACATATCTCTCCCTTTTGGTGTCCCCGCAGGTAGAAGCATCCTGACCAAGTGATTATCTGAAATCTTTGCCTATTTGAGGTTACTCAGACCACTTATCACCAATATAGACCTACCTAGCTCCAGAAGAAGCGTCCTTTAAGCACTAAACGAGTCGAGCAAGTCTTCTGAATCTCTGAAAAGCAGTATCAACATTTTTTTGAACTGGCTCTATTAATCTCAAGTTATGATGTATATTACAGGTGTTATTACATTGGGGTATTAGTACTTTCATTTTTTTTTCTGGCCTTCCAACCTAGTCCATTGTGTCCATTGGGACTCATTATGCTGACCACACACACTGCAACTGTTATTAGATTGGACTGTCCTTTTCTGTTAAGATTAATTATTCTTTCTGCAGTGGTTTTATGTTTTTTATAACTCACTCAGTAATTAAAAACTGCTCGTGAATGTGCTAATCACAAAAGTTATTCTACAAGCACACATATAGTACAGGTAGATCCCAGGGCGAATATAGCATATGTGCACACTGTGTAGCTGCACAAGGACCCTCTGGGACTTGGAGCCCATTTTATCTAGATGTAGGTGACATGGGAGGGTGCTGGGTCACTGCCACTGTCACATGGACTTTTGAAACCGCTCACTTCTATCTAGCTGTCAGTTAATACGCAATGTATAAATAGTTTTACTTGGCCAGTAGTTGAATGGGGGACCAAAATTGGCCATGCGCAGGGGTTCCTTGGCAACATAGTCCACCATTGGGTCACAACATTTTTATGCTTTGCCTGATATGTATTTTACTTCTGATCTAGTGTGATCAATCTGATCACAACATTCAAATCATATCTCATCAGTAACACCACAGTCATAGAAATCCCAGAAAGGCTGGATGACAAGTCAAATAAACCAAATGCAATATAATCAGACTGTAACATATGTTGGCACCATTAGACATTAGAAATTTACAGGTAGGCCTCTTACCATAAGCAAAATTTAGCAGTGTACTGTGGGGGGTGTACAGATCACAAGGGGCAACATTATTTCTCTGTGCTGGCCAATTAATGCTGTTGTAGTCTTGCACATAGAGTTCCTGAAGGAAAACAATATCTGTGAATAAACGTGTTGGTAAAAAGAACAATGAAGATTCTTGGTCTTCTACTCACTTGTCTCAAGCTGCGGATCAAGTCATTTTCATGGGAACTCAGCCTTGTGGCATAACAATAACTCATGGGAAGGTAGACTTGCCTGCAGTGACACCATATAGTGCTGGGGTGAGCTGGGAACCACTGTGGCAAAAGCCTGAAAAAGTATTTGACGAAAGTATATAAATATGATTACATAAAAGTAAAAAAGAAAAAATACTATGTGGAGTAGAGCTGCATGATTCTGGCCAAAATGAGAATCACGATTTTTTTGCTTAGAATAAAAAGATCACGATTCTCTCACATTCTCGGGACGTAAAATCTTTCACATTATTCAAAAAAAAGGCTAACTTTACTGGTTAGTTTTCCTTTCTTTTTTTTTTTATTCATTAAAGTAATTTTTTCCCCAAAAATTGCATTTGAAAGACCGCTGCGCAAATACAGTGAGACATAAAATATTGCAACAACAACCATTTTATTCTCTAGGGTGTCTTCTAAAAAATATATATATAATGTTTGGGGATTCTAAGTAATTTTCTAGCAAAGAAAAAAATATATTTTTAACTTGAAACCAACAAATGTCAGAAAAAGGTTTAATGTCCTAGTCCGCCGGACAATTCGCCGGACTTTCCAGCGGAGGTCCGCCGGACTTTCCGAACGTGTGGACTTGCCCACACACGCCCGGACTTTTCCGGCGGACATTCCGCCGGAAGTTTTGGCGGAAGTCCGCAGGACTTTTGAAATGAACAGACTTGCCCCACACACTGAGAAAAGTCCTTTCATTTAGAACGTGGCTCCAGGTAGACGGGACTAGCGAAGGAAGTTAATGCCGCCGCCTCGATCGGCGACATTGACACCTCGCAAGCCCCGTCACCTGGTATGGATTTAAAGGGGAATCCCTACGCCGAAAAAACGGCGTGGGGGTCCCCCCCTAATCCATATCAGACCTTTATCCAAGCACGCAGCCCGGCCGGTCAGGAAAGGGGGTGGGGACGATCGAGCGCCCGCCCCCCTCCTGAGCCGTACCAGGCCGTGTGCCCTCAACATGGGGGGTGCCCTGGGGAAAGGGGCGCCCTGCGGCCCCCCCACCCCAAAGCACCTTGTCCCCATGTTGATGAGGACAAGGGCCTCTTCCCGACAACCCTGGCCGTAAGGGGGCGGGGTCACCATGTGACATGAGCCGGTGGCCCGCCCCTTGTCCCTATATAACACGTCTGAGCCACTAGAAGAGGAGACAGCGACGAGTCAACATCGGAAGAAGAAAGAAAAACAAGAAGAAGCAGAAAGCGACAGCGACAGAAGCCCGGGCCACCGCTAGTAAAAGAGCTGGAAGAAGAAAGCGGAGGCCCGGGAAGAAGAACAGAAGAGCGGGACAAGACCCCCGAAGTCAGAACAAGACCCCCAGACGATGGCGGCGAAGAAGGAGAAAGCCGGGCTCCTCCGCTAGTAAAAGAGCTAGCAGAAGATAGCGGAGGAGTCCGGCGAGAAGACCCCCCAAGATGGAAGAAGACCCCTGGAGCTGTGCAATAAAGTATTTAAAAAAATTGTGTTGTTTTTTTTTTTACACTATTTTCCCTTAGGTGAATGGGTAGGGGTACATCGTACCCCATACTCATTCACATAGGGTGGGGGGCCGGTATCTGGGGGCCCCTTATTAAAGGGGGCTCCCGGATTCCGATAAGCCCCCCGCCCGCAGACCCCGACAACCAATGGCCAGGGTTGTCGGGAAGAGGCCCTTGTCCTCATCAACATGGGGACAAAGTGCTTTGGGGTAGGGGGGGGCGCAGGGCCCCCCTTTCCCCAGGGCACCCCCCATATTGAGGGCACGCGGCCCGGTACGGCTCAGAAGGGGGGCGCTCGCTCGTCCCCACCCCCTTTCCTGACCGGCCAGGCTGCGTGATCGGATAAGGGTCTAATATGTATTTGGGGGGGACCCCCACGCTGTTTTTTCAGTGTAGGGATTCCCCTTTAAATCCATACCAGGTCACGGGGCTAGCGAGGTGTCAATCTCGCCGATCGAGGCGCCGGCATTGACTTCATTCGCTAATCCCGTCTACCTGGAGTCACGTTCTAAATGAACGAACTTTCCGATCGCGTGCCGGCAAGTCCGTTCATTTCAAAAGTCCCGCGGACTAGCACACAGACGGCGGGATTTTTAAGTCAAAACTTCAAACTAAGTCCACCAGACTTTTGGGAACAAAAAGTCCGCCGGAGCCCCACACACGGTCGGATTGTCCGGTGGACTCTAGTCCGTTAGACAATCCCGCCGGAAAATCCGATCATGTGTACGCGGCATTACACACAAAGTCCAGTCCATTGACAAATTGTTACAATGTTTATACTTAAGTTCAACTGATAAAGAATGTTTTGATTCTTGGCAGACTGCCCGTTTTTTTCCTTCCTTTCTTTTGAGGGCTGTGGCTTCAGAAGAGCAGAGAGAATTCATTGCATAGAAAGAATCGGGGAACACTTTAGTCAAGATCGCAATAACGATTCTTGGCGATTAATCGTGCAGCTCTAATGTGGAAAAGTTTTTTTCTGTTATATCAAATACATTTTATTGGGTTTTACACAATAAACGTTCACAATCTAAAAATTGGCACATGGTTTTGCAGCCCCTTTACAGTAAAGAAGCATCTGTGCATTGTATGGGTTCACAATTTTCAGTGCTAGCTTATTACAGCACATTGACAGTTAGATGTTCAATTCCAGCTGTTATATTACAATTTACTGTTTATATAGATTAGTGGAGTGATCCTGTCTTCCAAGATATAATATAAGCATAATGGTGTCCCCAGCTTTTTATCCGTTATTAAAATCTCTGGTAAAATGAAAAAGTTGCTATCTCTATTTCTTCTTTGGTTACACTGAAGCTGCGTCATAAGCACCACAGGAACCAAACCAGGTGTAGTTCCATCATTTGTTAACTTTATTAAAAAACCTCTATCCTGAAAGAATAACTTTTCTCTAGGTGGAGGGATTAGGAGATATCCATTTTGGAACTGTCTGGTTTTTGGGCAAGAAATAAAAGACTAGATGCATGTTAAAATATTTCTGGGGGGTGTGCCGCATGACCCATTTCCCCCAAAATGCAAATTATAGGTTCTAGAGTGATTGTTAACCCAAAAATTGTATTTCTAATACAAGTTCTGGTTAAGTTCGGGTAAATAAACACCCAGTGCAATGTTTAGCAGGGTGTGGGGTGGGATGGGATGGGTGTTTGTAATATGTTTTGTTTTTTGTTTTTGTTTTTGTGCTCGAATTTTTTATGACAGACAGATAGGGGAGGGGAAATTCATGCTGCAGGAGTTTGTGGGTGCAACCTTCATGCTTTCAGGGGTGTGTGAGTGGTGGACATGCGCATGCGTGCTCCCTCAGGGTCCGGCTTGCACCGTGGTAACCGCTGACTGTTATTGCCCCCCTTTCTCATGGCCCCACTGAAGATCATAACCTGGAACGTCCAGGGCTTAAATAACAAAATCAAGCGGTCATTAGTATTCGATTTCCTTAAAAAGTATAACCCTCATATCTGTATTCTACAGGAAACACACTTAGTGGGCAGCAAAACTCTGAGCCTTAGATGTCCGTGGGTTGGGAGACACTTTCATGCCACGCACTCGGGATACTCACACAGTGTCAGTATCTTGGTGCACAGAGCACTTAACTTTGAACTAAGGGATGTTAAGCTGGACCCTGGGGGACAATATGTAATAGTACACGCATGTATAGAAACGGTTGAACTGGTGGTGGTGGGATTTTACCTGCCCCCACCAGCTGATATGTCCCTTCTTCATGATATCATGCCCATACTGGCCACATTTCCAACGGATAATATCCTGTTAGATGGTGACTTTAATATAGCCCCGAACCCCTCCCTAGATAGGATGTCCTCGGGCCCAGCCACAGGCTCTGCACTAGCTAGGTGGGCGGGTCTATTTGGGTTGGAGGACGTGTGGAGATGGAAGTACCCGACGGAACGATCTTACACTTGTCACTCACACTCCTACAACACATTGTCTCGTATAGATCTAGTGAATGCTGGAGCTTCCCTGCTACCTAGGATCTGAGAGATAAAGATTCTTCCCAGGGGTATTTCCGATCATTCTCCAGTGCTGTGCAGTTTGCAGACGGTAATACCTCAAAGCGACAAAATATGGTGTCTATCCAGATTCTGGATAACCAATCCTACTATAGAAATAGAAATGGCCACCAGTATTAGACAATACTGGATCTCGAATGCGGGAACTGCCTCACCGGGAACTGAGTGGGATGCCTCTAAGGCATTCATTAGAGGCTGTTATATCTCATCTATAGCCCGTGAACGTAAAAATGACCACATTATTGTAGAGGAGGCGGAAGCTAAGGCCCAAACACTTGAAACACGCTATGCTCTTACAGCTAATCCAATCACGGGGCAAGATATGAAAGTGGCATATAGGGAGGTGATGCTCTTGAGAGTTGCTAAAGCACAAAAAAGACAGTTGACCCAAACACACCGCATATTCGAGCAGGAGGACAAGACAGGTAGACTCCTGGCTTGGATTGCCAAGGAACAAGCTCCAATCTGCTCTATAGCAAGAACCCAGACAGACAATGGAATGATAATGACAGACCCTAATGATATTAATGGCTGCTTTGCCGACTTCTATTCCAGACTGTATTCCTCCAGGGTGGACTACTCAAACGAGGAGTTGATGGAGTTCCTTGATGCAGTGGACTTCCCAACTCTTGCCCCGGCGGCGAGGGAGGCTTTAGATAAACCAATCACGGTGGAGGAGATACAGTCTGCAATGGGTTCCCTACAGGCAGGAAAAACCCCGGGTACGGATGGTTTCCCTCCCGAGTTTTACAAACAGTATGCGGAGGAGGTGACCCCTAGGTTACACACTATGTTTTCTAAAACGTTAAAGGAAGGATCCCTTCCCCCATCTATGGCGCAGGCCATAATAGTAGTAATACCCAAACCAGGGAAGGACCCCCAATTGTGCTTGTCATACAGGCCCATCTCGCTTCTTAATTCGGATGCCAAAATACTGACTAAAATTCCTGCTCAACGCCTTAATGAAGTTATACTTACCCTAATACATGAAGATGAGTCAGGTTTCATGCCCGGCAAGGGGACAGATATTAACCTTAGGAGACTGTATGCGGTTTTGGCCTCAGGGGTTGGAGACGTGGATCCTGCGGTAGTGGCCTCCCTGGATGCGGAAAAAGCTTTCGATTCAGTTTAGTGGCACTATCTGTGGGAGGTCCTCTGCAGGTTTGGCTTTGGCCCCGTCTTCATCTCCTGGGTTGAAGCCGTGTACAGATCTCTGACGGTCAGGGTGCGTACGTGTAACACCCTGTCCTCGCCCTTCCCTCTGCGGAGAGGAACGAGGCAGGGCTGCCCTCTGTCGCTGGGGCTATTTGCGCTTGCAATAGAACCCATGGCCATTCTACTTAGGTCTACCTCCCAAATAACAGGCATAGTGATAGGTCCTCTTCAGGAAAGAGTGTCACTATATGCAGATGACACTCTCCTTTATCTTAAGGATGATGGCACCTCTCTGCAGCAGGCTCTGGAGATGATAGATAGATGCGGGAGATACTCGGGAATACGTATAAATTGGGGAAAGTCGGTTCTTTTTCCACTTCACTCAATAAATGCCCCTCCCATCATGGGTGAGCAACTCCAACGAGTATCTCAGTTCAGGTACCTGGGAGTGGAGATTCATAGGGACCTCCGCAGGTTTCTTGACCTTAATTTGTCCCCAGTAGTGTCACATGTAACTCAAAAATGCGCGATATGGAAAACGCTTCCCCTGACCCCAGTTGGCCGGGTGAATCTTGTCAAGATGTCAATCCTTCCTAAATTCAGCTACCTATTTAGGCAAACACCTGTTCACATACCAAATGCATTCTTTAGGAAAATAGATAGCATCATTGTCTCCTTTATCTGGAACGGCAAGGTCCCTAGGGTAGCTAAAACAACTCTTCAGCTCCCGGTTACGCTTGGGGGCCTGGCACTTCCGTGTTTGCAGAAATATTACTGGGCAGCAGTCCTGGTGACACTGAAGTGGTGGCTGGCGGACAAGCCTGCCAATCCGGCGTCCAATGTTGAGGCCGCGTTGCTAGGCTCTTATTCAGAACTAAGGAACCTTATTCATAGAGGTCCCCAGTCCAATTCTAGGATAACCACTCCTATGAAAACGACGCTTAAAGTGTGGGATATAGTACACAAGAAATTTAAGGAACCTGGGACATGGTCCCCGGTGACGCCACTATGGGGCAACCCGAAACTCCCACAATTCCTCTCCATCCCAGACCCTGTACTGTGGGCTAGACACGGGATCACGATTTTAGGGGATATAATGTCCCAGGGCCAACTTGTACCGTTTGGCGCTTTAAAAAGCAACAAAAATCTCCCGACCCAAATGTTTTTTTAGCTACCTTCAATTAAGGCACGCTTTCCGCTCCCAATTCCCCGAGGATCTCAATTCAGTTTCCAAGTCTGACATCCGTAGGGTAACCTGGTCGGGGAATTGGGAGCGGAAAGCGTGCCTTAATTGAAGGTACCTAAAAAACATTTGGTTCGGGAGATTTTTGTTGCTTTTTAAAGCATCAAGCGGTACAATTCCCCGACCAGGTTACCCATGGATGTCAGACTTGGAAACTGAATTGAGATCCTCGGGAAGCAGCAAAACGCTATCAAACGTATACAATAAACTGGCACTGTTGGACACGTCTAAGGTCTCTAGCCTGTTCTCTTGCTGGAAGAATGATATCCCTGATCTGGCGGATGATGATTGGGAGGAGGGGATTCAGCAATTCTTGGCACTGACTATCTCATCTAGGGATAGATTTATGCAATTAAAGTTTCTACACAGGGCCTACTACTCCCCAGTGCGCCTGGCAAAAATCTACCCTAGCAGGAACACCAATTGTCCCAAGTGCGGTTCGGAGGGAGCAGACTTCTTCCACACTGTGTGGTCTTGCCCCACAATAAGAGACTTCTGGAAGGAGGTCCTCAGTGACATAAATTCTATAGGGAAGTTAAATGTCCCAAACAGTCCTGTTCCCCTGCTCCTGGGTATATGCGATAATCTAGAGGCCCCTCATAGGAAAAAACTATTTGTATTCTACTCCACGTTGTACGCTAGGAAAGCAATCCTCCGCCAGTGGAACCAGGCTCAACCCCCAAGTAGGCAACAATGGCTCTCTCTTATTAACACAGCACTGCCTCTCTATACATTAACATATATGGGACGGAATTGCCCACAGAAATTTGACAAAATATGGGCAGCCTGGGTGGAGGCTAGACATTTAAACTCTTGAATAGTGTTCGTGAGGAACTGTCACGTACCTTACAGTGGAGTCTGGATGCTGGGGGTGGCCTCGTGCACGGTTCCGGTCCCAACACCCCTGGTGGTGGGAACAGGGAGTGCTGGGGGCACGAAAGGGTGCAAGTGCCTGCGGCTGGGAGACTGGTGGCTGGAAGGCAGGTGTATAGGTTGGTAACCAAGGCTGTATCCAGTGAAGGCCGAACAGGTGGGTGTAGGCACTGCAACGTCAAGACAGGAAAGGGTCGGCACCTGGCTGGCAAACGAGGTACAAAAGCGGAAGGCAAGTTCGTGGTCAAAAAGTAGGCAAAGGTTGGCAACGGGCAGGTGATGAGGTACAGAATCGAAGAGCAGAGCCGTAGTCAAGGAATCCAAGCCGAGGTCAATTCAGTAGAGGCAGTCAATAAGCAGGGTTGATCCAGGAAGGTAATCAGGTAAGCCGGGTAAATCAGGAACAAGGTAGCAGGTAATTCAGGCAGGTATTCAGGACATAGACTGAAGACGATCCAGCACTGACACCATGTGAAGGCCCTGTTTATAAAGGGCGCCTTGTGCTGGGATTGGTGGAGGTGAGCGTCCGTACGCGATTGCGCACACACGTTCGCACTGACGTGCACCCGTTCGTATTGGAAGGCGAGGACGCGCACCCGTTCGCGTTGGTACGCGGGTACGCCCGCACGTTCCAGAGCTCGTTCGGTTCCGTTGGGGAGACTGCGCATGGGTACCTCACCCCGAGTGAGGATTCACTCCTGCTGAATGAAGACCGGCATGGGAAACGTGAGTTCTCTGACATTGCCCCCTCTTTAGGGGCAGCCTCCGGATGCCTTTTTGAAACGAACCTTGAGAGCGGGAACGGTGAAAAGCCTGTATGAGTCTCTGAGCATGAAGGTTTGTTTTTGGTTCCCAGGAATTTTCTTCTGGGCCAAAACCTCTCCATTTAATCAAATTCTCCTCTTCTTTTCTTGTCAAAATATTTCTTATTATCTTCCTGTGCTAGCAATGGTTTTCCTTGAGCACCTGGTTGTTGGAGGTAAGGAAATCCAACCTGTTGTTGGAAGATAGGTAAGGAAATCCAACCTGTCCTGAACAGCCGGTACGGAAGATTCGGGCACAAGTGCGGGTAAAAAGGAGGGATGGTGTAGTTGGAGAAAAATGGTGATTGGTTCGTGGTGGAGTGGATGGAATTGTTGAATGCAAATTCTGCCAAAGGAAGTAGTGAGGCCCAATCCTCTTGGGAAAACGAGGAGAAGCAGCGTAGGTATTGTTCCAATGTTTGATTGGTGCGTTCGGTCTGCCCGTTGGTCTGTGGGTGATAGGCTGAAGAGAGGCTACATTTAATACCTAGTGCTTTGCATAATGACCTCCAAAACTTGGATGTGAATTGTACTCCGCGGTCAGAGACGATGTCACTGGGGATTCCATGGAGTCTGACAATTTCTTTAATGAATATCCTGGCAGTCTCAGTTGCAGAAGGGGTCCCTTTCATGGGAATGAAGTGTGCCATCCGGGAAAAGCGGTCTACCACCACGAAGATGGAAGAGAACCCTTTAGAGGGAGGAAGCTCCACAATAAAATCCATGGCGATTTTGTCCCATGGCCTTTCGGGGATGGGCAGTGGTTTCAGCAGACCCCAAGATTTATTTTTACTGTTCTTGTTTCTCAGACAGATCGGGCAAGAGTTGACAAAAAAAAAAAGGGTCTTTGGATTAGATCCACAGTCCTGTGGCCCCCAAAGTGACCCGCCAGAGGATAGTCATGGCAGGCCTGTAACACAATGGTGCGTAGGTCTTGAGGGATGAAAATCTTGTTGTCTTGCCAAAAGAGCCCTTCCCTCTCCTGAAGGTTAGTGCCTGGGGGTAACGGTGTTCTCAAGGATGCTTGGCGGACTTGGGTCATAAAAACTGGATTGAGTCAGTAGGAAATTCCCTGCTTGTAGTATAGTATCCGGTGGAGACGGGGTTTCAAGTTCCGTGAACATTCGGGATAAGGCATAGGGATCCAGGGCGATAAGTAATATGAAAATTAAAACCGGAAAAGAGCCCATCTGGCCTGTCGGGGTCTAAGGCATCTGGCAGTTCTGAGGTATTCTAAATTTTTGTGATCTGTGAAGATCAATATGGGATGTGCTGCCCCTTCCAGGAGGTACCGCCATTCTTCCAAGGCTAGCTTTATTGCTAGGAGTTCTCGTCACCTACATCATAGTTCCTTTCCGACACACCCAGCTTTCTTGAGACAAGAAGGCCACCGGGTGCATTAGGGACTTGGGTCCTTGGCGTTGAGACAGGATGGCCCCCACCGCACTTTCCGAAGCATCGACCTCCAGAGTGTAGGGTAATGCAGGGTCAGGGTGTTTTAGTACTGGGGCGGAGGTAAATGACCCTTTTAATTGGTCAAAAGCAGCTTGGGCCGCTGTAGTCCATTTGGGGCGGCCAGGACATAATGGCCGAGACCTTCTGGGGTGCTTGCCAGGCCAGTATTGATGTCCCACTTACCCTGACTCACATTAAGCCCCTTCAATACTTATAGAGGGACCCATCCAGGGGTGGTATGTCCTGAAGGGTTATAATGAACGACTGTCCCCCCCCCCTCTCCACACTCTTGCTGTTTCTTCTGGATTAGTATTTGTGCGCTGGGTAGGCCGGCAACTCCTAACCAATAACTACCAGTTGTTGTATAGAGATGAAGTTCACTGTTTTTGCACTTTATTGTTGCTAAGATGTATGACTTTCCCATGTACGCTATCTGTCTAAACGTTATGTTAAAAAAAAAAAAAAATTGTATTTCTATGTGGAGTAGTGTTTTTAGTTCTGATATTTCAGCTGTTGTCAAATAGGTTTCAACACTGGTAGTGCTGTTAAGATTAATACAAACATTTATATATATATATATATTTTTTTTTTTTATTGAGTTCCACATTGTACATGTAAAATATAAAGCATTACCTACAGCACAATAAAGATACAAAGTGGGTATTGAATATCGAACTTACTATCGTAATACTGTTACATGTGCTTGAGCTACTTATAAGAACACAGAGTACGACCTCAACAGAAGGTATGGCCTGTCAGCCCTCCTTGGACCTTGTTGAGGGTCACAGAGTACGACCTCAACAGCTCAAATGGCGAGGCCTGGGTGGGTGACCTAACTCCGTGTGGAAGGGTTGGCTATGAAGTGCTGGAGCTGCCTATGGCGCCAGTCGTCCATTAGGAAGGGGCCGTACTGAGCCCTCAGGGTTTCTATGGGCAACAGTCCCTGCTCCTGGACAAATCTGCCACATCTGGGTTCCCCGTCCGCCGCCCACGTCCGAAAGAAAGACGGTGTTCCCCTGGAGTGAACCAGGGGAAGCCGCCTAGTGGTGCCAGGGGGGAGGTTGGTCGAGCCAGCCTTCCTCCCCTGTTTAGGGCATCCCATATCGTCAGTGCATGGGAGGCTAACGGGGACACCAGGGTGGACCAGGCCCCTGTGCTCTTGGGGACCATGGGGCATGAGCCAAATTTCGACCTGCCAATGAGACCTATCCAGGGGGACCCAGAGTTTGTGAGTGACATTATGGCACCAGTCCAGAATGCGTTGCAGGGCCACTGCTTCATAGTACCTGCGAATTACCGGAACCCCCAGGCCTCCCTTAGCTTTGGGGCGTTGCAGTATGCGGAGTGCCAGCCTAGGGCATTTCCCACTCCATAATATACTGAGAGAACATACTGTTGAGGCTTGAGAAAAACGCCTTTGGTAAGCAATCGGCACCATTTGCAAGAGGAACAGTATGCGAGGAAGCACATTTCATTTTGAGGATGCTGACTCGGCCCATCCATGAGAATGCTGTCTTGTCCTGTTTTTAAGGTCTGTTTTGACAGTGGTGAGTAGTGGGGTATAATTACAGTCATATAGCTGTGCGCATTTCTTAGGTAAGTATATTTCCCAGGTATTTAAGTGATGTGGGGCACCATGTAAAAGAGAAAGCAGCCTGCAACCTTGTACGCAGATCTGAGGGTATGTTTAGGGAGAAGAATCTCGGATTTGTTATAATTGATTTTGAAGTGTGGACAGCTCGTTGAATTCCTGTAGTTCGTCATAATACTGGGCAGCGATATAAGGGGTCAGCGACGTAGAATAATACGTCATCCGCATACGCCGATAGTTTGTTTGTTCCGTCGGCCCGACCGAGAATCCTTTGATATTTTGTTCCTACGGATTCTATTAAGGAGGGTTCTAGGGTGAGGGCAAAGACTAGCGGGGACAGCGGGCAAGCCCTGGCCGTGTCCCCATTCTTAATAGGGAAAGGGTCTGATAGGAGCCCATTCACCTTCACCTTGGCGGACGGGGAGCTATATAGGGAGGGAGATCCATGTCAGCATATTAGGTCCGAGGCCGAGCCTCTTCAACACCGCCTTCATGTAGGTCCAGTCCCACTGTCAAATTGCCTTCTCAGCATCAGTGGAAAGCAAGAGACAGGGGTGCTTCACCCCCTGGGATTCCACCCAGTGGATCAGCTGGAGTGCCCTATTGGAGTTGTCCCTGGCTTCTCGGCCCGTGATGAAGCCGGTCTGGTCAGGGCCAACCACTGTCGGGAGGATTGGCTTGAGTCTGTTTGCCAATATCTTGGCCAGGATTTTAATATCAGTATTGAGAAGCGATATGGGCCTGTAGTTGCCTGGTAAGGTGTGGTCTTTCCCTTCTTTTGGGAGTACCGTAATGTGTGCCATTAGAGCTTCCGAGGGCATTCCCATGCCCTGGGCTAGAGCCGTAAAGTATTTACACATGTGGCCTGCAAGTACTCCTGAGTACTTTTTATAATAAGTATTGGTGTATCCGTCCGGACCTGGACTTTTATCACTGCCTGTATTTCAGCCACCGTAATTGGGTCCTCCAGCTGTGCGCAGATTGAGGCACTCAGCTGAGGGCATTGGGCTTCCTCCAAGTATTGCTCAATACGAGCATTCCTTTGGGTTTCCGAGGACCTAGGTAATGTGGCTGGTAGGTTGTACAGCTGGGCATAGAAGTCTCTAAACATACTTGCTATCTTTGATGAATGTACCACTGGTTCCCCTGTAGATGTGTTGAGCTTATGTACGTGGCCTGCATCTTTCTGGCGTTTAAGGGCCCTGGCTAGCAGTCTCCCACATTTGTTGCCAAATTCATAGAACTTGTGCGACAAGTGGCGTAAACGGGCTTTGATTTTGATGTGTAATAAGCTCTTTCGTGCAGTATTATTTACCAATAAACAAACATTGAACCTCTCTTTTAATACAAAGTAGTACACATATGTTAGTTATTTTGTGGTCATGTGTTCATATTATCATATATGGTTCTCTGGATATGACCACACTTAATATTAGGTCTTATCACTAGATGGCTGGATGTTATCGTATAAGTACAGTGGAACCTTGGTTTATGAGCAACGTGGTTAACAAGCGTTTGGAAAGACGAGTAACTTTTTTTTTAAATTCTGACTCGGTTTGCGAGTGTTGTCTCGCAAAACGAGCAGAATTCAAGCTAATGGGCGGTGCAGTACCACATTTGGCCAGAGATGCAGGGACGGAGCCGTTCTGAAATACTTGGAATGATTAGGAAATACTCCATTCCCGAGTGTTTCCGAGCCTTTCCGAGTTCAGCCGAGCTGTCCCCAAGTATTTCCGAGGCTCTCTGGCCCCCCCACCTCTGACCACATGCGGTATTGCATGCAATAGAAGTCAATCCGGAACTAATTATCTTTGTTTCCACTGACTTGTATGGGGAAACTCGCTTTGATATGCAAGTGCTTTGGATTACAAGCATTCTCCTGGAACGGATTATGCTCGTAATCCAAGGTTCCACTGTATCAGGAAAAACTAGTCATACATCACAAGTGTGAGGAGGCATATTGAGAAGTTCTCCAGATCTCCCAATGTACAAACATTATATTAGGCAGCAGATTAAAGTAGAACAATTCAAAAAGTGAAGTTCTGCCTTGTTATTAGAAACATTTAGTTAACTGAATCTAAAGCGTATCCTGCAAAATTTACCCTTTGTCCAAAATTCCTCCAAAAAAAGCAGTGTACTTCCTGCTAAGTGAGGGTGACTAGGCACTTCTGTGCCTACATCATTATGGCTGTATATCTGTAGTGTGAGATCTAAGTCTCTGCTGCCTCTGACTGCTAGCGTTAGGAGATTTGGGGTGAGATTCAGTGATGTCAATCCAGTGCTTTTCTATGTTCTTCCTGCTGGAATCTCTGCCAAGAGGGCAACCTCCACATAGGAACACCGTGCAGAACAACACATGATAAGTCAGTTATGGATCAGCTGCACAGACATCATAGAAAATACTTGTTGCTACTACATAGCTCTCTTCTTGCCTGTGCCTTGAGACTGAAGGCCACGCTCACCTGTAAAACCTTTAATTCCCCAGATACCATCCATAAAATCAAACACACTGACACTTATTTTGGCAACTTTATTGGTTTTAAAATAAATACCATAAATTATTTTATTTCAAATAATAAATAATATCATCAATTGATAAAAACAAAACCATATTAAACTGCCCAGTTATTAGAACTCGAGCAGCAATGCATCAATAATGTACCTTTACCAAATAAAAGTCCCCCCTAGAATCCAGGGTGACCCAACCACATAAAGCGCCAGCGACTAGGGAGGGAGGGAGGGAGCTCCTGTGCTGCTGCTCTGGTCCAGGGGAAAAGGAATAAGCCCCAGAGCAGCTGTGCTTAAATAGCCTCACCACAGCTCCACAAACTTCCAAAGCTTCCTATTGGATCCCTGAAAACTCCACTATAATCCTTAAAGGGACAGTACCCTTCATAACCAGGTTAACTAAACTTATGTATTTAAAGCTATATAAAAACAAAGACAGGTGTGTGGCCACCGTTTCAAGTCGGTGAGGTCCTAATTGTACCCCCCCTTAGCCATGAGACTGAAGGCCACGCTCACCTGTAAAACCTTTAATTCCCCAAATACCATCCATAAAATCAAACACACTGACACTTATTTTGGCAAATAATGGCTGTGGCAACTTTATTGGTTTTAAAATAAATACCATAAATTATTTTATTTCAAATAATAAATAATATCATCAATTGATAAAAACAAAACCATATTAAACTGCCCAGTTATTAGAACTCGAGCAGCAATGCATCAATAATGTACCAATACCAAATAAAAGTCCCCACAAGCCAGGCAAAATCAAGCCCGGCCCACCCCCAACATCGCGGCCATTTCAATCCCATATTGCAAACCAATATTGAATATATCAACCCCCACATCTGAGAGGTGCACCCCGTCCTGCCTATACAGGCCGGCAATCCCACCTTCCAGGTCTGTATGCAGATATGACAAACCACCTATCAAAGGCATGTATTTTTCCATTGCCCTATTTATTCTTTTCCTCATCTTTTCCATCATCCTTCGCTGGGGAGAGTCCAGCCAAGCAAGGCGCGGAACGATTTCAGAAAAATGATGGTAGTACCTGGGGAGACCAGCGTGAAACGGAGGAGATCCTGTTTCATTCTGAACAGTAAATCCAGCGTTCCCACTTTACCTATATCATTACCCCCTAAATGGACAACTAAAAATAGAGGGTGCGGGCCAGACCTGTAATAACCTGGACAAATAGAAAAACAACTGGTGCCATTGAAGATCTCTTATACCTTTCCAAAAAATATTAAAGGATTCCGGATTCAATGATAAATTAACTGAATAGATACGCTGAGCCGCTCTTTTACGCGCCCAGTAAATAAAAGAATGTCCCAGAATCCATATAATGCGATGATCATCTGCAAATCAAACAAACAAACAAGTTAGGCCTCACATATAATTGATAGCACTTTGACTTCCACCTCCCCATTTTTTTTTGACCGGCTCTTCCCAACCCCTCCTGGCCGCCTCTGAAGCTGCGCCAATTCTAAAGGAGTGTGAAGAAAACTTAAACTCATGTAAACCTATTAAGCTGAGGCATTTACGCAAAATAAAGTTAAACTGATATTTCGTTACCGGTGTGAGATTCAAATGAATAAGAAAAAGACCTGGAACAGGGGGCCTATACCCAACAAATTCCCGAACTACCAATACCAGGCACACTGACTCATTGATCCGGGCCTGTAACTTAACCCAAGAACCCCGACCACCCGGGTCCGTTTTAGAGCGTTGTAACCAAATGTGCACTGCTGACTGTTCTACACAAATATCTTCATAACGGATACCTGAACTCCCCGTCTTGGAACCCGGGACTAGCTCCGATATACGAAAAGCCCTAAAAAATGCGAGATAAAATGCAGCACAAACTGATCGAGTAGCCATACCCAAATCCCCCAGTATTTCCAGAGAGATAGGCCTCCTGTCGTCAGGCTCCCTGGTCAACCGTCTGTAGCCCTTGACCGCTTGTTTTACTAAAAAATATGACATAGAGGCAGGTAAACCTTTGAAACGAAAGAAAAAAGAAATGCCCACTAACGTTCTAACTAAGTAACTGCACGAGCAACGCTGCAACATCAAAGAATTCATAAAAGCCAACAAACTATTTTCCGAAGGCCTAACAGCATCCCAGCCCCTATCAGTATTAAAAGACAACCAACTCTTCCAGGCAGCCGAATAGCTCGCCCAAGTCCTAGGAGCGATGGAACCATGAATAGCCTCCGACACCAGCTTCAAATTATCCGCCACAGGTCCTCCGGGCACCTGGTACCCAGCTTGTCCGCCTCCGGAAGTAGCTGACGAAAACGGTCCACCTGAAAACGGGATAAGGCATCCGCTATAACGTTCAGACTACCCGTGTCGTTAGCTTTCAGCCACACGTTGTACTTCAGACACAACCTGTCTTAAGACCTTAATCACAAATAAGGAACTAGAGGAGAGGCAATTTATTGCAAACATGTAGAGAAAAAACAAAGACATGCAGAAAAAATATATAATAAGTAATTTTGAGCTGGCTGCTCACCATGTATAGTTTCTAAAAAAAAAAAGAAAATATGGATTCCCCGTGGGGTTTTTAGGCGGCAAAAAAGTAAATACTTGATTGGTAAAAAACAAAATAAACAATTATAAGTCTAATATTGGAAATAATTCCAACAAGACTATGTTCTTAGTTCTTAGTGGCGTTTTTTCTAACCCAATCCTCGGGCCAGACCTCACAGCACCTATGTGTTCTCCAGATGGCAGCAAACTCTTTGGAAGTGGCCGCATCCATGAACAATCTAAAGTCAGGGGCTGATACAAAAACATCCTGGAAGAAAGACCTACCATTATATTCCTCCAAAAATCTAGCCCAAACCAACAGATCTTCCCGAAGGGATTCAGTCAATCTAATGTGGGCAAAAGGTGACTTGACTCCTGACAAAGAAAGATACAAACGTCGAGAAAAAACCCGACCTACTGGCCTAATCCTGCACGCAAAGGCAAGATTGCCAAGGAGAGATTGCATATCTTTCAACATCACCTTCTTTTTCTGTAAAAAAATAGTCAGCAAAGCTCTCAGCTTTGTTAACTTGGCTTCAGGTAAACAAAATTCCAGCCTTTTCGTATCAATGGAAATCCCTAAAAATTCAAGGCACGAGGTGGGTAAACATGTTTTTTCCTCTGCCAAAGGTACCCAAACTCCCGAGTGATGCTTTGAAATGTCTGTAGTAACGACAAACAGCCATCAGAATCGGGAGGTCCAATAAACAAAAAATCGTCCAAATAATGTATCACACTGTCATTTTCAGACCGACAATTCACCACCCAATGCAAAAACGTGGAAAACGTTTCGAAATAGGAACATGATAAGGAACATCCCATAGGGAGACACTTATCAAAAAAATTCCCTTTGAATTGAAAGCCCAGCGAGCTAAACGCTGCAGGAGAGATGGGCAAAAGACGGAAGGCTGATTTTATATCCGTACGTAAGTCACGTACGAAACTGAGCATGAGGTTGCATCAATTTTGTCATTCAAAGAATTCCCTTTAGGGAAAGATAAATGGTGTAATAGGCGGAAAGCATTCGGTTCCCGCTTAGGTACCACCCCTAAAGGAGAAACACAAAAATCCTGAAAGGGAGGATTCCCAAATGGGCCCTCTACTCGCCCTTCCGCAATC
Source organism: Lithobates sylvaticus (assembly GCA_028564925.1). Taxonomy (NCBI): domain Eukaryota; kingdom Metazoa; phylum Chordata; class Amphibia; order Anura; family Ranidae; genus Lithobates; species Lithobates sylvaticus. The sequence goes on from CM053031.1 coordinate 87,419,950, forward strand.
TCTTTAAAAATCTTCCCCCTAACCACCTGAGGACATTTTTTTAACCGACTTTAGATTGTCCACCACCGTGCAACCTCTGCCTTCGAAATGGGGCAAAGGAAAACCCACCTCAAACCCTCTAGGCAGAAAAACTGCCTTCACCCTGTTTGGGTACCTGTCCAACCAAGGATGCATGTTTTCCAGCCTCACTGGCATGCAGGCTTTTTTGAAAAATATCTTTTTGCGCAGTATGAGACCCAGCACTCGCATTCTTTTTAAAACACCTGACCACTGGGTGTGCACCTGCGCAAAAGGTACATTCATGCTTGTATTTACAAGCTGCGTTCCATCTGCATTGGCTCTCATTGAACGCAAAACAAAACCCTCTTTTGTAAGCTGACTGCAAGGGGTTAACCTAACCACAATCCCACATCCTTCATGCCCCATCTGAGCGTAGGATGAACAGAGAGCTTTTGTCTAAACGACTCGTCATACCCAAACCATCCTAGGCCACCAAAACTCTTATACGCCTCTAATATGTGATCCAAATGCTGGAACATGCCCACGCATATACACAAAAATCCTGTAGCCAGTTGTGAAATAACCTAGGAATTTGCCTGTGTCTGTCCTCATCCATCCGCTCCTCCCCTTTTCTGTCAGTTTTAAACGCATCTTTTTTCCCTGGCATGAGTGACAAAATTTCTATAAATTCTCCCCTTCAAATTTTTTATTTTACCTCCTGACTCAGATGATAACCTAAGGGAGAAACTTTGCATGGCAATACCTCTTTCATGCATGTATCAGGGACATTACTCCTCGCAGGCGCAGCTGCAATTACAAGTTCAGGGGTTAAAGTCTTGCTATGCATCCCACTAAACATTACATTTTGTGAAAAAGAATGTACAGGATAGCTGATAGAGAAAGCAGGAGCCGCAAGAGAAACAGTAGGAGAAGGAGCTGCAGAGGCATTTAACATAGGAGAAAAGTGTTTCACTATAGAGGACAGAGATAATAACAAATCATTTAAAGCAAGCCTAGAAACTGACTCACCAGCTGCTGGAGGCTGTCCCTGCAGCACCATGTCCTCCAGCAGCCCACTTGTCTCCTGTGCTTGTGAAGCCTGCAGTATCTGGGACACCTGCTGCTGTGACACCGCTGGCTGTGTTAGAGGCAGCCGCCCCCTACCTTCCTGAGGTGCGGGCTGTACAGCATTGCCCCGCTTGCTTCTTCTAGCTGGTGAGGGAGAAAAAGGTCTCTTCTTCCTGCAGGCACGGCGGCCCCGAACGGCCGGACCGCCACCATATGCCACTGTTCTGTGGCTAGTACTGCCTCCTCTCCTCCCTCACAAAGTCCATTCTGCTCCACCCCTGTATCTTCAGCTAACGCCAGACAGCAGCGCAGCCATTCCTCTCCCCTGATGCTCCCAGCCCTCTCTAAGAACGGCCTCACTAAGTCCTCCATTCCAGGTAAGTCAAGCAGTTAAGGTAGAAAAAGGAGGGGTTTCATCTGAAAGCTCATGTGCTGCTGCTCTGGTCCAGGGGAAAAGGAATAAGCCCCAGAGCAGCTGTGCTTAAATAGCCTCACCACAGCTCCAGAAACTTCCAAAGCTTCCTATTGGATCCCTGAAAACTCCACTATAATCCTTAAAGGGACAGTACCCTTCATACCCAGGTTAACTAAACTCATGTATTTAAAGCTATATAAAACAAAGACAGGTGTGTGGCCACCGTCTCAAGTCGGTGGGGTCCTAATTGTACCCCCCCCCCCCCTTGCAAAAGCTATTCAATATTAACCAAACCATTTGTCACTTTTCTTGTGCAAGTTTGAAAACAGAAAAGAGCATCACACTGAATGCTGTGACTAACAGGGGTAAAATGACCTTGTTATATAGTTATTTGATTACAGTTATATATCATCGCTTTTAATTTGATAGATGGACCCCCCTTGGTGCTGTCCTCCTCACTAACTTATCCCTCTCTATATCATCAAAATTGATCCGTTTTTATTCACCCACTTTTGGAATATTTTTTCATTGAATGCACAGGTCAGCTCCTAAAGCCAATCTTCGTCTATACAGTATTCTGCATGGCTGTAAATTGTAATATACATACTGTTTTTGTCTTTTTGAGTTTTTTGATTCTTGACTTTTCTCATTTTAGTGATTATATGCATAATGTCTGATATTAACAGTTCTCCTGAAGAAGCCCTATTATGTATGGCGAAACATGTAGAGACTTATCAGAATTGCAAATATCTTTATGCACTTTGTGTTGTATTCTTTGGAATATCTCTATTCTATGTATTCTTATGTTTTTTAAAAATGTATTAAAATGTATATTTTTCTATATTTTTAGCTTTAAAAGTCCCATTAAAACTTTCCAGATATACTATAGGGGTAAAATTACACCACGCTATCTGGAATATGGACTAAGAATGAAGAGTAGTTAACAAAGTCCTGAGTTCTTTGGATTAAAGCAAAGTTCAATCAATGGTCATAAAATTTATCTGAGTCTCTCAAGGAGTAAGACTCTTCGCAGATCTTTTTCGCTCGATGGTAAAGGAGAGTTCCCAGCTGCAATGACAAAAGCTTTTTGTAGACTTTCTTTATTGTGTCACTGGGCCCTCCCCTCACTTAGGAACATGGGTTAAGGGGTGGGAGGTAGGAGTGCTGAAATGAGGTCATATTTGGAATGTGCTACATGTCATGATCTAATCATTCATATGTTATTGCGTAACATAAAATTACCTTTTGAACAAACCTAAATATGCTTTGTGTTTTGTCATAGAATGCTGATAATTTGTTGAGACATGTTTCATAGTTAGTAAGGTTGAATAAAGACATTAGTCCATCCAGTTCAACCTGAGTGAGTGTCTACAATTGTCCCTATCCCTGTACATTGCACACTCACATCGGTCCCTACCCTCAAGAAGCCCACAATCCAAGGTCCCCATTCATATACTAGGTCCAATTTTTTATTTTTTTTTGGACAGAAGCCAATTAACCTACCTGCATGTCTTTGGATTGTGGGAGGAAACCGGATGAAACTATTTTACAATAGGTCAATAAACCTTGGCCTAATGGGCTGTTAGCTTGGACAAAGCCTGTTTAATGGTTAATCACTTAAAGTGTTACTAAACCCACATCAGTAAAATCAGTCTGTATATGCAGTAAAGCATGCTTGTTATATTCACTGTTGAGCCTAAGGGGTTAATCCTCTGCATTGTGTAAAAAAGCAGTTTGATCCCGCTCTTGGATCCTCCCCTTTTTACTGTCCCCAATCCATATGCTAATAGTATAGAGACCTGGGAGACATTCTGCACATGCTCAGTTTGGGGTGTATTGATAGAGGTTTTTTTTGGGGGGCGCATGTGATCAGCACAGGGCCAATCCAGAAAGAAAGTCAGGGGTCATGTAGCCTCATAGGACAGTGAAAGGGGAGAGAAAACTCCTCCTACAAGCTTTAGCCATTTCTCAGCCGAACACTGATACAATAATACTGATACTGTCACAAGACTGCTATATACTGCTGATAAGAAAAGGTATTTAGCAGTTTATATTTACTAAAATAATTGCATTTCCATGTTCTGTGTGAGACCAGATGTAGTGAATGCAGGGTCCTGGGTTTAGTAACACTTTAAACTGGCCATACATTATACAATTTTCCAATTCAAATTCCTTTAGATTTAACTTTTTAAAAGTGTTTAGGTTTGACCCGATAGTATATGGTTTTAGTAAATCTAAAGAAAAATTGTACAAGGAAATTGTATAATGTATGGCCAGCATTAGGCTTGGGCACTGGAATGTTTTAAAATAGCTATTAAAATCTGATCTGCTTCTCCTGACTGCTGAAACGGTTTGCTTTTCACAGGCTTTGCCAATGCATTCCAGTGTTCTAGGGGCGGGGAAATTTAGGCTTGATTTTTGTTCCTGCCTGACTAATCAACCTGATCAATTGATGCTGAATATGAATTTTGATTATGGCCCACAATTTACAGACCTCATTATTATCACAGTTGTTACAAGCAACGTCTCCTTTTATGCATTAATCCGTAATTGATTAACAGAATGTGTATGTGACATATTATTGACAGGACGTGTAAATTACTTTCTCCAAAAGGAATAGGGACTTCTGGGTAATGCCATGTTTTTCAGACCTGCAAGTGAATGAACGTAGAGGAGGGGAGGGCACCAGACTCATTTTTGTGAAGTGCAAAAACTTTGATATTATTGGAAGTTACGTTCAATAAAAGTCAACACATTTCAGAATTTCAAGGGGTTGCCCCTTCATTAGAGCTTGAAAATACTTTGAAGGTAAATAAAAACGGGTATGTACTTGTAGGACTGATCACAAAAGGATTTTTTGAAAAAAACTTAGAAAAGAATCTGTTCCTGAGACTGGTTTTAGCAGCTTCCTATTCTAACTTTGCCTAGTATGCATTTTGTAATGTTAAACCAATGCCTAAATATACAAAAAAAAACTGAAATAACTCACCACATCTCTGGAAACAATGTATTCAGACCCTCCCAGCATTGAGCACCGCCAGCCAGAACTTTCCCCATGATGGAATTCCAATGGCACCACCTGTGACAGCAGGAAGATGAGAGCGGGTAAGAGGAGAAGGGCGCACCACCAGGTCTTTAATAATACCACACTCTTTTAAATTATGTCACAAATTAACAAATCTAATCCACCATTAAACTGTCAGACCTGGGCTGACATTTTAAAGCCTCTTGACACAACATCCCCTATTCTAAAAAAATAAAATAATGCTCTGTTATTGTTAAAGCATAATTAAATCCTATGCAAATTCTTTGTGCCTAGGGTCTCATATTGATTGAGTAGTACCGTATTTTCCGCACCATAAGACGCACCGGATTATAAGGCGTAGTCTCAATTACGGGGACTATTTCTGTACTTGACCCATACATAAGGCGCACTGCATTATAAGGCGCATGCTAAAACATATGGTCTAAAAAAAGGTAACAGAAGCAAAACAGTGAGTTCACTTACTTTATTCTACTTTTCCACAGTACACTCATATTACACTCACATTATTTTTTAATCAATCTTCTCTCACAAATCCATCAAAGTCCTCATCTTCAGTGTCTGAATTGAACAGCTGGGCAATTTCGCCATCAAGCATGCCAGGTTCCCTCTCCTCATTGTCATCATTGTAGGAGTCAGTCTCGTTGCCAGGTGCCTGTTCAGCAATGATGCCGGCTTTCACAAAAGCTTGGACAACAGTTAAAGCAGATACCTTAGCCCAGGCATCCACAATCCATTCACATATGGTGGCATAGCTCGCCCGGCAGTGTCTCCCAGTCTTAGTAAAGGTGTGTTCGCCGTCTGTCATCCATCTCTCCCACGCCGCTCGCAACTTCACTTTGAACGCCTTGTTTACACCAACGTCCAGCGGTTGGAGTTCTTTTGTTAGTCCTCCCGGAATGATGGCAAGATCCAAATTCATTTGCTTCACTTAGTTTTTCATAGTAGCGGTGAGATGGGCACGCATGGAGTCGCAGATCAACAGGGACGGTGATGTGCGGAAAAAAACATCCGGTCTTTTTGCATACACCTCTCTCAGCCACTCTGTCTTTTTCTCCTCATCCATCCAGCCCTTTGCATTGGCCTTAACTATGACTCCGGCTGGAAACTTTTCTTTTGGCAGCGTCTTCCTCTTAACCACTTCAATACCGCGTCATTGTCATATGACGCCCACAAGGTGGATCTCCCATCCTGGGTGGGCATCATATGACGTCCTCGCATTCCCGGCCGCCTGGGGGGCGCACGCGCGCCCGCGGCATCGCTCGGGACCCGGTGCGAGTGCCCGGGGCCGCGATGTCCGCCGGGCACCCGCGATTGCCCGTTAAAACAACGGGACCATGCGGGACCGTGGAGCTGTGTGTGTAAACACACAGCTCCACGTCCTGTCAGCGGAGAGGAGACCGGTCATGTGATCCCAGTATGGAGGAACACATGATCGGTCTCCTCCCCTTGAGTCCCCTCCCCCCACAGTTAGAATCACTCCTATAGGGACACACATTAACCCCTGCAGCGCCCCCTAGTGTTAACCCCTTCCCTGCCAGTCACATTTACACAGTAATCATTGCAATTTTATAGCAACGATCGCTATGTGAATGGTTCCAAAAATGTGTCAAAAGTGTCTGAAGTGTCCGCCGCAATGTCGCAGTCACGAAAAAAAAAAACGCCGATCGCCGCCATTACTAGTAAAAAAAAAAAAAAAAAAAAATTCAATAAATCTATCCCCTATTTTGTAGACGCTATAAACTTTTGCGCAAACCGATCAATATACGCTTATTGCGATTTTTTTTACCAAAAATATGTAGAAGAATACGTATCGGCCTAAACTGAGGAAAAAAAAAATTGTTTTTTTTTTTAAAAAAAATGGGATATTTATTATAGCAAAAAGTAAAAAATATTGTGTTTTTTTTTCAAAATTGTCGCTCTTCTTTTGTTTATAGCGCAAAAAATAAAAACCGCAGGGGCGATCAAATACCACCAAAAGAAAGCTCTATTTGTGGGAAAAAAAGGACGTCAATTTTGTTTGGGTGTAACGTCGCACGACCGCGCAATTGTTAGTTAAAGCGACGCAGTGCCGAATCGCAAAAAGTGCTCTGGTAAGGAAGGGTGTTTAAAAGCCCTGTATTGAAGTGGTTAAAAATGACCATAGGTGGTAGTTTCTGTCCATTACCGTGGCAACCAAGAACAACAGTGAAAGCGGACTTCTCATGCCCAGTGGTGCGTATCGATACCGTGCTGGTCCCCTTTTTCTCCACAGTATGGTTCACGGGGATGTCAAAAGTGAGGGGGACCTCATCTATGTTGGTGATGTGCTTGGGCTGGATCTTTTTGTCGGTAAGCTTCTTGCTGCAGTAGGTGCGGAAGATGGCCAGCTTTTCTTTGTAATCCGCTGGCAGTTGCTGTGCCACGGTAGTCCTTGCGTGGATGGAGAGATGACGCCTTTTCATAAAACGAACGCACCAAGACGGACCTCCTTGAAAGTGTTCGATCTTCATGTCTTGTGCTATTGTTATTGCCTTCAGTCGAATGGTGACTTCTCCCAGCTGTTCTTTGTTCAATAATCCACTGTTCAAGTTGGTCTTCTAATTGTGGCCACCTCACTTTGTTCCCGCGGAAACTCTGTTTTGTCTTCTTAACTTGGCGCAGTTCATTTTCTTGCCTCCTCCACTTCCGAACCATAGATTCATTGATGTTGAATTCTTTCGCAGCTGCTATATTCCCATTTACAACCGCGCAACTGATAGCCTGTAGTTTGAATTGCGCATCGTAAGCATGTCTCTTGACCAGTGCCATTGTTGTTGGTAATGTAAGTAAGCATAAGTACTGTACTTTGTACGAAATGCTCTCTGATTGGTTTATCGCTGCCAGCGTACGTCCCTGTGTCAGAGCGGGAAATGATTTTATTTTATTTTTTTGATTTTGGAACTCAGTGCACATATAAGGCGCACCGGATTATTAGGCGCACGGCCGATTTGGAGGAAAATATAAGGCTCTTAGGTGCGCCTTATAGTGCTGAAAATACGGTAATCTGCTTTATATATATATATATATATATATATATATATATATATATATATATATATATATATATATATATATATATATATATATATGCTTACCTTTTAGTTCCTTCAAATCCATGTGCAATGCACTTCTTTTTCTCCCAGCGGTTTCCTGTTCCTAGTCTTCTAGTGATAATAGGGGGTTGTTTCTGCTTAGGCCACAGGTGTCAAACACAAGGCCCATGGGCCCAATCCGGCCCTCCAGGCCATTTCATGTGGCCCTCACACCTCTCCTGCAGCTGCAGGAGAGCTCCAGCCCTCCTCTGGTCCTCCTCCAGACCCCTACTTTCTGCTTTCAAACAATGCATTCAGCTTCTTCCCAGCAGCAGCATAAGGAAAGGGGGTGCACTGTGATGTTAGGGAGAGTAGGGAACTCAACTTCTGATGGTGTGGTGGCTCTTGACAACTAATGTAAGGGGAGGGGATGCGCTGGACATCTAATCTTACAGATACAACTGGCCCTTTTGAGGACAATCATAATATTAATGCGGCCCACGATGAAATTGAGTTTGACACCCCTGGCTTAGGCTAAAGCCCCATACACACTATTAGATTTTCTGCAGATTTTTGTCTTCAGATTTACCAAAACCATGTAGTGCAAGGGCCTGCCTGATTGCATACAAATTGAAACTCTAATGCCCTGTACACATAGGATTTTACGACAACATTCTGAAGGATGTTGGCTCAAACTTGTCTTGCATACACACGGTCACACATGTTGTCGGAAATTCCAAACATCAAGAACGCGGTGACGTACAACACGCACGACGAGCCGAGAAAAATCAGTGCGGCTCTTCTGCTTGATTCCGAACATGCGTGAACTTTTGTGCGTCGGACTTACGTACACACGATCGGAATTTCCGAGAACAAGTTTTGTTGATGGAAATTTTAAGAACTTGCTCTCAAACATTTGTTGGCGAATTTCCGACAACAAATGTTCTATGGAGCATACACACCATCGGACTTTCTGACAACAAGCTCACATCCAACATTTGTTGTTGGAAAATCCTATTTTTGTACAGGGCATTAACCACTTCCGGACCGCCGCTCGCCGATGTACGTCCCTACTTTGGGGACGGATATCGTGGGTAATGGCAGCAGCTAGCTGCCATAACCCTGGTATCCCCGTGTTCGGCCGGCGGTTCGGTACAAGATAAAAGTGGTCTCTGTGGCGGATTCGCCGTAAGATCACTTTTATCTATGGCGGGAGAGGCCCCCCCTTCCCGCCGCAGTCAGGTGCCCTCCTCTGCTTACCAGAGCCGTCGGCAGTGGCGGAGGCGATCGCGTCTGTCCCCTGGGCTGACATGGAGAGGAGTGAGGGGAAGAGCCCATAGCTCTTAAAGGGCCATTTTATTTTTTTTATTTTTTTAAATGACTAAATTTAATTTACATTTTTTTTATTGCATTTTAGTGTAAATATGACATCTTTTTGACCCCAGATCTCATAGGTCCTGTCATGCTTTTTTTCTATTACAAGGGATGTTTTCATTCCTTGTAATAGGAATAAAAGTGACAGATTTTTTTTTTTTAAAAACAGTGTAAAAATAAAAAGTAAAAGGTAAATTAAATAAGAAAAAAAAAATGTAAACGTGCCCCGTCCCGCCGAGCTCGCGTGCAGAAGCGAACGCATACGTGAGTAGCACCCGCATATGAAAACGGTGTTCAAACTACACATGTGAGGTATCGCCACGATCGGTAGAGGGAGAGCAATAATTATAGCCCTAGACCTCCTCTGTAAAGCAAAACATGCAACTGGTAGAATTTTTTAAATGTCGCCTATGGAGATTTTTAAGGGTAAAAGTTTGTCGCCATTCCACGAGCGGGCGCAATTTCCAATTTACTGAGCGTAACATTATCTTTCACAATATAAAAAAAAATTGGGCTAACTTTACTGTTGTCTTATTTTTTAATTCAAAAAAGTGTATTTTTGAAAAAAAAAGTGCGCTTGTAAGACCGCTGCGCAAATACGGTATGACAGAAAGTATTGCAACGCCATTTTATTCTCTAGGATGTTAGAAAAAAATGTATAATGTTTGGGGGTTCTAAGTAATTTTCTAGCAAAAAAAATGTTTTTAACTTGTAAACACCACATCAAAAAAAGAGGCGTGGTCTTAAAGTGGTTAAGGTTTGACCTCATATTATATGGTTTTGGTAAATCTAAAGACAAAAATCTGCAAAAAATCTAATAGTGTGTATTGGGTCTAATTCTCAAATCCAAGGCTTAAAGTGCATAGCCAATACATTTTTGCCGAGATGGACTTACTAGTAAAGTATTTGGTAATGTTATCACTCATTTGTAATGCCAAACTTGCCATATAGCATCACCCTGGTATGTACATTTAGATATGCCTAAAAGACCTTTAAATTAAGCAGGGTGGCTTCTGTCTTCTTATTCTGGAAATTCTAATTACCTGGCTGCCATGATGACCCTCTTGCTTCAATACTTTGGAGTGAAGTGCCTCAGGAAGTATTAAAGCAAGTGGGCCAACATAACAGCCAAGCAACTAGCATTTTCGAGCTTGCAGCATTGGCAGTCTACCTATTTCTCTATGGGAAAGTACATAAAGCGAGAAAAAGCAAATAGTGATTGCTAGTATTCTACCTTCTAAATCCAGCTGTCTGGAAATTACAGGTTTAAAGTCTCATCTTGATTATCGTAAAATATATGTAGAGTCTTTATCAGATATATTCGATGCAGAAATTTAAACTGTATGAGTTGGTCCCTGGCGTCAATCCATCTGGGGGAACACCTCACCCCACGCCGCCCTACACTTTGCAAGGAGATCTCCTCCCCCACCAAACAATTGTTTATATATGTAGAGAGACTCTACATCACTCGTTTTCTCCAAATTGGGCATTGTATGCATGTCTGAGCTGAAGATACCGGAACAAGTGAGTGTTGGGAAGATTAAATTTAGTTTTCAGGGCGTCAAACTGTAGAAGTTTTCCACCACCCACTATGTCCTTCAGCGTCTTGATCAAATTTAGTCCAAATGATTGGATCAGGGTACTCGTAGAAGAACCCATGCCCTACTTTGGATATCGTGAGTCTATACGGAGCCCTGACCCCCCGATATGGGGAGATGTGTCAGTGCTTCATACGAGCCCACAACCGCCGCCTCTAGGGTATTGGCAACCGTAAACCACCTATGCTAGCTGACCCGCTAAGAAATATCTGTGAAAGTCTGGGACCGCCAATCCCCACGGCAAAGCCGAACTTCAGCCGTATTTAAAAGTGGATCGACATTCAAAGCAACAAAGTCTGATACGGAGTTGGAGATACTTGCACAGCTGTACAGATAACGCATTATTTAACTTTATGGCTGCTGTGGGGCCTGCACTGAAAATGCTTGCTCTGATTTTACTGCACGCTGTGAGCTACTTACAGTGCACATTAGAACATGCAGCATGTCCAGTAGAACCTGCCTCATTTCCTGGCTTGTAGACATCCAACATCATCTAGTCCTTTCCTCCCCAGCCTTACTGTCCCTTGCTCACCCCTTTATTTTATTGGCTTTCAGTTCTTTTTTTATGGAGGCTTAGCATCACATGGGGGCGTTGCTTATGAGGGTTTGCAGAATGACATCCACCCATCAAGAGATCCTCCCAAGAGCAAGCTCACTGCTTGCATCTTGTGAGCAGTATTGAGACAGAGGGTGTGATGTTTTCGGTAAGCTATGTACATCATTCTACTGGTCCCTCCCACCCATGATGTTCCTGTGTTGCATAGAGAAACACAGAAACACAGTGGTGACATCACTGAGACTAATGCCGCGTACACACGATCGGAAATTCGGCCAGCAAAAGACAGATGAGAGCTTTTGGTCGAAAGATGCAACCGTGTATATGCTCCAGCAAAAGATTGAGAGCATGTTCTAAATTTTTCAGTCGGGAAAACGTTCAAATTACGATCGTCTGTAGCAATTCCCACATGCAAAATTCCTATGCATGCTCAGAAACAATTCGACACATGCTCGGAAGCATTGAACTTAATTTTCTCGGCTCGTCGTAGTGTTGTACATCACTGCCTTCTTGACGGTCAAAAGTTCAGCAAACTTTTGTGTGACCGTGTGTATGCAAGCCAAGCTTGAGCGGAATTCTGTTGGAAAAACCATCTGTAGAATGCGATACACTATTAATTACTAATATTATTAGTCTATTAAAACTCTGAGCGCATGCTACTGTTAATATCACCATAATATAAAGTTAGCTATGAAACCAAACACGCGGTTTATGAGTAATCCAGTCTCATTTATTTCCCAAGGAAATAAAAAAGCTTATATAAGGTATTATTAGAAGTTACAAGATTACATAGCATACAATCACAACACAATACAATCGTATACAATCGCATATCCTAGTAGCTGAGATGGAATAAGAGGTGCCCACATGGGATAGGCCTCAAGATGGCCGAATCATCAGGTTGGCAGAGACACAGCCTCATGACAGGCTTTTCCCAACAGAGAGAGAGACACAGAGACAGAGCTCTATGCCACCTTCCTTTTTTACAAACACACCTCATACACACCGCATCCCATTGCCTGCCCAACTTTGCTTTGGGACGAATCACAGTGTCTCTGGGGCGTCTCCTGCACCAGGGCATTTTTCTGACCGTCTTGACATAATTGGCCTCTGGGGGCAGTGTCTGTCCATGAATTGCAATTACTCCGACGGGGGTCAAATCTTGGATTTGATCTCTTGTGCCTCACCTCTATTATCTCTGTCAGTTAGGCTCGTCTTTGATTCTCGTAGATCTATCGGAGTCAGCATTGTCATGCAGATTTAGACTTAACTGGCTACATTCCAATGTAGGGACCATATGTCAGTCTTACAGAGAGTGATACCATGGCATCCTGGCTGAGCTTGGCAACAGTAAACATATGTATAAAATCCAGAGATGTGATATTATTTCAAAGTTAAATTACAACATATGTTGCTTTGTGCCTAAAAGGCGCATACCACCCTTCTTCAGACACGGCTCCTATTGACCAGTCCATCACTGTTTTCTCCCCAACATGTGTTTCCGAACCAGTACCTATAGAACAGTCCTTAACTGTCTTAACGTGTTGTGTTTTTCAACATGTGCAAAAACAGTTCCTATGGAACGGTCCATAATGGTCTTACCGTGTTGTGCTTCCCAACACGTGCCGCTTTTCCACTGAGTGACACACCACCATCCTTCTTCAGCGACAGCTTCCATGTCACCATTCTGTATCTTCGGTATCTTCTCCTTTCCGGTATCTTCAGGACGTGATGCAATACAGCCAAGGGGTGTCCATTCATTCACCATTCACCAGCACACATTCAGAGCAACATATCAAACAGCTCTCAAATACCTATCTAGTATTTAGATAAGTCTCGAGGAGGGCCTTATTCACCCATATTATTAACCTACAATACACATAGGTCACACTATACCATAACATAAATCAACTTATTACCATACTATATACATATATATGTATCCCATCCATTTACACACCCCGCTCCCAACCTTCTATAACCCTTTACTGTAAATATGGGTCGGGATTAGGCAGGCTTGCTCCCAGCGGTATTGCAGGGCTCTGACTTGGCAGCAATGTCTCTAACTTGTACACAGAGACCCTACTGTCAATTCGTCCCTCAACTTGCATAGACAAATGGGTGACCTTTCTATCTAAATATCGAGTCTAACCACACATATAAATCTGCAAAAAATGACAAAACCCACACAATTCCATCCATGTGCCTGAATTTCAGAGACCGTGCCCAGGGTATACCAAGCACCTCTATGGTTATGGTTAGGTTCAAGGAACCCTCTAGTTCCAAGACTAACGCTAGATCGGTATTCTTTAGGACAAAGAACCAACTCATCTATGTCCTAAATGATACCCAGGTGCTTCCTTCCCAGCAATGATCCCTAAAAATAACTTCCCAACATTTTTACGTTCACCATCACCACCATGTTTTGACCTGGCATAGAAAGGACGTCATGGTCATGCTTCCGACCGAGGGAAGTATCAACCTGCCTCCAGCTTCCATCTCCTCTGATCACATGTGGGTGATTTAACCTTGAATGCGACAAGATAGAATCCCCAATCAGTAAGCCCATTGATGCCACCAAATATACAGACCAAGTCCACACTTCTGTATATGGGATCATACAGCCTAACACCTTTCACAATCCAAACTGGTACAGCCCATCCAGGCATTCAACCACCACTTTGGATTAGTGTAAGCGACGTGTTTTGGCAGAGTCTTACTGAGCGGTGATGCTAACTCATCAGGCCACTGCCCGTTATACAGAGACTGTACAATCAGCTTGATGCTGGTTGACACTTCCGCCTGCCACTGCGTGCACGCCAGAGCCCATGACAGATTTCTGTCCTATACCATCCCACTCTCTACCAACCTCTCAACATGGTTGACCAAATCTGGAGCCACTTTAACCTGGGTATTTATGTGACTTTGTTGAATGTTATTAAGGATGCCACCAATCACTCTGAGTAACAAAGTCCCGCTTAAGCTATGGCTGAGAGTTTGTTCCTCAGGATACCGATGTCTACTCCAATAACAACACCCATCCCAGCTCCTATTCCACCCAATATAGTGCTGAATACATCCCTCCTCTTCCGGTTACTCCTCAGAGATAAGCGTCCTGCATGCACCTCATTCTGTGTCCGCACATCTCTGGGAATAAGTCACTGGTACAATGACCGCACTTGATTCAGCGTATACTCAGCACACATAGGGTAATAGGTTTTATCAACCACTGTGAGATGGTTGATAAAGCGCCATGTGGTGAAGGCAGCGCCATGTGGTGAAGGCATACTGTACCCTGGTAGCCAGCGTTTGTTCCCTTTATCTAACGGAGCATGCGCCTGTGTGTATTCACTGGAATTCCCTGTGCAGGGTTTCAACCTCTCAGGTGAAACCTCAACCAGGCGTATCTCCCCCATACAAGGACATTTTCACCCCATTGATGTGTCACCTGGCCAACCTCTATTCTGGCCAACAGACACCTTATTATGCATAAGTGCCCGCCTCCTGGGTACCTGCACCATATACATTTCGTTACGTCAATACATGTCATACATTACACAACTTTTCTTCTTTCAACTCCTCTCTCCAACAAAAAAAAAAACATATATTTTACATTTTCATGTTCTGATGGATTGGATGTGTTATATTCCTTCCCCCAACCTCCAACCCATTGCACATGTATTAATAACATGTTTGAATTTATCAGGAGAGAGTCCAGCAAAAAAGTCTTGTTGATAGGCACAGTCTTTCAGATTCAGCACCAAATCGTCCATAAGAAAAGAACAAGTATTAAAGTGAATCTTTTTGTTTGTCCCGTCTCTCCTGATGTTTATTAGAACAAATTTGGGGCGTGGTATGGCACAGACAAACTGCCAACCAGTTAATCATCTGTCATCAATTTTCCAGAAACCTTTCCAATCTCTCTCCACCAGGATTCTGGAATTGAAAAACAAGAGCAGAATCAAATTCTTATCCATAATATCTGCTCGCTTACTATATTTACTCATAGTTCCCTCCTTGGAACCCAGGAACCTAGTATTCCTGGCTTCTGCAACTCTGACCAAACTATCAAAACAACCATGACCTCTTTAGGCAGAACCCACTCTAAAATGGATCCCCATGGTATGATCAAAAATTTCAAAAACGAACGTCAATGTTATTTTTCAAAAATTATCAATTTACAAACACTAAAAAACTCTTTTCCACCTGAATGAAAATAACAAAAGAAAAAAACACAAACTCCCACGGCTAGAATGGTTTCCTACCAACTTTGTCTTAAACAAAATGTAGCCAGCTGCTACCCGAGGGCATCGTCCATTACCCCCCTTTCAGGTTGACTAAACATACAAATTTTTCCACCTGAACAAAAAATAAAAATAAAATAGATGACTAAACAAATACCAAAAAAATAAATTACGAGTCGGGCCATTATCACCCAAGAACAACATGACAAGACAACCACTCTAAAACAATGACAAACACTCAACTTTTAATTAAAGACATCCATGGACTTTCCTCCTGAGAAGAGTACATGCTCCTTTTGATCTGAAAGATAATTAGTTAATGGGAAAAACAAACAAACAAAACATCTGTACCTCCATCACAACATGTGATAATCGATTATGCATTTACAATAACCTAACCCCTGTTTTGCTATATTTGCCCACTGTTGTTCTCTTTGACGGACCTACAAACAAAAAAAAAACATTAGTATTCAAACTGTTTAACTTCTTCCCTGGTCTCTGGAAAAGGAACACAAACATAATGATTACACACAATTATCATGACAATTGACCTTTTAGGTCCCCCAAGCCTTTTCCCATTAATTGTACGGTTAGGGGAACACATACAAGCCAGAATGGTAGAATAAACAACTAAACTAAAAAAAAATATTAAAAACATTAAAAATTTAAAAAAGAATAATAAAAAAAATTTAAAATAAAAATAAAAACATTAAAATTAAAAAAAGTATTAAAAAATAAATAAAAAGATACTTAAAAATAAGAGGAGAAAAAAAACAATAATAACAGAGTTATTCAAATCAGAGGCTCATCCTTGAAAATAATAAAAAAACTATATATCAAGGTCCTCTATCATATTCCAAACCTGAAACTCACATCAAACCTTATTCATAGCAAGGAAACTTTGATCAGAATATTCTTACCATACCTGCAGCACACTAAGTGCTGCTAACATTGTTTCCCCCCAGTGCTATATTTGAATAACCATGCGGCTACCTCCATTTTGATTTTACGCAACTGTCCTACATATTGCTTTTCAGTTTGTAGACTCCGTAATTGGGTCTTAACCGGGAACTGGGTTTGCTTACTATGGGCTCCATGCTTTGGATTGCTACCCCACCTGGCTGAATAACATTCATAATGCCTTGGGGTCGTTTTCGGGTATGATCTTCTTTTGATATCGTTATTCGCCCAACAATATTTTGCGATGTGACCTCCCCTTTTACACAAAAAACATTTTAGCTCTGGTTTCCCTGCATGGGCCCTTCTTTGATCATATGGCGCTGGAAACTCGCATTGCTGGATATTATTACTACGATTGGAATGAACAGACTTTACACTTTCATCGTCTGAGGAGTCATCAGAAGTTTCCATTTGAACTCCTGAATCAATTTCAAACGCAGTTATCACGTTTTTATTTACATCTCCAACATTGATTCCCATCATAGTAATATCATTTGCAGCAACAATAGCATACGGGTTTTCTTCATGTTCCACTTCTATTTTTTTTGTACACTGAGCATGTGCGGAGGGTACCTCCACCATTGCACATTCGGCTATTGCATGTTTGGAGGATAACTCCATTATGGCTGCCTGTGCACCCTGTAATTCCTCCTTAAGCAGTGTGATAACCTGCAAATTCTTAGCCTCTCTTTGATTCAAAAAGGCAATGCAACTTTCTCTTAGCTTACACGTTTTTCCTAATTCATCTAATCTCTGTTCCAATTCGCATTTTTCCGTCACTAATTGTTCAATCTGATTATGAACATCTGCATTGGCCTTCTCAACCATAATTAATATATTTTTCGTTACACTTTGTACCTGTTCCATGAATTGTTTTCTTTCAGCAAACCATTCTAATTCTTTTTGTTCCGCAATTTCTTTCATTCTCAACAACATGCACAAGGCATTGGCCATTCTCTGTTTCTTGTCATTTTTCAATTTATTACTTATAACAACGTTATGTGTATTACATTGTCTCAAACGCTCACTAAATTGTTGTTTCAATTTACTCTCTTGTGTAGATTGAAATCTAATACTACCATGTTTGGCAATTAAACCTTCAATGGCCTCCATTGATATGCTAATTAGCAATCTATCTACACTGAAGCTTATGTAACCTGTTTTTGCAACAGTTGGTTACAATGCAACACAGAAGGACAGATAAGGATATTCTCAAAATTCATTCAAAAAGTTAGCTTTTACCTATAGTCCCACAAACAAAACAAAAATACAAATCTGTTTTAAACACGAATTTCTTCCAGAGAACACACTCTTAATCAATGCTCTCCTGTTAGTTTGCAGGCCACATTGAACTTATATTGGAACAGAGAGCTATTTCACTCTCATGTGGGTAGAAATAATGAAAAAACAAAAAAACAAATTAAAATTTTTTTATTTTATTTAAATAACAATATCTCTATCACTTTTTCCCTCAAAGATGTATGGTAATTCCTGTCAATTCCTAACCAAGGGTGATCAGCCCTTACTCACCAGTCCTCTTGACCATCTACAAGTATTCTAACACATATACATATATATATATCTTGGATAAAAAAAAAGAAAAAAAAAAGATCTCACCAGATTTTTTGCGTGTCCGCTAACTGATGAAATTTCAGAATTCGCGAGCCAGCACCAATCTTGTCCACACTAGAGAGGATTTTCAGTTGTGGGTGTCTGAGTATTTATGCTTACCGGGACTCAAAACAAAAATACATTAGGGTTTGTAAATTCTGTGCAGAAAAACTATATTCTACACGCCTCTGGGGTGCCAATTGTAGAATGCGATACACAATTAATTACTAATATTATATCATCTATGTATTCATTTGTCTAGTCCCTAGCGCATGCTACTGTTAATATCACCATAATATAAAGTTAGCTATGAAACCAAACACACGGTTTATGAGTAATCCAGTCTCATTTATTTCCCAAGGAAATAAGAAAGCTTATATAAGGTATTATTAGAAGTTACAAGATTAAATAGCATACAATCACAACACAATACAATCGTATACTTAGCATATCCTAGTAGCTGAGATGGAATAAGAGGTGCCCACATGGGATAGGCCTCAAGATGGCCAAATCATCAGGTTGGCAGAGACACAGCCTCATGACAGGCTTTTCCCAGAAGAGAGAGAGACACAGAGACAGAGCTCTGTGCCACCTTCCGTTTTTACAAACAAACCTCCTACACACCGCATCCCATTGCTTACCCAACTTTGCTTTGGGACGAGTCACAGTGTCTCTGGGGCGTCTCCTGCACCAGGGTATTTTTTTGACCGTTTTGACATAATTGGCCTCTGGGGGCAGTGTCTGTCCATGAATTGCAATTACTCAGACGGGGGTCAAATCTTGGATTTGATCTCTTGTGCCTCACCTCGCAGGAAGTGACGTTTTGCGGTCCAGAGTGCGCTCCAGCCAGCCCAGATACCAGGAAGTGAAAGGGAGATCTTCACACAGCGGTTTTTGGCGGTGGTTTCCGGCGGACAGAAACCTTGCAGGCAGAGTGCAATTACATTATCATACAAAGTGATTTATATTGTGAATTCTGGTACGCATTTTTTACTAGGGGGGAAGGGGAAGCTGAAATAAAATTGTGTTTTCCAAACTGTACTACGCTATCCGCAATACTTTATTTTTTCTATGCTGGATACTGTTGGAGAGGAACTACTCTGAGGTACACAGGTGGAGAAAAGGCGGACGCACTAAGAAGGTTGCAGTGGCCAGTGGTGTCTGATTGATATGCCCAATTTGATCTTTGCTCTGGTGAGTGCATCCCCAAAGGGGAGTTTTTTCCAGCACTTGGTGATAAGAATCATTATCGGGTGGAAGTCACATCATTGTATCACAGAAAAGAACTGGTCAAAGCCTCACTGCATGCAGAATTTATTCATGATTTGAGGGATTTGTTGGATTTTTTATGAACTCTTCAGTGAAAATCACATAAGCGCTGCTGCAATATTTATGGAGCTAACACCCGTTTAAACGTGGTGCAAGGACTCATTTTAGATATTGCCATATCACTATTGTTGTTTTATTTTACAGTAGCTGCTTTTATTGATGTATGCACATACATTTTAATACCTCCATTTTAATACCTCCATATTTTATTATATACTTTATTATATTTATATATTTATATTTATCTACTTTAAAATTCCATATCCATGAGTGCGGAGTGATAGACCCAAGGTGGCGGCGTTTTTTCTGGTTCTATCCATATAGGATTTAGGGGACATGTATGTAGTCAGAGCTGGGCAGAGTGGAAGATCCAGTGATCTGATGATACCTGTCTCAGGCTAGTGCATGAGATATGTAAATCACCTGTCACTCACAGCAAGGGGGCGTTTTTGACAACGTTTTCAAGACTTTGTCAAGATTTCTCTAACTGAACAATAAAAGAGGATTGCTCAGGCCTCGAGTAAATCTGTGTGGCAAGACTGGGCTCAAATGAAAGGAAATCTTATTCTCTACATTATGACATCCACTTTAAGGGAAGAAGACAATTTTCTGTATATAAAAAAACGTACCTTTACTGTGAAGATTGTTCCTGGCCCGGGTCAGATTTGGGTCATCCTGTGAAACTCCCAGCAGACGTAAGGAAGTATAACTGAGAGCTGTGCCAAAGACCGTGCTTTTATCTTCAACATGCCTAAATTGCAGATAATTTATTACTAGAGATCCTCAGCCAGAATAAAAAGTTTCATAACACCCTTAAGCTGGCCATAGATGAGTTGAAACTTGACTGGTTCAGCAGGGACTAGACACGTTTCTATCTATCTATGGGCGTTCCCGCTCACAATCTTACAACTGCCTTCTATCGAATGGGACTGTTGTATAACTTTCATTCGATCAGCGGCTGCAGTGCTGATCAGTGTATTCCGACAGTGGAGGAGTCCCTGCTGTCAGAATATATTAGCACATCTGGGAGGATTCCTCCATCCACCTCACTT
Source organism: Lithobates sylvaticus (assembly GCA_028564925.1). Classification (NCBI taxonomy): domain Eukaryota; kingdom Metazoa; phylum Chordata; class Amphibia; order Anura; family Ranidae; genus Lithobates; species Lithobates sylvaticus. Next base: position 87,440,253 of record CM053031.1, read on the forward strand.
GTGTGGATGGGAGAATCCTTTAATATTTTTTTCAATCAGCCCTCTCACTAATCTAAAATAGAAAACAAATCACCTATGGCCAGCGTTAAGCTGGAAATATTATGTTTTTTCTTATTCGTGCTTCAGTTCTTCCAGACATGGATAGAGGGATCTGTCAGGACAGAAGATACCACCGCTAACTTGCTTTTAAAGGTGAAAGCTTTGTAATCATTATTCTCATCCTGCCTTCACTATTAGTGATTTTCTGACCTAGGAGATATTTGAACCTCACTGTATGCCTGCTTGTGCTATGTTAGTGACTTAATAAATAGTAAATCACATATGAGGATAAGAGCACCAGAATGTGCACCTGAAAATTTCCTTTAAACTGACCATTATTTGTAAAAAAAAAAAAGAAGCAGTATACACTGTATGACGAGGTTCCCTCTTATGTGGGTCACAGACAAAATGATCTACACTTTAGCAGACAAGCGAGCGTGTCATTAATTCTTAATGGCACCTCCCATATCAGAAAGTACAGCGTGTTTTTACGTGTGGAAAAACATATAGTCCATGCGGCTGCCCTGCAGGTGCATTTTGGTAAAAGGGTCTTAGATTTTTTTCCCCACATTTCACGCAGGTACAACGTGTTTCCACAAAACAAAGAGGTGTTAACCTAGGCTAACTGATAGGATCATCTTCCTAAAGTGGATCATATCCTGGTAGATTTTCATACAAATGTTCATATGAAAAATCTTGTCAGCACATTCAATAATGTCAACAGAGACTTAACAAATGTCATTCAAAAGTACCGGTACTTCAAAATTGCATTTGTTTTAAACATTCAATTTAGGTATGAATGGGATCTCCCGAATGATAACCACATACACTGTTAGACATTTGTTCATGAAAAATTTTCAATCTTGAACTTTCTCATCACTACGATCAACAGTTTGACTCCATTAGTGATTAAAAAAATCAAGCAAATATTCTAAGAAAATTCTACGACTGTATGGTTACCTGTGGCATGGCACTGTAAACATATTAGTTAGCCCCTGTCATATCTATACTGCAGAAAATACACACTCTGATAGGTATTGTGTGCGGAGGACGACAATAATCTGCGTTTCCCCGAAAATAAGACCTAACGTTATTTTCCAGAAGGGCTGCAATATAAGCCCTACCCCGAAAAAAAGGCCCTAGTTTAAAATGCTTGTGAAATCCTATAATACACTATTACAGTATTATATATTGTACAATGTGCATGTTTCTGTAATATAATTGCGGGGAAATGAGCTCCGGTGCGTCACAGAAGAGCAGAACAACGCTATAACGAAGGTATTTGGGACAATTATATTACAGAAACACACACATTTTACATTATATACTACTGTAATAGAGTAGATTATAGGATTTACAAGCATTTTAACTCGGTTCACACTGGGGATTCTTGTCAGGCAGGAAGAGAGAAGGGAAGAGAAGACAGCACATACATGGTAAGACCTACCCCGAAAATAAGCCCTACTGTGTCTTTTGTTGCCAAAATTAACGTAAGACCCGGGCTTATTTTCAGGGAAATGCGGTAAGTATGTTGTCAACTTACAGGCCCCATCCACCATCTGGAAGCTGCACAGAGCAGAGGTAGCGCACCATCTCCTTCTTTGTTGCCTCAGGTAGTGAAGTTTGAGTTACATGACATACAATCAAGAGAACTGAGAAAACACCACATATTTACTTTATGTGTACAGAATCAAAGGTAGACTGAGATCAAGTTAAAAAATGCTGGAAATCTCTACCTGGCATTAAGAAAAGAGGTCCTCCATAGTCACCAGCCCAATGTCCATCTTCAGCTTGTAAAGCAGAATAAAATGTCATTCCATTTTCAGCTCCATCCTGGGCTGTAACGGCCTTTGGCAATTCCTTCAGAAACTCACTCTGTGTAAAACAATACACATTATTTACCTCATGTACACAAGCAGCACTAAAAAGCACACAGACAGGGGACTCTTTGTAGTAGCTGCAGTAAATAGGCAGCAAGGCTTAACATATAGGACTTGGGGTACTGAATCTCTCACTTATTCTGAAAATGATCATTGCCCGGCTGTCTCTGGGGTACACACCCAAAACAGGTATCCAGTCGGAAACAAGTGATTCAGAAAGCATCAGCATCATAGAGAAACAACTAGAAAAAAAAAAAAGAAAAAAAATGGCAGCCTGCATGTTTCTCTCATGACTAATTTAAGTGTACGTTTATGAAACCGAGATGAGCTGCAATCTTGATGATCGCAGCTCATCTCAGATCATTATCGGTTTAAAAAAATTGAGATGATCAGCGGAGAACATGTTCTCCGCTGATCATCTCAGCACACAGAAAATCTGTCACTGACTGACAAAGAAACGGACAGTTTATGAAGGTGAGATCTCAGGACATCACTGACGATCTCTGTGAAAATTCTCCCTCCCATATTCTCCAACCCTGAGGTGGGGAACTGGGGAGAGAAGAGAGAATTGCCAGAGAACTGAGGACGAAGGAGGAAAATTATTGACTTCCTTCTTCCTCAATCAGACCCAGCAAGACAGTAAAAAAGCCTCCCCACCTGCCTTTCACAAACCCCCACAATATATTTTATATACAGTGCCTTGCGAAAGTATTCGGCCCCCTTGAACTTTTCAACCTTTTGCCACATTTCAGGCTTCAAACATAAAGATATAAAATTTAAATTTTTTTGAAGAATCACCAACAAGTGGGACACAATTGTGAAGTGGAACAAAATCTATTGGATATTTTAAACTTTTTTAGCAAATAAAAAACTGAAAAGTGGTGCGTGCAAATTTATTCGGCCCCTTTACTTTCAGTGCAGCAAACTCACTCCAGAAGTTCAGCGAGGATCTCTGAATGATCCAATGTTGTCCTAAATGACTGATGGTGATAAATAGAATCCACCTGTGTGTAATCAAGTCTCTGTATAAATGCACCTGCTCTGTGATAGTCTCAGGGTTCTGTTGAAAGCGCAGAGAGCATAATGAAGACCAAGGAACACACCAGGCAGGTCCGTAATACTGTTGTGGAGAAGTTTAAAGCTGGATTTGGATACAAAAAGATTTCCCAAGCTTTAAACATCCCAAGGTGCACTGTGCAAGCGATCATTTTGAAATGGAAGGAGTATCAGACCACTGCAAATCTACCAAGATCTGGCTGTCCCTCTAAACTTTCAGCTCAGACAAGGAGAAGACTGATCAGAGATGCAGCCAAGAGGCCCATGATCACTCTGGATGAACTGCAGAGAACTACAGCTGAGGTGGGAGAGTCTGTCCATAGGACAACAATCAGTCGTACACTGCACAAATCTCACCTTTATGGAAGAGTGGCAAGAAGAAAGCCATTTCTCAAAGATATCCATAAAAAGTCTCGTCTAAAGTTTGCCACAAGCCACCTGGGAGACACACCAAACATGTGGAAGAAGGTGCTCTGGTCCGATGAAACCAAAATCGAACTTTTTGGCCACAATGCAAAACGATATGTTTGGCGTAAAAGCAACACAGCTCATCACCCTCAACACACCATCCCCACTGTCAAACATGGTGGTGGCAGCATCATGGTTTGGGCCTGCTTTTCTTCAGCAGGGACAGGGAAGATGGTTAAAATTGAGGGGAAGATGGATGCAGCCAAATACAGGACCATTCTGGATGAAAACCTGTTGGAGTCTGCAAAAGACCTGAAAATGGGACGGAGATTTATCTTCCAACAAGACAATGATCCCAAACATACAGCAAAATCTACAAAGGAATGGTTCACAAATAAACGTATCCAGGTGTTAGAATGGCCAAGTCAAAGTCCAGACCTGAATCCAATCAAGAATCTGTGGAAAGAGCTGAAAACTGCTGTTTACAAACGCTCTCTATCCAACCTCACTGAGCTCGAGCTGTTTTGCAAGGAATAATGGGCAAGAATTTCAGTCTCTCGATGTGCAAAACTGATAGAGACATACCCCAAGCGAGTTGCAGCTGTAATCGCAGCAAAAGGTGGCTCTACAAAGTATTAACGCAAGGGGGCCGAATAATTTTGCACGCCCCACTTTTCATTTTTTTATTAGTTAAAAAAGTTTCAACAATCCAATAGATTTCGTTCCACTTCACAATTGTGTCCCACTTGTTGGTGATTCTTCACAAAAAATTTAAATTTTATATCTTTATGTTTGAAGCCTGAAATGTGGCAAAAGGTTGAAAAGTTCAAGGGGGCCGAATACTTTCGCAAGGCACTGTATATATATATATATATATATATATATATATATAGCGAGGTTACAGTAACAGGAGGCATTCTCCACAGCTTGAAGCGTTTGTAGATTGCTTCACTCCTCAAAAGGAGAGGCCATCTACACTGGTTCATAAACAGGCACTTAGAAGAGACCGATCTCCTCTGAGGATGCCAGAGGACTCAGTAGCAGTTATTTTCCGCTGCTTGATAAACTGACACCTAAGTCCATCTTTATGACTATGCTTTGTGTTACATCCATATTTGTAACATGAAACACGGCCATAGCCTGCAGCCCCCCAACCCCTTCCCTCTTACAGAATACAGGCTCTTCTCCCTGCCGGTTCATGTCATTATTTGAATTTGGCTTAGATCTGTGACTGAAAAAACTACAAGTCCCACCTGTCACTGCACTTGTAATCCATTGATACTTCCTCCTGCCCCATACTTGAAGGTCTGTACCTTGGTGAGGACATGCTGCTGCAGCAATAGTCTGCAGGACCTGATTGTGGTTGCAATGTTTTGCAGGCTTATGTACATTTATAATTTTTTTTGCATATATTTTATTAATCAATATGAATAAATGTGCATTTATTATTTTTTGGCAAAAGGTGGAGTTAGCCTTTAAATAGTGGAGCTACAGTTCCCACAGTCCCCTCCTCATGTTCAGGAGAGCCTCTACATCCAGGTACCACACAGTACACTATGTAATTGGGGGGATTTACTAAAA